>CM042673.1:19603899-20803899 GCA_023638005.1 Forsythia suspensa
GTTTATTTTTCATCATCTTTGAATTCTAGGTTTAATCATCAAAACAAAATGTTTTATTGTGTGTTTAAAATAGGGCTAGATTGATTTGGATGTTAGCAAAATTATCTATCCTCGTGGGTTCGACACTTTCTCATCACTTTATTACTTGAACGCGACCCGCTGCACTTGCCGTACATTTTTAGCGAACAAGTTTTTGGCGCCGCTGTTCTTGGGGATAGATTTAATTAGTTAGCTCCTTGTTATTTCTAGCTTTATTTCTTTATCTTTATTTTATTTTTCCATTTAAAGTTCCATTGCTACCTTTGTTCTTTTCGGGCATTTTATCTTTGGTGGATGCAAGATTTTGAAACTCTTGAGAATTTGGTGTTTGACCCCGAGATTGAAAGAACTTTCGGACAATCAAGAAGAGAACAAAGAGAAGCACGACATAAAGTGAACACCATGGCGGCATTTAAGAAGATCAAATGGTTGAGATTGATGAGGATGATTTGTTAGTTGGGGACATTATTACTCCAGCTGTGGTTCAAAGCCAATCTAGTATTGCATATCCGGCTTATGGGAAGGAAAATTTTCAATTGAGACCGGATGTCATCAACCTCTTCCAGAATACTCTTCAATTCTATGGGCGTTCTAATGAAAACCCTCATATGCATCTATCACGCTTCTTGGAGACAGTGAGCAATTTTGAATATCAAGATGTCAACATGGAAGCTATCAAACTCGATTATTTCCACATACTTTGAGAGATGGAGCAAGAGAGTGGTTGGATTCACATTCTGCAGGAGTATCACTACATAGAATGACCTTGTTCAAAATTCACGAACAAATACTTTCCTCCCGCCAAAGTTGCAAAGTTGAAGCATGACATCTCCATATTCGAGCGTGAGAAGACACGAAAAATTTTCATGAAGCTTGGGAGAGGTTCAAAGAGATGCTTGAAGTGTCCTAATCATGGGATCAAGAAGGCTTTGCAAGTTCAATACTTTTATGCTTGGACTACTTCCACATTGTCGCTCCATTGTTGACTCATCCTCAAATGGGTCAATCAACACAAAGACAATCAAAGAGGCATGGGTATTGTTTAAAAGAATGGTTGAGACAAGTTCAAATTGGCGGTGATAGGGGAGTAACAAAAGGCGTGAGGGGATGCATGAGGTTGATGTTATATCTGCTCTTTACGCACAAATGGCCGCCATGGAGAAAAAGATGATGGATACTATAGCTCGCATAATCGACGACTCATGCTATTCGGGACGCCTACTCTTGAATGCGATGGTTGTGGAGCAAATCATTCAACCGAAAATTGCCCAGCTGTTGACTAGTTCTTCAACATCCATCGAGCAAGCATGTTATGCTCGAAATCATCCCGATCAACAAGGTAATATCTACTCCAACACGTATAATCCAAATTGGAAAAATCATCCGAATTTTTCATGGAGCAACAACGAACACCAATAAGGTGCTCAGAGACAACAATCGAATTTTCAACAAAAAGGGGTTGGGAAGAAGCTTTGGCTCAGTTGGCACACCAACATTTAAAATTTCAAGAACGAACTGAGGAATCTATTCAGAGTATCAGAGCATCCGTGAAGGGCTTGGAGAATCAAATGGGTCAGATGGCAAAACTTCTATCTGAAAGACAACAAGGACAATTACCGAGCAACACTAAAACTAACCCAAGAGAGCAGCTCAAAGCAATTACTACAAGAAGTGGGGTTCGGTTGCACGAGATAGAAGTCAAAAGAAATGTTGCCACTCATGACAAGACACCCTCTAGATGATGAACAAGGGGACCAAGCTAATGCACAACAAGATGCTAGTCAAGAAAAAGATTTGGATACTCCACCTACTAAGGCAACTCCTCAAGTGAAAGCATATGTGCCTCCAATCCCATTTCCGCAAAGACTGAAAAAGCACAAGTTGGATAAGCAATTTGAGAAATTCTTGGAAGTCTTCAAGAAATTGCAAATCAACATCCCTTTTGCCGATGCCTTAGCTCAGATGCCTAGCTACACAAAATTCATGAAAGAGATCTTATCTAACAAGAGGAAGCTAGAGGAGCACGAGGCGGTGATGTTGACCAAGAGTGTAGTGCTATCTTGCGAGAACAAATTGCCACCTAAGCTTAAAGATCCGGGAGTTTTACTATTCCTTGTACCATTGGTGATATTGATTTTAATAAAGCTCTTTGTGATTTAGGTCCAAGTATTAACTTGATACCATTTTACGTCTCTGAGGAGATTAGGATTGGGGAGACAAAAGCAACAACAGCTTTCTTTGCGAGTTAGTCGATCGCTCAATCAAATATCCTAGATGAATCATTGAGGATATCTTGGTGAAAGTTGACAAATTTATTTTCCTGTCGACTTCATCATTCTGGACATGGAAGAAGACAAGGATATTCCTCTAATATTGGGCAGACCTTTGGCTACTGGAAGAGCTTTGATTGATGTGCACAAAGGCCGATGATATTGAGGTTAAATGATGAAGAGGTGGTGTTCAATGTTTTCAAGGCGATCAAATATCCAATGGATTCGGCGGTTGTTTGAGTTGATGTGGTAGAGCGAAATGGTGGGAGAATCGTTTGCACTAAATCATCCTCAAGATCCGCTTGAGATGTGTTTGGTTCATTCCTTTACCGAGACTTTCAATCCAAGAAGAAACCAGGGCCCATGGTGAAGCAACTAGAGGCAAATCCATCTTATAAATGGCAACCACCTTTCCAGGAGCTTGGAGAAAAGGCGTGCAAAGTTACCACCATCTATTGAAAAGCCTCCGCAATTAGAACTCAAGCAATTGCTATCTTATTTGCGTTATGCTTATTTGGGTGATGATTCCACACTTCCGGTTATCATTGCAAACTCCATCGATAATTTGGAAGAGGAAAAATTGCTACGAGTCCTTCGAGAGCACAAACCGCAATAGGATGGTCTATCTCGAGGATATCAAAGGCATTAGTCCTACAATCTGTTTGCACAAGATTCTCATGGAAGATGATTTTAAGCCATCACCCAAATCGAAAGAACATTGAATCCAACATCAAAAGAGGTAGTCGGTGAGGTGATAAAACTTTTAGATGCGGGGATCATCTATCCTATATCGACACGCGCTTGAGTCACCAATCCAAGTAGTACCAAAGAAAGGGAGGGATCACGGTGGTGCCCAATGACAACAATGAGCTCATTCCAACCGAGCGATTCACGGGATGGTGAGTTTGCATTGATTATCGCAAACTCAACACTTTGCAACTCGAAAGGATCATTTTCCTTTGCCATTCATCGATCAAATGTTGGAAAGGTTAGCCGGGCATTCACATTATTGCTTTTTGGATGGGTATTACGGATATAATCGATTCCGATAGCTCCGGAAGATCGGGAGAAGACCACATTCACATGTCCCTACGGCGCATTTGCTTATAGAAGGATGCCTTTCGGCCTATGCAATGCTCCACTACTTTCCAGTGACAGATGATATCCATATTTTCAAATATGGTGGAGAAATACATTGAGGTCTTCATGGATGATTTATCGATCTTTGGAGCATCTTTTGATGAGTGTCTTCATCATCTATCTTTGGTTTTGCGACGTTGTGAAGAAACCAATCTTGTTCTAAATTGGGAGAAGTGCCATTTCATGGTCCGGGAGGGAATTGTATTAGGGCACTTAATTTCAAAGAAAGGGCATTGAGGTTGACAAAGCAAAGATTCAAGTAATTGAGAAGTTGCCGCCCCAACATCGAGAAAGGAAATTCGAGTTTTCTTGGGCATGCGGGGCTTCTATCGGCGTTTTATAAAGATTTCTCAAAATCACGAAGCCACTTTGCAACCTTTTGGAGAAAGATACTCCTTTTCACTTTTACTCAAGAGTGTCTACATGCTTTCAACACTCTTAAAGAAAAGCTTGTGACAGCACCAGTTTTGGTTACACCTGATTGGAGTCTACCCTTTGAGCTAATGTGTGATGCTAGTGATTTTGCAGTTGGGGTAGTGTTGGGGCAACGCAGGGATAAAAATTTTCATGTGATTCACTATGCTAGTCGGACCTTGAATGATGCTCAGCTAAACTATGCCACCACAGAAAAGGAGCTTCTTGCAGTGGTTTATGCCTTGATAAATTTCAGTCCTATCTTATGGGATCGAAGGTGATTGTTCATATAGATCATCTTTGCTCTGAGGCATCTATTTGCAAAGAAGGATGCTAACCTCGACTCATTAGATGGATACTTACTGCTGCGGGAGTTTGACATAGATATCGAGAGATAAAAGGAGAGTGAAAATGTGGTGCATGATAATCTATCTAGACTTGAGATTGGGGAAGAGTCGCGAAGTGGAGAGATAAATGAGGAATTTCACGATGAGCAAATCTTTGCGATTGAGGAAGCACCGTGGTATGCAGATATTGTCAACTTCCTTGCCAGTAGCATCACTCCACCGGATCTCTCTAGCCATCAAAAGAAAAGATTCTTTGCAGACATCAAGCACTACTTTTGGGATGATCCGATTCTTTATAGAAGGGGACGGATCGAGATAATCGAGAGATGTGTGCCAGAAGGAGAGATGATGGATATCCTACAGCATTGTCATTCATCAGATTATGCCGGGCATTTTGGGGCCTCTAAAACTGCTGCAAAGGTGTTACAGTCCAGTTTTTACTGGCCTACCCTATTCAAAGATGCCTACAGAATTGTTGAAAACTTGTGATCGGTCCAAAGGGACGGGAATGTTTCAAGAAAGAATGAAATGCCTCTTAACAGTATTCTAGAAGTTGAAATTTTTGATGTTTGGGGTATTGACTTTATGGGACCATTTCCACCATCATTCTCTAATCAATACATATTGGTGGCGGTTGACTATGTCTCGAAGTGGGTGGAGGTCAGTAGCATTGCCCACCAATGATGGTCGGTCGTGATAAATTTCTTGAGAAAGCAAATTTTACCCGTTTTGGTACTCCACGAGCAATAATCGATGATGGGGGTAAGCACTTTTGCAATCGTCAATTCGAGTCGGTGTTGGCTAAGTATGGTGTCGTCATCGAGTGTGTCCACTCCTTATCATCCTCAAACAAGTGGGCAAGTCGAAATCTCCAATCGGGAGTTGAAAATTTTTTGGAGGTAACGGTGAATGCTTGAGGAAGGATTGGTCCAAAAATTGGACGATGCACTTTGGGCGTACTGCATTGCATTCAAAACTCCTATTGGTATGTCTCCATATCGTCTAGTGTTTGGAAAAGCATGTCACCTACCCGTAGAGTTGGAGCATCGTGCTTATTAGGCGGTGAAAAGCTAAATTTTGATTGGAAAGAAGCCGGTGAGAAAAGACTCCTCCAATTAAACGAAATGGATGAATTTCGACTTGAGGCATATGAGAATTCCAAAATCTACAAGGAGCGCACTAAAAGATGGCATGACAACCACATCCAAAGAAGACAAGGTTTGAGGTTGGGCAACAAGTTCTCGCTATTTAATTCCCGCTCCAAGCTTTTTCCGAAAAAGTTACGCTCTAGGTGGTCGAGACCATTCACAATTAGGCAAGTGTATTCATCCGGGGCATGGAAGTTGAAGATGAAAGCAAGAGGGCATTCACGATGAGCGGTCAAAGGTTGAAGCATTATTGGGGTGGTGACTTTTCAAAAGGAAAATCAATTGTCCATCTCACCAATCCTCGCTTAATTTTGTGCTATAAGTCTAGCTAATGACTATAAAGAAGCGCTGAATGGGAGGCAACCCATTTTCTTTCCCTTACTTTTTGTTTTGCTAATAGTCCATTTTTTGGCATGATTTAATTCCTTGGACATTAGATGAATTTTGATTTTGTGTTCTTGTTTGGCAGGCCTCATAGCAACGAATCCACAACAAGAAGAAATTTAGTCTCCAAAGAATCTCCATTAGTCCTAACAAAGATTTCTCCAACTTGAAGTTGCCATCACCAACCAATTCACCCTGTGGGAGTTCCTTTTTCCTCTCTTTTGATTTTTAGTTTTACATTGAGGACAATGTACATTTTAAGTTTGGGGGTATTTGCTTGAGTTTTTACTTGTTAGAAAGCCTTGCCGGCTAATTTAGGTATTTTGCTTGTTTTTGCTTGTTAGAGAGCCTTGCGGCTAATGTTGTGATTTTGTTGAAACTGCTATGATTCATGGATTGTAGACATAAATGCTACTTGTGGTTTTCGATAATTATACTTTTTCCATGTTAGATACCCTTTTCTAGCACTCTTGTCATGATGTTCATTGCATACAAATGTTGAGTGCACTTGTTCTTCATAAGCGATTTTAGAACTCAAACGGTGCTATCCATTACCTACATTTCATCTCTTTAATTTGTCCAAATGGAAGGATAGTTTGGGAATGGTTGAGCCGTGATTTATCTCCTTGGGAGTGTGTTGATTCCATGCTTGTTGAACATGTGTGTAGAGTAGTTTTGACTAACTAGCAGAAACTTGGTAATGACCATATCCTTGGAATCTAATCCCCATATAAAAGTTTGTTAGTTGTGCTCAAGTTTTGCTCTATTTTTAATTCTTTTACCTTACTTTGTAGCCTTTTTGACTTGAGTGATTAAGTCCGTTGGGGCATCTCAAAGCCCGGTACCCTTTGGTTTCTTTTAAACTGGGGAGTTACCGACCTAAAGCTCGTTACATGGGTCAAATAGAAAGCTTAAGGGAGTAAGGTTGCAAAAAAAAAAAAACATTCATCATGAGATTTTCATAGCAAATCTTGCAAGTTTGAGCCACTGTGACTGCTTTTCGGGATTTAGATGACTTGTGGGTTTGAATTACTTGGTGGAAGTTTATTTGTTGAACTACTCAATTTTTGGAGAATCTTCACAAGCCTAAGTGGTTACAATCATTGGCTAAATCTAACCAAACTTGAGCGGGAATGATTGAGTGACTTGAGAGAAACTATTGAGTAGACACCCCGGGTTAGAGTGAAAATATCAAGTTTGGGGGAGTGCATCCAACGAGAAGGAAAGGAAATTTTGACCATTGAGGGTTGGGTATTCATCAATTTTGTTTTGCGATGATTCAAAGTGACTATGCACACACATACATCTAACATGGATTAAGTTGAAAAGTTTCTTTTACTTTTAGCATTTGTGTAGATTTTTCATGAATTATAAGCAAGCTTCAAAAGATCATGGTAAGGTGGCAAGATCCCTAATATTTCGTATGTCTTGTTGTCCTTTTATATTTTGATTATACTTGTGTGCTTGCATGACGTTTTAGATCATTTTGCTTGAGGACAAACAAAAAGGCAAGTTTGGGGGTGTGATAAGTGCGGTTTTTGTACTTATTTTAGCCTTTAAAAATGGATAATTGTGAGTTCTTTCGAGTTGTTTACCGCTTATTTTTGTTCTTTTGTTTATTTAGGTAAAAACCCGAGCTTGGATGGTGATTGGAAGAGATCCATGCGAAAAAAGAGCAAAAAGGACTAAAGTTGTGGAAATCGAGAATCTTGGAGACCAAAAGATAAATATGTTTAAAGATGGAGGACCAATGTTGCAATTTATGGAGGACCTATATGAAAGACAACCAAAACTTCAAGGACTAAAGTCGACATCTCAGATAGTTCAGGGGTTGGAAATGCAATTAATCAAAATTCAGAACCAAGGACTTGGATATTTGGCCCATGCGTGCGATCGCGGACCAAAGAATGTTTTTAGCGAGAATGGTTTTGGCCTCTACCATGCAATCGCATGGATTATAACCATCACGATCGCATGGTTCATTTTCTGAGCTTCAGCGAATTTTTGTTCAACTTTTTAAGGGCTTTTTGGTAACTTTGCCTTTCACGATTCCTAGGGTTACAAGAGCCGTTTTTCCGGCATTTTGAACCATTCTCCTATTTCTCTCATACTCACTCTCCCATAGAAACCTCTCACAAAAGAAGAAAAAGAGGTTCTTGAAAAACTCCATGGAAATGAGTTTTCTTGACTTTTGTACATCATTGTGTGTATTTTGTAAATAGGGAAAGATGGATGGAGGTTTATAGTGGGCAAATGAAGACAACCATGGGCTCAAGCTAAATCTTGCATTTCTCTTGACTTTATCAAACCCGGTGATGTATTTTGTATCTATTTTCCATTTTGTCTTTGTAAATACTATGGACTAATTTTATTTACTAGGAATGAGATGAATCTATTTATGAAGCTTTAAAGTGTATTGTTCTTGTTATTGATTCCTTATGTTTGGTTTTTATGGTTGTTGATTATTGGACTTTATTGTGTATTGAGATGATTGATTACCATTGAAATGCTTTTGTGACTTAGTTGCTACCGGGAGGTTGAAATTAGGTTTAGCACATTTAATTAACAACACAAGGCTTATGGAATGTAGGAATACTTTTTCATACTTTGTGCAATTAATTTTGAATGCTCTTGAGTTTTAATGCAATTTTACATATACGTTCTCTCGGTAGGAATGCTTGGGAGTCTTGTGTAAAATTAGATTTGGCTTTACTCGGGAGAGATTGCTAGACATTTTAGGAGCATAGATTGCCATAGTAACATCATTTTGGAATTGATAATAGAAAATCTAACTTTAAAGTGGAATAGTTGGTGAAGTCGAATTCCTAGTATTTTCTTCTAATTGATTTTATTTCCTACAAATTTCTCTTTTAATATTTCTCTTATTAGTTTATTTTTCATCATCTTTGAATTCTAGGTTTAATCATCAAAACAAAATGTTTTATTGTGTGTTTAAAATAGGGCTAGATTGATTTGGATGTTAGCAAAATTATCTATCCTCGTGGGTTCGACACTTTCTCATCACTTTATTACTTGAACGCGCGACCCGTGCACTTGCGGTACATTTTTAGCGAACAATTCACATCTTAGTCGTCATTTTCTCTTGTACCCCAAATTCCACTACGATATTAATTTATGAGATCAAATATCGAAATGCCCAATAATAAGCTCGTAATCCAGTGCCTTTGGGATCGTCGCCTACCAAGACTCAGGAGATCATGAGTTGTATCTATAGTTGCACACCAAGACTCATGATACTATACGAAAAAATATAACATATAAAAATTAGATCTAGCCTACATATACGATGCTCATTGTGCTGGTTCGCAGTCCCAAGTCCACCAAGGAACCACCTGACACCGTCCATATATTGGCACATGACCGCCAACACCCTATCATCGGCTACCATTAATGACCATCAAGAGCTTTAAGCGGTATATATCCGAACACAAAGAATTGTATTATACAACCACATGGACATTCCGTTATATTCAATGGTATCATCTTTTTTTGAATGTCATATCTGAGTATTAATAATCATATTTCTTTTACTTTCATTATCTCTTCTTTTACGAATTATGCATTGTTATCTCTCTCATGTCCATTCATATGTATGCATGTGTACACAATATAACTTACACATCACATATGATGTATAAAAGTATTCAACTTATACACATGTATGACAATATCGTATTGTATCTTAAATTCTCCAATCATAGGAAAGTGATAACATATACACGTACATAGAAACAATAATGCATCTCGTGTAATCACACTAGAGCACATTATGTATAGAATAATATTGTCTTGCATTGTAGTTGAACCAATACTTATCTCTATCCTTGCCTATCATGTCATTCAAAGTTTTGTTTCTCCACATTTCGCATAGGTCATCGCTATTTTACCTTATCTTGTATTATTCAGGTTAGAACCTACGTAAAACCAAATGTTCGTACGTTAATCATGTCCACATTACCTAATCAGGATAACTTAGGGTCAACCGAGTGTAAAAATTTCAAAAAATGAATTCTAAAGTGAAACTAAGGATTGGGAGTTATACATGGGAACCAACGCATAAAATACGTGGAGAAAGTAGAATGTCAAGATTGATATAGAGATCTCCACATGACTTATAATATATCATTAGAAAACTTATCGAGTTAGAAGTCCAACACATTTTACAAATCCCGATTCGAGTTTTATACAAAAAGTTGTGTGTATTCATTTGGACTACCACTCTGATCAAGGCAGGAGTGTCGACCCCTACCAACCAAAAAGTCTTAAGGGTTGAACCCTAGGGTTAATGGTCGATCCTACCCTCAACGAGATCAATACCCAACTTAAATCAATCTTTCCTTAGCTTTCACAAGAATATAATACATGCTGTCAATCGCCTCATTTTTTCGTGCCTAGCGATGTGAGAATCATTTTTTTTATTATTTTTTATCATTTTTGCTAACTTGTTGGTATTTAAAATTGAGTTTGAGAAAACTCCACATGGGGTCACCCATCATAAAATTGTCTCGGCCTGACATACTTAAATTTAATGTCTTGATAGAATCTCGCGTGTTTATACTGATATGGTTTCACCCCAAATCTGTATCTCGTGCTCCATGTGGTTGTTGTGTCTCGTGTAGTGTTTTTATTATTTTTAGTTGTCTATAAGTAATTAAAATTGACTATGAAAAAGTTTATTAGTTTATTACATCTAGTTAGGGATGACAACGGAATTATGCGGGATTGGGACGGTCTTTACCATCTTTGCCTCGTCGAGGCGGAGTTGGGGCGGGGATTAAAATAATAGAAATTTTGATTTTTCACCTAAATCTGTTTGGTAGATTTGAAATAGTCCAATTTCTGATAATAATTGGAAGAATGACCATTTTGAAGGTAAAATGTCAAAAATATCATTTTGTAAAAAATGTCTATAAGCTTGTGCGACTAAGATTGTGGTTGGGTGAATTGTATGGTATAAATTCAACAAAAGCTATATTGGTGGATCATCCAATCAATGATTGGATGAATAAAAATACAATATTAACCACTGGATGAATAGAAAGTGGGAATTATCTTAATTTTTATTTTCACTCTTCACGCAGAAACAGAACACGGTTATTGCAATTTGGGTGTTCATAGATTTTTTCTCCAAGTTAAGTTATGAAACTGTTAATCATTTTACAAAATATACTTACATCAAACCATCACAAACAAATCTAGCTATTGAAAATTTTAGTTTTGTAGTAAGAATTAATACATTAGCTTAGGCACTTATTTGATTTCAACTTTTGATTTATGAGCTATATAATGACAATTTAAAGTATAAATCGAAAAAAAAAAAAAAACTTTTTTCTGAGACCAAATCTTTTGTCAACATTGAAAATATTATTAACATCGACAATACTTGTCGGTGTCAACAAAATTTTCGTCGACATTAATAGTAATATGTCAATGTCGACATCCAATTGTCGATGTCAACATTTTACTATCGACGTCGACTTTTGTAATGGTCTACTTTGTATATTGTCTTAATTACATTGTTATTATTTTATTTTAGATATAATTGAGATTATAAGATTTCGAGATTTGTTTACTAAGAACAATATTTATACATTAATACAAGTTATAATGATCAGTATAGGTATTCATTAAATAAGTAATGCTAATCCAAATTTGTACTTATCTATGTGATGGTCGCAAGCAACAAAAGCAACTTCCAACCGATTTAATGACATATGGTCAAAATTGAATTACCACTTCAGTCTCAATCTATGTTATAACAATACCTTCTCTACTGCCAGATTCTTCAGAGTGACATGACAAAACAAATCAGTCATCAATGTGTACTCTTGCATTCCAAATCGGGCTAATTGTCTATTGATTTTGAACCATATCTCGTTCACCTTTTTACAATGTACCATGCAGTGTTATTTGATGGATCAATTTTTTGCTAAATTGTAGTCGCCTATTTTGGAGTTGTTTAAAATGTGCAAAACATGTCTCGTGGAATATAGCTTTTTGCTCATCGTCACAATTATGCATAATGACCTCAATATATCTGGTGTTGCTGAGTTGCGTGATTTGCCCATCAAATCGTAGATTCTCCAATACAATATATTACATGTTCATCTACAAAATACATCAAATAATTAGTTCATATATACAAAAAGATTCATTTATGTTACAAGATAAGACAATTAAACCATTACTTTCATAAACAGTGACCCACAAAATCGACAGGCGGTGGGTCCATTCTGTCGACAACATTGGCAGTTTGGCACACTAAATGTCGATGACATCGACAATTAGTGTGCCCAACTGTTGATGTCGTTGACAGTTGGACACACCTCAACGACATCAATAGAACGGCCATACCCACTACCAATGTCATCAACGAAAATATCCCAGACCAAATTTAATTTAAATCGACATCAATAATATCTCATATTCCAATTGAAATTAGATCGACAAATTGTGCAAATTAAACTAAACAAGTATGATATCCAACAACATTCCAACAAGATAGAAACTAAATCAACAAAAATATACCAAACAACATAAACTAAATCGACAAAAAAAATAGATATCCATGCAAACTAAACATGTATTGGATACCCAACGAAGTAGATGAATATAATTCGAGCAAATTAATTTCACCCACACGTAATGGACAACAAAAATTCATTCATTTTCTCCAATTTTATTTGCTCATAACTTAGGTGAATGGCTCAAATTGGTCAACTACTTCGGTGGATGGAAATATGGTGACAAATCTGACAATTTGTTTGAATCCGGTGATAACAATGGGAGAATCCGGCCAAAAAAAAAAGAGAAAATAGAGGAGGATGGCAGCTGCTATGGAGAAAGTAAAGCCAAAAAGTGTTTAATTTAGAGATGGAAAATAAGAAAATTGTAAAAAATGATATTTTTGTTGTCATCTAAGGGTATTTTCGCCCACATTTTTTAAATTTGGTTAATTGGTCAAATATTATAAAAAGTTGACATATTTCAAAATATACCTTTTAATTATGATATTTTGTCCAATTTTCTCTTAAAATAGCATCATTTATTGTCTCATTTAATTAATTAATTAATTAATAATTTTTTTAAAATACAATTTAAGGTGGGTTCGAAAAATTCGGGATGGAGATCACGATCTCCATCTTCGTCCCGGATATCCTAATAGGTCGGGATTCCCACCCCATTCGAGGCGGGGTCAGATAGGACTGTTGGAGAGGGTGCGGTATTTTGCCTTCTACTGGCCTCCTTGATTATATCTAGCAACTTCGTCAACTACTAGCTTACTCAATCAACTTCAGAGGATTTGTGACTTACGTTGAATTGGAACTCTTAATATTTAGAATTATCCATATTGTTGTGCGTCTTGTTGTCGTTCTTATTCATATTGCGCAGTAGTTGCACAATGATTGCACGGCTATTTCTCACTTTTCAACAGCTTAACTTTATTATTTTAAAGTATCGCCCATTATTTATAATTGTAGCACCACTTCCAATATTTAAAGTTGTAGCACTACTTTCTTTTATTCAATTTCTGGCCAATATAAATTCGAAAAATAGATTTCTCGTCATAGAAAAATTTCGGAATGTTACAGAAAAAACAACTAACCATATCCAAAATTATAGGACTCTATAGATTCAATTGAAAGACGATTGAGTCAATGAGTCGTTTATCTTTGCGAATAAAGAAGACCATTTGGACCAATCGAACACATTCAACAAACTTCTTCAAATATGACCTACGTACAAAACAAAAAGTGATAGAATATGGAAATTGGTGCAAATGGTCCCTAACCTTTTATTTTTGGTGGAGTGGTCCCTAACCTATTTATTTAGGTGCGCAATTAGTCCTTATTTGATAAAAGACAAATATGCCCTTATTTTTATTTTAAAAAAAATTTTCAATTGGATTCCTAACCTTAGTAAAAAGTACAAATAGGTCCGATACTTTTATTTTTTTTAAAAAAAATTAAAAGAAACTAACAAATTGATAATATACTAAATTATTTTGTATATTTTATGAACTATTATAAAATAACTAAAATTTAAGCTCATATTATTAACAAACGTGTTAATTAAAATTATTTTATTATTATTAAGTAATCATTAAAATTTTAAACTTTAATTTTATCATTACAACATAAAAAAAAAATAACTTTGTCACAACTTAATAATCACGTATTACTATTTTATTGAGCTGTTCGTTTATTAACTACAAATATTAGAGCTCAAATTATATTCTTCATATTTTAATTTATCGTTTTATTATCGTTCAGAAATAAAGAATACAAAATGTGTAAATTAATTTTTGTTAGTATTTTAATTTTAAAAATAATAATAAAATTGGTTCAATATCATAAAATTATATACGCTATTTTGTTATTTATTTAACTTAATTTTTGTTCAAATTTTTCACATCACATAACAATTACATATACCTAAAGCACAATAATATTATATTTTTCTCTTATGAAAAATTTATTTGACATGACTATAGTGATATATTTAATATGTTAAATTAAATATTGTTTAATAAATATATCAGACTTATTTGCATATTTTGCAAATGTTAGAAATCCAATTGTAATTTTTTTAAACTAAAATTAAGGATATTTTTGTCTTTTTATCAAATAAAGACTAATTACGCACTTAAATGAATAGGTTATGGATCACTCTACTAAAAATGAAAGGTTAGAGACCATTTGCACACTATTGACATACGTCAAGAATCATTTGTGCCAATTTCCCGATAGAATATTATCTTCTAACTACTCTACTAACAATCTAATAGTGAATGCTCTCTTATTGCTCTATAAAAAAAGAAATTTTGAAATTTTCTCCGTAAGAATGTAATTCTTATAAATAGTAGTGTCTATACACATGCAAGATACTCCTTTAGCACAATCTTTTACCCGTTTGCCCTTTTAAACTATTCACCTTGAGAGACACGGGTAATTTAGGGTGTATTTAAATCAATATTCTTTGTAAAAGTTGATAAAATGTTTGATTGAAAAATTATAAAAAGTTGTAGATTCTATAAAATGTGTGGATAAAAGTAAGGGAAGTGTATTTAATCTAGACTTTTAAGACTTTAATTGACATTTTTCAAGTGACTAACTTTGATGGATTTAATTAACTTTTATTGACTTTATATAGATTTTAATAGACTCCTACTGACTTTTATGGATTTTATAGATTTCATTTTGAAAGATTTTCCTGAACTTTCATGAGACTTTTATGAACTTTTATAGACTTTGTTTTTTCGATTAAAAATTTTGAACAAGAGAAAATTTTAATAATAACTTATTTAATATATTATATTAATATTAATGAATTCATATAAATTAATGTTCTATTTAATTCTTTGCAGTAAACTACATCAAAAGTTAATGATATAATCTAATCTATTTTTTCTTTTGAGTAAAACTGTAAACTTTCAAATGGCTTGTGGATAAATTCAAAAAATTATGGCATGCAACTCATTTTAAAATATTTTCCAACAAAAAAATTTATTCAGTTGATAATCTCCCTTATTATATTTAATAATCGTCATTACTCACCACAATTGCATAAAAAATAACTAAAGTACCAATTTAGACGAATAAAAAAAACAAAAATGCTCATCAAGATAAATAGAAAAAACAAGAATAAAAATAAAAATACAGTAATAAAAAATAGTTTTTAACTTGATGAAATTCATTAATAAACTGCAATCAATAATTATATATGAAATTTAATTATAAAATTATCTTATTTTTAATGAAAAATTGAAAAATGATAAATAAAAGAGAGGAGAGGGAGAAAAAAAATGGTTATGAGAATATTGAAGAGAAAAAAATCACATTGTTTCTAAAGTTTCACAAAAGTAAAAAGAAGAAAGTGGGAAAATAATTAGGAGAATATTGAAAGAATAAATAAATTGAAAGATAAAAATATTAAAAGAAGAAATAGGGAAAAGTTGAGAGAATATATTGAAGAGGAAAAAAAAATTCATATTGAAGAAAGATGAGAATATTAATCTTGACGCTACATTTTGTTAAGGAAAAAGAAAAGAGAATTGTTGCATATTAAAAAAAAAAAAAAAGAATGAAAGATGTTTTTTCTTTTAAAATCTTTCAAAGTCTTAGGGTGAATGGAAGTGAAATTATAATATATTTTATTTATACATTGTGCTTTAAAGTTAGTACATATAAAGTCATTAAAAGTTATCGACATTTTGAATATTTCTGAATTTCGTAAGATTTTAAAAAGTCTGAATTGATTATCGCATGACTTTATAAGACTATAAGACTTTTTAAAAGTCTTTAAAAATCTATATTGAATATCTCAATATTTTTATGGAGTTTAAAAAACCTGAATTGAATACACCTAGACTTTTAAAATCCATAAAAGTCTTATCAAATTTTAATTAAATACTCTCTCTAATTATTGACTTTGAATTGATTTTTAACAAAACTAGTGAAATTCACGTGCAAGGCACATGTTGTATTTTAATTAAGTATTTAATAGTGTGGTCATTGTTAGTAAATTTTTAATTATTTTTCACTTATGAAAGACTAACTAAAATATATATTAAAACATATTGAGAAAATTACGTATTATTTAAAAGTGGGCAATCTGGTTTCAATTGATCTTTAACAAGAGCGTTCTTCATTTTTAGATGATGTAATGAATGATGTGTAGTTCACTAACATAATTAATTAATACAAATCCTAGAACTGAATACTTCAATTATGATCTCACAACATTATTACATTGCTTTAAATTTTAAATTTATTCCATATTTCTCTTCATTGTGATCCGACTTTGTAAATTATTTCAATTTTTCAATTTAATTTTATTCATTCTAATGTATCAAACATTGAGTGTCGTGATATAGTATAAAATTTCTTGTGAACTTGCGGTAATAAATAGTAAAAATGCTTATTATAGATTAGCATAAGTTGTTAATTAGTTATTTTATTTTATTGGTATATTGAACATGGTTGTACTCGTGGATATATTTTCTTTCTTTACTATTGTAACTTTATACTTTTGAGAGTAGTATTCTCTCTCTCTCTCTCTCTCTCTCTCTCTCTCTCTCTTTTATAGTGCAAGATTTTGTACTTGTGGATAAATTTTCTTAGACTTAATTGTAATTTGATTCAGTAATCGACAGAAAAATGAATTAAAACTATGTATTTCTTGTAATCTTGATAATTGTGTTGCTAACTTAATATAATTAATTAATTGAAGGAAAGTTGTTTCGATTGCAAATGATTTTGAAGTTCAAAGTGTGTTGCTTGATATACATTAATATGTCTCAGTCTAAGAGGCCGAACTTAGAGCTTAATATATATGTGTGTGGAGCTGAATTTTGTTTCAATAGTTTAAATTATTAAGAATTTGGATAACTTCTATTTGGAGAAAACAAAAAAAAAATATTTGATTGGGTATCCAAAATAATAAAAATATCTATAAAAATTTTGGACGATTTTTTAAAATGCAAGACTAAAATCGAAAGGAAGACAAATAAGACGACTAAAAGAAGACAAGAAAAATGGTGAGACATTAAAAAAAAAATTGGGGCTGAAAAATTCTAGAATTGAAAAAAATGAAAAAGAAATAAAGGATAAGAAATAGGTTAAAAAAAAAAAGAATAATAGTTGGTCACGCATTCCTATTAATAGTCCCCAATTCAATTCCCTCTTTTAATATATACTAGTGGAGTGCACGTGCAAAAGCACGTGTTTTATTTTAATTAAATATTTAATAGCGTGACTATTATTTGTGAGTTTCTTAATTATTTTTAGTTATGAAAGACTAAGTAAAATATGTATTAAAATTTATTGGAGAAAATACGCATTTTTAAGAGTGAGCGTATAATTTCGATTGATTTTTAACATGAACGTTTTTACTTTTAGATGTGATGAATGATATGTAGTTTCTGACAAAATTGATTATTGTAATTCATATAATTGGATAATTCAATTATTATTTGAAAAATTATTCTGCTGCTTTCAAATTTAAAGTTTCATATTTTTCCTTATGATTTGACTTATTTAATTTTGTTTATTCTAATCAAACATTCAAAAAAGTTTAGATCACACGAGTATCATGAAATATGCAAAATATTACTTGTGAACTTGTAGAAATAAGTAGTAAAAATACTTATTATAGATTAGAATAAATTGTTAATTAGTAATTTCTCATTAGGTTGTTTTTTGAAGTAATTAATAAGCAATAAATTCGAGGGAAAGTGTTGATTTATTGTTTTATATTTATTTCCTCAATTTAAAAATTGAAAATCAGCAAAATTATTCAAAAATCTCAAAAGAGTTGATAAAAATTAAGTGCATTAATGAGATTTTACTTGTTTTCATAATAGTAAAGTATAGAACACGTCAATACTATATACATGTATAATTGTAAGGATTTAAACATAACTTCACGATACTAAATTACGTAAAAATGTAAAAAAAATAAAAACTTTCAATAACTTAAATCAACAAAAATAATTCAAAAAGTAAATGAATGTTCATTCTAGAATTTAAATAATTTATGCTTATAATTTCTCAACACAACGATTAGCAATGAAACACATAAATTTGTTATTCTTAATAGCGTGTTTCGAAGTACAAATTTCAATATATTGAGTGGTATTCACTATATTCTTTTGCCGTAGCCAACAAGAAATCGGAAAATTATTTTACTATAATCAAGAATCTATGTAAAAATAAAAACAAAAATAAATTAGTGTAAAAGAACACATATTTAAAAACGATATTTTGTATCTTGACCAGTGTTAAATTTAATATTACTATTATATTCAAAAAAAAAAAAACAAACATAACTTACGTTGCCAATTACATTGCATGAAATTAGGAAAAACTAAAATAAAAATAGAAAAGAAAATGAACGATTAGTGGACGCGTTCATAGGAACAATACCACACACACACAAAAATTGTCAATTTTAGGAAATAAAAAAAAACTTAAAAAAAAAAAAACAAGAACAGTGGTGAAGATCCCTCTTTTAATATATTAAAATACTAAATATTAGAACTATTTAAGAACTCAAAATGAAAATTGAAAATCAACACTCAAATAAGGAAAAATGTTCAAATAAGTATAAAAATTAACAAAAACAAAACTTAAACAACTAAACAACTACTTGTAATGGTCAATTCACAAATCCTAAAAATAATAAGAACTAATAACAACCTTCAAATATATTCGATAAGTGGTGTGAAAAGTTAAGCGAGATAGATTTGCATAAACAACTTTATAAAACAAAATTTGGATAGATACTCAAAATATTCAAAACATCATGAAATTTTGGAGCAATTTTTCAAAAGACATGAATGAAATCGAAAGAAATGCGAAAGATATGAACGAAGAAATACAAGTCAAATAACGAAATGTTGAAAAGAAAATGGTGCTGAAAAAGATCTACGATTGAGAAAAAAACGGTGTCAATTTCAAAAAATTAGGAAAATATGACCAAAAAAAAAAAGAATAAGTAAATGTGGTGGACATTCATAGAAATAGTGCCACACTAAAAAAGAGAGAAAAAAAAAAGTGTCAATTTCAAAAAATGAAGAAAAACTTAAAAATACAAAAAAAAGGAAAAAAGAAAAAAGAAAAAGAAAAGAAAAAGTGGTGGCACACATTCATAGAAATAGTGCCATTATAAAGTAACTCTTTTAATATATAGGGATTTTAATTAATATCAAACAAGTTTCTTACTTCACACCCCATCATGGGATCCCATTGTCAAGCCAACTTCATTAAGAACCAGTCCACGTTATATTCTTAGCATTTAAAATAATTATCAAGCAAATTCACTTCCAACACAAAACAACAACCAAATCCCTCAGAAAATAATGAATTGCCTGCATATAAGGTAGGGAAGAGGGGGCACACTGCAGAACCTGCATACCCTGCAACTCCCACATGTCCTGCTGTATTATCTTTTAGAAAAGTAATATCCGGTTCAAAATGTGTAAACGGACCGACTTCTTTCTCGTACAGTTTCATTCGATTGACAAAACCTCAATTATAGCCGAATGTGTGAACATCTTTCAAATGTTTTGGTTGGCTGTGGAGAGTGTACATGCAATTGGCCAGTTAAGTGATGAGCAAATGAAAGCTGTATGGCATGGCTACATTTATGGCCACACAATGTCAATGAAACTTGCATGTTCAAGAAACAGCTGCTGAGTCAAGACCCACCCTATACCAGGAACACATGTTCCTAAATAGAAAATGAAAAGACAAATTATACTCCCTAGGTACGTAATATGTAGTATAGTTTGTATGTAATTACACTATACGATACATAGGTCTAGTGTATATACATGTATAACTATCAGCATATAAAATATACGTAACCCGTTTAGTTTAATTTAAGAATAATACTATATGCAATACTGCTAGCTAGTACTGTTTAGCATCGATCTAAGTAACAATTGATCACCAATTGCTACTAGATAATATTATTCGACTTGTTATCTAATGAATTAAAATACATTACAACTTAAGTGTCAAATAGTCAGTAGGTCTACTATCACCTAGATTGACGCTACATAGACTAGTAAATGTTGATAATTGTCGATAGACTGTAGTTCTTAACTTAAATCTACAAAAATGACGGGAACCTTCCTTGAAAATGTAATGAGATTAAGTCGTGAAGAGATGATTAAGTGAATAAAAATTTGACGGTTTTAAAGATGCACCTCAAATATAATATATATGAGATGTTTTATTTACGTTCGATTATGTTTTATTACTCTAACGAATATTTGATATCTACTTTAAGGACAACGTGCCATTAATATTAGGGTTTTCAATTCTTAATTGGGATCTAGTTTGATATATACAAAGCATTAAGCATGCATAAATTAAAGTTTAATTTATGGATTATGCAATTATGGTATTTTAGTTTGAATTACATTGATCATCCACATTCCATGACAATGGCTTTTGATTCCCTAAAACATGGTATAATAATTTACAAAATGAATTATGTGGTCCTGTATATTATTCATTGACCTAGTCATGACTTTAGAACTTCATCTATAGGTAACTAGGTAAGGGGAGAAAAGAAAAAAGCAAGTGAAATTTAATTTCTTTTCTTGTTTTTATGTACAGTTAAAATCATAATTAAATATAATTTTTAGTTAGAGTTTAGTGTCCGTTTAATTTTGCAAAAAATCAACAATTTTGTAAATTTTAATAAAAATTGATAAAATGTGTGGTTGAAAAGTTGTAGGTCCCATTAAATATATGATTAAAATTAATTATTGATTTTTTAACAAATTTTTAAGCAAAATCAAACAAAATCTTAATTAATAGTGAAAATAAAAGAAAAATGATGTATAAATTGTAAGATTTCTGATCACTTCATTATATTAATTTACGTATATTGCTCTTGTTTTTCCTTAAAAATCAAGCATAAGAAGAGAAGCTAATCATAATTGTGTCTTACCTTACCTTAATATAGGTCTGGTGTGATAAACTGGAGTGTTTTCTTTGATCATTGTCTATTAGGTGGTTGTCAAATTAATTACTTATCTTGATTGTTTTGACTTTTGAGTGACACGTCTTCTAAATTGAATTGGACAGATATATCTGTAATAGTGTGTTTGAAAGGACTTTTTTAAAGTCTAAAAGTACTTTTAAAAAGTAAAAGTACTTTTGGTTATTTTTATTGATATTTAGTTAAAGTCAACAAGCACTTTTTGACTAAAAAAACAACTTTAAAAACAAATAATATAAGATATATAATAATTAATTACTGTTTAATCAAATAAATATAAAATTTATACAAAAGTACTTTTATAGTTATGCAACCAAACACTCAATTTAATATTCACAACACTTTTTGGATTCATATACAAACAGTCAATAGCTTTTTAAAAAAAGTTCTACAGCTAAAAGCTCTACTACCAAAAGTTCTACTCACGACAGCTTTACCAAACGGACCCTAAATATCGTATTAACGTCTAAGTAAATATGACATCATATAGCTTATTAGTCGGACGTTTTAACGCATATAGCTTGTCTTATTGGTCTTTTCTTGAAGGGATATTAGCAATTTTCTTCTCCAACTATTGCAACATGTTCCTAATCTACCCTTAACTTTTTTTAGAACCAACATGCCTTTCCTTTGATTACAAATCACGTCATTATTGACAAATATTAATAGATTTGCCCCACTCATTGGATAAACTAAAAAAAAAAAAAAAAAACAACAACAACAACAATAAAAAAGAAAAAATTACAAATGAAGTCTCATAACTTTCAAAAAAGTAAAAAAAGAATATTTTTCTCCCACCCACCCACCCACCCACCACCACCACCACGCCGTCGCTGCTTCCGCCACCACTACTGTCAAATGATAGAAACAAATAGACTATTAATGGCAGTCCCACAATACAAATTTTGTGAAAAAGTAATTTTGTCCTCTTAAATCTACTATTAAATGGCATATTAAGAAAGAAGAAGTCTATCCCCACCCTCGCCCCATTTCATTCCCAATTTGTGAAGTCAAATCTCTAAACCAAGCAACAGACTTTTGAATTGTTCCATTCACTCTATTTCCATTAAATTCATGACTTGAAGACTCACATAACTTGACGATGAACTTAGGATCTCCTCAGAAATCTCATTGAATCCTAGGTTAAGAACTTTCAAAATTTTCAACCCCTTAAATCGTACAATCAGGGACATAAATCAAATTCCATTTCAGATCAAGAAGTTCAAGCTTCTCCATATCCCAATTTCCATAGGAATCTTATTGCTCAATTCATTAAAAGACAAGTTTCATAATTGAAGGGGATAATTTACCCAATATTTCAACTTTACTATTTGCTTCCCAAACAATGCCTTCTAATTTCAAACACATAAAGTGGAAATTGAGAAATTCTGAGTTAAATGTTTGATTAATCATTGAACTTTACTCCCATCTTTGTTCACTCACTGAATTTTAAAATGTTTATGGGTACTCATTGAACTTTCCAAAGTAACTCTCTGTTAATCACTGAAGACGATTCAGTTACGACCAAATGATGAAATCACCACTTGGCAGACAGAATGTTCATGTGGCCGACGGAATCTTCCAACCAGCATGTAGTTTCGTCAATGTCATCAAAAATCGCACGCCACGTCATCTTTAAAAATGCATTTTATTTTTGTGCATAAACCTAACCTTCAGCAAATTTGAAATTTCCCAAATTAGAAAAGGCCCAAAATCCTAATCTGAATCCCTCCTCTCCCGCAACAAGACGACATTAATTACCCCACTCAACAGCGATAATCGAGCACCACAACTATATTTACACATCAACAATGTTGCACATGGATGGACCACATGGAGGTAAGGGTTTCTATTTGTTTGGAATTTTATTTTTATTTTTTGTTATATTCTGGTTTTATTTTTGTCCCTTATAAACATCTTCTCTGAAAAATCAAACATAAAATCAATTATTAACACTATTTTTGGTTTATGGTAACAGATTTGGAAGATGATCCAGACTTCATCGAAACCAAGAATGAAAATGACAAAGACGATGATCAAGCTTATGAGAAAAATGTCACAGACGACATTGAAATCGAAGTTGAAGGGAGAGTAACTGAAGGGGCCGAAGTTATTGAAAATGAGGTAGATGACTTAGAGTACGCAACATTAGAAGAATTACTTTGTGATTATGAAATTGATGAGGATGTTGGATATAGGTTTCATCAGTTCAATGCTGAGATTGATATACAAAATCCAAACTTTGTAGTTGGACAGAAGTTTAGGTCTATTGAAGAGTTCAGTCAAGCAGTGAGAAATTATGGTGCTGTGAATAGTTATAATGTAAAATTTAAGGCTAATGACAAAAATAGAGTACAAGGAGTTTGTAAACTAGGATGTCAATGGAAGATTTGGACGTCAAAGGTAATGAATATGAGCACGGTTCAAGTAAAATCCTACACGCTAAAACATACTTTCAATCGTGACCAAACTAATAGACATTGCATGTACATGTACTTGGCTAACCGGTATATCGAAACATTTAGAGTTGATCCAGATTGGAAAACGAAGAGTATCATAGCCACAATGAAAAAAGATTTGAAAACCGATATTAGTAAGAACGTTGCTTGGAAGACTAGGAGATACACTAGGCAATTGTTAGAAGGAACAATTCAGGAGCAATTTGGGTTTTTGAAGTCATATAATGTTGAATTGTTAAGGACTAATCTGGGATCTACTATGATTTTAGCGATTCATGATGGAGTATTACATGGCATTTAAATATGCTTTAATGCCTGCAAGTTAGGGTTTGTGAGGGGTTGTAGGAAGTTGATTAGGCTTGACGGATGCAATTTGAGAGACAATTATGGAGGCCAAATACTTTCCGTAGTTGCACTTGACGCCAATGATTGTATCTACCCCTTCGCATATGCAATTGTATAGAAAGAAAATACTACCTCGTGGTGATGGTTCGTCGTCCATTTAGGAGAGGATTTAGGCATTGAAAACACTAGTGACTAGGCATTCATGGCTGATAGGCAGAAGGGGTTACTAAATGTGTCGGATGGGTTGTTTCCAAACGTAGAGCATAGGTTTTGTGTACTTTCACATGTACACCAATTTCTTCAACAAGGGATTTAAGGGTATAATTCTAAAAGATTACTTGTGGCGAGCTGCTAAGGCCACAACAGTAGCTGGCTATAGAATCTGGATGCAAGAAATTAAGAATATGAATGAAGAAGCATATAATTGGTTGATGGAAAAAAAATCCGAAAGAATAGAGTAAATCACATTTTTTGGTGAAAGTGAAGAGTGATATATTGCTAAACAACGGTTGTGAAGTTTTCAACAAAACTCTTTTGGATGATAGAGATAAGATGATCCTCAGTATGCTAACTTTTATACAATCTACATTCATGAAATGACATTATCATTTCAGAATGAATGAGTATCATTCTACTGTCCTTGATGGTTTGTTTGCTGATTTTCATCCACTGACAGGGGTCTTTGTACTTCAGTGTAACTGGCGCAAGCTTTTTATTTTTCATTCTCAACCTTCTTGAAATGTAGTTTGTCTATAGCCTTCATCCAGGAAACAACATCACTCACTGGTCCATGAAATGTAGTTTGTTGTCTACACACTTGCAATCCATATTTTAATTTGTTTGCCTGAATTTGTTAACAGATACTGAGGTGCATTGTTCAAATTGCAATTAGTTAATGTGTTGCCTGAATTTGTGAAACATGTAATGAAGAATTGGAGCATCCTCATTCACCTTAACTACACTGCTTTGAAGAATTGGAATACAATTGGAGCAATCCCTATTCACAAAATGACTTAGCTGCTTATACATAACATATTTTCGTTCATTACCAAACCAAAACATGCTAAAGACAACCAGAAAACAAATACAATTAGGACAACACCATTCTCCATCCACATTAAACAACACCTTTCTCCATTCAAAGTAAGAACAACCATCCCACATACATTTGAACTACATTCATTCGACAAATTCAAAAAACAACCCGAACTACAAAGTACAAAACAAGTAGCGAAAAAACAAAATGATCAATATTCATGGTCCTGCACATTTCCCTCTCTTTCTCCCTCTCTTTCTCAACTTCATTCTTTTTTCGAAGTTGGCCATTGATTACGGACTTGTATCTATCATGAGATATAAGATCAGCCCAATCAAAAATATTACATGCACCCACCCACCTTCCTATAGAATCTACACCGCTAAAATCGAGTCCAGGATTACCTTCGGTCCAAGATGTCTTCAATACTGGAATATGACCACAGTAACAAAGCGTTATCTTCATCATCTGCGAAGAATAAGAGTCTTTCATCCCATATTTGTTCGTCTTAGAAGATGGGTTGGCTTGGGTATTTGGGTGAAAAATTCTGATTTGAGAGAATTCAATTTTTAGATATTTCGTTTTTGAACATTGAAGGGTCATATAATCGCGTTTAAACACATTTTTAAAGATGGTGTGGCGTGCAATTTCTGATGACATGGACGACACTACATGCTAGTTGGAAGATCCGACAGCCACATGTACATTCCATCTGCCACATGGTGATTCCGTCATTTGGTCGTAACTGAATCATCTTTAGTGAGTAACGGAGAGTTACTTTTGAAAGTTCAGTGAGTACCCAAAAATATTTTAAAGTTAAGTGAGTGAATGAAGACAGGAGTAAAAGTTTAATGATTAATCAAACATTTAACTCAAATTCTAACATAAGACTAAGAATTACCTCCACCAGTAATATTCAAGGCCGCGTTGGATAAAATGCCATTTCAAACAAGCCGAATCGAAAAAGCGCCTAACTTATATCATTTAAGTTGAAAATGCCTATATCACATAAAAAAACTTAAATGTCCTCATTTAATAAGGTATGTTAACAGACCATCTGTTAACGAACTATCTGTTAACAGACGAGACTACAGGCCTGTTAACAAACCATCAATTTGTTAAGTCGAATTTACACATTTTAAACTGATTTTTCAATTAACTTACTTCAAATGAACTTAAATTTACATAAATTTAAAGCAAAAATCACAATTCATACTCAGATGAATACATATTTTCATGATTTATAACATAAAATCATTAATTTCTACCGTGAATTGAATTAAAAAAAGAAGATAGAGACAGATGAATTTCTACTTTGAAATAAAATTTCTTACATAGATGAAATGAATTGGATTCTAACTTTAAAATGGGTTAGATTCTAACTTGAAAATCTCTTTTTCATCATACGGCAACAAATGAATTTGAAATTATTTTAAATGTAATAAGCGGGGAAGAGAAGACGGAAAAGAAGACAATGTTATATTTGGTAATTTGCATGCTAAAATGGGTCAACGGACGTTTAGAAAAATTTGTCGGGTCACCCTACCATTTAACACTATTCCCACAATATTCAATGCCATGACATGAGAACTCTGAATTGCAAGAAACCCCTACCGGAACAGTGATCCCGACTGTTCAAATTCAATTGGCCAGCACTCTAGAAGGGTTTAAAATTGAACCCTTAAACTCTAGTAAAGTAGATTTATCTGTATATAAATCATGTACCGTGTGCTGTTGAACCGAAAATAACACCCCAAGGAAAATTAACATCTTCAACGGCCTTGACACTCTTTAAATCAACGATGGATTGTAGAAAAATCCAAAAACCAAACTTAGGTTTTGCTCTTGCAAATTGGGAATGAAAGGGATAAAGTGAGTGTAGGAAAAAAAAATAATTTGTACTTTTTGAAAAGTTATGAAAATTTTTTATTTTATAATTTTTTTATTTATTTAAAAAAGATGGCAAATACCAAATATATCATTTAATGGCCATCAATAAACAAAATGACGAGTTTGGTTATATAATTGAGAGGTTAGGATAGATTATAATAATAATAATAAAAAAAAAAAGGTTAAGAATGAATTTGTTGTATTTTACATAGATTGGAGATGAAAAGTCTTTAATTGTCAATTAGATGGTCAGACATTGTGGAATTATTTACTTTTTAACTATTTTAAGTGACAAATTGACAATGTTGAATTATTTAGTTCAATGTCGTGTAAATTTAGGTGGTGGGACTGGGTAGTAAATGATGATGGACAGGGCCGACCTCCCATTTGCTGGGCAATTACTGCATTCCAGTGCATTTACTTCTTTTACTCTACCAAATTGCCAATAGCTATGTATTTACTCTATTAATGTACAACCAAAAATAGAAAAAGAAAAATTATAAATTTATTGAATATGTGAAATGTTTTAGTATATTTTAATAAAAGTTGATGAAATAGATAGTTAAAAATTTTAAAAAAAAAAAATTGTAAATTTCATAAAATTTATAATTAAAATTAATTATTGACTTTAACTCAAATTTTTACCAATCTTTTAAACAAAATCAAACAAAAACTTATTCTTAAAATCACTAAAAAACGAAAAGTTGTCAAAATATAAAATGAATTTTTTAAAACTTCACATGTTTGGAAGAGTTTATTATAAATTTTTTTTTTCTCAAACTCATTTTCAACCACATGTTTTATAAGACTCATAGCTCTTATCAACTTTTTAACTATATATATCACCAACTTTTTTCAAAATCTCATAAAAAAAACTTACTTTTAAATTTCATCAAACAAAATAAACAAGATAGAAAATCGAAAATCAATTAAAATTACTTTTTATTTTTAAAATAAATATTTTTTTATCAATGAAATTTGAAAATAAATAAGTCTTTGATTTTGACAATGAAATCAACATTAGTTTCCCAAAAAAAAAAAAAATTATAATTTTTCAGTATTAGCCAATCTCACTCTTATTTAAGTCATCAACCCCAAGAAAACAAACAAATAGCACGCCGCCCCATACCTTGCTCCATTACACACACAACACACAGTAGCCGCCACCCCGCCCCGCCCCGCCACTGGCACCACCACCAAATAGTTGCATTACTAACAAAATGAAAAGCCTTTTCTACTTTTGTTCCCTCATTCTCCTCCTTTCACTAATTTCAACCCATGCCAGAAATCACAACTATGCACCAAAAACAGACCTCGTCCGTACATCGTGTGCCCATGCTACCTACCCAGAGATATGCCTCCGAACCCTCTCCTCCTACTCCGGCGTCGCCACCACTCTGCGCGACCTTTCCAAGGCGGCAGTGAAAGTCAGCCTCTCTCGATCCCGGGCAGCATCCGATTTCTTGGCCCAGCTGAAGATCCACAGCAAGAGGGAGAAAGGTGCCCTACACGACTGCGTAGAGCTAATGGGAAACTCCGTGGATGAGCTGAGGGAAACCCTGTCGGAGCTGCAACACCTCCGGAGTGGAGATTTCCGGTGGCACATGAGCAACGTCGAGACATGGGTTAGTGCTGCCTTGACCAATGAAAACACTTGCCTTGATGGGTTCAAAGAGGTCGATGGATATATTAGGTCTGAAGTGAAGCGGAAGATTACCAATGTCGCAAGGGTTACCAGTAATGCACTTTACGTCATCGACCTTCTCGACCATTCACGCGGAAAAACATCTCATATGACTGAACAGAATTAAAGAAGAAAAACGTACGTGTCTCGAAATGTTCACACTTGAGTCTTTCAGCGTGTTTATCTTGGATTCTTTTGCCTTGTTGATGGTTGCGGTAACTTTTTATAAATAAGTACTAATTATTGGTTCTTGAATTATTTAGGAAGTTTGCCCATAATCTTCTCCCCTATATATGTTTTTTTTTTTTTTTTTATTATAAGCACTAAATCTTAGTAAATATGAATAAAAAATAAATAAAAATTATAAATTCTATAAAATATGTAAATAAAAATAATATTTAATTAGCTTATAACATGCTCTTAATAATTACTGCTTATTCATTTAATTAAAGCAAGTGCTGACATAGGATAGATCGTGGACATTAATTAATTCAGAGCAAGAAAAATGGAACGGTCAAAAATTCAGAGCAAGAGCATCTCCGGTGTAAATGTGGATTGTACTAAACAAATGTAATACACTATCTCAAAATGCTTATATTTGAATTTGAAGTTCTTAAATTATAATTTGATGATAATCTAACATACTTTTTATTCGCGTATTTTATAGGATCTGTGCTTATATACAACTATCTATCATTCACCATTTTACTTATAATTTAACATTTAAAAATAATTTCAAAGACTAAAACATGTGATTAATCTTTTTTCTATTTAATTTTTATAATTTATGTTTATCGAAATGTGTATTAATTATCATTTATTTAATTTTTTATAATTTATCTACATCTCCTCTATTGCACAATTGAATCATAATTTTTTCTATTTTACAATTCTATTGAAAATGCTATTATCTGTGTCTTCATTTTATTTGTTAATTGTAAAAATAATTTATATTGTTGTACTGAAGATGCTCTTACCAATAATTGTCCCAGCTTAATGACACAACATTTTGTCGCGGAACCCAAGTGGAAGGACAAGATTTTGTGAGCATATCAATGATCATGTCTAAATGAAATTATTGATATATTTGTTATGTATAATTAGATATGAATACCAAACATTGATATGGTTTAGGATTTTGGATCCACTTTGAGATATGGCCTTGTTTTGTTTTTGTCAAATGAATGTTTGATAGTTCCGATCACTTGTCAAGAAACGTGTGGATAGCTTTCTTTGCTTAAAAGCTTAATAATGACCATTTTAATTTGAAGAGAGTATGCTTGAATTCTTTTAAAGAAAATGTACGTCTCTCTTTATATAATAATTTGATGATCGGTGTCTGTATTGGTTATGTGAATTTATCGAGCAACTCATTTAGTATTCCGCTGCTCGTGACCTAGAACATTTTGATGTGTATATTTAGGACTTGTTCGGTAAAGTTTTTTAGGGAAAAAATAGGTTTTTTTGGTTACTTTTTGACTTTTCAAAGTTTTTGATAGTGTAAAAAGGGTTGAAAAGTCAAAAATTGTAAGCAAAAAAATAGATTTTTTTAGATAAAATGGTAACCGAACAAACTCTTAAGAAGTAGCGACTTCTTTATTATACACACAATTTTTTAAAGAGTGAACTGTGTAAGTTGATTGTTCACAACTTTAATAGATTAATTTACAGTAACCATACAAATTTTGACATTAATAATGATATTGACGTGACTAGTTATCAATGTTTGTACACAGTGATCTTGTTACTTGTATCACTAAGCCACCAACAAATGTAATAATTTTGCAACACGACATCATATATGAGCCATTTTTAGTATTAAGCTCAGCTTAACAAAATTACTTAGTAAATAATTAAGTGCTTGTTTGGTTTGTCTTTTTATATAAATAAAATAGATAAAGTACGAGTTACAATTATTATGTGAGATCTACAATTTCATTTAATTTTGCTGACAAAAAAGTAGTGGACTCGGGCACAGTGGCAAACCTATTAAGGGTCTAGGGACCCCACTATGCATGACAATGGCTCGTCTCGGCCCGTAAAACACGGGCTCAGCTCGTCTTCAGGCGAGTGGCTCGATTTGGCCCACGAGCTCGTGGGCTGAACGAGTCGAGCTTCTTTTTTTTTTTTTTTTAATTTGAAAATAAATCTTTCTCTTTATTTTGTTAAAGAAAAAAATATAAATATTTAAAATGAATCATTTATCTTTATCTTTATGTTAAAAATTAAATATTTATCTTTATGTTAAAAATTTTATTGAATCCTCATCTTTATTATATTTTTTAAAATCCTCATCTTTGACTCTCTGTTATGTTGTTGTTTTTTTTTTTTTTTAATTTGAAAATAAAAAAAAATTAGAAATACAAAATTCTTTATGTTAAAAATTAAAGATTTAAAACCCACCCTTTTTTGTGTGTTTTACATTTTTTAAAATTTGAAAATAAAAAAGAAATACCATATCGAAAATCCTTTATGTTAAAAATGAAAGATTTAAAACCCTCTTCATTTTTTCGAGTTTGGGACCGGCTACTTTAAAAGTAGGCGGAGTTAAAATTGTACACAAACAAGATGTTACGTGTATAATTTTTTATTAAAATAAGAAAAATTCTTGAAATGCAGAAATATTAATGCAAAATAATACACTACGAATATGATTAATCCATATTCAAATCTTCAAGTTCTTCGAACATTATTCTGTTCACTTTATCTTGAATTCGAAGTTCGGCATCATCTCAATCCTTTAGACACAGTAAACTTTCTAAAATATCAGTTTTAAGTCTTGACCTGATATCAGATAAAACCCTGCCACTTATACTAAATATAGCATCAGATGCTACAGTTGAGACCGGAGGTGTTAGTAGATCATGTGCTATTTTGGAAAGAATTGGGTAACTACGTTGATGTTGTCTCCACCATCTAAGTATATCAAAGTTTTTTCTCTCATCGTCATCTAACATACTAAGCACATCATGCGCAAAATACCTACCTAACTCTACAGGTGTATCATTAGAACGGAGAATATAAGAACTAGAAGAAGAGCCAACTAATTGTTGACATTGAGTGGTCCTATGTGTACTGACGTAACTCTATAAGTCAATTTCATCAATTGATGACGAAGTATATGTTGGATTAGGGGGTCGTACAAACGTTGTACCGGCCTTTTCAGCATAGACCTTATACATAAAACGTAAAGTTTGTTCTAAATTAGCACATGTGACTGGATTTTCATAAGTTAATTTATCTGAAATTGCCATTATTGTTACTTTTGTACCCTCTAAGTTAAGTCGAGAATCTATGATACATGCTAATGAACATAATATAGGCAATTGTTCCCAATATTTTCTAAATATAGCTACCATAACATATATAATACTAGTAAAAAGAGCAAAAATTTTATACCTATTAAAATTGTTAGCAATATAATAGAAATGATTTAAAACAAGTGGAGTAGTTGGGTGATATACACCAGAACATGCAGTTGTTGTATCGTAAAAAAATTTTAAAATTTTTTTAACATAACCACATATTTTCCAATCATGTAATTCTAAATCATATTCTGAGCCATGTGAGTGTCGGCCATTATAATAGACAGTAATGCAATCTTCATAACCTTTACACGATTCAAGCATAAGATATGTTGAATTTCTCCTATTGGCAACATCAGTTGCAAAACATTTTGATTGCAACCCATTTTCTGTACATAGAGCAGCAAAAACTTGTTTTCTTGATGGTAAAACCGAAATATAATTAATAGCATATCTAATTTTTTTCAATTGAGGTTGTATAAATTTTAATCCATCTTGTACAATTAAATTAAACACATGACACACACAACAAATATAAATAAAATACCATCAAAATGTGGATTACAGTGTTGCATTAATTTTTCAATTACTATATTATTTGGGCATGCATTATCAAATGTAAAACTGCGAGCCTTAGAATCACATTTAAATTCATGTAACACACCTAATAAAACTTGATAAATATTATTTCCATTATGAGGATAGTCTATTTGTTTAAATGCTATTACTTTTTTATGCATTAACCAATTATTATCAATATAATGTGCAGTTGCAACCATGTATCCTTTTTTATTACAACCTGCCTATAAGTCTGATGTAAAAAATACAACACCGTTGTAATTATTAATATCATTAATAATAGATTCTTTCTTAGTATTATATCTAACAATAGTGTCTTAACGAAGTGTATTTCTAGAAATATTAACGTACCTGGGTTGGAGATATTTTTGGACGAATTTCGTCAAATGAGGATTGTCCACTAAGCATAGTGGAAACTCGACATTTGCTATCAATTCCGGCAGTCCTTCGTGTCGCATGAGTTCTTGTGAATATATCCAGTTGTTGAGAGTGGGAGTACTGAACCTGGCTCCTGGGGATCTAAACTGGAGGTGTGCCTGATTTGTATCTAAACCTCCATGTTTGTATTGACACTTTTTGAAGTGTCTGTTTAGATGGGTCGTGCCTATCCCCTTTTGCCAAGCAAACTTCTCCTGACAATGTTTACACTGTGCTTTGAATTCAGGGACTCCGTTCACTAGTTTACCAGTCGGCACCAACTCAAAACGCTACCAGCACTTAGGGTGTGTTCTCTTTGGTGTTTTCAACTTATTTTTCGTTTTGTATTTTTGAAATTAGTGAAAACACGTTCTCTTTGCCATTTTTGAAAATGTATTTTCCAAAACACCCAAAAAAAATTCAAAGGAAATGGAAAATGATTTTTCGTGTTTTGTGTACAAAATCTGGGTGTTTTCCAAAATGATTGAAAACACGCGTTTTGTTGAGGAGGTCCGCGTTTCGAGTCCAACATCTGGCATTTCTTTTCTTCTTTCATTTTAGGCTGGGCAAAACAATGATAATTTAATCATTTTCCGCGTTTCTTTTATAAAATGCAGCGTCTTGCCAAAGCGGTCAGATCAGCACGTGCTCCTTGTCAAATGGAGGTTAGGAGTTCGAGTCTCCAGCATTGCGCGGTTCCTTTGTAATTGTTTTGAATGAATATAGTTGTTTTAAATTGTTTTTAATTCCATATATAATTGTTTTTAATTTCAAACATAATTATTTTTAATTAATAATTATTTGTTATTCCAAATAATTTCAATTTTTTAATTGTTTTTAAATATTTTTAATTGTTTTTAATTATTTTTAATTCCAATAATAATTCTTTTAAAATATTTTTAATTCCAACAATAATTGTTTTTAATTATTTTTAATTCCAAAAATAATTGTTTTTAAATATTTTTAATTGTTTTTAATTTCAAAAATAATTGTTTTTAATTGTTTTTAAATATTTTTAATGAATAATTGTTTTTATTTTCAAATAATTCCAAGTTTTATTATTTTTAATTCCAACAATAATTATTTTTAATTATTTTTAATTCCATGTAAGTCTAAATTTCTAAATTTTTTAAAAGAAACGCATTTTCGAGTTTTCTATTTTTAGAAACAGTTTTCGAAAATTCCAAAAGGAATGTATTTTCTAAAATCTCAAAACAAATTCTCAAAACACAAAACACAAAATGATTTCAAAATACAAAACACAAAATACAAACGCAAAGAGAACACCACCTTAGCCTTTTGTTCGGTAGCTTTTCGTTTAGTGCTAGAGCCAATGGTAGTTTGTGTATCGGCGTCGTCATGAACGTTTTCCAAATCAATTGGATCAGTGCTACCACCAAACTGATCAATAATATCGTCTGAAATTAGAATGTCATAAGACCACTGAAATCATCATCACTTCGGTTGTATGCCATTTGGAATAATAGAATAAAGAAAATAGGAGAAGATGAAGATGTAGTAGAACGTAGAAACTAGAAAATAGAAATGTAGAGAATTAGTAGAAATAGAAAATTATAACTTAAAATTATAGAGTAATATCTAGATAATAAGATACTAGATACTAATTAGAACATTAATATTGATATAATGTAATTTGAGAATTGTTAATGGATTGAGTATATAATTGAATGAGAGATAAGAGATTGAAATGTGAAAAAATAAGTTTAAAAAATGGGTATTTATAGGAAAATAATGAAAATAAAAAACAAAAACAAAAAAAATTAAAATGACTGTTTGCCAACAGTCACGATTGGATGATCATCCAACGGTCACGATTTCATGACCGTTGGGACGAGCCATGAGCCGAGCAGGCTCGTGGCTCGTCCCTTGGCTCGTGGGCTCGTTCCCACTAGATGGCTCGTTTTTTGGCCGTGCCGAGCGAGCTCGGCCATTTTTTTGTTTCCCGAGTTCGGCCCTAGCTCGTGCTCGTGGCTCGACGAGCCAAGCCCGAGCTCGAGTTGGGTCGAGCTTTTACGAGCCGAGCCGACAAGCTTTTTTACCACCCCTAGATCCCAATGAGTTTCAAATTTTATTATTTTTTTTTTTTTCGTTTTTTAGAAGTGTGTGTTTCTTTCACATGCTATCTCATTTTAAATCAAATAAGTCTATTTTTTTTTTTTTTTAAACTCAATCCAAATAAAATAACATCACTCATTTCATTGTCAAATAAACTAGTCTATAAACCTATTAAACGGGCACTTAATTGATTGCTGAATTTGCTGATTTTATTATTCTTGGTCATGAAAATTAGGATCTGCTGCATAAGATCAATGATTGATTGCTGATTATGTACACTCCTAGTCATGATCATGATCTTGTGAATAATGTGAGGGATTGAGATTCTGTTTTATTATTTTATCATGCCCCCCTCAAGTTGGCGTTTTGTTATGAAACAACATCCAACTTGCTTCCAAAGACCTGGAAAGCATTTTTGGCCAATGGTTTTATAAAGATATCACCTGGTTGAGAACTTGAGGGAACATATTGTAATGGTAGACCCATTCTTAACTTCTCTCGCAACAAAAATTTGGTAAGCCTATTGAACCAAAACCGAGACACTTGCATTTACATGGAAATTTTCGTGACTGAATGAAGAAGTACACCCAGCTTACGAAAGACACGAGTTCTATTAATGCTTGGTTGAGTGACGAAAAGCGAAGGTAGTGTTCTCTTCGCATTTGAGTTTTTTGTTTTGAATTTTGAATTCATTTTGTGTTTTGTGTTTTAAGTGTTTGTTTTAAGCTTTTTAAAAATGCATTCTTTTTGGAATTTTCGAAAATTGTTTCTGAAAATAGAAAACTCAAAAACGCGTTTCCTTGAAATTTTTTAGAGATTTGGACTTATTTGGAATTAAAACAATTATTAATTAAAAATAATTATTGTTGGAATTAAAAACAATTAAAAACAATTAATTATTTGGAATTAAAAATATTTATTAATTAAAAACAATTAAAAACATTTAAAAACAATGAAACATAATTTAAACTTGGAATTAAAAACATTTAAACAAAATTAAAAACATTTAAAAACAATTAAAACATTTAATTATGGAATTAAAAACATTTAAAAACCATTAAAAACAATTAAAAATATTTACAAACAATTAAAAACAATTAATTATGGAATTCAAAATATTTAAAAACAATTAAAAATAATTGACAACATGTAAAAACAATTAAAAACATTTAAAAACAATTTTAAAAAATTTAAACTTGGAATTAAAAACATTTAAACAATTAAAAACATTTAATTATGGAATTAAAAATATTTAAAAAACATTAAAAAAATTTACAAACAATTAAAAACAATTAATTATTTAAAATTAAAAACATTTAATTATAGAATTAAAAACATTTAAAAACCATTAAAAAGATTGGAAAAGAGGGGAGTTGAACCCCTAACATTTGCTAAGGAAATGGTGTGACTGGCCACTTAGACTAGGAACCACATCTTGTAAAAGAACGTGGACAATTAGTAAATCATCACTTTGTCGCCTGCGTAAAATGGGAAAAAAAAAATGCCGCGACCAAGAATCGAAACCTTGACCTCCACGGCCAAAACGGGCGTTTTGGCCAACTCCGCATTTTGTACACAAAACGCTTAAAATGATGAAATACCCGTTTTTCGTTTTTTTTGCAATTTTTTTTTTGTGTTTTCAAAAATGCATTTTCGAAAATGGTAAAGAGAACACGTTTTGACTATTTTCAAAAACCCAAAACAGAAAACAGGTTCAAAACAGCAAAGAGAACAACCCCTAATTTTTTTGTCAATCGAGACCTATTGCAAATCTCCAATGGTGATGATTTGCAAACTGAAACTCATTGCTTGGTCGAGCGACAACAACTCCAATGGTGATAATTTATTGTCAGACAATTTGGGCATAGTAAACTTAATAATGCAAAACAGATTCTTCTATGTAATATATTAAGGGTATGTTTAATTTTGATTAAAATCAGATTTTTTGTAAAAGTTGATGAAATGTGTAGTTAAAAAATTGTAAAAATTTGTGGGTCCACAAAATTAGTGGTTAAAATTAATTGTTGACTTTGACTTCAGTTTTTTAGTAGATTTTTAAGTGAAATCAAACAAGTTCTAAATATTAAAATACCTGGCTGTGGAAATCTTGCCTATGCATAGCAACTAACGTGAATTGAGTCTTGTGGTGATTTAAGAGTACATTTAGTAAAAAAAAAAATTGTAGATTGTAAGTAGTGGGTCCTATGAAATGTGTGGATAAAAAATAGATAAAATTTGTAGATCTTATGAAATATGTAAATGAAAATTATATTTGACCGACTTATAAATACTTATAAACACACACAATCTATTCTAAGAAACAACGTTGACCTGCCCATTGGTCAACAATATAATGTGCGAATCAAATGACCAAGCTAAGAGAACCATCATTAGCTTAAAACCATTAGCAGATCAAAAACAAGAAGCAAAGGAAAGCAAACCTATTTGACTGAACAAAAATATTTAAAAGAAACTAGAATTTAAAAAAAAAAAAAAAAAAGGTTGGTCGGATGCCAGAAATGGAAGCATGCACGTTTACCCAAAATTGGATTATCCTTCTATGATAAACACGGGGTTTTTGAACAATTTGGTGAGGTGGGAGCTGTTTTATTATCATCATTTATCATTATGGATAAGTATACTGTTGACAATATTGATCGGGAACAATCGAAAAAACTAAGAACGTAGAAATGTAGAAATGAGATAAAGCGAGGTATATCGTAACAAATCTCCTTAAGACAGTTTTCGTAATCTGTAAAGGTGCAAACATGATCAAATGACGTCTGTCTCTCAAGATACAACGCTTTCTTTTAAAGTCGGTATTACACTTATACCAACATTGTCGCTCGAATCAAAGAATGACTGTACTCTTTTCGAAAAGAAGGAACTGCGATTTTTTGAAAAAAAATTAGAAATTATTTAAGCATAATTTTGGAGATAAAGAGAATTTAAAATCAATTAATTCATAATTTACTGTGAAAAAATTGAATTTAGAGTCCCATTTTATACGTTTCAATGTATTTTTGAATGTGTGCGTGTCTCTTCATGAATAGGTGCACTATTTGGTCTAATTAATCTGACCCCTTAGATCACACAATTTCATATTTTTATATGATCTAATGATGCAGATTAAATCTTGAATGAATGTGTTCCTTCATCATACCTATTCACTAATTATGAATGAATGTATCCATTCATCATACTCATTCACTAATTACGTATTTTTTATTGAAAACTTTTTCAATTCAATCAAAATTAATTATAATTATACATATTATTAAAATATAATTAATTACTCAACCGATAAAATTCAATTAATTCCAATATATACAACTCGAATACACTACAAAATAAAAAAGTTTGACAAAGCTTTATTGGAATTGAATTGATCCAATTGATTGCTGAATTTGCTAATTTTATTACTCCTCGTCATGGTTAGGATATGTTGTATAACATCAAGAATGGATTGCTGATTATGTTGATTGTTGTAAGAACACGTGTCATATTTTTTTACTATTTTATTTTAACTTTCTTAATTAATATAACTGATTTTTAATATTAAAAGAGCATGTTAATATTTTCGTTATGACTGGTCTGAAAAATGTCAGTTTTGAATGACTGCGTTGATAAACAAATTAATTTTTCCAGATTAATAAAGCTGCATTTTTATTCTGTTTCCATACACGTTATATTCTGATCACATGAATATTATTAACAGCTTCTTTTGTAGGTTAAAGAATCTTTTCTTATTTTTTTTTATTTGTTTTGGGAGGAAATATTTATAAATAATATAGAGTTTCCTAAATTCCTCCCTTCTACAAATCTAGAAGATCTTTCTATATATTCTTTCCTACTAATCGTCTTACCATTCTTGTTGCAGATTTTTAGGTAAGAAATAATTCCTAACTTGATTACTATTTTAACTATAAGTAAGAGTACAAATCAATAAGGAATTAAGCTTTGAAAAATTTATTTTGGTTCTTGTTCTATAAGCTTCAAACCACCCGAATCCATTCAAGGTGAACAAGACATGGTGCTTTATTGATTAAGTTTTCAAAGCCAACGAGTTCTTCAAGATATTGAAGAATAAAGCTTTGAAAAAGATTTTTATGCTCTTGTTCTCCAAGCTCTAAATTGTTGATTTTCATACAAGAACAAGACATCAAACTTAATTGATTCAACTTTCAAAGAAAAAAATTTTTCTTCAAACTCATTGAAAAATAAAAAACAAATTGGTATTCAAGGAACAATCTCATATCTTGTTCAATCTACCTGGCGTGAAGTTAAGAACGAGGGTTCTTAATCTAAGTGGTGGCTGCAGTCAAGTAAAATAGGAAAGTGGTGATAAAGTCAAGACATGTGAGTTTGATTTCACTTCATCAACAAGTCAAAAGAATAAGTATCAAAGGGGGTTGATCTATATTCTTTTGATTGTTATTTTGTTAATTTTGCAAAATTACAAAAATTGATACTATTGTATTTTTTGAACAAGATTATTAGTGGATTGTTTTTACCCATGACATGGGGGCATGTGGATGTTTTTCTTCAAGGTTTACTACGTTACATCTTGTGTTCGTATTTAATTCTTTAAATTCTGTACATAACAAGATTAAGTAAACGAACACTGCTGTGCGAGTCAGAACTGTTTCCATTATCACTCGTCAGTTCTGACTACATTCTGTCCACTGCTAGTTTAATTAAGATTAAAATTATTATTAATTTAATTAATCTAGATTTTAGAACTTTCAATTAGTATCAGAGAGGGTTCACTTTTTAAAGTGCGATCCGAAGAAATCTAGATATGGACGGAGCTCCGTTTAGACCACCGGTTTTAGATGGAACTAATTATGTATATTGGAAAATTAGGATTCAAGTCTACATTCAATCTCTTGACGAAAAAGTTTGTCACTTTATTGTCTATGGCTATAAAACTCCCACTATTGTTGAAAATGGTGTGGAAAGAGAGAAAAAAATAGACAATTGGGCTACAAATGATTTTAATTATACAAATTGGAATTCAAAAGCTTTAAATACCATATTTTCTTTTGTGGATTCTAATCAATTTCGTTTGATCTCTACATGCCAGGTTGCTAAAGAAGTTTGAGACATTTTATAGATTGCTCATAAGGGAACTTCTATTGTTAAGTCATCAAAGCTTCAAATTCTTACTCTAGAATTTGAACAACTAACCATGAGAGACGATGAACAATTCAAATACTTCTATGCAAAACTCAGTAACATCACCAATACAACTTATAGTTTGGGAAAGAAATATTTGGAGAGCAAAATTTTAAAGAACATTCTCAGATCATTGTCTGATCGTTTTCACTTCAAGTGACTGCAATTGAAAAAAATAATGAGATTGAGAATATGAAGGTTGAAGAATTAGTGGGATCATTGAAGACATATGAATTACATCTACAAAGGAAAAAGAAAGAAGTGGATCTGGTATTGCCTTCAAATTAAAAACGATGAAGAAGAGGTTGATGGTGAGGAGAGTAAAACAAATGAAAACATGGTCATACTCACCAAACAATTCAAAAAATTTCTGAAAGGAGAAAAAAAAGGAAAGAACTTGAATGCTCCATTACAACAAAAGAAGGGATTTCCAAATAACACAAGGCAAAATCCTACTACTTCTATGAATAGATCTGAAAATCGGATTCAATGTCATGAGTGTGAAGGTTTTGGTCACATAGCATCTGAATGTGCAAATACTTTAAAGAAATCTCATACCAAGAAAGCAATGAATATCACTTGGAGTGAAGATAATGAAAAAGATTCAGATGAGGACGAGGACGATGACGATGACGTCAGGACTATTGTTGATCAGGTAACGTCCTTAACTGTGAACTTAACATCTCGTACTGATTTCGTACAAAACTTGACTGCAGGTTCTGACTTCTTGACTACAACATCTGAAGGACCAGACCGTGTCTGTTCTAACTGCAGTAGTGTGAACAAAAATTTAAAAGACGAACAGGAGAAAATTTTTTCTACTCACGCCATGTTGGAATTTTTGGAAGATGATAAAGTTGCAATTGATTCTCAAAATAATATTCTAAACAACCTTTTCAAAGAGAATGATGATCAAATTACGAACTTTCTTGATGAATTAAGAGATTCAAAAGAAATGATCAAGTAACTAACAATTTGAGCATCTCGCTTAAGTGAAACCCTTAGATATAGAATAACCTTAATTGTCAAAGAAAGATTGGAGTATATTGGAAAAGGTAAAGGAAAAGTTGGGAATCAAATCAGTTTCGTCAAAGAAACACGTTCTACTGTATTTTCAGACAAAACTGTCCCCATTGCTGTCAGTACTGTGGATGACTCGCCTATGCAAGTTCTAACCAATGCCAAAACTCAAGAACATTCACGACCATCAATTAAACAACCACTATATCAATTCTCAATGCAAAAAGATATATCTAAATACTTTGTAAAGTGTTGCATATGTGGTAATCTTGGACATGACTCATTTCATTGTTTATCTAACAAGAACTTGATTAATAGACAAAAGAGATGTCATAATAATTCTAAAGTAAGACAAATTTGGGTTAGAAAAAATGATTTAAATTGTTATATGGTTGATGTTGCCTATAGAACCTTTATCCATAACTCTTGGTATTTTGATAGTGGTTGTTCAAGACATATGACTGGTAATCGATCTTATTTAACCAACTACAAGAGTCTTGTAGGTCGTTTGGTTACTTTTGGTGACGGGGCACAAGGCAATTGAAGGTGTATGTATTATCCTAATTGATGGATTCTCACATTTAAAAGAAGTTCTGTTTTGGTTGGTTTAAAAGCTAACTTGATTAGTATATGCTAACTATGTAACGATAAATACTTTGTTATGTTCTAAAAAAATTCATGTAAAGTCTTGAACTATGATGGTAACTGTATTCTACATGGTACTGGGTCTAGTGATAAATGTTATTTTCTTGACACTAACATTACTTGTCATATTTCAAAAATTGGTTCTACTGAATTGTAGCACAAACGGTTGGGACATTTGAACTATATTGATTTGTTGAGACTAATAAAATTAAATGCAATACGATGTGTTCCTAAATTTACTGAAAAATCTGAAGGATTGTGTGGTTCATGCCTAAAAGGTAAGCAAACCAAAAGTACTCACAAGCAAGGTAAGTTTCTTGCTATATCTCGTGTATTAGAATTACTTCACATTGATTTGATGGGGCATATTCAAACTGAAAGTATTGGTAGCAAAAAATATATATATGTATTCGTGGATGATTTTTCTAAATATACCTGAGTATATTTCTTAAGAGAAAAATCTGATGTTTTTGAAAGATTTAAATTTTTGCACCTAAAACTAACAACAGAAAAATATTTTGAAGGAATAAAAATAATGAGGATTAGAAGTGATCATGGAAGGGAGTTTGAAAATGCTGCTCTCTACTTTCTGTGAACAAAATGACATTTTTCATGAATTCTCTGTTCCTAGAACCCTTGAACAAAATGGTGTTACGGAAAGAAAAAATATGTCTTGTAACTACAAGAGATGGCTAGAGTAATGCTAAATAGTAAGAAGTTTTCTTTTAAATTATGGGCTGAAGCTATTAGTATGGCTTATTATATTATGAATCGTGTGTCTTTATGAACGGGGACCACTCAAACCCCGTATGAAATCTGAAAAGGAAGAAAACCTAATCTCAATTATTTACATACCTTCAATAGCAAGTGTTATGTGGTAAATGATCGAGAACACTTGGGTAAATTCGATTCAAAAAGTGGTGTTTATTGGTTACTCTGAAAATAACCGTGCTTACAGAATTTATAATATGCGCACTCAAACTATCATTGAATCTATTAATGTGAAAATTGATGACTCTGATGATTTTTCTTTTTATTCACAGAACCTACTATTCAGACTTTTGAAGAACATGTTGATAGAAGTAAGAGTACTCAAGACCAACATGTGTCCATTTCAGACAGATTGAACTACCACTATCCAGCTCGGGTATCTTTGCTCCTGCTCCTGCTCTTGGAGGTTCTAACGTACCAAGTACAAATAACGAATAGAACAAAAGAAGACAACCACCTTCTTGAATATAAAAGGCACATCCATTGGATAATGTATTATCAAATTCCAGTGAGGGTATGATAACTAGAAGGAGGCTTTCAAATTAACTTTGAAATATTTGCTACACTTTACAAATTGAACCCAAAAATATAAAATTATTAATGAAAATTGGGTTCTAGCCATGCATGAAGAGTTAGCTCAATTTGACAAAAATGAAGTATGGGAACTTGTACCTAAGCCAAATGACACAAATGTAATCGGGACAAAGTGGATATTCAAAAATAAATCAGATGAACATGGCAACATAGTCAGAAACAAGGCACGCTTGGTTGCACAGGGATACACTCAACTAGAAGGAGTGGATTTTGATGTAACAGTTGCACCCGTGGCTCGACTTGAATCCATTAGACTTTTACTATCTGTGGCATGTCAAATGAGGTTCAAGTTGTACCAAATGGATGTCACAAGTGTCTTTCTGGATGGGATTCTGAATAAAGAAGTCTATGTTGAGCAGCAAAAGGGTTTTGTTGATCATTATTCTCCCGACCATGTGATCAGACTCAAAAAGGCCTTGTACGAACTAAAGCAAGCTCCACGTGCTTGGTATGAACGATTGACCATGTTCTTGTTGGACCAAGGATACAAGAGAGGATGAGCTGACAAAACTTTATTTATCAAACACTTCAAAATTGGATTAACATTTGCAAAAATATACGTCGATGATATTGTGTTTGGTTCTTCATTAGAAACAAAATCCAATGAGTTTGTTTTACTTATGCAAAATGAATTCGAGATGAGTATGGTTGGTGAACTAAACTTTTTTTAGGTTTGCAAATCAAATAGGTTGGGTCAGGGATTTTTATCTTACAGGCCAAGTACGCTAAAAATCTGATGAAGAAGTTCGGTCGCCACGTCCTTGAAAATCTCTAGAGATGACGAGGGCAAAAATGTTGACTCTAGCTTGTACATGAGCATGATTTTGCTGTACCTGACTGCAAGTCGTCTTGACATATCATTCAGTGTTGGAGTTTGTGCGCGTTATCAAGAAAAACCAAAATAATCACATATTGCAGCAATAAAGCGAATTACTCACTATATTAACTGTACTTTTGATTTGGTTTATGGTATACTAATGATACTAACTCTCATCTTGCAGGATACACTGATGCTGACTGGACTAGAAACATGGATGATAGGAAAAGTCCGAGTGGATGATGTTTCTACATTGATAACAATCTCATTGCATGGTTAAGTAGGAAACAAAACTATATTTCCTTATCTACTGCAGAAGTTGAGTATATTGCTGTGGGTAGTTGTTGCACTCAGCTACCCTGGATGAAACAAATGGTATATGATTATAGTATTGATCAGGATTCTATTACTATATTTTGTATAATACTAGTGCTATCAATATTTCTAAAAATCCTATTCAGCACTCTAAAATCAAACATATTGACATCAGACATCATTTTATTAGAAATTTGGTCGAAGAAAAAGTAATTACCTTGGAACATATTCATACTGAGTATCAGTTGGCTGATTTGTTTACTAATGCCTTAGATTCTACTAGATTTGAGACTCTACTATAGGCCGTGGGCATTTGCTTGATGCATTAATTTTATTTTTTTTAAAAAGATGAGTGTTCTTACAAATAGCATATGATATAAATATATGATTGATCTATGAATATTGAAAATTTCTTGGATTAACCAATCAGTATGTTATGCTCATTAAACTTATGGAAAAATATGTTCAGATAAGCACACTTTGAGCACTACTTGACTTGCTTGATTATGCGTTACTATTGACTAGGTTGTTACCTTTACAGAAGCTTCATACTTTGTTGTGGACATATGGTCAGTATCTATGTCTCTCGGTACTATAGTACGTTGTTGTGTTAAATAGACAAATTCATGGATGAGAGGGCTACCACCATAGATATGTGCAGCCGTCCTTGATAATGAATATAAATCATGTAGAAAATGGCTACCCCTATGACTGTGAGAAAGTCAACTCCATGAACTTATAAATTCAGTAATTTGACAAACAAAAAAAATAATATATAAATAAAGTCAATACTCTGAGTATTCAATAGAAAATTGTTATGGTACTCTTGTCTGGCACGCATATATTTTTCAATTTAAAGAGATATATTTAGACGACGATTGGTTTGAAATACATATCTGTACTTATCTTATTGATAAGTTTCAATTTGGTTTAGTGGGATAGGCCATGATTGACTGGTCTAGTATGTTCTATCACACACTCATGTTATAAATCTGACAAAATAATTGAATCCAATTATGCACTTATATCTGATTGGATGATTCTTGTTTATTTTGATATTTTTGGACTGATTGTATATTTTGTGGACTATGAAATTTGTCCATAAATAAAAATTTTAATTTTATCTCATAAAATATTCTCATTAATTTTGTATGATTGTCTTGTGTGGATCTTTTTGTAGAATTTTCAATCAACAGTCTAATTTTGAGAGCACAGTCAGCTTTAACTGAGAAAAATCTGGATGAATATTTTACAGAATCCAATCTTATTTTGTACTGATTTTATATTGACCGTACTAAATTCAATATCCATTTCCCATAAATTAGCAATTTAAGCAGTTTTCAAATTCGACATATCTGGTTAAGGAAATTTTTATGTCAATAACTGCCAATCATCAGTTTATTTTTGGTAACTGCTTTACACATGTTCAAAATTAGCCATTCCCTTAATGTGCAATTTTGAAAAATTCCCCCTATTAAACCGTGCCTTAGGGTTTTTTTCTTTCATCTTTCACGCTTGATTTTCAATTTCTTGACATCAAATTCTCGCTTGCTTTTGATTCTAGAATTGTGCTAAGTTTTTTCCTTCAGATTCAAACAATAGTGAGAACTAAGATGCCAAAATCAAAGAAAACTCCTAGAAGTTCATCCAAGAACACTGTTACTCCGCCAGCTGCTACTGAAACTAGAAAGGGCCCACAAATTTCTCCTGTGAGAAGTCTCCGGCAAAGTACACGAAGACTGGAACCCTCCAGTTCAGTCGTGGACTCTTCTCTAGCGGTTGTTGCATCTCAGGTTGACCAATCGACATACATTGTTGCATATTAATCGCTGGCCAGCTATTCTAAATCACAGCCCCATCAAACATCAAAAGACCCAATTACTTTTCTGAGCAAGAAAGTTTCGCTAAGTGCCTAAGAGTCTTATAAAGAAGGAGATGACAGTGATGAATCTGTAACTAGTAACAATGGGTCTCAAAATCATGAAAGTGGAGATGACGGTCATGAGGATGAAGGGACTGATGATGAGGAGTCTGAACGTCCTCCCCCAATCGTTCAAGTTGGGGATGAGGTTGGCAGTTGATTGGGTGAAAATGGGTTTTGACATATTTGTTTATGAAGGCCGACGAGGGCCAAGCAATACAAGCTACCACATCCAGCTCTCATCCATCACTTTCTTGTTCACCAAGAAGTGCCTGTCATGGATTTAGACAGGTTTTCTGAGGATATTCCAGCATTAGGCGTTCATGAATTTACAAATTTAGATGGAACACCACATCCCACTTCTAGAGTTCCTAGTCATGTTCTATCTTCGTTGGACCAGTCTGGACGTTTAGATGAACTGGAAACTCATATGGGGCTTATTAGAACACAAGTAGACCAGCTTTTTACCTTAACCAAAAGTTCTTCTGATGAATTTAATTTCATGCGTAGGGTGTTGGCTAAACTTGAATATCTGGACGATAAGCATATAGAGTCTGTATACCGAATAATTACTCCGGAATTCTCTACACATCATGAAGGTCAGATGGAGATTCTGGGTTGTGATCCAATAGTTTGGACAACTGCTCATCCACCTACTGCACCTATGCTAGATGCTCCTCCACCCGTTGCTCCATCAGATACCCCTATTCGCAAGAGAAATGCAAAAGTATCTATATCCAGTGCAAAGAAGTCCAGACCCTCCCGGAATTGACTGTTTCTAGTTCTGACTTCTAACTTTCTAACTATTTGGTTATGATTGATTATGGATGACTGTATTAACTCTCACATTCTGCTTTCCTTCACTTCAAACACTACTTTACTTTTATTTTCTCTTCTCTCCTAGTTATTTCCTTTGGCGATTTTATTACAAAAATGGGAATAATAGGTATTTTTAAGTAGTTTTTTCTTAAGTTTATAAGTTTGTGGGTGTTGGTTAAACTTAGATTATGGTACTTTTCTAGTAGTAATTTTAAGCTTACGGTGGTTTGATGTTTAAACCTTGATGGTATCTTGCTAAGGGAGAATAATATTAAAGTTTGTGTCTAATGTGTATGGTATTTGCATATATTGTTAACTTATTTGCAAGAGTTTATGGTTTACATACTAAAGAGGAGCAATAATCCTTATATGTTGATGCTCTTGGTTACTTTAATTATTCACATGTCATAACACACATCACACTTACATTTAAAATTCGATAGTTATGTGTTTGTAAGTAAGCAACGCCAAAATGGGAGATTGTTGGAAAAATATCATATTTTTCATCTTTTTAGTTTGGCTCTCTTAATTAATATAATTGATTTTTAATGTGAAAAGAGCAGATTAACGTTTTTGTTATGACTGGTCTGGATAACGTCAATTCTGACAGACTGCGTTGATAAACAGATTAATTTTTCTAGATCAGTAAAGCTGTGTTTTTTTTTCTGTTTCCATACACGATATATTTTGATCACATGACTATTATTAACAACTTTTTTTGTAGGTTAAAGAATCGTTTTTTATTCTCTTATATTTGTTTAGGAATGAAATATTTAAAAATAATCTTGAGTTTCTTAAATCCCTCCCTTTTACAAATCTAGAAAAATTTTGTATATATTTTTTCCTACTAATTGTCTTACCATTCTTGTTACAGATTTTTAGGTAAGAAATAATTTCTAACTTGATTACTATTTTAACTATAAGTAAGAATACAAATCAATAAGGAATTAAACTTTGAAAAATATTTTTGAGTTCTTGTTCCATAAGTTTCAAACCGCTCGAATCCATTCAAGGTGAACATGACATGATACTTCATTGATTAAGTTTTCAAAGCCAACGAGTTCTTCAAGACATTGAAGAATAAAGCTTTGAAAAATATTTTTGTGCTTTTGTTCTCTAAGATCCAAACCGCCAATTTTCATGCAAGAACAAGACATCAAGCTTCATTGATTCAACTTTCAAAGCAAAAAAGTTTTCTTCAAACTCATTGAAGAATCAAAAACAAATTGGTACTCAATGAACAATTCCATATCTTGTTCAATCTACTTGGCGTGAAGTTAAGAACGGGAGTTCTTAATCCAAGTGGTGGTTGCAGTCAAGTACAATAGGGAAGTGGTGATAAAGTCAATACCGGTGGATTTGATTTCACTTCATCAACAAGTCAAAAGAAGAAGTATCAAATGGAGTTGATCTATATTATTTTCATTGTTATTTTGTTAATTTTGCGAAATTACAAAAATCGATACTATTGTATTTTTTGAACAAAATTATTAGTGAATTTTTTTTACCCATGGCATGGTGGTCCGTGGATATTTCCCTTCGGGGTTTACCACGTTACATCTTGTATTCGTATTTAATTCTTAAAATTCTGCACTTAACAAAATTAAATAAACGAAGACTACTGTGCGAGTCAGAATTGTTTCCATTATCACTCGCTAGTTCTGACAACATTCTATCTACTGTTAGTTTAATTAAGATTAAGATTATTATTAATTTAATTAATCTAAGTTTTAGAACTTTCATTGATCATGGTCATGATCTTGTGCATAACGTGAGGATTGAGATTCTGTTTTATTATCTTAACATGCTTTCTCAAGTTGGCGTATTGTTGTGAAAGAACACCCAACTTGTTTCGAAATGCATGGAAAGCATTTTTGGCTATGGGTTTTGTGATGATATATGAGAAATTGAAGAAATATATTGGGTGATCATTAGATGACTTTGGTTGGTGGGCGGAAGCTTGTGGTAGTGGTCGATTGCAGTGGAGCTGTGTCACGCGACGGTGAGAATTAGGGATGTCGGTGGTGGTTGTGTATAGATAAGGGATTGTGCGAGGTTTTTGCATCATTTGGAGGCTGTGGTTGGTGGGTGGAAACTTTTTGGTAGTGGTTGATTGCAGTGGGGCCGTGCTCGATGGCTTTGGGAGCTAGGGATGCTAGCGGTTGCTGCGTGTAGATGGGGGATCGCGTGAGGAAGACTACCCAATTCCTTTCTCGTTTATCACTACCGTAGTGAGTTTTCTCTGCTATTAAAAGAAAAAAGAATATATACATCATGTGTCTCTATGTCTTCAATCTCCCTCTCAAACGATCTTCTCTTTGATCTAATCGCTACGTTAATTCTAAAACCATAACCACCACAACTTAGATCGTCATCCTTGTCCATCAATACTTTCTCAAAAACAAAGATGTTCAAATCTTAGTGGTCCATTCTCATAAATTCTACAGTCGAATTCCACTACAAAGAAGCGATATACTAGTCACAACCATAGAGAGTTTCTCATCTACTGGTCCAAAAAAATAAATATATGTCTGTCTTCATCTTTATTCACAAAATTGATTTTTCTTCATCATATCTCCTAGGTTCTTCAAATTTAATCTCTGCTACATCATTCTCAAATCCATATTATTCTTCCTCTGCTACATCATTCTCAAAATTGATTTTTTTTCCATGATATCTCTTATGTTCTTCAAATTCTTTCTCATCAAATTAAATTATCAAATACACATTATTCTTCATCTGCTACATATTTGAATTACTATTGAATTTAAATCGTAACCTATAGTCGGATCCACCGCGGAAAAACGGTTTATACTAGTTAAAATTAAATAAAGATGAAATTATCACATATTCAAAAGGACGGAAATTGTAATTTACCCTAAACTTTTATTAAAAGAAATTTAAGTTTTAGGTTTCTATGCAAATACTAGTTTTAAGAACGTGCGTTGCACGTGTAGTAATTATAATATTGTAGAATTTAGGACAAATAAATGAATATTAATTTTTGTAAAATTGTTTACTGCCATTTATTTAAAATATGTGGATATTTTGTTCTCATAGGTACACTTGATATAAAATTTGTATAATAATGGCATATTTGTAGAATGTATACTTGAATTGACAATATACATTTGAATCGTATTAACTTGAAGCAATGGTACTCAGTTGGGTTTTAAATTGGACAAAGTGAAAAAAAAAATCTAAATATATAATCTGATTGAATTGGACCAAACTCAAGAGTGAAATGACCCAAATATCTAAAGCGAAATATATGATTTGCTTTTAAAGATTGGTGAAAAATTAAATAAAAATCGTTTGGATTGAGATTTGAGGAAGAAAGAAAAAATGAGGAAAAAGAAAAAAATATGAAAAAAGGATAAAAAAGAATTGCGTACAATCAAATAAACAAAATTAGTAAAAAATTGAATGAAAATATGGACGAATATGTGAATAGTAAAAAAAAAGGAAAAAAATATATAATTCTCAAAATCGGCATTGCTTGGCTTTCTAATCTCAAAAAAATAAACATATATTGTCAAAATTTTGCTTGGTTTTGATTTGTCGAGTAACTCGACAAACCAAAGCCAATGCATTAGTCACAAAAAAAAAAACACATATTGTCAAAATGCTTAGCTTTTGGTTTGTCGAGTTACTCGACAAACCAATGAATGCCTTCTTTTTATTTTTTGGTTTGTCGATGAAAGTTCTAAAACCTAGATTAATTAAATTAAATACAAATTTTAATCTTAATTAAACAAGCAGTGGACAGAACGTAGTCAGAACTAGCAAGATATAGAGATAATAGTTCTGACTCGCACAACTGTGTTTGTTTACCTAATCTTGTCTGGTGCGGAAATTAAAGAATTAAATACGAACACAAGATGTAACGTGGTAAACCCTAAGAGAAACATCCACGGGCCCCCATGCCATGGGTAAAAACAATCCACTAATAATCTTGTTCAAAAAATACAATAGTATCAGTTTTTGTAATTTCGCAAAATTAACAAAATAACAATCAAAAGAAAACAGATCAACTCCATGTGATACTTCTTCTTCTGACTTGTTGATGAAGTGGAATCAAACCCACCGGTCTTGACTTTATCGCCACTTTCCTATTGTACTTGACCGCAACCACCACTTGGATTAAGAACCCCCGTTCTTAACTTCACGCCAAGTAGCTTGAACAAGATATGGAATTGTTCGTTGAGTACCAATAAGTTCTTGATTCTTCAATAAGTTTGAAGAAAATCTTTTTGCTTTGAAAGTTGAATCAATGAAGCGCCATGTCTTGTTCACTTTAAATGGATTCGACTAGTTTGAAGCTTATGGAACAAGAACACAAAAATATTTTCAAAGCCTTAATTCCTTATAGATTTCTACTCTTACTTATAGTTAAAGTAGTAATCAAATTAGGAATTATTTCTTACCTAAAAATCTGCAACAAGAATGGTAAGAATATTAGTAAGAAAGAATATAGAAAGATATTCTTAGATTTGTAGAAGGAAAGAATTTAGGAAATTAAATATTTCTTTCCTAAACAAATCTAAGAGAATAAGAAAATATTCTTTAACCTACAAAAGGAGTCATCAATAATATTCATGAGGATAGAATTTATCAAGTATAGAAACAGAATAAAATCGCAGCTTTTATTGATCCGAAAAATAATCACGCTATCAAGCCGGTCGATCGAAACTAGCGTTAATCAGACCAGTAAAAAATGCAAACGTTGACATACTCTTTTATCATTAAAAATCAGTTATATTTATTAAGTTAGCCAAGATATAAAAAGTGAAAAATATGACACATATTTTTCCAACAATCTCCCCCTTTGGCGTTGCTTAATTATAAACACATAACTATCAGATTTTTAATGTAAGTGTGATGTGTGTGAATAAGTAAAGAACTCATGAGCATCAACATACAAGGGTTATGGCTCTCCCTTAGTGTGTAAACCAAGAACTCCTGCAAAGAAGTTAACACCATATGCAAAACCACACACATTAGCCATAACTTTAAAATTGCTCCCCCTTAGCAAGATATCATCTAAGTGTAATGATCAAACTACTATAAACCTAAAAATACTACTATTAAAGTTTAACCAACAAAGTGTCCATAGCAAGAAAAACCTAACAACCACAAAAATTAAAAATTACCTACTACTCCCCCTTTTGTAAGAGGAACGCGAAAGGAAGAAAAAAAACAAAAGTAAAGCAGTGTTTGAAGAAAATAAAACAGAATTTAAGAGTTAAAACAGTTATCCATAGCCAAATAGTTAGAGGGTTAAGAGTTAGAATGAGAATAGTTAGTGCCGGGAGGATCTGGGCTTCTTTGTACTGGATGCAGATGCATTTGCAGTCCTCCTACGAGCATGGGTATCTGAAAGAGCATCAGCTAGAGGATCATCAGCGAGAGGTGCAGTGGCTGGGGCAGCAGTTGGCTCAACAACGGGATCAGAAGTCAGAATTTCCATTGGATCTCCAGGATGTGCAGAGAATTCTGGAGTAACTATCCTAATGCAGATTTTATATGCTCATCGCCCGAAAATTCCGGTTTGCCCAACACCCTACGCATGAAAGTAACATCATCGAAAAAACCTTTGGTTAGGGCAAAATTTGATCTACCTGTGTTCGAACCAATTTCAACCGAGTTTCTAATGCATCCAGACGTCCGTAATGGTCCAAATGAGGATAGAAAATGCCTGGGAACTCTGGGAGTGGGATGCGGTGCACTACCCAAATTTGTAAACTCATGAACACCTAGCGATGAAATGTCCTCAGAGAAGCGGTCTAAATCCATTGCAGGCACTTCTTGATGAACAAGAAAGTGATGAATCAGAGCTAAATGCGGTAGCCTGTACTGCTTGGCCCTCCTCGGCCCTTTATAAATAATTCTATCAAAAACTATTTTAACCCAGTCAACTGGCATCGTCATCCCTAACTTGTATAGCATAACAACCCTGTCTCCCAAAATGTCCGATCGATGAGTTAATGGATCGATATTATTGATAAGAATCCGATGAAGAATTTTGTATTTGGCCAATAGCCGAGAAGCAGTCAGGTTCTCCTGTTTCCGGCCGGTGTAGAGCCAGTCATTTCTTGCGCAATCTTCGTCCTTGGTCAATTCTTCGTCTGTGACAGCCACAGTGGTCACCCCAAGCCATCCCCGAGGAGTTAGGATCAAGGTAACATGTCTTCCCGGACATAAACCTTCCACCTGAATTCATTGCCAGCCTTCCTCAGATTCTTTGGAACATTGGCCATAAATTCCTTCACCAGAGTTTCATTGAACGGCCTAGAAAAACTTAACAAATTATGTAAGTTGTGAAAATCAACAATTGCAACCAAACCAAACGAACTAAATTCGGCAATTGCAACCTTGCACTCAATGGTGAACTTACGGTAGATGGTAAATGACATAAACAGACTCTTAGCACTCTCCGATAGAAAACAGTAATTGAGGGGGTTAACAGAGTGTCTACCTCTAGTTAATGTGTCAAGTCCGAACATTTGGGGTCTAAACTAGGAATAGGCGATCTTGTGTAAGCACTCCACGAGGCGATGATAGGTCCATTACGACCAAAGGCGTGGGCTTCTCAAAGAACATCGGCCATTTTACCTTTTCCTTTCTCGGCCGCAGGTGGCCCTTTTCGTTGGAGGAGGTGTCGGAGTAGATTCCAAGATTCATCAAGGGCAACATCAAAATCGAATCGATTTTGAGAGGGGGCTTACTTGAACCTTCTACGAATGGGGAGGCTGTTCAGACTCCTCATCACCACCCCTTCATCCTCACGAACTTCTTCTTCAATTTCAAATTATCGGACCCACCGTCACCCGCCGCATTGTCGGACCATCGTCACCTCCAGATTCATCATCGTCATCTCCTTCTTCATCTGGGTCTTGAGCACTTGAGGTGACTTTCTTGCTCAAAAAGATGAGTGGATCGTTAGTTGTTGGACGGGGTTGATTTTTAGAATGGCTGATCGGCGGTTGATATGCAACAATGTCCGTCGATTGGTTAACCTGAGATGCAATAACCACTGGAGAGGTATCCGGGTCTGAACTGGAAGGTTCCAGTCTTCGTGCACTTCGCCGGAGAGTTCTTACCGGCGAAAGTTGAGGCCCCATCGCAGTTTCAGCAGCAACCGGTGGATGAACAATGTTCTTGGAAGAACCACCAACGTTTTTCTTTGATTTTGGCATCTTGGTTTTCGCCATTGTCTGAATCTGAAACAAAGAACTTAACACAGCCCTAGAATCAAATGCAAGAGAGAATTTGATGTCAAGCAATTGAGAATCAAGTGTGAAGGATGAATGAGAAAGCCCTAAATCACGGTTTAATAGGAGAAATTTTTTTAGAATTGCACAAGAGGTGAGGAGTTAATTTTGGACGTGTAAAGCGCGCTTACCAAAAAGTAAGATGATGGGCGATTATAGGCATAGAAACCTTCCTTAATCAGTTGTGTCAAATTTGAATTAAATCGCCTAAGATGCTAATTTATGGAAAACATAATTTTTAAATTAGGAATAAAATACGATTGGATTCCATAAACTACGAATAATTCAGATATTTCCCAGTTAAAGCTGATTGTGCTGCCAAAATTAGATTGTTGATTAAAATTTCTACGAAAAGGCCCACACAAAATAATCACACAAAATAATGAGAATCTTTTATGAGATAAAATTGAATCGTTTATTTATGGACAAATTTTATAGTTCTACAAATTATACAATCAGTCCAAAAATATCAAAATCAACCAGAATCTTCCAATCAGATATATGCGCATAATTAGATTCAATTAATTGGTCAGATTTATAACGTGAGTGTGTGATAGGACATACTGGATTAATCAATCATAACCTGTCCCACTAAGCCAAATTGAACCTAGTTAAGAAGATCAGTACTGAGATGTATTTCAAACCAGTCATCATCTGAACATATCTCTTTGAATAAAAAATATGAGCGTGCCAGATAGGAGTACAATAGATTTTTTTTTGTCAAAGCACTGAATTTATAAGATCATGGAGTTGACTTTCTCACAGCCATAAAGGTAGCTCTTTTCTACATGATTTATGTTTATTATCAAGGACGGCTGCACACATTTATGGTGGCAGCCCTCTCCTCCATGAAATTGTCTGATTAACACAACAACATACTATGGTGCCGAGAGACATAGATACTGACCATAGGTCACAACAAAGTACGAAACTACTTTAAAGATAACAATCTAGTTAGTAGTAAGGTACAATCAAATAAGTCAATATGTCCTCAAAGTGTGCTTATTTGAACATAATTTACTTTAAGTATAATGAGCATACCATACTGATTGGTTAATCCAAGTGATTGGTTAATCCAAGTAAATCTCAAACTTCATAGACCAATCATACAATTATATCATATGCTATTTGCAAGAAAACCCATTCTTCTCCCTCCCCTCCCCCCCTTTTTTTTAAATAAATAAAAAAATAAGCAAATGCAAACAAACACACATGATAAAATCAAACAAAAAGAAAAGCACTACTTCTAAATTTTTATTTTTATTTTTGTAAAAAAAAAACTAATGCATCAAGCAAATACCCACGGCCTTCCGTAGAGTCTCAAATCTAGCGAGAATCTAAGGCTTTGGTGAACAAATCACCCAACCGATACTCGGTCAAATATGTTCCAAAGTAATAACTTTTCTTCAACCAAATTTCTAATAAAGTGATGTCTAATATCAATATGTTTGGTCCTAGAGTCTTTGAGCAGATTTTTAGAAATATTGATAGCACTAGTGTTATCACGAATATATAATGTGAGTCTTGATCAATACCATAATCACATAGCATTTGTTTCATCCAAAGTAGTGAGTGCAACAACTACCACCGCAATATATTCGACTTTTCGGCGATGAGATAAGGAAATAAAGTTTTGTTTCTTACTTAACCATGCAATGAGATTGTTACCAATGTAGAAACATCCTCCACTTGTGCTTTTCCTATCATCTATGTTTCTAGCCCAGTCAGCATCAGTGTATCCTGCAAGATAAGAGTTAGTATCATTAGTATACCATAAACCATAATCAGAAGTACAGTTAATGTAACGAATAATTTGCTTCACTGCCGCAAGATGCGATTCTTTTGGTTTAGCTTGATAATGTGCACAAACTCCAACACTGAATGATATGTTAGGACGGCTTACAGTCAGGTACAGCAAACTGCGTATCATGCTTCTGTACAAGCTAGAGTCAACCTCATTTCTCTGGTCATCTCTAGAAATTTTCATGAACGTGGCCATGGGAGTTCTGACTGACTTGGTTTGTTCAAGGCCGAACTTCTTCACCAGATTTTTATCATACTTGGCCTATGAGATGAAAATCCCTGATCTAACCTGTTTGATCTGCAAACCTAAAAAGAAATTTAGTTCACCAACCATACTCATTTCAAATTCATTTTGCATAAGTGTCACAAACTCCTTGGATTTTGTTTCTAGTGAAGAGCCAAACACAATGTCATCGACGTAGATTTGTGCAACAATTAATCCAGTTTTAAAATGTTTGATGAATAATGTTTTGTCAGCTCCTCCTCTCTTGTATCCCTGTTCCAACAAGAACATGGTTAATCATTCATACCAAGCTCGTGGGGCTTGCTTTAGTCCGTACAGAGCCTTTTTGAGTCTGAACACATGGTCGGGAGAATAAGGATCAACAAATTCCTTAGGCTGCTCAACATAGACTTCTTCATTAAAAATTCCATTCAGAAAGGCACTTTTGACATCCATTTGGTACAACTTGAACCTCATTTGACATGCCACTGATAGTAAGAGTCTAATGGATTCAAGTCGAGCCTCAGGTGCAAATGTTTCATCGAAATCCACTATTTCTAGTTGAGTGTATCCCTGTGCAACCAAGCGTGTCTTGTTTCTAACTATGTTGCCACGTTCATCTGATTTATTTTTGAATATCCACTTTGTCCCGATCATATTTGTGTCCTTTGGCCGAGGTATAAGTTCCCACACTTCATTTCTATCAAATTGAGCTAGCTCTTCATGCATGGCTAGAACCCAATTTTCATCAATAATGGCTTCATTTATATTTTTTGGTTCAATTTGTGAAGTGTAGCAAACATTTCCAAGTTCATTAGTAAGCCTCCTCCGAGTCATCATGCCGTCTTTAGAATCTGAGAGAGCATTGTCCAATGGGTGTGCTTTCTGAATCCAAGAAGGAGGTTGTCTTCTCATGTCCAGTTCGTTATTTGTATATGGTGCGTCAGAACTTCCAAGAAGAGGGACAGAGACATCAAAACTTGATGCTGGATGTTCCTTCTGTATATCACTGTCTAGTGCAGGTACATGATGGTCTTGAGTAGGTTGACGTCCAGCAACCTGTTCTTCCAAAGTCTGAATATTAGGCTCCTGTGAATAAGATGAAAAGTCATCAGTATCATCAATTTTTATATTGATTGATTCAATGATAGTTTGAGTACGCATGTTATAAATTCTGTAAGCACGACTGTTCTCAGAATAATCAATAAACACTCCCTCATCACTTTTTGAATCGAATTTACCAAAGTATTTCCGATCATTTAACACATAGCATTTGCTACCAAAGGTATGGAAATATTTGAGATTCAGTTTTCTTCTTTTCCAGATTTCATAAGGAGTTTGAGTGGTTCCTGTTCTTAAAGACACACGATTCAAAATATAACAAGCAGTATTAATAGCTTCAGCCCATAATTTAACAGGGAGTTTCTTACTATTTAGCATAACTCTAGCCATCTCTTGTAGAGACCTATTTTTCTTTCTACTACAACACCGCTTTGTTCAGAAGTTTTGGGTGCAGAGAATTCATGAAAAATACCATTTTGATCACAGAAAGTAGAGAAAATAGCATTTTCAAACTCTTTCCCATGATCACTTCTAATCCTTAATATTTTTATTCCTTCAAAATGTTTTTCTGTCGTTAATTTTAGGTGCAAAAATTTGAATCTTTAAAAAACATCAGATTTTTCTCTCAAGAAATCTACCCAAGTATATCTAGAAAAATCATCCACGCAAACAAAAATATATTTCTTGCCCCAATACTTTCAGTTTGAATAGGTCCTATCAAATCCATGTGAAGTAATTCTAATACATGAGCTGTAGTAAGAAACTTACCTTGCTTGTGAGTGCTTTTGGTTTGCTTACCTTTTAGGCACGAATCACACAATCCTTCAAATTTTTTAGTAAGCTTAGAAACACCTCGTACTGTATTCAACTTTGTCAGTCTCAACAGATCACTATAGTTTAAATGTCCCAATCGTTTGTGCCACAACTCGGTTGAGTCAATCTTTGAAATATGACAAGTAATTTTGGTGTCAAGAAGATAACATTTATCATTGGATCTAGTACCATATAGAATACAACTACCATCATACTTCAAGACTTTACATGAATTTTTTGAGAACATAACCAAGTGTTTATCATCACAAAGTTGGCCTATACTAATCAGGTTAGCTTTTAAACCTACAACAAAAAGTACTTCTTTTAACGGAGAGAAACCATCAATTAGAATAGTGCCTACACCTTCAATTTTACCGTGTGCTCCATCACCAGAAGTAACCAGATCACCTTCATGACTTTTATAGTTAGTTAGATAAGATCGATTACTAGTCATATGTCTAGAACAACCACTGTCAAAATACCAAGAGTTAGAAATAAAGGATCTATAGGCAACATCAACCATATAACAATTTAAATCACCCTTTTTGACCCAAATTTGTCTTACTTTAGTGTTGTTAAGGTGTCTCATTTGTCTATTAGCCAAGTTTTTACTAAACAAACAATGAAAGGAGTCGTGTCCTAAATTACCACAGATGCAACATTTTACAAAGTACTTTGATTTACCTCTCTGTATTGGTTATATACCTTATGGTCGTGACTGTTTTTGAGTCTTGGCATTGGTCAGAACTTGCATAGGCAGGTCAGCCTTAGTTCTGACGGTGATGGGAGTAGTTTTGTCTGAAAATACAGCAGACTTTGTTTCTTTGATGAAGTTGATCTGATTCTCAACTTTTCTTTCACCTTTTCCAACATATCCCAAACCTTCTTTGACGTTTGGAGTTCTTCCATAGCTTAGAGTTTCACTTAAGCAAGAGGCTCCAATTGTTAATTGCTTGATCCTTTCTTTTGAGACTTTTAATTCATCTAGAAGATTAGCAATTTGATTATCTTTATCTTTTAAGATGTTGGTAAGAGTATTATTTTGAGAGTCAATTTCACCTTGTCATCTTCCAAAATTCTATCATGACTTGAGTGGACAAGTTTTTCTCTGCTTCATCTTGTAATTTTTATTCATGTCTTCGCTGCGATTATAGCATACACGGATCGGTTCTTCGAAGTTGTCGCCAAGAAGTCGAACCGCAATCAAGTTTTGCACGAAATCGATGCGAGAGGTTAAGTTCACGATTAAGGGCGTTACACGATCAACGATGCTCTGTCATCCTCGTCCTCATCTCGAATCTTTTCATCATCTTCACTCCAAGTGATATTCATGGCCTTCTTGGTATGAGATTTCTTTAAAGTATTTGCACATTCGAGGCTATGTGACCAAAACCCTCACACTCATGGCATTGAATTCGATTGTCGATCTATTCATAGAGGTAGTGGGATTTTGTTTAGTGTTGGTCGGAAATCTCTTCTTTTGTTGGAGAGAGGTATTCAAGTTCTTTCCCTTTTGATTTTCTTTTAGAAATTTTTTGAATTGTTTGGTGAGCATGACCATGTTTTCATGTGTTTCGCTCTCCTCACGATCAACCTCGTCTTCATGGTTGTTAATTTTGAAGGCAATACTGGATCCCTTTTTTTTCTTTCTCCTTTATAGATGTAGCTCATATGTCATCAATGATCTCACCAATTCTTCAACCTTCATATTCTCAATCTCATTACTTTCTTCAATTGCAGTTACTTTAGAATGAAAACGATCAGGCAAGGATCTGAGAATTTTCTTTACAATTTTTCTCTCCGAATATTTCTTTCCTAAGGTATAAGCAGTATTGGTGATGTCATTGAGTTTTGCATAGAAGTCCTTGAATTGTTTATCGTCTCTCATGGTTAGTTGTTCAAACTCTAGAGTAAGAATTTGAAGCTTGGATGACTTGACCATATTGGTTCCTTCGTGAGCAATTTGTAAGATGTCCCAAGCATCTTTTGTAACCTGACAAGTAGAGATTAAACGAAATTGATTAGAGTCTACAAAAGAAAATATGGCATTTAAAGCTTTGAAATTTCAATTAGTATAATTAAAATCAGTTGTAGCCCACTCGTCTGTCTTTTTCTCTCTTTCTACACCATTTTCAGAAATGGTGGGAGTTTTATAGCCATGGACAATTGAGTGCAAAGCTTTTTCATCAAGGGATTGGATATACACTTGAATTCTAATTTTCCAATAGGCATAATTAGTACCATCTAAAACAGGTGGTCTAAATGGAGCTCCGTCCATAACTAGGTTTATATGGATCGCATTTAAAAAGTGTACCCTATTTGATACCAATTGAAAGTTCTAAAACCTAGATTAATTAAATTAAAAACGAATTTTAATCTTAATTAAACAAGCGATGGATGAGAATGCGATCGAACCGGCAAGATATAGAGATAACAATTCTGACTGCATAACCGTGTTTCGCTTACCTAATATTGTCTAGTGCGGAAATTAAAGGATTAAATACGAACACAAGATGTAACGTGATAAACCCTTAAGGAAAACATCCACGAGCCCCCATGCCATGGATAAAAACAATCCACTAATAATCTTGTTCAAAAAATACAATAGTATCGGTTTTTGTAATTTCGCAAAATTAACAAAATAACAATCAAAAGAAAACAGATCAACTCCCTGTGATACTTCTTCTTCTGACTTGTTGATGAAGTGGAATCAAATCCACCGGTCTTGACTTTATCGTCACTTCCCTATTGTACTTGACCGCAACTACCATTTGGATTAAGAACCCTCGTTCTTAACTTCACGCCAAGTAGCTTGAACAAGATATGGAATTGTTCGTTGAGTACCAATAAGTTCTTGATTCTTCAATAAGTTTGAAGAAAATCTTTTTGCTTTGAAAGTTGAATCAATGAAGCGCCATGTCTTGTTTACCTTGAATGGATTCGGCTAGTTTGAAGCTTATGGAACAAGAACACAAAAATATTTTCAAAGCCTTAATTCCTTATAGATTTCTACTCTTATTTATAGTTAAAGTAGTAATCAAATTAGGAATTATTTCTTACCTAAAAATCTGCAACAAGAATGGTAAGAATATTAGTAGGAAAGAATATAGAAAGATATTCTTAGATTTGTAGAAGGAAAGAATTTAGGAAACTAAATATTTATTTCTTAAACAAATCTAAGAGAATAAGAAAATATTCTTTAACCTACAAAAGGAACTGTCAATAATATTTATGAGGATATAATATATCAAGTATAGAAACAGAATAAAATCGCAGCTTTTACTGATCTGGAAAAATTATTCGCTTATCAAACTAGTCAGTCAGAACTGGCGTTAATCAGACCAGTCAAAAATACAAACGTTGACATGCTCTTTTATCATTAAAAATCAGTTATATTTATTAAGTTAGCCAAGATATAAAAAGTGAAAAATATGACACATATTTTTCCAACAGTCAAGAATTTTTTTTTTTGTCGAGAATCTTGACAAACAAACAAAAAAAACGTTTGTCAAATTTTGCTTGGACTTTTGTGAAGATGCTCGACAAATAAAAAAGAAAAAAGAAAAAAATAGAAAAAAGAAAGAAATTGGCATTACGGCAGTGTCGAGATTCTCGACAATTTTTTTTCTTTTGCCTTAACTCCTATTTGTCGAGTTACTCGACAAATGGAACTCCTATTTGTCGAGTTAGTCGACAAATGCGAGTTGTAAAAATGTCCTGGTCCAAAAAACCAATGGAAATTTTAGAAGCACAAGTAAAACTTGGATAATTTTAGTATAAATGCTACAATATACAGATACACGTATATATACACTCATATACATATACATTTTTTCCCCCAAAAAAACTACTGTGCCACTAATGCGTAAAAAAAAATGAAAGAAATTTTTTTGTCATTTTGATTGGCAAAATTGTGTGTCTTTGTCGATAAATACACACAAAAATAAAAAAATAAAATTTGTTGACGGTCGAGTTACTCGACAAAAATTATTATTTTTTAATTAATTTTTTTGTCATGACAAATTGTCGAGCTATTCCAAAAAAAGAGAAAAAAAAAATTTGTCGAGTTACTAGACAAACTCTAGACAAAAATTATTATTTTTAATTTTTTTTTCCCCATGACAAATTGTCGAGTATCTCGACAAATCGGAGGACAATAAGAATGTAGCCCATTTGCTTGGAACCAAAAATTGGTTTTAATTTCTATCGAGCATCTTGACAAAACTAAAGGAAAAAAAAGTCTAAAATTACGATTGTGTTGAACGCCAAAATGGTACGGACGAAAAATCTGAAAAATTTAATACTCCTATATATTATTGTAGGGATAGCCACCCCACAACTATGGACGGCGTCGAGATGGAGGCGGCGCCACCAGAACAAAACTTCGTCGACGAGTTCTGCTCTTCCATGTTATCCCAATTCAGCAACTCTTCTAATGAGCACGACCTCCACATTTGCACCGCCAATTAAAACATGATAAGACTTCTAAAAACTTTTATGGAGTTTAAAAATCTAGGTGTATTTAATTTAGACTTTTTAAATTCTATAAAAGTCTTGGGGTACTCAATATAAATTTGTAAAAACTTTTAAAAAGTCTTATAAAATCATACGATATTCAATTAAAACATTTTAAAATCCTACGAAATTAAGGAGTATTCAAAATGTCGATAACTTTTAATGACTTTATAGATCATTTTATATGTACAAACTCTAAAACACAATGTATAGATAAACAATATCACAAATTTCCTCCCATTCACCCTTAAGATTTTGAAAGACTTTGAAAAAATATATATATTTAATTCCCTTTTTTTTTCTGTATGCCACATTTCTCTTTTTTTTTTCTTTCAACAAATTGTAGAGTCTAGATTAATATTTTTCTCTTTCTTCAATGTGATTTTTTCTCCTCTTCAATATATTCTCATAACTATTTTTTTTTTCTTTTCTTTCTTTTTCTTTCTACAAATCATATAACCATGATTAATTACCAATATTTTTTATGAATATTAATTTTAATATTTTTATCTCTAGTCGATTTGATTTTTTTTTCTTTTCAATATTCTCCTAACCATTTTTTCATTTTTTTTCTTTTTCCTTCTATGAACATTTAGAGACAATGTGATTTTTTTTTCAATATTCCCATAATTATTTTTTTCTCTTTTTTTTTTCATTGTTTTTTAATTTTTCAATAAAAATAAGATAAATTTATAATTAAATTCTTATATAATTGTTGATTATAGTTTATTAATGAATTTTATCGGGTTAAAAATTAGTTTTTTATTAATGTATTTTTTTTTTCATTTTCATTTTTGTTTTTTCTATATAATTGTTGAATTTTTTTTTATTCGTAAATTGGTAGTTTGGTTACATATTATGCAATTGTCGTGATTAATAATGACATGCTACCTATAGATTATTAAACATAAAAATGAAGATTATAAACAAGATAAATTTGTTTGTTGAAAAATATTTTTAAAAAGAATTGCATGTCATTATTTTTTGAATTTATCCAAAAACCATTTGAAAGTTTATAGTTTTACTCAAAAAAAAAAATCGAGTGGATTAATAATTTATATTATTAATTTTTGACGTAGTTACTTTCAACAATTAAATACAACATTTTTTTTATGAATTTAATAATATTAATACAATTAAATAAATTATTATTAAACATTTTTTCCTGCGATATTTTTTTAATTATCGAATATTAAATTTTTATATTTAAAATTTTTAATTAAAAAAAAGTTTATAAAAGTCTAAGTATGTGAAAATCTAGAAAAATATTTTAAAATAAAATCTATACAAATCTATAAAAATTTGTAGAAAAATCTATAAAAGTCAATAAAAATTAATTGAATCCATCAAAATAAATCGCTAGAAAAAATGTTAATCAAAGTGCCTAAAAGTTTATATAAAACACACCCTCTAAACGCCTAAACCCTATCTTCCTAGAACCCTAACACGCCAACCCACAACTATGGACGGCGTCGAGATGGAGGCGGTGCCACCAGAACAAAACTCCGTCGACGACTTCTGCTCTTCCGTGCTATCCCAATTCAGCAACTCTTCCAACGAGCACGACCTCCACGTTTGCACAGCCATCGGAGCCATGTCGCAGGAGCTCAAGGACCAAAACCTACCTCTCACTCCCATCGCATATTTTGGCGCCACCTGTTCCTCTCTTGATCGCCTTTCCTCCTCCTCCCCTAACCCTCCTGGCCACCTCCTTGATGCCCTGATTACCATTCTATCCCTCGTCATCGACGAATTCAACACGTCCATCCTCAAAACGAAGTATGATTATCTATCTGAGCTCTTGATTCGGGTCCTCCGGTTAAAAACTATCGGGGTTAATGGGATTGTACCGGCTTTGAAGTGTGTTTCGCTGTTGTTGATCGTGAGAGAAAAGGTTGGCTGGGCTGACGTAGCACAGTTGTATGGTATTCTTCTTGGTTATATTATTGATGATCGGCCTAAGGTTGGAATCTTCATTTTTTTCTTTCTTGGATCCTGAATTTGTTTGTTTTTACTTTGATTGCTCTGCTTTTGAGGCATTCTGGGTTCTAGCACTCAGATAAAAATAGCTTTTATGGTAAGATGAAATATTTATATACCCCCATTTTTCAAGTAGTTTTTGATTTTGTATTGATATGTTGTTGGCGTTTGAATATTTGTAGTTTTTGGCTTCTGTTTATTTCTTGTTTTTGCATAGCTATGACTATTGGCCCAGTGTCAGTGAATTTTGCTGATCCTTTCCCTCTAAATTTTATGAACTTCCCATGTTAAGCCACTATATTTGTGTCTTTTGTTAATACAGCTATGATGGAAATCGCATTGCTTATTTAGGCTAACTCTGTTTTGTGCTATGCATTCGTTTCTTGAAATTTGACATCATAAGTTCTAAAGTTCCCTTAAATAACTCTAAGGTTCAAAATGTGTAATTTAATCACAATATTGTGATTTCTATCCTTTTTTCAGTAGTTCCCCCTATGCATATGCGATATTAAGCATTTGACGGATTGAAAATGAACTTGTACTTGAATTTTTTGTTTCCTTTTAACTTTGGGGATCAATTACCAAGATTTATTAACAAACACCATCAATTCAATACCCCTTTTTATGGTATAAGAAGGCACTGCTGAGATGCGCCTTGAGGCCCGCCTCAGGCTGAGGCGCACGTTATGTGCCTCAAGGTGTGAATTTTAGTGCTTTTTTGTAGCTTCATGCGCCTCTTTCTATGAGGCATACGCCTCACAAATAGCGCCTCACATGTAACTGGATTTTCAATTGGACTTTTAATTAATTGGGCACTTTTTCTAACTTAAACAAAAGTCAAAACTATGGATCCAATAATATAAAATATAAAAGCAAAACATTTGGCCTTTTTACAATTGAAAAACACAAAAAATGTCAAACAATACCCACATTAACTATGACGATGATTCCATGGAAGATCCTACTAATAGTGATGATGATAATTAGAGCACAAATTTCTAAATTAGTTAGTTTAAGCTTTTTTTCATTGCAAAAGAATCAAAAATTGTTGGCAAGTAGTTCAATATACTTAAGTAAGAAATTTCAATTGAGGTTTTCCTCTTTATTGGTGAGATAGACTATTTTTATATTAATTTACAAATTTTCGACTAATTTTTTAGTTTGTGGTGAGGCTTACGCCTTGTTTCGTAGTTGAAAAGCGCCTCAATACCTATTTTCGCCTTTTTAAACATTGCCCTTTTCTCTTAATTTAGGGAACAGTTAAAACTGTGTAATATCACTGGACAATGACTTCTTATATAATTGCAATGTAGTTAGTTGTTCTCTACTATTATTAATAACAGTCAGTTTGGACGGAGAAATGCAGGTACGAAAGCAGTCACAATCACGTCTTCGTGATGTCCTGTCAAACTTTCAGATATCACCTGTCCTTGCACCATTACTAGCACCTGCAAGTGAAGCTGTTACCAATGTCTTAGAGAGGTTTCTCCTACTTGCTGGAGGATCAAATGCGAAGGATTCAGAGGGACCCAAAGGAGCACAGGAGGTTCTTTTTGTTCTGGATGCTCTGAAATTCTGTCTTCCTTATATGTCCACAAAGTCCTCTACTAACATCATGAAGTACTTTAAAAGTCTCTTGGAACTGAGGCAACCCCTTGTCACTAGGCGCATAACAGATGGTTTGAATGCACTTTGTCTTCATTCAATAGGAGAAGTTTCTGCTGAAGTCCTCCTCGATCTGTTATGCTCATTAATTACTTCAGTCACTGCAAATGAGCCATCTGCTGATAGCATGACATTCACTGCTCGCTTGCTAGACACCGGGATGAAGAGAGTTTATTCACTTAACAGGCAAATTTGTGTAGTTAAGCTACCTCCTGTATTCAATGCACTTAAAGGTAAATTTCTTTGTTGTCATGTTCTCTATTTTTTTTTTAATCCAAAAGACATTACACTATCATATTACTTAATTTACTAGTATAGTTAATGATTCTTTATTATGAGCTGAAAATTTATAAATTTACTGTGTATTACCATATCACAGAGTGCTAAATTTTCACTTTGTGGCTTTATCAGATATTTTGGTTTCTGAACACGAGGAGGCTACAGTGGCAGCAGTGGCTACTTTTAAGAGCTTATTGCATGCATGCATTGATGAGAACTTGATCAAACAGGGTGTTGAAGAGATTACAATGAATTCTAATGTGACCTCAAGGAAATCTGGTCCAACTGTCATTGAAAAAATTTGTGCAACTATTGAAAGCTTGCTTGACTATCACTATGCTCCCGCCTGGGATATGTCATTTAGAATTGTTTCATCAATGTTTGAGAAATTAGGTAATTATATTGAGTTATTTGATCTTTTCTCCTCTCATTTTACCTTATTTCTAATGCTTCACAAGGTTCTCAACATAATTTACACAGAACAAGTAACTTTCTGGATACCCTGGACAGAAGTAATTGTGGTCTGTGAATGTATCTGACACAGCATTCCTAACCCCATCTTCCTTCAAGAAATATTTATTTAGGGTCATTTTTAAAGTTAATTTTCTTAAATGTTCTATAGAGTTCCTTGTGTTATTTGAATTGACGAATCCCTACTACTTGGTTGCAGGAAAATATTCATCCTACTTTTTAAGGGGAACACTTAAGAGTTTGGCAGACATGCAGAAGTTGCCAGATGAAGACTTCCCTTTCAGGAAACAGGTAACTAATGTTGACAGAAAACTTAGGTGTATGTCCTACCTTTGGAAAGGGGATATAACTTGGGTTAGAAACATGTTCACAGTTGCCGTTGAGAACTTCATCATATGCTTTTTATTGAATAATGATCTGTGTATTGCATGAAATTTAGCAATTTATTTCGTTTTTTATACCGAGAAGCTTATTCCTCGATTTCATAACATTGACATGTGCAGAGCTCGGGGTTGCTCAGGCTTTGGGTTTGAAGGAATTTTCTTGTTTGGGAAACTATGGACACTATGTGGCTTGAAGTCTAAAATTCTGTGTAGTAGTCATTGTTGTTATGATGTAGTGTTGGCTAGAAATTTTAACTGCATCCTGTACTTTATCTTTTTTTATTATTTTTTTTAATTAAGAGATGCAAAATTTCATTTGATTATGTAATAAATTTGTGGTTATTAATAATTATATTGCATGTTTGCAGTTGCATGAGTGTGTGGGGGCAGCCCTTGGTGCTATGGGACCTGAGACTTTTTTTAATATCCTTCCACTTAAGTTGGATGCTCAAGACCTGTCTGAGGCCAATCTCTGGCTTTTTCCTATTCTGAAGCAATATATTGTTGGCGCCAATCTAAGCTTCTTTACAAATTCAATTTTACCCATGGTTGGTGTGGTGAAGAAGAAATCTGCCATTGTATGAATCTCTTTATGCTAATTTTGTTTACCATATATTTTTTTTCATGATGTGTACAAAATAACGTAATCTCGTGCCAGCTTGAGCAAGAGGGAAGAATTTATTCAGCAAGGACTGTTGATGGGCTTGTATACTCTCTGTGGTCACTGTTACCATCATTTTGCAATTACCCGGTGGATACTGCTGAAAGTTTAAAGGATCTGGTGATAGCACTATGTAGTGCTCTTCGTGAAGAGCCTGATCTTTGTGGAATAATATGCTCCAGTTTGCAGATTCTCATTCAGCAGAACAAGAAAGTTTTGGAAGGAAACAAGGATCTTTCGAATGGAGAAATAAGCATTCCTGAAGAGCGAGCCATCACCCTCTATACTTCACAAGTTGCGGACGCTAACTTGCGTGTGTTGAAATCCTCTGCTCGTGAGTTGTTGTCTGTTCTTTCTGGGGTCTTCCCGAAATCTTCAAAGGATACTGTTGGACTGCTACTGGTAGGTGAACAATGTACATCGCCTTTTTCAGAAACCATTGCTGTGAGCTTTTGTTTTACAAATTTTTTTATTTTCCTTAGTTTGTGCCCTCTGTTTGAGGTAAAGTAGATGGTGTATTCTATACTGCACTGACATCCTTCTAGGGGCAATATGATACATGACATTCTCGCTGCTGCAACATCTGTTGCCGTTTTCTGTGTCAAACAAATTGTTTTCTTCTTTTTGCATTAAAATTTTGGCCAGAAAGTACTAAATTGTGATGATTTCGATATATGGACCAATTGCCTTAGATTTTTGACATTTCTAGAAGTGTCATATGTGGTATAGTAATTGCCGAGACGAAGTAATAGCTATATTCTATGGGAAAATTAATTGTTCAAGGATTTCTCTTCCTTCTAAACATTTGTCAGAACCTTTATGCTTTTGCCTTGTATGAGTTCAAAATCTGGTGTGCAGTGTGCAAATGGATGTGTTATGAGAATTAATTGTAGGATATTTTGTAATTTCATTTGTATGCTCAATATTTGTTGATTGGAAACTACATTTGAATTGGGTTCTTAGTGGTTTGAAAGGGAATTTTAGCCCTAAAATTGGCGTCTGTGAAAGATAAATGACCTGATGGACTTTGTGGTTGTAAGGAAACATTGATTTGGTCCCTGGAAATTCTATTTTTAGATACCATGCATTTGATGAAGTAAATTACAAGGAGAGGTGGCAACGATTCGGGATAAATGGGAACAATGGCTTAGGTGGTTAGGACAAAAAGAGGTTCCAATTTGTAACAGTAATGGATAACAGTAGAACATGGTGGAAGAGAGATAAGTAGTCCAGAACCTGCATGGCGTGTTATGGTTTGTAAGGATCTAGTTGATTTGTATTTGGATGTCACAATGAACCGAATGGAATGGTGAAAAAAATTCATGTATCCGATCCCTAGTTTATTGAAAATAAACTTAGCTTCTTGTTCTTTCTTTCCATTTTTTATTTTATTATGTCTTGACAAATTTAAATGATTACAATGATCAATTTGTTATCACGTAGAATTAAATTTATTAAATTGTAGTCGGTTCGGTCTACTTTGTCCTTTTGTGCAGTGTTGGTGGGTGGATTTATTTTATATCCTTTCCTTACGTATTAGTGCTTCATAAACAAACTTTGTCCTTTTGTGCTGTGTTGATGGGCTTGATTTATGTTATATCATTTCCTTACATATTAGTGCTTCATAAACAAAGTTGAGTTAATTAATTTTGCTTTGATTCTCTAGTCTCAGAGATGTAATTCATGTGGTTGCAGTTTTGTACTCCTACCATAATACTATTGTCTCAAGGAAGGAGTTACAAATGACTTGAGTTATTAAGACATTTCACAGCTTGACACTTCTTCAGGGGGACAGATCAATAATTTAATAATTTCTGACCAGAATGATAGTAACAAACACTATACTTGTAGAAGAATTGTAGAAGGGGAAATGGGATAGAGGAAGGGAAGAAAGGGGGAGAACATGGGAGAGAGAGAAATTTGTATAATTCAATAATTAATAGTCTGTCTGTAATATGATCAAACCCTGAGTGCTTTTCCTAAAATAAGTATCCAAACTTGGCAAATCTTTCACAAAATATTCATTACGATCTCCACCAATAATATTCAAAACCTAATGTAATTTTCTTCTTAATACGAAACATCTCTTGACCTCCATCGAGCTAACTTTCCTGTGTTACAACATATGTGCTTCTTACAGAATACAATTGGCGAGCTTGCTTCAATTTCAGACAAAAAGGTTACCTCAAGATTTTTCAATAATACTATGCAGAGGCTTCTGAAGGTCACTCAAGATGCTGGCAAATCAGGAACCTCCAGAAATACTAATCTAATGCAGGTTGACAACTCATCCCATGAAGGTTCACTATCATTAACCAGGTTAGCTGCTTGAAGACATTTTCTTATTCTCTCAACTGTTAGCATGGATGAACCAGCTAGGGAATATGCTTATTACATATGCTAGGTTTTTGAATGCATATTCCTTTTTGTATAGGCCACAGTTATTTGACCTTGCTGTTTCACTTTTACCTGGCTTGGATGCAAAAGAAATCGATCTTCTCTTCATTGCTATACAACCTGCATTGGAGGTTTGTCAACATTTAGCTTGTTATGTCCACTAATTATTCATGTGAATGAAGATCATTACATCTTTCTACAATAGAGTTGTTGAAGTTGGTAAAGTTTAATGCTTGCTGTATTCCAGGATGTTGAGGGCTTGATGCAGAAGAAGGCGTACAAAGCTCTATCAATGATTTTCCGGGTAATTTTGTTTATAACAAAACATTAGTAATTTTTTAGTGCTAATTGTTCTTATGCTGTGATAGAATACTGGATTTCTATCTAATCAAGTGTTTTTTAGCTATAAAAAATGTAGGAATATTTCATTCGATGGATTATATCTTGTGTATGTGTATACAATAAATTTCAAGCTTATGAAGAAGTGCAGTGGTAATTCATTGCCTATTTTACCAGTGTACCATCTAGCACACAACGAAGAATAGTTCATCCATTAGCTGGAAAATAATAATGGTGTTGGTTGATTATTTTTTCCTCATTTCTTTCAGTGCATCTAAAAGCTTAAGCATGTATGTATATAAATGTTGTCTTCAACACGCCCCTCACGTGGAGGCGGGGTTCACTTTTTCTCATCAAAGTCTAAACGATTTCATTAAATGGGTTAAATGGGTGGTGATGAGACTTGAACTCAGAGCTTTGCCTTCTGATGAGCTTACTTGAATTTTTTGGACAGCACTCTGATGAATTCATTTCTCGAAGGCTCGAAGAGATGCTTAGTCTGATGATACAAGTGCTGCCATTGTGTCATTTTTCAGCCAAACGTCACAGACTTGACTGTTTGTACTTCTTGATTGTTCACGTTTCCAAGGTAACAAGTCAGCTTGTTATATTGTTGTATTTTCCTTTCACATTTGAAGTAGCCTGTCCTTCCTAATTTTGCATTACATGCCTATAGGATGGATCTGAACAGAGGAGGCATGGCATTGCTGCTTCTTTCCTTACTGAAATTATACTTGCGCTAAAAGAGGTACAGAACATCATTTTCTGAAACTTAGCTATCCGTGAAGTAGATTTTTTTTGGGTTCGCTGCTGTCACTTGGTTTCACATAAGTGAGCCTGCAATACATCTGATACAGTAGATTCAGTTTGTTTTGACATCATTCTTCTCTAGTCTGTAGGTATTAATGTTGGTCTACTGTGTCTCACTCTAACATTAGATGATTATTGTTTATTGTGGCATGCAAGCATGTAGATCCCTTATTTATCTGATTCCTTTATATTTCACTGTACTCAAAGTTTTGGTCTATCTTATCTTTTATATGATTCACGAATTATGCCAAATTCAAATCTATAAAGAAAATTAAACTTTCAGTGATGAGATTTTGAAGCTAAAGATATAACCAGCTTAAAAAACTAAGACAATTGTGTTGTCCTTACCTATGGTCCAATAATTCGGAGTAGTGAATCTCTTTACATCTTTAAATAGATGCCTAATACATTATGAATGGTTTCCCACAGAAATTTGGAGAATATTCAGTTATTTTAGAGACTGGTGTCATTGACAAATGATATACCACTGTGCTTTGTGAAGTGGTTGTCATTTCTTGCGTGTCCTTGCTGTGTCAACATCCTTCTATTTTTAAGGTTTATTGCTCTAACAATCCATGCTTAGTTATTGTCGGACCATTGTAAAGTACAGTGATAAAATTGTCTAGGTCAGTGGAACATAAGATTGTGAGTGCAACTTTCTGTAACTGGTGGCCAATTATATTTTTTGTTATGTTTTATTTGTTTTGTATGATGCTCCAATGTTGCAGTGGATGTATGCACCTGCAATTTACATCATGGTTATATATCTTGGATTATTGTATATTCAAAATTCAATCAAATTGATTAAGTAACATCATCTCTTTGGTGGGCCATCCAACCAAGTTGGGTGGGCCTCCATGTCACTGAACTTTCTTGTTTCCAAGAATCTCAGTAGTGATTGAATCGGGGCACATATCTTTTTCATTGGAAATGGAAAACATATATAAATATATTTTATAAAAGTAAGAACTGTCTTTTAGGATTTTGGTAGTGGAGATTTTCTTGGTGGAGGTATGTAAGGTGGACCCTCATTTATTGATTCTTTATGAAATCATTTTCACTGTTCTCAACAAATACTGTTCTGTGTTCTTTGACTAATCTCCTCGTTTCCTCTTAGTGAGGTCAATCTTGAATTCAAAATCAATGAGGCTACTTCCTTTCTTGTTTCTTAAGAAAACTATTAACGGACCACTTGTGCACTCTGGCCGTAATTCTTCATCAAAGCTCATTTTTTTTCATACATGATTAGCTTTGTGCTTGCTAAACCTTGTAAAAATAGTGATTGCATTTGATCAACTCTTTTATTAGTAGTGAAGTTCTATTAGAGCTGCTTGTAGCAAAAATCATATAAGAACCAAATGAAAGTGACAATTCTATGTCAAATTCTGTTGACTCTTGATCTATAGAAATTTACTGTTGTGTATGAGGAAAATGACTGTTTTTACATAGCTATGTGCATATATGAGTTTATAGATTCACATTTCTTATGGATGTGTAACATGGTTAAGACATGCTGACTTCTTGATGATGATTTCCTTGCAAGGCTAATAGGAAAACAAGGACTATGGCATATGATATTCTTGTTGAGATTGGTCATACCTGTGGAGATGAAGAGAATGGTGGCAAAAGGGAGAATTTGTACCAGTTTTTTAACATGGTACATGATTTGTGACCTAGTGAATTGCAATGTATATCTGCTATTCAGGATTAACTTGTTTTTCATATCTATAGGTTGCAGGAGGCCTGGCTGGAGAGACCCCTCATATGATTAGTGCCTCCATGGTGGGCCTAGCTCGCTTGGCTTATGAGTTCTCTGATCTCGTTTCTGCTGTGTACAATGTCCTTCCATCCACATTTCTCCTCCTGCAAAGAAAGAACCGAGAAATAATCAAGGTCCGTTTCACTCGTCTCAATTTTTTGCATATCGATTCTTTCAGAGTCAATAGGTGCTTTTTCTTTTTGTCGTCTGATGCCTTTGCGTTTCAAAATTTTGACTTTTATTGCAGGCTAATTTAGGTTTGCTGAAGGTATTGGTGGCCAAATCACAAGCTGAGGGCTTGCAAAAGCACTTGCGGAACCTGGTTGATGGCTTGCTGAATTGGCAAGATAGCACTAAGAACCATTTCAAGGCAAAGGTAAGTAATCGTTGCTTGTGATTTACGATCCTGAACATTTTCATTCTGAAAAGTGAAAACCAATATGAAAATAGAAGCTTTTGGTTTCTGCTATATTGAAGTTTTCTGCTAAGACTCTCTCTGTTGAGTGTTTGGCAAACTCTTGAATGTGTCTTATGAATTTATTTCTCTGGTGCATTGCTGCAGGTTAAACTGCTCCTTGAAATGCTAGTGAAAAAATGTGGTCTGGATGCTGTCAAGGAAGTAATGCCTGAAGAGCATAAAAAACTTCTCACCAACATAAGAAAGGTTTGTCACCTCAGGAAGATATTTTGATTTTCTTCTTTTTTTTCTTTAGTATTTTCTGTTAAAGATTATAATGTTAGTGATACCATTCATTCTATTAAATGCAGCTGAAGGAGCGGAAAGAGAGGAAGCAAGTTGCTAAATCTGTTGATACCAGATCTATTCACTCGAAAGCAACTACATCAAGGTTTTTTCTTTTTCCTTTATGCATATGAATCCTTACAATGGAGTTTATAATACATAAATGTAGAATGGAGCCACCTCGCATGTTTGGCTGTGCTTAAAAGTTGATTTTTTTAAAAGTTAAAAGTTCGTTTTGTTATGTAAAAGTAATCCTGAAAATCATGTTTAGCAAAATAAGTAACTTGTAAGTTTGACTTTAAGCACAGCCAAACATGCTGTCTTTCTTGTCGTCGATATCAATAACAAAGGTGGAGTGTTCTTGATTCTGGAAGAGATCAAAAGTTCTCTTCACCATCAGTTGCTCTATCTACGACCAATTTCTCAAATTTGCCTATAAACTGTATTGATGGTGAATTGAAGTTGAGATTGAGGAATTTGAAATATTGGGACCTGAACTTCTAACGAGAACAATTCACAAGTATTAGTTTTACTTAAAATGATATTCTTCCCTGGGCTTTGGCTTATATTTCGGCCACCAACCAAGAAACTTAAACTTATGCTTGCTGATTGCCATTTGGACAGAAGATAGTATTCTTAATCCAGAGAGCTGGGAAGAGCTTTTTCATTCCCAGCCCAGGACAGTAACCACAATAATGTCCATGTTGTTTGTTAGTGCTCTTTAAATTTTTATATTTGACATTTATTCTACAGCCATGTTTTGAAAACCGAACCTGATCGGTCGGTCAGACCGGATAACCCTGAACTGGTTCAAAAACCAGTGAAGTTAGTGCTTAAAACATTTATACTATAAAACTGGAAAAAAAAAAAAACCGGCCAGCTGGTCCAACCGTGAACTGGTTGACCTGGGACCGGGTTTGCCAGTTAGCCTTTTCTGCCAAAAACACTTTCAGGGCCTAAACTCTGAAGCAATAAATGGCCCAGAAAGATGTGCATCTCCCATTCTTGGCCCACTCCTTTTATAGTTTGTCTTTTCAGCCTTTTTGTTTATAGAAAACGATTTGGGATGACCTTTTTCCTTTACAAAAAGGAGACCGTTATTTGTACAATGAATGATTTATTTCTAAGAAGCACGAACACGCCATCGGCATCAGCTTGTCAGTGTCCGACACCGGGGTACTTGTTTAAGGTATAAAATAGGTCAATCTTTATGGCTGGTCAACATTTCAAATGGGTCAATTATTTGTTTGCTAATGTTAAAATGAATCAAATCATTTTTTATTTTTACTATATTTGAGTATTTGTTTTTTATGTATTTTATGTAATAAGTATACATTACACTATAAAATTTTATTCAAAAAATTTAATCGATGTGGACGGTCTGTCGGTGTAGGTACTTTTTCGAAAATTGCATGTCGACGTATCCGATATGTGTCGTGTCGGACACACGTATCTTTATCAGTGTTTATTTGTTTAAGAATTTGAAATTGATTTATTAAAGTTTAATAAATTAGAAGGTAGAAGTGCTATAAAAAAAGGGACATCATGTTGGATTATTTTTTGGTTAGTGTAAAAAATTATGTGTTATTGCAATTATACATATTATTATTTGAAGATGTGTAGAAAATACCTAGAGCCCAATATAAAATATTGATTTCTTGAATTTGATTTCCTTTTTTTTATTCCAATTTACTCAAATTTTCTCGCTAAATTTTATTTTAATAACACTGATAATGCTTGTTTATATTTGTTTTCTCATTTTCTATTGATGTTAGAAGTGGACATAAGAAAAATTAAATGCAAACAAGTTTAATAAGTGCTTTTGTCCATATATATAATTAATTTGGAAAATTAACATATTTTTGTCAATTTTTTAGATAACTGGTTCAACCTCTTTACCCTTGACCCTTTACCTTTTTTTGGTTCGAGTGTTTAGACATAGTTCTAATGAACACAAGTAACTTCAAAGAGAAATTAATTCATCAGAATTTAGTTATTTTCTGAACTTGTATACTCAGTCTCTCTCTCACACACACACATTGGAGTGACAAGTGTTGTTTTACCATGGTGTACTATATCTTTGTGATTTTGTTTTTGCAATGATTTGTGATAATATGTTGTTTGCTCAATATCAACAATTTAACCACGTATACCTTGCGAAGATGCTTCCGCGTGACCGCGTCTGTTGATTAGAAATTAGAAGAATGACTGTCCTTTTAAAAACAGGCGGTGAAGGCAAAGGACATCAGTCCTTAGTGAGCCTTTTCGTGATATGCCTGAAAAGAGAACTTAGTTGTCTTATGGTTCCTCGTGACCTATCATCACTCAGCTAACTATTTAAGGTTGATTATAAGCATCCTGTAGTAATTCTTTAATTTGTTGTACAGGATAAGCAGATGGAATCATACAAATTTTTTTTCTGAGTTTGATGATGAGGAAATGGGAAACAGTGATGCTGAATACATGGATGCAGAGAGTATTTCTGGTCGGAGGATGAAGGATTCCTCGAAGTTTGAATCTAAAGCATTTTCTTTACGGTGTGTTTACATCATGTTTATCACTTATCAGCTTTATGCATACTCCAGTTAAAAAATGTTCGCATTAAAATAATTCATTTCTTTATGAAGTGGGATACTGCTATGTACTCACGGAGGCTATTCACGCATTTGGGGAGTACTTTTGTCATATGTTATTGAACTGATAATATTTTAAATGTTATCAGATCCAAGAGAACCCGTAAAGCAGCTAAGAGCTTGCAAGAAGATTTATTTGACCAACTGGATGATGAGCCACTTGACTTGCTTGATCAGAAAAAGACTAAGTTTGCTTTGCGATCATCAGAGCTAATAAAAAAGAAGTCTGATTCCGATGATGAGCCAGAGATAGACTCTGAAGGGCGTGTAATTATTCGTGAGGAAGGTTGGGAAAAGAAAGGAGGTAGGACCCCTTGTGACACCGAGGCAGACGAAGTAAGAAGCAACTTGTCTGCAAATTCACGAAAAGCACAAAAGCGCAGGAAGATGTCAGAGTCTGGGTGGGCGTATACAGGTAGTGAGTATGCAAGCAAGAAGGCACGTGGTGATGTGAGCAGGAAGGACAAGCTTGAACCATATGCCTATTGGCCACTTGACCGAAAAATGATGAGCCGCAGGCCAGAGCACCGTGCAGCTGCTAGGAAAGGCATGTCAAGTGTTGTAAAGCTAACGAAGAAGTTAGAAGGCAGAAGTGTCTCAAATGCACTTTCTATGAAGGGAGTCAAGTTAAAGAAGGGCAAAAAGAAAGGGAACCAAAAGAAAAGTTGAAGTTCCATAAACTATACTGTATTGTAGATCAGACGGGATAATCTGCACTGTTGAAGTAGTTTTATAGAGCCCCGCTGAGACTTATTGGTTATAGGAATCCTTGTAGGTAATTTTGTTGTGGCTTAGTTTATTTATTTTCTGAGCAAAGAAATTATTATTATTCTTTCACCCTATAAAGCTTGTTTCATTTTTTTTCAATTTAATGCATCTTGAGCAATGGTTTATATGAAATTTATATAAACATGCAAATGGGGTCTGTTGAAATAATTGTCTTGCCCATAGTAGTATAGTACTATCTCACGAGACAATATTAGGTCATGACTAGCTACCTAATATTAGACTTGTCTGCCTGTTGTGTTAAACTTGAATGGTTGCTGGCTCGGGTCAAACGGCAAAACAATCGAGCCGCCTTCTCTTTAGTTCGTGCTCTTCAATCTAACTGAAGCGCTGCAATTTAAGCCAGCATCTCCTCTTTCTAATAATTGTGTTACTAATGAAACGAGTTTATATGTGAAGTGAATATCCATAAAAATTGTGCTAGTAACCATAAAAATGTGTCCATAATTAATATTGACTGAACAATAAATAATATTTTAATTTCTTTTTCTTTTTTAACATTGAATATATCCAATCCACACCATGCCACAAGATGATACCTAAAGGCATTGAAGGGGAGAAAGAACCGTAATGATGATATAATGAAAGTATACCGCAACTAGGTGCAAATGTTTCAATGAAGAATTTTGGGATTGATACAGACAACGTTGAGACAAAGGCTTCAGCTCTACTTTTGACAAAAAAAATACAGATATACTTCGCTTTTTCCCCATCGCAAAAAAATTATCACAAGATACTAACTACCATGGTTATATTCATTGTATTAACAGCCTCTTTCCTCTGTTTTGATAGCCATTCAAGACTTACAAATCAATGTGAATACCAGTACATACCTTTGGCATCATCATTTGACAACTCGAGAACGTCATAAAGATCTACTTATATGGAGCAAATAAGATCGATGAATTGTGGCCACCAAAACCAAATGAATTGGACAATGCCACCTTAATGTCCAGTCTTTCTTTCCTTGGTCCCACCAGCACATTTGTGTCCTGAATTAATGGGTGATCATCAGTAAATGCTATATAGTTGGCTCCATGTTACTACATAAACCTACAGGAGCCAAACCAAAACCAGTAACGGTGTAAAATGAATCATATCGAGTACGTTGCAATTTTTAGTCACTCCAGTTGGAAGTAAAATATGAAATCAGAATGGAGACTGATTTGACAGCCTCATTCATGTTTGCATCCTTTTAGCGCTACCGATGCTCCTGATCTACACAATGTTCTATCTACTAACAGGAATGTTCTAACTAACAGGAATGTTCTACCAATTAAGCCATGTTAAATTAATGGCTGAAAAAACATATTTCTCTCTTCCCCGGTGAATGACTGGCAAAAGCATTGCAACACACTGTAACAACATTATTCCCTCTGTACATCAAACTACTGAAAAGGAATGAAACAAAATATCATACCACACCGTCATCTGGAGTCTCAAGATTGATATTTGGATGAACCCATCCTGTCCGTATCGCCTACAAGGAGACAAAGTTCAGTAAAATAGTCAAGCACAATGCCAAATCGACTTCATAGGGAATATCACATTAATCAACACATTTGATATAAGTGCCCTTAATAATCGAGAACCATAGAATATCAGTTGCAACAACAGAACACATGCAATGCCCACAGGGATCCGTACAAATTATGACCTTGGCTCATTTTGATATAATAACTTCACTTGATAGAGAAATTGTACAAAAAATTAGCTGTATTGATCTGACTCCCGTTTACTTGAACCACATTACCTATTTAAATGGGACATTTGAAGGAACAGAACCAGAACCAATGCTTAAATTCACAGGGACATTTGAAGGAACAGAACCAGAACCAATGCTTAAATTCACAGGGACATTTGAAGGAACAGACTAGCAGAATGCCAACAACAATAACAAGGCTTCAGCTTGTCGAGTACACTGATTCAAAAGGTTTATCACTTCCAAGAAGACACAAAAGGAACCTATGTTTTAGGAAATGAGATATTAGAGCTAACCACAAAACCCTCCAATACTTGGCTGATTCTTCACCATAATTGGAACGACCTTGATGTGGCTGGTTATGGTCTCCGTGAAACTATCACTAATACAAGCGAGGGAAGAGCATAAAGGAGAGTAATGAATTTCTTTAGTCCCATGGGAACAAGGTGGGCAGAAGAACTCAAACCTAAAATTAACCAGCAACCACAATTAAGGCAGACAAAAACTTTGGCAACTTTCCCATAAATGTGCACCTACAATTTAAACCTACCAGGTCTCAGCAGCTGCAAACCAAATTTCCATAGAAAAATGAAACATTTTATAGGGTTACGGACAACTGTCAGGATGCAACACAAATGGCAAATACATCTAGTACCACGAAGACAGAGCCTTGAGAGGATTTTTATGCAAATGCCTGATTCAAAGATGTAAAGTGATTTTCTAGTGACTTCTGCAAAACTAAATAAGCATGCCAAGAACCTGCACAGTTGCAACAGCCTCCACAGCACCAGCTGCTCCAAGCAGGTGACCAATCATAGATTTTGTGGAGTTCACTCGTAACTGCAAACACATAGAACAACCCATAATTTTTATCAGGAACCTAACAAAGTAAAGTATAATTACTATTCAGACATGAAAGAGAACTCGTCATTATTTAGAAACCTCTTGATTCTGCCCAAAACAACGGACAAGAGCTTGATACTCCTTGAGATCACCAGCTGGGGTGGATGTCGCATGTGCATTTATATAGTTTACATCTTCTCTGGGTACTCCTGATTGAGCTAGAGCCTTCTCTATGCAAAGAATGACACCAGTTCCTGCTTATAGGAGTGCTCAGAGAGTTAAAATTACATCTCAGAAAATTGCAATAAACAACATCATGCATTTTGTTTGGTTTGTGGATATAAGGTATGGGAACTGAACTTGGTCAAAATAGTTGGATAGTCAGAAGATCATAAAAACTATTAGAAAAATTACAGTGCAATCCAGTGCAATAACAATATATTTAAAACAAGAATGATATGCTTAGAAACTTATGGGAACGAACAGAATGAGAATGGGCTGTTACAGAAAAACAAACCATAAATCTTATTTTCCAGGTAATGTATTTCTTTCTTTTGATAAATGAATAAAAAAATACTGATATCCTATAGCATGCATCATATTTTTCCTTTGGAGTAGGGGTTGGACGAGCTAACCAAGAGAGAGAGAGAGAGAGAGAGGGAAGGAGTTGTGGCATGAATCTTTGTTGCCGATTCTTCATATTCCCTTTTCATATACCCTGCCTGTGGCGGTAGAGAGGGAGAATAATGCAAGTGTGGATAGATCTCTAGTGATGTGGTCTTTCCCGATTTTGTGCAACTAATTAGGGTTAAGATCTGTAGAGTCGGCGATTTTTAAATTAGGGTTTTCAAATTATTTGTTCCTAGTTTGTAGGGATTCTATGGTCATTATTCTTCAGTTTCCTATATATAGTTCTGTAAACTGAACTTAGAGAATGTAATGAGAATTACAATTTCATCTCGAATTTTGCTCATGGTGTCGAAGACTTCTCTGTTTCATATAAGTTAGGATGTAAGTGAGTTGATGGGGGGACATATCATGTGACTACAATTATTGAGAACTCACCCCTCACTACTGTTGCAACAAATGTTGTAAATGCATCAAATGACCAAAGAAATTCGAGGAAAATTTGTTGATGAGAAAAGGAAAGTATGGTGGGATTACTGCAATAGACCTCGACATACCAGATAAACATATTTTAAGTTACATGCTTGCCATGGATCTGGTTAAAGAAATTCCATCTATTGACCATAGCAACTTGAGAAATCAATAACCTATTGACAGCCTCCTGAGACTTAATCTCTATAATACAGGGATGCACGGGCCTGAACTACTCAATATCTACTGCTTGTGCAACAAGCAACTTCTGTATACGGAAAGCTGCTAACCACATAACCAGAGGGAAACTGTAAGCATCTTGCCCTTTCCTCCGAGGAGTTCAATGTACCATTTCTATTCTGACTTCCATAATTAAAGGATCAACTGCAAGCGCTCAAAAGTAAATCATCTTGCAGTTGACTGTCATGTTTCCTGATACTTTCAAGATTTTCCTAGACATTATGCTCGCATAAGGCTTTGTTGAGATAAGTTGTTGTCAGTCAAGACAAAAACAAAATAGCACTATATTTAAGTGATCATTAATTTAGTCACAAAGGAAGAGTGGATGTATAAACCTAGGGAATGACCACTATCATATTTGAATTTAAACACCACCACTGCTAGTCTGTACCCTCCAACAAGATATTGACTGTCAGAAATGCTTATCTGAACTTAGCAGATAAATTATTAGGCCCATAAGAAAACAAGGGATATTACCTTCTGGATGAGGCTCTGTCATGTGATAAGCATCACAAGTGAAACTTCCACCAAGAAACTCAGCATAAATATTTGCACCTCTTTTCTGCTCAACCAGAATATGAATGGTCGGAGGACAAATTAGCCTACAAGAAGTTCATATGAAAACAGAAGAGAAAATCACTCTTACATAAATTGGGGTTGTAGAATACCTTGGCATGTTCAAGTTCTTCCAGAAGCAGTACTCCAGCCCCTTCCCCCATAACAAATCCATCACGGCTCTGTCAAAGGTCAATAATTCAAATATAGGGAAGTTGCTACACTAAAACCAAGGAAGTATTCTGGGGCTTCAACTAGCTCTTCCAGTAAAATCATAAAAGTCTATAGCTATGGGTTTTTCAGTGCTATTGTTCTTTCACTCTTAGTTATATAAGCAAATTAGACTGTCTTATTACTGTTAGTTGAACATCAAATAATAGTCGACAAATAAGAAATCGGAACTTCCCAATCTTGAATCGCACAGAAAAACCACTCATGAAAAACCCATTTACGAAGTTAGAAATAATACATTTTGGACGTCCAAGATCCATTCAGTTGATTAAAGATCATATAGCAAGCATAAGCTGTTTCTCTTTTCGAAATAGGACTAAATATCATTTCCAAAATTAGCACCAGTTGAACGCATTTTCTTATCCTAGAAATTGTGAGGAGGCAAGATAGAGATTATTACACTATCCCAGGGACGTGAAGCTTTTGTAGGATCACAGTTTCTCTGCGAAAGTGCTCTGCATGCCACAAAGCCTCCCAATCCTGAACCAAAATTTATGACTCGGAAACTGAAATTCGGGTGTATGAAATTATATAAATCTAGAACAAAGCATATACCAATTGGTATGATTGCTGCATCTGAGCCTCCACAAAGCATCATGTCCTGGAAAATCTCAAAAGTATTAGGAAGCATGACAGTCACCTGTAAGATGGTTTACTTTTGGGCACTTCTTCAATTATGAAACAGAAACAGAAACAGAATAGAAATGGTACAGTGAGCTCCTACAATGGAAAGGGCACGACACTTACAGCTTCACCTCTAATTATGTGGTTAGCAGCATTCAGTATACAGAAGTTGCTTGTTGCACAAGCAGTCGATATTGAGTAGTTTGGGCCCATCCATCCCTGCAGCATAGTATTAACTAAGTCTCAGAAGGATGTCAATGGGTTATAGATTTCTCAAGTTGCAATGGTCAAAAATTGAATTTCTTTAACCAGATCCATGGCAAGCATGGCGGAGCCCATGTTGGTAGTAGCAAAAGGTACACAAAATGGATTCATCTTCCTATATGAGATACGCAGAGCTTCAATTGCATCATTGAACACCTGTTCAAACAACAAAGCAACGCAGAAGGGGGTAAAAAGAAGATAAGTTAATGAGAAAATCAGAAGTATATCTCCATGAATGCATTATAAAGAATAAGATCTTAAGTATTAATTGCAACATCAATTTTGACTTTAAAGGATATTGTGCAACTCAAGTGAGAATATTTGTTTCCATTTCCCAAATATCGAGTACTTAGGGCTTGTTCGGTACAGTTTTTTTTTGCGAAAAATGGGTTTTTTTTGTTACTTTTTGACTTTTCAAATTTTTTTGTAGTGTAAGGTTGAAAAGTCAAAAATTGTAGGCAAAAAAATGGATTTTTTTGGAAAAAAACTCTACCGAACATGACCTTAGTTTCTTGGATGGAGGATGCTAAAACCTGCTAACGCACTTCCAAAAAGCTACAAGGAGATTTGATCTTGTGCATGGTTAAGACACAATGCTTTTATTTTCAATCTATATATCACCAATTGGCAAAGGTTCTAATGTATAATTCAAAAGGAAGAGATGCCTATGCAGCTTCTGCACCCATATTGCTATACACACAACGTGAGAACCGAATAGCATCAGGTATTGCAAATTATTACATTTCCAGCTGCAACTGTGCAACTTTGAAGTTAAATCAACAGTGTAACCCTTATTCAGATAAATGTCCTTTCAATCAAAATATTCCTTCCCTTCTTCTTTTTAGAGTTCCAGGTAATCATAATCTGCATTTAATCCACACTAGTATTTATGTACCAATATTTTCCTTTTTATTTTTTGTTTTCGTGCTAAGCATCATAATCTCTAAAAGATTCAAACATACCTTCATCCCGCCCATAGCTGAGCCAATCAAAACTCCGCATCTAGCTTTATTTAAACCATCCATCACATCCTCTGTAATTCTTCCATCGGCCAAAGCCTTCTTGCCTGCTGTGAGCATGTAAAGCATGAACTTATCCATTCTTTTAGAAAGTTTGGGTGCAACCCAACCATCAGTCGAGAAGGACTTTATCTCTCCGGCAATTCTCTGTGATAAGAAACCTTAGAGTAAAAATCGAAACCAGTTGCCTCCAACACATAAAAGGGATATCACAAGTAAGACATACTGTTGGGAACTGGGAACAATCAAAAGCCTCTATCTCACTAATGCCGCTAACACCTTCAAGCAGGTTGCTGTAAAATACATCAGGATCATGACCAAGTGGTGTCTCCAAGCCCATACCTGTCACAACCACTCGCCTTTGTTTGGTTGGAGGTTTCTTCTTGGGTGCTACTTCCATGGACGGTTGCAAAGGTACGGCCATTGTTTCACCTATAATTTATGTGGGAGCCAATGAAAATACAACTGAATGACCCAATAACAAGAAACCAAACTAGAAGGTACATAAAAATGGATAAATTCCAATTTAACATTTCAGTTACATGTTACGAAACCCAAGGCTCTGAAGGTAAGGTATCCATGTGACCAAGCAATTCTCTTAAATTTAAATTGGCATTGGCTAAGTAAGTCACAACAAGGTGAACTACCCATAGATCCAACACTGTCACTTTGTAAGAAACATAGATTGTTGGGAAAAGTAAGGAAAGTGGACAGCAACTACCATGGAGATGGACAAACCTAAAAGAACCCAACCTCACCCACCCTAGAAAAACATAGGACTACACAGGTGACTGCAAATTAATTTCTCAAACATGAATATGCAATCACATGCTCTAATCCATGCCTTATCAAATAAAGAGGGAACAACTTGTATGAAGATCAAGAGCCTTTAACAGAATTACACTCCAATCCAGATCAAGAAAAACTTTCTGCTGTTAGAATTGACTACACTATTACAGAGTAAAAACCCTGTTCTTGATATTTAAATTTCTATAAGAATTCAAGAAAAATGAAGAAATATCAAGAAAATGATATTTCAGACTTCATGCGTACACTATGAGCAGCAATACATCACTCAAGCATTAAGTACCCACCAACGATATATAAACGAGCCCTAGTTTTAGAAAATCCATTCTACAAAAGATTGAATCCCAGAACTAAAAACCTATCCTAGGGACACATTTGATAAGAAAATAAAACACAAGAATACCTTATAAATTTCTATATAATCAAACCCATCACCAGCAACACTAAATAAAACTCAATTTAATCTACTACTGACACTTATTCAATTCTTTAAACTAATTAAGAACAAAAGCATGATGTCATAGAGGGGCCACAGAGGATTAGGACAGCAAACAAAAGCCCAAACAGCCGAAAAACAAACACTCGTACTACATGCGTGAAATCAAGAAATACCAGGATGGACAGCAACAGGTTGATTGCATTTGAGTTTTCTGCGTCTACGATGCAGGGGAACATTCGTCGATCCTAAGCCGAAGAAAATATCGGAAGAGGAAACGTTACCACTGGAAGATTTATAGAACTGGTCGCATGGCTGGAAGGCCAAGCAAGAAGTCACAAGATTACTAATGCCAGAGAACTCCGGCGCGCATTTAACCATAGCCATCTTTCTCCGCCGCGAAGCCCATTTGCCCAACCTCGATGATATCGATGAAGACGACAAAAATGGGTTGCCCATGTAAGAGTCCTTTTCACAAGCGACTGACATGCATGCCGCCACCAGCCACGAGCACACCACTGATGACGCACCCATCCCAAATCCCCCACGCCACCAGTACACAAATGTATCTATCTATCTATATATATATATAAATGTGTATCTATATATGTATGTATATCTGCGTGTTTGTATAAACTTTTCTTGAATAAAGTATTCAGAAGACTGGAGAGAGAGTGTGTGTGTGTGTGTGTGGTGGTATTCAAAATGAGGATGGTGAAATTAATGAGAGGAGAGGACCATTTGATGGATTGAATGAAAATCTGAAGTTATACACACACACACCCACACACACACAGAGGACAAGTCACGTCGTCCTTTTGAATTTTTCAAGTATTCACGTCAAGGCTTTTTTTTTTTTTTTCCTCTGTTTATTTTTTACATGAATATCTGAGGCTAATATTTATTTACGATCAATGTGATGCAAAGCATCTCTCTCTGACCAGACATTTGTATCTTTATTACATATATTACAATGGAGGTCCCTAATCTTTGGAAAAAGTATAAAAAAGTCCCCAACCAACATCATCAACCTTTCTCAATTACGGCAATAGAGGTCCTTGCGAATGGAGACTATCTAAATGGACGTCAAGTCGGCGTGTGAGATTTCTTTACAAAACCTAGTTCAATAGAACAATTTTCATGGTTATATTGAGAAGAAACCAAACAAGATCTTTGAGAGAGTTAGACAGTTATTTCTCTCTTATTTAATTACTCGTAAAATATAAAATGTGTGGTGGATAGTGAAGATGTAGAGAGACATTAAACTCTTACTGTTATACCAACATACATGGCTGAAGTCTCAGATCGTGACGGTGTGGATATGGTGTCAAATGGCGGTAGTGGTCAGCGCTAGCAACAACAATGAATGATGGTGACGAATGTGGTAATTGTGGCAGTTGTGGTGTTTTTAGGATTTGGGATGGGATTCTAATTTTGGTAGTAATTTTTAGGATTTTGAAAATAAGTCAAATTGAGCTGGATCTGATCGTGTCGGTCTTCTTACAGACACGGGCCTGGTTCAACAATTCATCTTGACTCATGTACCTCATATTTATTTACATATATGTAAGTCAATTGAACTCGAAAGATATGAAATCAAATCCATATCCCTATTTCTTCCACCCCCAATTATATTTTATTCTTCGGCACACTTGACTTGATTGTTGTAGTGCACATGATCGTCGGACTTTTTTCTGGAACGGTGGCTTGTGCCTCTTAGCGGTGTCATGATGTAGAGGTAATGCATAGAAAGACGAATATGTTGGGTGGATCGTACATATTTTGAACTTAACAGATGACGCTGTCTATGAAAATCCGAAACTATTAGTAACGAGTAAAGCGCGAGTTAAAAAGCCTACCAAAAATAAGGATTGAAAATAATGACAGGAAAAAGTCACCAGAAAAGAACATCTCTAGGGCTACTTACAACAAATTTTGTGTAAGTTCTATAATAAGAGGAGGTGTCTTTAAAATTATCATAAACTAAGGGAGGTTTTTGAAAATTATCGGAAAAATAATAAAGAAAGAAAAACTTCAGCGTTGTCTCGAAAAATAAAACTAGATAAAAAAATGAGTTTAGCTTTTCATCACGTGAATTGACAGAATTAACCCTAACTCAACTTTGTGCATTTTGACTTTTGTTTTAAGCATTTATTAACCCAATTCAATGAGCTTGATTTGCACACAATTGCACGTTATATGACTTATAATCCAGCTGATTCTAGTTTCGGGTGCATGATCCTCTCAGCCTGTGTTGTGACGGTGGTCGTCAACTTTTAGCAGTACTCTATAAAGCATGAAACGTAGTTAAATGTAAAAATCGAAATTCAAATTTTTCGAGCATATGCGAAACAAGCTAGACAAATGTGAGGCGTGAGGAACCATTGTGCTCAATAAGATTTTGTACTTGGCAATTAGCATCATTGTTATAGTGCGTGAAATTGAGTTTGTTGGAGAAAAATGAACTAAAATATCCAGACATATTTTTTAAGATACAAGATAGTATTCAAATTAACTTTTTAAAATTAATTTTTTAAAATAGAAATCGGATTTTACTCTCTATAATTAAATGTATTCAAAAAATTCTAATTTTTAATGCTTATATGTTGACTAAATTAAATAATATATACAAAGTAAAGTAGAGAAAAAACATATAATAATTAGGAGGAAAACATGTCAAAGTAAAATAAGAAAAAATATTTTGTCGTACTTCTGTATTTATTATATTTTTAAAACTATAATGGACAAATAAGTCGTTTTATACCATTTCAACGAATGTTTTGGATGGAAACCGTTATCAAACATAGATTGTGCTAATTAACGAAAACTTGAGGTTAAAAATGCGACCTAAAAAAAAGTTGAGACATTCGTACTACAATAAGTAAATATTGAAGATGTTCAGTACAATTAAAATGTGGTGCAACGAATAAAAAGACTTATGTGCATATAATTACACTGCTGGCCATGTAAATATTTTGAGCATTTTCAATGCAATCGTGAATTGCTTAAAATTTGTTGCTACATAAGTAAAATAGACAGTGTTTAAAAATTTTATTTTTAATGCAAGTTGACATGAACTCCATCAAACTGACTTGACAAAGAACAAATAGAATTAACTAGAGTTTCATTTAAATTCAAAAACTTTATTAAACATGTTAACTCAACAAAATTTAAATTTATTATGCAGATTTAAATGTAATTTTGTTTTTATTCTATGAAATAAAAGACGCTAGAATAGCAATCTATATAATGCATTTGAAGACCAATTTCGAATTTGATTGTGTATTCATTAGATATCAATGTTATGATTCGTGTCATTTAGTTAGCAATTCATACAATACATTGGAGACACTCTTACAACTAAAAGTACTATTCTCAACTTATAGATGACTTTCATTTTGGTCACCCATCTTATTTTTATTCCAAAATCATCACTCAACTTTCATTTTGTTTTGGTTAAATCTTGACACCTATTTTTTCAATAAACTTAATAGCTTATTGATCTTGTAAACATTATGAAAAGGAATAGTGGTGTTAAGTTGCAATTGTCGGAAAGTTGCCTCATACGTGCCAAAATTAAATAAGGGGCATCAATCGTTATGGAAAAAAATTAAAGGCCAAACATATATTTTGGTGTTGGAATGGGAAGGTGAGTTGAAATTACCATATTGCCCAATCTAAATTGGAGCAAACAATTAGGTCACGGTAGTTGTAGTTATTCATTGTATATAGACGCGTTTTTTCTCTTTTGTAATACGTGACAAGGAGAAAAAATTGGGGACATACATTCAAGTAGATTTTTTCATTTTTTTAATTCTCTTCGTGATTTATAAAGAGCAGAATATTGTGAGCGTGATAAAGTCTAAATAATTATTTTTTACGATATCTGAGAATTTTAGTGAGTGAAAAATTATATATGATTATAACAATTTTTCGTAATAAAATATTTTTGTTTTTAGTAGTCTGTAGTTTTTCTTCTATTTTGGAGTTATCATCAATTTTGTATTTTTCTTCTATTTAAATATTTTTTCTAAACAAAAATTATGTGGGTGAATTTAAAAATTAGTCTCAACTCCCAACTGTGTGAGACAAAATGTAATTATAGTATTTTGTTCGTATAAACTTATTATTCGCTATAAAGACATTAAAATTTGTATAAATTTTAGGGTTTACGGATAGATCTTAAACACGATAACTTGTTTTATTGCACGATCACATTATTTCTAAAATAATAACGAAGAATCAAAAAGTTATTATGAAAAGAATTTTAATAATATTATCATGTCTTAAACTCATTGGAAGCTCAAAATGTGTCTTAAAAAATGTATATTTTGTACACATGAAATCTATTTGAGACTTGGCGGACACGTGTAGCTTGATATGGGTTTTATGGGGTTAGAGAAGTTCTGTTTTGCATGACCAGAAAGGCTGAACTGACGTGATAGCAGAACAGCATATGTTAGCCAGATGGGTGTTGGGTGGAGGCGGGATGTGGCCGTGGTGGGAGTAGCGGAGGTGGTGCGAAAATGGTGCGGACCAAGGGTTGGGAATTTAAATTTGAATATCGCGCAACATTGCGTGTGGTAGAAATGTTCATTGGGTTGGTTGCGGTTATTCAAGATGACATGGATTCAGTTGTGGCAGCTCACTCAAAGCGAATTGTGGGCGGGATTTCTAGTTGAGGATGCCGAAGTCATGTCTCGGCGTGAAGGCCTAGCTCTTGTGCATAGGCTAGGGTTCTGGATTGAGGTAGCTGAATGTGACTCCATCTTGGTACTACAATGCCTGAAGTTAGATTTTTTTTACACTTCCAATACAACTTTATTGCTTGGACATGGGTTGTGACCCTTACTGTGTTATTCCTCACAAAAGGGCGGATTCCGAAATTTTTAAGCGAAATCATTCACAAAAAAAAAAAAAAAATACATTTCAAGACGGATCATTTTTTAAAAAAAATCTACACTATAAAAAACGATTTTTCCTGGGGTGGGCCCGACTATAGTCCGGTCCCCACCCACCCACCCACAAACAAAAAAATCCGCCCATGATTCCTCGTGAAGAGAATTTGGTGGTCCATGAGTTTGCTTCTTTTGCTACTATAAGTGTCGATTCGATTAGTTGGACTGATTGTACTTTATTATCTATTTTGTCTGCGATTTGCAGAGATACGAATTAATGAATTGGTTTGTTTTTTGTAGAAAAAAAAAATTAATTGAGACGTGTGAAATAAGGGTTTATCGAAGTTTGTGCTAATGAAGTGGAAAACTATTTTGAGAAAATTAGATCACTTGCCTCCAACGTGTCGTATGAATTCTTCACGGTTTCAACAAACTTTCTGCATCTAAAATACCCTCTGGTGGATGCCCAAATTATTGAAAATTCAAGGCTCAATTAAACTTTGGACGTTTGAATTTCTTGTTCAAAATTTTTGACTCGTTCGACGAGTGTTGAATTCAAACATTTGAATTCGCAATAACTTGAACAAAAATATTAATTAAAAATATTAATATCAACAAATCATTATCCACTTCTTTATTCAAAAGAATAATTCAACATTCTTAATTGTTGTCAAATAATTGAGAATTCTAGAATCAAGAATTTGATAAGGTTTTCAATTAATCTCTCATTCGTTTGATTTAACTTCAACTATTTATAGATGTTTCAAGCTCTAGCACTTTTCTGTCTTTTCTCTTTATACTGCCATATGTCGCTGTCATATTGGAGACTTTATGAGAATATTCTATGACACGCGGCCACAATCCATCGTTTTAACAGTCTTTTTCAATAGATTTCGTGGCAGTTATCTCCACACGAGTCTTGCAACTGAACGTTGACACGTAGAAATTCTCCATATGGTCTTAAAGATATTTTGTTATCAGTGAATGATGTGACGGCCAAGCTTAACCCTTCGCCAAGTCTTTAGCTGAGCGTCGAAGGCAAAAGAACAAAGCGAAGTTGAACCCAAGTGGTTCGCAAATTGGTTCCTTACTTTCATGCCTTCGTGGGGTATATAAGTCGAAGGATCTTCAGCAAGCCTGTTTCTCAGGCCGAAAGTGTAATGAGGCATAACATAAAACATGATTATTAAAAATAAAAAAAAAATCAAAGCAAAGACAATAATAATAAACACAATTACCTTAGTTTAAAGATGTAAAACAAGTTTGAGTTGAAATGACTTACAAAACCCAAAAATAGCATGGATTTTTTTTGGGGTTAAGCCGGACCTAGCTGTCTATAAAAGAACAAGGTCTGCTCCACCCCGTGGAAGGCTTTGATCCATGCCAAGCTGGACAGACTACCAAACCAAAATGGTTCTCTCATATATTTTTTGATTAGTTTTCTTTAAAAAAATCAATTATTGGCATAACTTGTGGCAAGGTCTTTTGGGCTCTCTTGGACTTCTGTCTGCAAAATGCACACAGCCAAAATGCTATGTGCCGAGCTCCCTCTACCAAATGTAGAGTCCAGGTCATAATTTATTTTACATGTCATTTACCATTAATTACGCCTACATATCTTTACACCTCTAAACTAAGTCGAAACTTAAAAAGTAATCTTACATTCTGAAAAAAATCGAAAAAATCATTAATTAAGTAAACCAGAAGAGAAAATTTAGTTGAAATTGATGTCCATGAACAAATGAAATAACTTAATCAATCTAAATGTTCTGTTCCTTTTTCTCAGTGTTCTAAAACCTAAGCCGCAAAGCGTGAGGAAACAACCATGCATATGAAAAAAGCATGAAAAATATCAATCAACTCTATTCACACGTCTTCTTATGTTTTTGTCTAATTTTTTTAAAGATTAAATAAAATAATTATTAAAAATAGACTTGTAAAGTTTGAAGTTTGACTTTACCGCTTGATAATCATCACACTTTTGAGAACCTTGCTTTTTCTTAATGATGAGTTATTTATAATCTTAATAATCTAATTAATTTTCATAATCTAATTCTTGCTAGGTCTACACTTGATTCAAATGTCCAACACTATGTACCAACGATGTTACATCCATAGACAGGTAAGCCGTTCACTCGACTATCTGATGTCTCTGTGTTGTCAGTCTTTTTGTGAACAAGCAATAATACCAAACTCACTTTTGAGTAATTTAGTATCAAAACTCAATTAACTAAACTAAAACTGACAAACTCATTTGAAATTGATCAACACAAAATATTGCATATGCACCAGCCACAGTCACTCGACCCCAACAAAATCTGAAAGGTCTACTTTAGAAAAATTGACTCGACTACACAAGGGTATCACAACCTAGTTAGATTGTTTTTAAAAAAAAACGAAATTGGTATTCTGTCGGCAAAAAAAAAAGGTCATACTCATTTTGTATAGAAACAAAGATGTGGATTTCAAGTTTGGATCGAAATTTAATCTTTGTACCAGGGCTAGAGTACAGATATTATAGCTTCGATTGCATATCAGATGATTTATTAATTTCATAATATCAGATACTTTAACATTTATTTAGTTAGAGATGGCAAAAGGGCCAGGCCCAAAGTTCGACCGTGAGTGGTCGGGGCCCGTCCTTGGGCCGGATCAAGAAATGATATCAAAATTTATCATTTTTTTCTAAATACCTTGTGATGATCGACTCATTATCTTCTTTATTTTGACATTAACTTTTCAAATTTTATATATAAATTTTACAAGTTATATTTAGAAAGTTTATCTCAAAATTCTCTTATTTTGTCTTTTTCTTTTCACAACATATTATAAATACTAAACTCATATTTCTTCAAATTTTTACAAAAGAAAGAAAAATGAAAGAAGTGATAATTCAAAATTGTTGAAGAACGAATAAAAAAATTTCAGATTTTTCAACAAGTTTTCATATTCAAGAAATCTAAGATGAGATTTACGTGCAAGTGGTTATTTCAACTTGATATAATATTTTTCATAATCTTACACGATGTGCTAATAGACCTTTCCGTTTGATATGGTTCCTTTTGGTCACTTATGAAATGTTATAAATAAATGTATAGAACTTTTCATTCGAGATGGTTCGGTCTTTTCACTATGAAATGTAATGAAGAAATTTAAAAAGTTTTTCCGTTCAACATAGTTTGGTTGCTCACTATGAAATGCGGTATGAATTGTATAGAACTTTATATGAATATTTGAGGATGGATGATATGTTCAGTACTATAGATAATTGAATAGGATTAAGAAACAACGACATGTAAAATATTTGACCAAAATATCTTCACACATATTTCAGATTTTTCAATTTACCCTTAGTTAATTTAAAAAATCTTTAAAATTAGTTCAATTAAATCTAAATTAATTAAGGTATTTAAAATTCTCTACCTATATTCATCTACATCTAAAAGGCCCTAAAGCTAGGTTTGGTATTGATGTACTTTAAGAGAATCAGCTTTTGCTATACTGCAGAAAGAATCAGCTGTGGAAAGAATCAAATAAGTGTTTGATAAACCCTTGTTTAATAATTGTTGTATGTTTCAAAATTAGTATTTAAGCGTTTAATAAACAAAGTAATTTATTGATGTGATTGTATAAAATTATTAAAATAGGCATTAATTATAATAATATTTTTTTTTGTATTAGTACTATTATGAGTACTATTATAACAATATGTAATTTATCAAATATCTTTTCAAGACACTGGATTTTCTATTATTATTTTAAATTAAAAATAATATATATTTATTAAATTTAAAAATTTTAATACATTAAAAAATAAAAACATACTAATATTGTACATAAATCAATTAAATTTATATTTAAATTATTTGTGGAGATGCATTATAATTAAAATACCAATAAATATGTGACATAAAAGGAATTACTTTAATTAATTAATGTCAAAATTGGTATTTTAATAATAGATAGATAGAAAAGTTAAAAGCAAAATATGAAAAATCTACTATTTTGCTGCTTCTTAAAATCTGCTGCTACATGATACGAATTTATTTAGATTCACTTTTTAAAACTTATCAATCATCTAAAACAACTTCAGATTGTTTGACAATCAGAAGTTGGACTACAAAATCAATCCTGAACGAGCTTTAAAAGCGATAAATATTTTTGGACCAAAATATCCTCACTCATATTTTAGATTTTTCAATTTACCATTGATTAATATAAAAGGCCTTTAAAATTGCATCAATTAAATCTTAATTAATTGAAATTTTTAAAATTCTTCACTCATACATCTACATCCACATCCAAAATGTTGAAGATGTAAAAAGTTGAAGAACCTAAAATGTAATTTTTGGAGGACTTAACCGAAAAATAATTAAAAATTTAGAAACCAAAATGTAAAGATGTAAAAATTAAAGACCCTAAGATGCAATTTTTAAAGACTTAACTGAAAGATAAATGAAATTTTGAAGACCAAAGTGTAAAGATGTAAAAGATTAAAAACCTAAGATGAAATTTTTGAAGGACATAATTAAAATATATGGACTAAAATAAATATTATATGAAGTACATCGACTACTATACAATAAATAAATACCACATCATCATGCCACATCACCATTTTAAATTAAAAATTTAATGGAGTGACTATTAGTGAAAGGATTTCTAAGTTCAGTGACCATTCACTGAAACTTTTGAACTTCAGTAACCGTTTTGTAATTTGAAGATAACTTCAGTGATCGTTGGTGAAATTAACCCGCATGATAAATAGAGAAACATTTTTAGACCAAAATATCATCACTCATATATTAGATTTTTTAATTTACCATTGATTAATTTAAAAAATCTTTAAAATTGGTTCAATTAAATCTTAATTAGTTAAAGCCTTTAAAATTATTCACATATACATCTACATCTAACAATTAAATCTTAATTATTAATTAAAACCTTTAAAATTCTTCATCTATATACATCTACATCTAAAATGCACTAAAATGAATAAACATTTTTGGACCAAAATATCTCAACTCATATTTTAGATTTTTTAATTTACTATTGATTAATTTAAAAAATATTTAAAATTGGTTCAATTAAATCTTAATTAATTATAGTCTTTAAAATTCTTCACCTATACATCTATACCCACCCTTTCATTTCACAAATTGAATATAATTAATTGAAAACACTAATATATAACTCTAATAATCACACATCACTCCAATTCACTATTGTATCAATTTATTCGTGGGTCGAATACTTTTCGCAACAGTAGGTTTAAGATCGTAAACAAAATTGTAAAGGAACTGTGGATAATAAAATTGTAGTGGAAAATTACTCTGCGTGCCTATTAGGTAAATCTTGGAATTGTTATTACCACAAAGGGTATAATTATCTTGAAAGAGATGTTGATATTGGTAGCTCAGCAATCGCCATAAAAATTATGAGCCTAGCTTTGGGGTGTGTTACAACATTGACGGAAAACATGTATTTATTGGTGGAGGCAAAGTCGGAGAAGGAATTACCAGAGAGATTGTTTGGTTGCTGTCAAGATTTGTCAAATGAAGGTGAATTTTGCAACATTTGTTAATGATGCCATGCCATCAAATAAAGTTTTGCCATGCGAAGATGAAAGTGACAATGAAGATGAATGATGAGTTTTATTGAAAATTTTAGGGTAAATAGCACTGGAGGTCCCAAACATTTGAACCTTCAATTACTAGCACTCAGGGTTCTTAACCTTTAAAAAAACGCGCGAGCAAAGTTCTTCTGTTAAAAAAATCATTAGTTTGACCGTTAAATAGTTAATTTTTTATTAAAATGACCAATCTACTCTTTTTAAATTAAAATAAGAAACGAAGAAAAAAGAAAATAAATGAAAAATTACAATCAACCCCCTCCTCCATTTCTTTTTCTCCAATCAACCCCCTCTCTCATATTTTCTTCACCAATCAACAAAATTACAACTTTAAATGGTTCGAGATCCCATCGTCACAAATTTCAAAGGTTGGGACTCCAAGTACAATTTACCCTAAATTTTATCATCGATAAGTTCATAATTTTTATCAATCATTGTAAAATTGAGGGTAAAATTGAAAACTTTTGTACACATTACACATCTGCAATTTTGTACACCTTACATTGAAGACATACAGCCCTAATAGATACATAATCCTTAGAATAAATGATCTTTAGAAAATCAATATCATCACACAGTGACAGTGGACAACCAAGTGAATAAAGTTGTAAATGGTGCTTTTACTTATGCCTTAACTTTTATACACGAAAGATAGATGTACAAAACATATATATGGGTTACCAATTATTCTCGGCCTATCAACGTATCCCGTTATGTAGAAATGTCAATTTTAGTTTTTTTATACTTGAACTTTCGTTATAAAAGTTTAAAATGATATGTTTGGACTATTATTTTTAAATTGATGATTTCATTACAATCTGTTAATTTTAAAATGTGACATCGTATTTAAAGTTTTTAAGGTTTTTACAAGAATTTTATATAAAAATGTCATTTAATATATCAAGTGTACCCATATTAATAAAAATCAACTTCAAGCACAAAAAAAAAGTAACCAAATACTGATTTCAAGTTCAAATGCTCGCAATCAGGTGGAATATAAACTCAAAATTTTTAATTCTTGAAAAATTATAATTTACTTGTTTGTTATTGTATCGAGCCTCTTTTTAGAAGTTCATGATCAATCATGTTTAGCACTTTATTGTTTTTTTTTTTTTTTGAATTTTCAAGTAAATTGTTAATTTCTTTAATTTTTTAATTCAAATGATCCGATATATTAATTGAGGGTTGGATTAATAAAATAAAGAAATAACTATCAAATTTTATTATTTAAAAATTTTAATAAATAAAAATAAATTCACAATATCATTATAAAATCACGAGATTTCTTAACTAATAATGAGATACGAATGGACGACTGCACGAGTAAAAATTATTCGGTGCAATCATTATAACCCACACAATAAAGATGGGAAATGAACCTCTGGTCATAGGCAATGCTTAGAACACACACAGTGGATGAACAAACTAAACTCACTTGCGTGACATTATAGGAAAATAAAATAAGGGAATTTGACTAAGTACCTAAATTCAAAACTATAAATTGAAAAGTGTATTTTGAGATATGTCTATTTTTTATAACATTAATTAATTGATCAAATTTAAAAAATTTAAACAAAATTATCCATAAATTATCAACTGAATATCTATTATATCAATTTTCTTATCTTTCCAATCTTACTTTTTATCTCTTTAACTTAAATACACTATCTCCTCACTTCCTCCGCCATTGTCCGTGCCAAAAGCTCCATTTTCCACTCCTCTTTTTGTTTTCATGGCCACATCTCTCATTCTTATCCCAAATTCAAATATATTTTCAGATCTATTACTGATTTTTGAGCTATTTGAAAAAATCGACCGATTTGAAAATTTTAAAATCAGTTATAAGCTATTAAAAATTAAGAAAATTAGTGTATTTTTTATGTAGATTACATGAAATTTAAATTTGATATATTGTATCTCTATTTTTTTTGTCGATATTTTTATGTTTGTGGGTAATTTTTTCTATATTTGTATATTAGTGGATTGTATTAGATATTGAGTTTAATTTACAAAAAAATTCGATATAATTTGTTGGTATATTTTGTTGTTGGAGAATGAAATTTGTTACATTTGGACGAAAACATGCAAAAAAAAAAAGTTTATTTGTTGAGAAAATAGACAATCATTTTGTTGACATTTCAAAATGGTCATATGGCAAAATGGCCCATTATTGTTCTCATTGTAATATCGACAAAATGAATAATACAAAAAGAGTATTAATTTAGTGTCTATTTTGTTGACATGTCGACCAAATATTGTCGATATTGACTAACTTTTTATCGATGTATTTTTTGATATCGAAATATTTAGACTGATAACTTTTCTTAGAAATTATGTATGCTGTCAACTACTATTAAATCTTAATCACACAAAAAAGTGATCATTTTCACAAAATGATATTTTTAAAATTTTACATCTAAAATATGATATATTTACATATATTATAAAAAAATTGTTATATTTTCAATCTACTCTTTAATTTTGAGTAAATTTCAAAATTCCCCAATTGCATTCAATCCATAGGTTTGTTCGATGTAGTTTTTTTCCAAAAATTAGTTTTTTGAGATACTTTATTGACTTTTCAAAATTTTTTGTAGTATAAAAAATTTGGAAAAGATGGTTACCCAACAAGTCTACCGTATTGGCACCTGCACTAATGAGGAGTATTTGCTAAAGAGAGAAAAATTCTTTCACAAGAAATCAAGCATCATCACGGAAGCAACGGAAATCAACAAAACACATAGAGAAGGTTGGGTGTATTTTCTTCCATTTATGTTTAGCAAGCCACTTACTATTCAATAGAATAATGCTATTCATACTGGTCAAGATCGATATCATCATATACGATATTACTTATTTAAATAAATTATTTACCTAAATTGAGTAATGTATTTATAACCATTAATTATAAATAATTTATCTAATTGAGTAATATCACGTAGAATGACTACCGATAGTGAACGACTATGAATAACATTACTCTATTCAATAAGACATTTGAGAGGAAAAAAAAGAAGGGAAAAAAAATCCTCCCCCCTACCCAAGAGAGATGGCGCTCATTAATAGCTTAACTGATATGATACCACATTACTAGAAGTAACCTGTATTTTCCACTCAAATTTTAATATATTTTTTAATATTTATAAATTTTATAGAATCTAATAAACTTTGACAAATTTGAATAGATTTCTATATTATAAATTTTTAATAAATTTTCTACATTTCATTGATTTTAATGGATTTGTAGTCTTTTTATTAAAAATTATATTTTTATCTCTTCAATTGTTAAAAACAACTTGTCAACCATAACTTTTGAAAAAACATTAAAATTTCACCCTATTTTTTTTTTTCAAATCAAAATTATGTTTTTACGAGAAACTTGCTCTAAAATTAACGTTGATAAATCAACTCTACATAAAAGCACACAATTTTATTTTTTAAAAACTAGACTTATAGCCAAAAAAAAAAAAAAAAATTAGACAAATAATTCATGACATATTGATACATATAATTTACATTTTAATTATGAAAAACGAGTATCAACATGTTTTTACTTTTAACAAGATTCTAAATTATAGAACTTTGTGAAATTCGTATAATGTATTTGTGATTTTTTTTTTTTTTTTTTTTTAACCATTCATTGCACAAACGGAATTCGATTTTTTAAGAAAATGGTTAACATCTAACTAAGTCATTGAAAAAATAAATTCTAACATTGTGATTAAAAAATATAATTCATAACATTATTGTATATTAAAAAACTTAAACTCATTTCAAATAAAAAAAATCATAAAGTTGAAATATGGATATCGTTGAAGAAAAATGGAATAAAGATGTGGAGAATTACAATTTGGTATAAAAAAGTTTCCTTAAAATGTAAGAGATTTGAGAGAGAAGCCAATTGAATATTTTGAGGTTTGAATATAGAATTGTTAAACATTTTAGAGGTTATATTTATAGTTCTAAATCTTTGAAATATGTTAAAATCCATCAATTAATGAAATCTTTAAAAATTCACTAGTTATTGAAGACACCAAGATTTCTAAAGAATCTATTTAAATTTGAACTGAAGACAACTAAATTTCAATAAAATCTATTAAAATCTAAATTGAGAACACCTAAATTTATATAGATTTTAAAAATCCATTCAAATCTGAGTTAACCACAACCTTTAATCATGTTCTAAAATTAAGACTCAACAATATTATATTATGCAATCAAAGAAATGTAAGTTGTTTTCCGCTAGTTATATATTGAAGAATTTTTTTTAGTAAAAATCTTTGCATCAAGTAACCATCAATGACTTGTGACGTTGCTGAGCCTTCTGCTGCTCAAAGCTTGACACAACATATAAAGGAATTAATCAACTACCTTCACCTTAGCATGGCATAAAAGAATAATTGTATGCGAACAGATTGTTTATTAACCTCTCTATTTATTCACAATCAACAAGAGATGATGCCAACACACTTATTTGACTTTGTGAAAAACAGTGGATGATCATATTACTTAGATTAGTGACACAAGTTAAACTAGAGCATCTTCTAATAACAGATCGCTCTCAGGCCATTTGCCATTACCTTCCAGCATCCACTCTCTACCAGACAAGTGAATATGGACGGAAGACACAAGGACCCTCCATTAATTGGAGCATCTCAAATTTCACTGTTACATTTAAGCCAGCCATTCAGATGAACTCAGATGTCAGATTCCGGAAATGTAATACCTAGCAACTCATCTTCGGAGATAGAAATACTTTATGAGAAGGCATTAACAGGCGGGCCATCTATTGTGCAGATTAATTTTACCTCAATCCACTGGTTCTGATGCTTGAGGGCTCTGCTCTTCAATTAAAGTTTGAACTCTCTGCAAGAATTTCCACATAAGTTCCATAACAAGACAGAGAAGACACTCAGTGAATAAAGGTGACTCAGTTCTTCTAACCTTCACTGAACTGCTAACTTCCTCCAGTTTTTGCAAAATTGCCAGCTCGCCAGGATGAGTCAGTGAATCATGCCTAGGTGGTTTTGAAGGGGACATCTAAAACCAAAATAGAAACAAAGGGGAAAAGCAAAGGTTGGGGAAGGGGAGATAGGGACAGTCAACAAATTATTCAGCATCTGCCAAGGATGAAGGCATAATAATTTATAATAGAAAATGCCAGATTTTAATATGAGCAAACAGATAGCAAATAAAAAAAGGTATCATGTGTTAGCAGTATTTTAGATTACCAAAGAAACTGGTGAATGACCAATCCTCAAAGATGGAACATCTCCAATAGCAGAAGCTTCCCTAGATAAAACTTCTTCTCTCATGCCAGATAGGCGCATAAGAACAGCCTAGAGAAGGTATCAAAAGAAGGATGTGAAACAATTATTTACTCAAAAGAAGATTCCAATGATGACTACTGGAGAACAGAAATACCTTCCTGAAAGCATGAGGGTTGGCAACTCCTTTGATATGAACATCGTCACTTGGGGGCCTTCTCACACCAATGTTTTCGATTCTAATAGAGTATACACCAAATTTGGACTGTAAATATCCTGTAAACATATCAATTTAATAGCATTTGTGAAATATGAAGTGGTCAAGAGCCTTAGAAGTAGTTCGAAATGAGACCTGAGAGTAGTATCCGCCCTTAAAACAATAAACAATACAATAAGAGCACGAGAAAAAGCTCAAAAGGAATTATAACAAACACACAAAGAGAATATAGGGCCAAGCTACTAAAGACAAGCATCATTTCTTATCTAAAATCCTTGGCAAGTCAATCTCTAACTGCCTGCCATAGATTGGGATGGGGGATGATTAATTTTGATTCAAACAAGTAATTATATGCTTGCCAAGGTAAGATCAAGACACAAAGTCAAAAACCATGAATTGCACGTCAAGAAACTAGTTGAAACACCAGGTGACAAGTGATTGAGTAGTTTCCACAGTTCTCCCTATGTACACTCATATGAACAATGAGATCAGATAATTAACGACTGCTTGAGTTTCATTATAATTTTTGAAAAAGCAGAAAGAAGGGAACAAAGTGCCATTTTACCCACCAGTCTAAATGCAACTTTAAGCAACAAAGTTTTAGCTCTCAATCAAAATCACATAATTCGGACCCCTTATCCTTACCTGGAAAAAAAATCATTTTAAAAATACATAACAAAATAGATCACGGTTGCCCAGTTTTACCTTGTTCTATTACAACATCAGCAACTGAAGGCAGTAGAACGTACTTCTCTTTCTTCAAAACCCCCAAAAAGGGAAATGGCACGGGCTTTTTCACCTGAGCACAACTCAGCATTAATCAAGTGGGCCACAAAATTATACACCAATTTATGAACAAGCTATGAAGATTGTTACAGACACGAATTGTCTGTAACAACAACAAAAAAAAAACAAGACAGAAAATATAGAAAAAGAACAGTGAAATTGATAGGTTAATTCAAGGAAACCTAGACCTCCCAATTTTGTTATTGGTATTTCGAGGAACCAATAACACCTCCAAATACAATCCAAAGTTGCAAAATAATTTTATTCATACATATTCATTGACTGCTTGAAGTTTAAATACGACATAGTGTAAAAATTTCACCTAAAACTAAGGAAATATAATTAGAGACGTAACAAAGATAGTCCCCTTCTTATCTTCAACTTTCACTATTCACTTCATTTATCTAATTGAAGAATAAAACTCAGCACCACAAAAAATGGCTCTTCATAGCAACCAATTAGTCTTTAGTCCTACTAGTTTTATATTTGGTTTCAATAATTTAAACTAACAATGATAATCTAAATACTTGATCACAAAATAATTTCTAAACTGTAACTTGGGTTTTGGGCAATTCATTATTTAACAAAATGTCTAATGCAAAAAGTGAATAGACAGACGTTCTAACTAAATCATAAAACAGTCCAAACCAAACAGGCTAGCAGCATCAAAATAAAGCTCCACATAAAAAACGTCAGCATTACTAAAAGAATACTGTAGCAAAAGAGAATTATCTTGAGAAAAACAACAAATTACCTTGTAAACAATGGCATTGGGAGTGACATAGAGTTTACGGGACCGGATATCTTTCCGCAAAATGTACCTCCGAACCGGCAAATAAAGCAACATAAACAAACCGATGCCCCAAGCCAGTATCAAGAGCAACGAGTACAAAACCCATTGAGCTGTTTGGTATTTTACGAAATTCTCTTCGGCTTCTTCAAACGACGCCGTATAGAGAACCGGTTCTTCTTCTTCATTATGATTGTCATTATCACGGGCCGGCTCGGAGTCACTGTTTGAACCCGCGCTGTCCGGCAACAAGCCCCGATACAGGTGGTCTATTTCCACCACCCTATCTTTCGATTCCATTGAAAAATATGAGATTTCGATATCGGAAAATGGAAATTGCGAATTTGGGAAGATGATTTGTAATGGAAGGGATAAGTAAAGGTGTTAGGTGCTAGGGTGCGCGCAGTTTGTTTTGTCCGTGTGTGTTGGGCGGGAGGGGCTCAATTATTGCAGATCGACACCGTTGATTAAATTGCCGTATCTGATTGATTTTATCTCCTGCCCCAGGGCAGGAGAAATTTTCTAAAATCGGTAGATGTTTTATTTTTTATTCTGTTTTTAGCTCTTCAATTCTTTATAATTAAAATATTAATTTTAACTCTAATAAATTTAATTATATTATTTTTTATTATGAAGTAGTGCTTTTATTTTATAATTTTATAATTTTTAAGATTTAATCACGAATGAGTTTTCTCTGCTACGGAAATAAAAAAGTACTTAAACGTTCGTGTGTCACTACGTACTCAATTTCCCTTCTCACAAAATTATGTTCTCTAAAATTTATTCATAACTTCAATCGATCTTTTGATTCAATTATCTCCCTAACCGATCATCTCTAAAATCTATTCATCTCTTCAATCTATCTCCTTCAATTGATCATTTTCTTCCATCGATCATCTCCAAAATCTGTTGACCGCCTCAATCCATCATCATAATAGAGCATACGGTCGGATCCCACCGCAAATAAGCGATATAATAGTAAATATAAATTTTTTTATTTAAAAAAATTATAATGAATATATCATATAAAAAAAAATATAATAATATTACATATTATTATAAAAAGTAAAAATAAATTATAAAATACTATCGATTATAATAATAATCTAAAAAAATCATATTAGTAATTGTATACATGTTTAACAATAAATCACTTTTGTTTACCGAGCGCCAAGATGCTAATTTTAATATATACAGTAATTTTAAAACAAAAGTTTAGAGTATTTACAATGCATTTCGTCTATTATTTTTTAAACGTGCCACATAAACATATATATATATGGAGTTATTAAGTTAAAAAAAAAAAAAAAAAAAAACATCTCCAATGCATGCTAATAAAGACTCTTTCTAACTGATTTGGACACCAAAAATAGACCACATCTAAAATTCCGCTTAAATTTGTATGCACTTCTGGCGATTTGAAAGCCGACTCAAAGAAATTTAAATCAATCTCAACATTTTATTAAAAAAAATGACAGACAAAGAAAATATAAATTAAAGACTTGCCAATTTTAAAAAACTTAATGTCACATAAGCGGTAATATATTAATTTTAGATTTTAATCTATTGGAGCAATTTATAATTTAACCGCTCATTCATAGGCGATAGTCTTGCACATTGATTGGAAGTCCGCTCATTTACCCGCCACATGTACTATATAATAGACGGAATGCATTGAAAATGCTCTTATCAAACACTTAATTGATTATTTTCACAGTTTATTCTTTTTTCAATATAGCAAAAATTAATTATTTTAAAATCAAAATAATACCAAATCAAACCTAAAAGTTTATGAAATAGGTCAAAAATTATAAAAATATTGCATTGGATTCGTATTGTATTTAAGTAAACATTGGCGTTTATTCAATTTTTAGCATTTGGGACTTTTATTTTCCATAGCATTTAAATCAAATTACTATGAATTGGTCGCGTTGGGTGTTTCCAAAAAAAAAAAAAAAAAAATCCTTAAATTATAGGGTAAATAACATTAGAGGTCATGAATCTTTGACCCTTGTTACAATGAGGTCCCAAACTTTTAATATCTAGCTATTGAAATCTTAAACCTTTCAAATGTATGTACGTGAAGTCCTTTTGTGATTAAAAATATTAGTTTGACCATTAAATTGTCAACTTTTTATTGAAATAACAGTTATACCCTTATTTTAATTTAGGGTAAATAGCACTGAAAGTTCTTAACCTTTAAAATTTGCGATAATGAGCTCCCAAATCTTTGATTTATAGTACCCAAATTTCAAACCTTTCAAATATTTGCACCCGATATTTTTTTTTGTGACGGAAAATGTTAGTTTGACCGTTAAAAGATCAAATTTTAAGTAAAATTATTAGTGTACTCATATTTAATTTTGAATTAAATTAAAATAAAATGAAAATGAATAAACAAAAAAAAAAAAAAAAAGAAAGAAAGAAATAATCGTCTTTTCCAATTCCAAACCACCTACCCCAACCTCAGCGGCAATAGTATGTCATGATAATGGGTTCATATTTCCAAATTGTTAGATGAAATTATTGGTTTAAAACTTTAAATAAGTGGGGTGATTATTTCTTTTTTCTTTTCTTTTCTTTTTAATAGTCAAACTACATTTTCGTTACAAAAAAACCTCAAGCGCAGACGTTTGAATGGTTTGAGATCCCGTGTAATAAACATCAAATATTCAGGACTTTATTGTCACAAAGTTTAAAGATTAGGGACTCTTAGTGCTATTTACCCTAAAATAAAAGTAAAGGTATGACTATCCTTTCAATAAAAATTTGACTATTTAACGATTAAATTGGCGTTTTTCGTCACAAAAGGACTTCAAACATAGGCGTTTGAAAGATTTGGATCATAGAAATCAAAGGTTCAAAACCACATCGTCACAATGTTCAGAACCTTGAGTGCTATTTATCATAACTTATAACTTTAAGATGGTCAAACATACTTTTTATCTATACATTTCGTAAGAGATATAACTTGCTATTCATTTATTATCCATACATTTAATAATTACAACTTATAAGCACTTAAAAAGTAATTTCAATACTACCAAACATGCGCTATGTTGAAGCACACACCAAAATGTATATCAACTAGGCCAACATATGTTATTCCATGACAAATTATAACTTTCGTTATCTCTATGTAAATGTTTTATTATTTTGTTCCATCGTTGATTTAGGTATGACAATTAGACCCGTCGCCATGGACTTGTCCTGTCCCGCGCCACACACCCCCTCCTCAAATATTTTTTTTTTTCAAAAAAATTTTATAATAAAACTTTAAATCACAATTTTTTCTATGAATAGGCTGAATGAGACTCGAACCCGGGTTGAAATTGTTAAATTATAAGCTTAATCACTACACCACAACCTCAATCTTATATTTTTGTTTTGTTTGCTACAAATATTATAACAAATTCATATTATATTAACTCTAAGTCTCTAACATTATGCATTCATAATCCTTCATATTTCAATTCTTCACTCGAATTTGTTTAATTGTTTGTTTGGCTTCAGTTTACCCAAAAAAAAAAAAAAAAAAATTAACCGGGGCAATGGCGGGTCAATGGGGCGCCCCTCCCAGCCTCGCAAATTGGTGGGTTGCTGGGCAAGGCCGACCTGCACCCGGACTGATCCCAAACCTACTCCATTGTCATCCCTATGTCCATTACACAAAGTGAAGATGAATTCTTTTTATAATTGTGTTTATATGGAATAATTCAATGTTGAGCAAATACATATGATTTATGTGGGGAGATGACAATAAACACAAATTAAATAAAATATAAATTGTATATTTCAAAACTTTTTGAATTATCATAACGAAAAAAGTACAATCTATAAATCTAATATGTAGAATGGAAGGTTTTGATCATTTTGTTCCGAGATGAATAACTTCTCATCATATTGTAGTAGGAACATTGGACATATTAGCAAGGTCTATTCCATCTTAGTGTCCAACAACATTTGTACCAAAACAACTCACAACGAGGACTACCTATGCCATTAAGGGTTGAAGCACTTCCCTTGCACCGAGCTCACACACGTGAAAATGAGTATCAACTTATGTTCAACATACTCAACCATGATTAAGTGTAACTTGATCAACCCTAAGCAAGAATCTCGACAAAACTTGAATTCATTGGGTGTATGATGATCAACTAGCTCGCAAGGTATCAAGAGTATGTTAATACAACTTGAGTTCTTTGAGAAATTTATCAAAGTTGACTTGCATTTTGAAAATACTTAACTAACTTGACTCGAAACATTCTACTAATTTAAGCATCTACTAATTTAAGCATCCAAATTTTCTGCTACTTTTTTGTTAACACATTTTTGAAAGTAAATTTCAAGACTAAAGAAAAATTGAAGTCTAAATTTTTATTGATAGATTTTGACGACAACAAACTCGTAACTCTTCGTTCTTTAAGAGAAAAGTAAATGAAAGATTTTCCTAAAAAATAAAAATTGATTATTTCGATTGCACAAACTCTAACTTAAGCTCACTAGGTTACATATTTCTGAGTTTAAAAAGAATACATATATACAAGTACGAATCCATTGGTGAAAAAGATAGAAATTCTAGTTCGCAAAACTCATGCCAACAACAAATAGCAAATGCAATATAATTATAAAAAAAATACCCAAATTATTATAATTTATATACAAATTATCTTGTGCTCATTTCTCTTTGATCTTTATTCTCAAACAATGACCCTATCTCCTCTAAGCTCTTGCCTTTGGTTTCAGGCAAGAAAAAATAAAAGAAAATGGTAGCTAAAACCATAATTCCAGCAAGAACCAAAAACATTCCCCCAAAAGTTATCTTTTTTGAAATACTTAGAAATGTCATTGCCACCACCCCACTAACCAATCTGTTCACTGATACTGCCAAACTTGTACCTTGGGCCCTTAATCTTGTTGGAAATATCTCTGATGAATACACCCATGTAATGGGCCCAAGCCCAATTGAAAAGAATGACACGTCAGCACACACTGCTATTACACACAATGCAATGGCCCATATGGGTTTATGGACTGAATGCTCAAGAAACTTTGAGCCCAATCCAAGTGCAATAAGAGAAATGGCCATACCTGTTGAGCCCAATAACAATAAAGGCCTTCTTCCGAAACGGTCCAAGAAAACTGCTGATACTAAAACAAAAGATGTCTTTGCTATTCCCATGATTACTGTCACCCCAACAAGGCCTTTCCGGCTGTGGATTCCGGCGGCCTTGAAGACCTCCGGCGTGTAGTACACGACTGCATCATTACCGGAGGCTTGCATGAAGAAGTTGATACCAATCGCGGCGAGTAAAATCCTCTGAAGGGGTTTAGAAGGCATTAGAAGTTCCTTCCAAACACCTTTTCCATGCGAATTACTTGATTCATCTGATGATGCTTTTGTTATCTCTTGGAGTCTCAAATCGGCCTCTTCTTCATTCTCAGAGGTTTTTCTTAACACCCTTTTGGCTTCGTCTATCTTGCTTTTCATGACAAGCCACCGGGGTGATTCCGGCATATACAAGACGCCGAGGGCAATGGCGACGGCCGGAAACGCCGCAAGGCCAAGCATCAGCCGCCAGTTGATGTGAGGTGGAAGGCTCGACAGTGCGTAATTGAAGATATAACCTAACAGAATACCAAAAGTGATGAATACTTCAGGAAAAGATGAGAGAAAACCTCGTGTCATCGCCGGTGATACCTCGGCGGTGTAAACCGGAGCAACCATGAGTGAGTACCCAACGCCGATGCCGGCAACCACCCGGCCGGCCATGAGGAATGGGTATGACGGCGCCAGCCCCATTAGCAGTGCACCGACAAAGAATGTCGCCGCCGCCAAGATGATTGTGTATCGGCGTCCAATCCAATCGGAAGTCTTGCCGGCGCCTAGTGCTCCGATCAACGAGAACACGTTCAATGAACCCACCAAAACCTCCTCCTGAACCGACGAGAGCTTGAAAACGTCTTTAATGTACAGTACAGCCCCACTCATCACCCCAATATCTACAAAACCAATCCACATAAATCAGAATTCCTTCATAAAATGGGATCACCATTTTTTTTTATAAAACGAAGGTGAAATTGAGCTTACCATAGCCTAAAAGAATGGAATTGGTGGAAGCCAAAATGGCACAAGCGAGTGCATACTTGTTGAGACGAGGCCGGCCGGAAGAAGACTCCATTGAAGTAGTTGTATCCACAGAGGAGTCCATTTCTGAAAAATCTGAGAATCGATTCCTAAGGCGAATATGAAAATATTCAGAGTCAAATACTGTTAGTAGATTTCAGGATGCAACTGAAAGCAGAATTACATGCAAGTAAAAATTGGCACCATCCTGCTACCAGTAATGTTATTTGTCACTAAGGACGTGACAACAATATTGACATTAAATAATATTTCTAATAAAATATAAAATATAAATATTATTTTATTAAACTAGTCATTTAATACAGCCGTGTTTGTATTAAATAATAAGTCTAATAAAATGTGAAAATATGAAACTCGTTTTAATTGAACATATCAGTTAATGCCACATAGACTGTGATTAACACCAATAGTAATGTTATTTATCATTATTATTGATTATTATCAGTGATAGATCCAATGATATTTCGAAATATCATGCAGCACGAATAAAGATTATTATTATTATTATTATTATTATTGAATGTATCATTTAATACTACATGGACCAATAATTATCACCAATAGTAATAATCATGCAGCACGAATATGGAATTCAAATGAATACCTTAAAAACACAATATCTGAAATCCACCAGAGAGTAAAGAGTTACACCTCCAAGAATAATATTAATGAATGAATGATCAAAACAAAGAGTTAACCATCTATTTATAATAGTTTAACAATCCTAAATTACAAAGGAAACGAAAACCTATTCTAAATCAACTAAGATTGTAAAAATCTAAATTAAAACAAAACTGAAAAGTTGTTTTTTGAGGTCTAGACGAAAATAACCCATACATCCTGGCAAAGCAATGAGTCTTGTCCGTCTTGTCAAAAACTTTTTGAAAATGTATTATAATGTCAATTATGAAGTCGAATGTCAAATTTGCAATTTCCTATTGCATCCCTCCCAGTCTAAATCTTCTTCAATCCATTCGACCACTGTTCTACATCAAATAATTATAGAAAATCTGACATTTAAATAAGAAAAGTTTTATAGGATATGCTTTTACAATAAATAATATAAATTTGGATAAAATATCACTTATTTTGTTCAATATCTCAATAAACCATATCTAGTTCCACACTCGCGTATTATTGTGTAATTAGACTCGATATGCTTATTTTACATGTTACTTATAGTCTAGTGACATCATCGAATCATCTAAAAAAGTAAAGTTTTAGAGAGTCGAATAATTTATAACATTAATTGATAGATATTGGTATGTATGAATAGTTGAACCGGTTCTATTTTAGTCCTTCCGAACTCCTCTCTTTTATTTTCTTTCCTTCGGATAAACACCACCACCTCGACCTATAGTTGAAGCTGCTTTGTTTCTCATAGCATCTCCAAAGTATTTTATCTATTATTTTTTAAATGTGCTACATAAGTAAAAAAAAAACTCTCTCCAATATATGTTGACGAAGATTTTATTTAGTTGATGTGGCATATCAAAAAATAGACTCTGTCTAGAAGTTCGTCTAAATTTAAACAAAGTGACTCGACAAATTTAAATCAAACTCAACATTTTATTAAAAAAAAAAAAAAGGTCGGAAGAGGAAAATTTAAAAAAATTAATGTCACATAAACCATAATATTAGTTTTAGACGAAAACAATTTGAGATGAATTTTTAATTTGTTCGTCTATTTAATAGACGTAATGTCACATAGACTGAAAATTTGTCTATTTACCTGCTACATATAGATTTAAACAGATAGAATGCATTGGAGATGCTCTTATAGGCTTCAAGTATTATTTTTTATCTTAAAACGTTCACGTTTTATCTACGATATATTTAGTAAATACATAGTTATTAAAAGTTAGACTTCTCTCTTAAAAGACCAACCTCATTAAAAAGAATAATTCAAATTTTTATGGGTGCATAGTAATAGAGTGGATATAGATAAACTTTATCCAATACTATATTTGGTGCATGCAATTCGATATTAAAATAATCCTTGTGGTTTATAGTGTTAAGTAAGTCGAATAATTTTAACAGGCGAGAGTTGGGTTTAGAGGAGATTATTATGGGTAATGGATTGACCAGAGTGTGTCAAAATTGAACTATTCATTGTGAGTTTTTTAGTTGGATATGTTGGACCCAATATGCATTTGATTAGCCTTGAGGCTACGAATACACTTTTACTTTTGCAAAATAGTTAAGTTTTCTACTTCTAAGTACATTTAAAATCAATTTTTTTTTTTTTTTCAAGATCAAGTTCCAATCAAATTGAGCAACCAATTTCTTCTTTAACTTTGTAAATCTATTTAGAATCGACTACAAATTAGTTTAGTTATTTTCACTAATTCACAAATTTTATTAAATTAATTTCTTGTTTATTACATCTTTCCAATTACTTGCAATCTTACTAGTTTCTTGATTCATTCTCTCAATAATTAAGGCAAAGAAAACATAGTTTGAGTAATCAAATCTCTAAGGTTCCCTTATTTTGTTTCTATTTGTGTCTTTAAATAATCGATACGTATCTCTAAATCAAGTGACTCATACCATGTACAGGGGCGGGGGGCTTGAAAAAGTCGTTTTTCCCAGTTTAAAAAAAAAACATTTTAATAAATGATGCATGCGAATTTTTTTTTTTTTTTCATTAGTAGTCCGGACTCAAAAAATTCCTGGATCTACCCCTGACTATATATTTAATTTTAAATCAACTTCATCACCTAATTCTGTTTCTCCTATTTGTTATTAATCATGAATGTACTCAGATTCAAACTCCACCTAAATCTGATCTAATTTCAATAAGAGAGTTATTGTTCTACTCAAACTCAAAGTGAATCTAAATTTGATTTAATTCTGATAAGAGAGTTAGTTAAACTCATCTAACTCCACCTCGTACTCTTTTTTGTATCTCTAATTTCAAATTGTCTTTCACAACCATTTGTTGCTAGTGAGCACTACGTAAAGTTGCTAAATAACCGTATACCAAAAAAAAAAAGAGAGAAAATAGTGACAACTACATTGTTAGCTAAAAAAAAAATTGTAGCAGAAATTATTTACTTAAAGCTCTAATACAAAATTGATAAATTGGTTGAAATAAATTATTTTATATACTTCAATATATTTAAGATAAGATAATTAATTCTATTGATACAAAACATCTATACATATATTCATGCTTCATAAATACAAACAAAGATGCATCACAAATGTAAATTCACATTTACGCTATAAAACTTTTTGCATGTTCCAAACACTATATAAAAGAGATCATTCCAACAAAATCTTCGAAGGTAATTTCAAGTTGCTGCATGCAGATTCCAAAAAATTAATATATTGAGGTTCAATCCCACGAGTAGCATATGTCCAATAGATCTTTACATCGTCTAAGAAACAGTCAAACAGACCTAACTAGAGATCTGCTACAAGGCAAAAACGCAGGGTTCATCCTCTAACTAAAATAAAACAGCTGCAAACAAAAGTAGGTAACAGTCAAGGCTATACGTTAAATTACACATGGCTAAAAATAAATTATTTTTCCTCAACTTCATCTTCCATATAACCTCTCTGAAACTGAGGCTGGATAAAAGCTCATAGCTTGCAAAATGACCTTTTCCTTCCCAGTGAGCTGGAAAGCAGAACCCAGCGCAAAATCATTCTTTACTGGAAGTACAACCAAAAGAAGACTCAACTAAGAATCTCAGAAACTCTCATCAGAGCTCAGTTTTAAACTTACCACAAAGTTTATGCCTCACAAATTCACAAAATACATCTTATGACTGGGTAGAGTAGCGTTTAGCACTTGCTTTGCCATGGACGGGATTCGCTGTCTTGTATTTCTTTATATTTTATAAATTTACTACAAAATGGGAGGTCTTTGGTGTTTAGACATCTCATCAATCTTCTAAGTCCACAACGGTTTTCGGCATGCTCATACTCCCAGATGCCAAATTACTTTTGGTTGACTTTGGCGGTGAACAACTGACTTCAGCATCCATGTTTCCATTTATCGGCTTCCCCTTACTAGGGTACCACAAATCATCAGGATTGAGAGGTAGGGAATTGGGATCAAGTTCAAAAGAACCTTCTGGAACTCCTCTTCTTTCAGAGCCAGTCATTCTAAAACAAGGAATTCGATGAGAGAACCTAAACAGTTCATTGGGCCGTATAAAAAATGAATCAATCTCACTCTCGCCCGTTCGCTGAAATAGGCTCAAAAATCCAGTAACTTTATCCAAGTAAGCAACCTTTGCACCATCACCTGCAACAAAATCAGAGAGAACCTCCACAATTTCATATTTGAAATGTTTAGGAGTCTTTTGGTTGCAACTCCATCCTATATCCCAGTCCTTGTAAAGAGCCCAAGTCTCCCCTTTCCTAGGATATATGACTACAGAACCTCTCTTCTTACCCTTCTCATAAAGCACTTGATGAGAGAATGTAAGACGATCTGAAGTGTATTGAGTCTTCTCACGCTTAAATCTGCCACAACCAACAGGTAACTCCTTGCTAGCCCAATTCTTCTCAGCTTCATCTTCTGGATCAGCTTCTAACCAGGCAATTTGCAATTTAAATCCATGACTATCTACCTTCCTGACCAGAGCATGGAATCTTGGCATGCCATCTAATGTATCGAAACAAGCCCAGATTTGATCAACTGCAAAACAACCTTCCTCTCTACCTTTGTCAAAATCATTAAATTCTGAATCAGGACAATCATAAATTGTGTCATCTGAATGTGAATGAAAATCATCTGTTTCTTCAATTCTTACATTATCTGCATCAGCAGGAAAGCTATTTTCATTACCACACTTCAAATCTTCGGTATCTAGAGCATCCTTTTGCTCTTCTTTACTATCACTCCGTGATCTCTTAGGAGGGATGGCACTGTCATCGTAGTCATTGTCATCATCAATTTCATTGTATGAGATATGCTGCCTTTGCCGAGTTGATCTTCGCACGAAGTGGTAACTATTAAGTCCAGAATCTCCCATGTTAGCAGGATCTCCAAAATTTTCCTCAACAGCCACGTCATCTGTGTCGACACTACTTGATGTATCACAACTCTCACTAGATTCCACTAGTCTCTTCCTTCCCCTCTTCCTGTTTTTGTTCTTCAGATCTCCTGATTCTCTAGTCATTGCATCACCATTGGGCATTCCACCCCCTTCATTTCCACCACTCATTGAATAGACATTCCGGGTCTTCTTTTCTTTCACTTTCACATCCCCACCGACCTTGGTGGTGCATTCCGTCCGCATACCTGATTCTGATCTAAGTGTTTTACTACTAGCACTCCCCTGAGATCCTGCACCAGGAGCTGGGAATCTAGTGTTATTTTGCACACCCATTTTAGGGGCAACCTGATTTGGGATCCCTAATTTTGAAAACACATGATGAGCACCGGGTTGACTGCATTTGGATCCTAAGGAAACACCTTGAGCACCTATATCATAAGCAATAAATGTTTTAAAGCAGTAAGTGCAGTGAAAAGATCTGTTCACATTTTCTCTCTGGCACAGGAATTTATTTGTGCAAAACGGGCAACTTGTATTGAACATTCCCTGTCCAACAGTTGAATCGAACCCTGTTTCTTGATGTTGATTCGGACCACTGAATTTATTAGCAAAACTGTTTGGAAATTTGTTTTGAAATCCATATTGTTTCCTAAACACAGGATTTGTGTTCACGTGATGAGGTGGTTGATTTGATGGAGCTGATCTAACCGAAACTCTAGTCTTTGAGTCAAATGAAGATCTCTTTACAGGGTCCGTAAGCATTAAATTTGCTTCCCCAATCAGCTTAAAAGCAGCTTCTGCGCCAGGAAATCTGTTCTTATCAGGATGAAGAACAAGTGCAAGTCGTCGGTATTGTTTCTTGATGGTCAATTCATCGGCAAACCTTTCAACCCCAAGGATTCCATACCAGTCCTTTTCAGATCCCAAAATCCTATTTTTAGCTGCACAGTGAACATCACATATGGCCAGCATCTGTGTTATATTCTCAAGTTCAGAGTAAAGATTTCGCGCTTTCAGAGCAATCTTTCTCGCCCCTTCAAAGTCATTGTTCTCCATCTTCTCCTCTGCAATTCCTTTGGCTCGGGTGGCCTCATCTTTATTGCACTCCATCCACAACGTAAAGTAGAAACAGGAAAGTCTGCTAGTCAAATTCTTCAAGAGAAGTAAACAACAGCACTGCAAATTCTCCTCCTGCTCAAACCAGATACTCTGCTCTTCCCCCCAAGTCAACCATGTATCTGGATAGCTACACTCTGCAGGCAAATGCAAAATATTCCAATGGAATTACTTTCAAGTTCAATCATTACTAGGCTTACCTTTTTGTCTTGAAAGGAAAAAAAAGGAAACAACCATATGATTAAGCAATAAATAGCAAGCAAGGAAGCTTTCTTAGGCCTAATATAAGCAAAAGAAAATGCAAAGTTCAACACAACAATAGTTATTACCACATTGAAGCCTCTAAAGCTGTGATGTAGAGATGTTTAGATGGCATTGTACTTGGATGTCAAGAGAAAAACTCTCGGGCAGCCCAACAATGTAATGATATGATCACAGAACCAAAGAGGCATAGAGGTTAACCCAAGGCACAGAAACCTTACAGAAAAACAAATAAGAAGTCCATCAACATATAGAAATCTTTATGATACCAGGAAATCAAAGCAGTCAACTCATGTTCCATCAGAGACTCAACCACTCACAGCTTGCATTTTATTATGACAAGATACATTTTCACAGTAGATAGAATAATAATTTTCTATAGGCTTCCACAAAGGTTTTGAACTCAACTCTTTGCCGGTAAGTCAAGATGCAAGTAACACAGAGACTTGCCTTCAGCTGTTGGTACATCCCATATTCAAATTGAAATTTCTCATCCATGTCACAAACATTTCCCACTTTATAAACCATGGCACTGTTCATTTTATCTCTTTCTCAAACACATCGCAATATTTCCATTGTTTAACCAGAAATGTGAAGACATAGTAAACCAAAGAGCTAAAGCAACATGAGAAGAAAAAAAGGCCCGCTCACTCGGACACAGGGTTGGGGGTTGGGGAGAAGAACACTAAGGGGAAGAATGTTATCACAAAAGTAGTTCAAAATAAGACTCCAGCCACAGAATCTTGATCACTCTACTAAAAATCAGGTAACTAGGTGCATTCTGCTCAACTTCCATAAAATGCTTATTTATTTTCACTGAACCAGTTTTTTTTTTTTTTCAACTTTCTTTCTTTTTGTGCATTATCCCTATTGTGCCCTTCATTACAAAATCTTGTGTATTATGATGAGATTCCTACTCATAGGAAGCTGCACAAGTACAGATGTTTATCGTTTAAAGGTTTGTTCTAGTCAATTACAGATTTTTTAACATTTAAAGTTTTGCTCCCTCTTAATCATGTTATAGTTTGGCCTAGTCAATTTTTTTCTTGCTAATTGTTTGGTCACGTATTTTGTGACAGAACTAAACCAACAGTAAAATTTACCATTACTATCATTCTCCAGACCAAAAGATTTATTGGCATTATCAAGTATGCATCAACAAGATACCTTGTTCAATTCTATGACATTTAAGTACTCAAATTGATGGCACCAAAAACACACATAAGGTAAGGAAAATATCGTGTCCAAGTAAATTCCTTGTACTACTATCTCATTTTCTATTTCCATCTGAACGCATATCAAAAAAAAAAAAAAAAAAAAAAAAAAAAAATGTCAACTGAACATATGAACACTCAACTTATGATTGTAGACCTATTAAGAACAGGTCCTTTAAAGAATATATTGAAAGAATGGGTCCTGAATTTAATTGTTGATAATCTACATCACCTAATTAATTGATACTCTGAGCTCACCTTTGTATTTCTAATGTTTCCTGCTTTATTCATGGTATACATGAATGAATTATAACAAGAATGGTCTAAAAGATATTACAATTCAACCACAATGAATGCTCTTTGTTTATTTATCGTGTGATGTTAAGAACTAATGGAGTGATATGGACTCGTCTCTGCCAATGTGCCCAAATCTCACTCTCTGATTTCTCGCCCTCTTTGGCTCTTTCCCAAATTTGCAGACATCTCCCGACTTCGACTCTCTAGTTGCACTGCCTCCTGCATAGCATTAGAGGACACGTAATTCGTTTTCTTATTTTGTTTTTGGTTTTTTTTTCTAAAATTTCAATACGCTTATATTTACGGGATTTTACTTGTTTATGTGTTGAATTTCTAAGATTTGTATTCTGTTGAGTGAATTTGAGCATTTGTGGAGTTTTGATGTGTTCTGATGTGTTTTTCAACATTTGTGGGAGGGCCTTCTTAAAAATTTAAGGTCTTGTTTGGTTAGGATTGTATTTGCTGAATTAGAATCATTTTTAACATACATTGAGCTGTTTGGTTAATACAACAAATCAATATCCACAAAGTTCAAGAATTATTGATATTTTTATCACTTTTAATAATTAAAGATGAAATAATCATAACTCAATAATAATTTAACCAGACAGTACCAAAGCCCATCCATGAATAAAGCGCCAAGCAAGCCCAATTGTCTTTGTATTTGCATTGCATTTTCATGCAAAACCATGTGTGTGACCAGCCTTAGTTTCAAATAAAGTATGGAACTCAAAATATTTGTAAACTTTGAGGCTTAACATGATAACCATGGGCAGAGTGAGTGTAGTGACAACCTGAACTATTGGACAAGATCTTTAAAGATACGCTGAACACGTCTATAAATGCTAGAATCATCTAATTTTTTTCCCAAACAGAGAAACATATAATGAAGCTGAGATCACAGATTATAGTTGGACTTGACTAGTTCTGTGCAATACCCAAAAATTTCAAAGAAACGATTTCTATCAAGCGTACCTAACTTATTGTCACTCTATGATTCCTGTTTTACTGTTTTTTTTTTTCTGTTTTGACAGTAAAGCTCTCAACTTTTTCAGGTACGCTACATTGGTGTTTCCAATGAAACTTCATATGGAGTAATGGAGTTCGTTCATGCTGCTAAAAATGAGGGACTACCAAAGATTGTCAGTATTCAAAACAACTATAGTTTACTGGTGAGGTGCAAGTTTGAAAGTAAGTCATCTTTTCACATTATGAGCGGACACCTTAAACCAAATGTCAATGCTAACTTTGATTGACTTTTGTTATGTTTAGCATTGTTTTCTTTTGTTGAAAGCTTTAGTTCATGTTTTGTTCGTGTAGGGATGGAGATGGGGAAAAGTGGGAAAGTAAACTACCCTTGGGGGGCGAAAGGATAAGAGGAAAGGGTGAATTATTGGGAAGAGATAGAAAATCAATTTGTTTGTGGAGGAAATTATTTCATACTTTAGTGGAGAAAGTTGTGGCTCTTCATTCATTGGAGCAAATGCTTACAATTAAATTTTAGGGATTCTTTCTTCTTCTTCTTTTTTAAAATCAAGTTTTAGGGATTTAAAAGTAATAATGTGAAGATGATTTTTGTAAGGGTGAGACTCCAATATCTCTAAGAAGGAAGATCCAATCAGTGATAATCTTTGTTATCACTGCCACGAGACATGCATGGTATTCCCACAAAAGAAGATTTGAACATGGTCTTGCTTAGCCCCTTTTTTCCTTCTTCCAGAAATAGCTGTGTTTAGGCTGGAAGCCTTCATCAATGAGTCTATGGCAATCAAAAGAAGTTCCAATCATAGCTTGCAAAATCATTATTGTCTAATATGTTATATTGACAGTAAATAATATTTTGTTTAATATTTGTTTCTAATAGATTGGATGATGACAAGTTGATTATTGCTGCATTATTAACTCTTTTAACATTTTACTTTTGGATTCACAGTAAATGACGATCTTGGTATAATTATATTTGTTAATATAAACATACAATTACTAATCAATATTTTGTTATTCTTTTGCAGGCGTGACTTGCCATTGAATTTGAATCTTAACCCTACGGTCGAATCCTATAGTGAGTAAGCAGTATATACTAGTATATAAAGTATGTTTACCAACGAGAAATAGTAAGATTGCCAAATAAGACGCCACCAAGAGATTGCATTCCAGGAAAGGGCTCAGTTGCACAACTTTTGAGTGTGACTTTAACTCGTGAATTTGTATACTCCACGGTTATACTTTTTCAATTTAACCCATTTATGTAGTGCACTTTTCTACTTTATTTCAATAACAATTATAAAAATCATGAAAAGAAAGTTATATTCCTTCGGAAGTGTTGAAACCCATAACATTCACATGTAGATGGGTTTTTCTACACACCCGATATCTAAGCAAGAACACAGAGCAGAGTCATATTTAAATCTCAAACAAAAAAATGATGAAAGAAAAATCAGAAAAGGCAGTAGCATGCAACACAAACAAACCAAAAACCAGAAAACAACGCCATTAGACTCAATAAAACTGCCTAACCATACCATAAGTCAAATTAACAATTATTTTTAACTAGTATATACAGCAGTCCAACCGTAGAACATGGAATTTTGATTTCGAACAAATGAATTTTGCAAAAGAGAACACAGAGTAGAGGAGATTTGAGATAATGGATTTTTAATTTGGAGAATACACAAGTATACTCCCTTTTTTTTTTTTTTTGTGAGCAGCGGTAAAAAGCTCTATTCGGGTGGGTAATAAAAAAAATAAAATGAAAAATGTGCAACGCAGAGCACGTTATATTACTATGATTACGTTAAGTTTTTCTTATCCTTGATCTACAGAAATTTGCAATAAAAACTCAAAAATTTCAAAATTCTACTTTCCTATAGAGAAGAAAAAGTCAACCCAATTTCTTGAAAAATGAAATGAATTTAGGAATTAGTATCTTAAAACCCTAGAATTCTGAAATATTGAAAGAGGGCACATAAATCAGAAATTGGATCGAAGTATCAAAGGATATGAAAACAGAAATTAAACAAACACGTAACCTGGAAGCGATAAGTGCTTGAACCACAATTCAAACAGCCGACCCGTATAAAAAGTGTAAGAATTTCAAAACAGAAAATTCTGAATACATAAATAGAAGACATAAACACACTATGCATGTATGTGTGTTCGTATACGCACCTTGTATCTGTTTAGAGATAGATGCTCACGGCTCACTCGTTGGAATAAGAACGATGTGTGTTTAAACTTTTAAAGAACATTTTGAGAATTTTGGGGCAGAGGGAGGGAAGGAAATGGCGGGAAGCAGAAAGCGAAAATTTTGGAGGAGACACTACACAAAGAGAGAGACAGAGAGAGAGAGAGAGAGAGAGAGGGGAAGGGTTTTCAGTGATTTGTAACACCGAACGCACATAGAACTGGAAGTATCCACACTTCTCTCACTTACAATATGTTTACTGAAAAGGATTTTGATCTCCTTCCCATGTTGGTTGCCCAATTACATATAGGTTGCACACTTCTAATATTCATGCTAAAATAGCATTACATGATTGATAGTTTATGATTCTATACTCATCATTTTATTAATTATGTGAATGTCACATCAATATAAACATTATAAGTAGTCAATATAAGTAGGTAAAAAATCAAAACTCTTATCGCATATAACTCTGATTTTCATCTCCTATCTATTTATAATATCCACACTGAGGTGGTATTACATGATTGGTAAAAATAATAGGTATGAGACCATGAACTACCAATCATGTAATGCCACCTCAGCGATAAATATTATAAATGAACAACATAAGTAGATAAGAGATCAACACCCTACACTTATAATCTACTTAAATATTATATTTCTATTCATAAATTTCGTGTATATTGGATATCTCACAATTTCTTATTTTTTATTTATATATTCTATAAAAATTACTATTTTTATGAAAACTAGAAAAATAAAGCAGGAGAATAAAAGCAATGCGAAATGAATTGTGTTGACGTTGGAAAATGGTTTATATAATTTCCAAGCCAACTTAAAGATAAGTGTTGAGGTCGGCTATGACCGTAATGAGTAGTAGATAGGTAAAGATATGCAGGAAGACCTGATTATATGATCTTTGTAAGAGTGCTTTTTTTAAGCAGTCGAATGTCCGAACCGAAGGACATTTATGCCTCCTATTTATAGGAAAATATGTAATGATTCCTTCTATTTAATCTTTGAGACAGCATTAAATGGCCTATCTAGACTAGGCATTAAATGCCAAGCTTGGTATTTAATGCTTACAAGACATTCCTTTTTGAGGGCATTTAATGTGAAGGGACGTCGACATATGGACATGATAAACCATCCCGATGACGCGTGAATATGACGCTTTCTGACCGATAGGTCCGATCTGGATTTCCGGACGAGGTCCGAACTGCTTTCAAGATCAAGATGGACTTTAACCAAAATTGGGAAATGTGTCTCGAATCGAGAGCTATGGAACTTCACTACTGGTCGGCCATTTCGCACCGAAATTGTTGGATAATTAATATTTATCATGACAGAGCCAGATCGGAGGTCAACAATTGCCCCCCAAGACTGCTTTGACTTTGGGCAAAGGAGGTTTTCAAATCTGTTGTGGTTCGGGTGCGTGCTGATCTGGGTTCTGCCATGTTAGTGTGATATTTCTGACAGTTCATCTTGTTGTTTGACACGTGGGACAAGCTTAGTGGTCATGTCAGGCTTTCGCGTGGCTCGAGGGCACGCTTTGCTTGTGTCATTATTGCGGCATTGATGGTGCTGACTCCTTACCTTCCTTGTCTATAAATAGGGGGGAAGGTTCATTCGGAGCTCTTACTTTAAACGATTTTCCTTTCTCCGAGTTTTCTTTCGTCCGAGTTAAACGTCATAGCGGTAGGGACCTTCCGATCTAGAAGTCACTGCGGTTTATTGGATCAGACCTGAGGGTTAGAACGGTCAGTACCCACTCTCTTCTCTCTCTTTCAATTCTTTTCCTTCTTTCTTTCGTTTCGTCCAGTAGCATGTCTAGCGAGGTCGGCAGCGACAGTGGGGGAGAAGCCATTTCCTGGGGTAGGGGCCAGGAAGAAGAGGTAGAGGAGGTTAGCTCGGGTAGGATGGTAGAGGGGATAAATGAGGACGAAGTCCTCAGTCCGGATCCATTAACTGCCGTCCCTCTCCCGAATAGGTTGTGTCCACAAGCCGAGACGAGTGGTGGGGGAGAAGTTAGGTCTAGAGCCTTAGGTCGGAGGGAGGCGGATGTTGAGGCAGGGCTTAGGACGGCCCCGGTTTGGAAGTGCAGGTTCTTTCCTTCTGAAGTAAATGAGAAACAACTCCGGGACTGGCATAGAACTTATAGAGTCCCTGGATGAGATAGATTTCCTCGTCCCGGTCCCGAGGACCGAGGCCGATGATCCGCCGTTGGGGCATGTGGCTTTGAACCAGCCGCATCTTGTCACGGGCTTAGACTTCCATTCCTAGGATCATTAGGAAGTTCTGCGTGAGTGGGGAATAGCTCCAACCTAGCTCTGTCCCTAATGGTTCGAGGATCATGATAGGCTTTCTCATCCTCCTCGGGAGAAGCTCGGCTTTCCTCGCCCTCGGTTAGGGAATTTAACGGCTGTATTCTTTTAAGTCGGATGGGAAGAGGTCGGGCTGGTGGTACGCTTCAGTGAAGGCGAAGACGGGGGGTAGCGTTGTTACCCGGATCCCTGACTCAATAAAAATTGGAAAAAGTTCGGTTCTTCGCCCGGGTCCATGGCAATTCTCTGCGAGAACGATAGTAGGCGGATGTGAACATCCCATTCGTTATCACGAACTAAGTAAGGGTATTTCTTTACTTGTTCGGCTCGGTTAACCGCATTTCGCTCGACTGCTTACTTTGTCTTGCTTCCTGTGGTACATTCCTCAAGATCCGACGCTTTGAGTCTTCGAGATAGAGCTCGGAGGGCCGAGAGACATCGGCGAGGATCTCCGATCTAGCGAAGGCGTTGATAATCGAGGAGAACTTAGTGTCACTGTCTCTCTCCGTTCGATTCGGGTTATCCGCAAGCCCGTAAGTTTTTCGAGCCGGCTACTTTGTCATTTCTTTTCATGTTAATAGGTTTAGTTCGACTTTTGTTGTTCGGTCAAACCGTGAAGGAATGAAGGATATCTCGGCTCTTCTTAAAAGAAAGCTCGGTAGGAAAGGGCAGAGAAAGGCCCCGACGGACGATCAGGTGCCCAATGTTCGGCCTCGACCGGGCCTTCCCGGCCCCGAGCGCGTCTCCAAGATCTGACTCGGAGCGTCGAGGAGATAACCTCCTTCCCGCTTAGTCTTCTTGCCGTCCTCAATTCTTGTCCCCGACCTCCGTCACACTCGCAGCTCCCTTTGTATATGTCTGGGTCGACACCGGATAAGGACGAGGAGTATCTAAGGCTCCGTGGTTCGATTCCCAAACCAGTCCGTGACTTCTTTAGGTCCAACTCTCCTACCAGGGGTGATATTGTCGGCACCGCCTCTCTTGAAAGAAAGAGGCGATAACCGTGATAGGGAAGAGTTGGACTCAACCCAAAGAAAATATCTCCGGGCGGCATGGGGACGGTGGAGTCCATTATTGCGGCATCGGCGATACTTCCAGGCGGCAGATTCGACTTACCTCGTCCGCCGAGAAAATAGGAAGGATGCTAGCCGACGTCCGATCTATGAGGAGGAGGGAGAAAAGTTCGGGCCGAGCTTCTTTGAGAAGAAGCTTATGGCCATCTCAGGGGACGCCCTTATATGAGCAAGGACGAGGAGCCGAGGTGGAAGGAGGCCGAGTTAAATGCCTTGGCGGTGGAGCCGGACGAGGATAGGAAAAGTAAGACCGAAGCTTGTCTGCGAGAGCCGGAGGCCGAGAAGAAGAGCCGGGCTGAACTTATGGCTTCTTTGGATAAGGTCGTTGGCCGGGATGAGGCCGTGGCGATTTTAAATCTTCGATGCCTATCTCGCGAGCAAGAGATGGTCTACTTCCTCACGATGGAAGAACTGATTGGCGGCGGTGAGAAGCGTCGAGACCGGATGTTCGGTTCAAGGATGAGCTTGCCGAATCAGAGAAGAATTCTACACTCAATCCTCCATCTCCTGAAGAAGTAAATCGGCCCAAGGTTGAGGATTGAACTTCGGTTCTCTTTTGTTTGTACTGTTTTGAATTTTTATTGTATTAGACTGAAGTTTTTCGATAAAGTACTGCCCTGTTGCTTCGACTTCGGATGCTTGATCTCTTCTGTAGTTTTGACTAATGATTAATGCCGTTCTGTTGCCTTGTTGAAATCAACTAATTAATCAATTAACTTTAACTTCTAACTTCAGAGATCTGACTTTGGACTTCGGACTTCGGACGACGTCTTCGATAAATGTAATCAATTAATTTCTAACTTCACAGGTCTGACTTTGGACTTCTGACTTCGGACGACGTCTTCGATAAATTTAATCAATCAACTTCTAACTTCACAGGTCTGACTTTGGACTTCTGACTTAGGATGACGTCTTTGATAAATTAATCAATTAACTTCGAACTTCAGAGATCTGACTTTGGTATGTAGGCGAGCTGAAACTTGAGAGAATTAATCGTCGGGGATGTGGTCCGACCTGAAATGTATTTTGGTTTAGGGGTGTGGATGCCCCCAAGTATTCAGATCGGTATAATACATAGTGAGGAGGTCGGTCATAAGGACGAACTCTTTTTTTTTTTTTTGTTGGGAACGTAGTTCGGTCTCGTGGACGAACTGTATTCCTTGAAAAAACTGTCTTTAGGATGAAGGGACTTTAGTTTTGGTTATTGGTGACGTAAACTTACGCCATCCAACGCATGTTCTAGCTTTATGACTTTGTGTTAGGTAGGTTTAGACTATGTCTAGACACAGGTTTTTTTAACACAAGTATTTTCGCAAATGTCCTTTGATTCATACGTGGGAAGTTTACAAGGTGGAAGCCGTGGCTTCTTTTAACAAAAGTAGCACATGCCCATAGGCCTTGTAGGCAAGTGTTATTGATAGTATTTCTTCGTGTGTTCGGCATTCCATGGGTGTGGGAGTGACGGTCCTTACATATTTGAGCTCGTAAGCTCCGCTTTTGAGGACTGTGACAATCTTGTAGGATCCTTCCCGCCGGAGCAAGTGTTCTGCTTGGCTCTCTTTTTGTTGCCAAAAAACCTTTCTTAAAACTAAATCTCCACTTTGAATTTCGCTCCCCTAACTTTCTTTGTTATAATACCTTGTGTTTCTCTGTTTGTAAATTGTATTTTTCGATTCATCCCCAAATTTTCATTTCTTCCAAAGAGGTCGAGCTCATTTGTCATGGCATCATCGTTGCGATTTTCATCAAAAGTCCAAACTCTAAAGGATGGGAGTTCGAGCTCTCTTGGGATGACAACTTGGTTCCAAAAGCTAGTGAGAAAGGTGTTTCTCCGTACTTGGCCGTGCACGTTGTTCGGTAAGACCATAACACGCTTGGGAGTTCTTCCACCCAAGATCCTTTCGATTCATCCAAGCGAGTCTTCAAGGTGTGCTTGATAATCTTGTTTACTGACTTCGACCGACCGTTGGACCGGGGTGATTTGGAGTGGAGAAGTGTTTCGATATTCAGTTCTTCGCAAAATGACCTGAGTTTAGAATTATCGAATTGCCTGCCGTTATCTGTAACGATTGAGTAGGGAACCCCAAACCTACAGATGATTGATTTCCATATGAAATCCGTGGTTTTCTGCTCGCATTATCTTGGCTAGCGGTTCCTTACGCCCATTTGGTGAAGTAATCCACAGCGACTATGGCGTATTTAGTTCCACCTTTTCCAGTTGGCATAGGTCCGATTAGGTTAATCCCCCATTTTGAGAACGGCCATGGACTGAGGATCGAGGTCAGTTCTTACGGGTGAGCCCTAATGGTGGGGCCGAACCTCTGGCACTTGTCGCATTTTTTTGCAAATTCGATGGAGTCTTTCTTTAGCGATGGCCAAAAGTATCCCTGCCTTAAGATTTTGTGTGCTAGTGACTGTCCTCCAGTATGGTTGCCGCATATCCCTTCGTGCACTTCGCTGAGGGCATATTTGGCTTCGTTTTCCTTCAAGCATCTCAGTAGGGGGAGGGAGAAGCCTTTCTTGAATAGGACGTCGTCAACGATGGTATACCTAGCTGCTCTGATCCGTAATTTTCTTGCCTCGGTGCCATCTGGGGGAACCTTGCCATCCTTTATGAATTGGATGATCTCGTCCGTCTAGCTAGGTCTTAGATCGGCCATGGTGAGGCTGTGCTCGGGCTGACTAATTGCAGGACTGTCGATTCTCCCGATTGGGATGTTCTCCAATTCAACTATACCTTCGCTGGTAGCGAGTCGTGCCAGAGCGTCGGCGAGACTATTTTGAGTTCTCAGGATTTGCCTGACCTCGACGGTGTTGAACGATTTGAGTTCTTGTTCCACTATCTGTGAGTAAGACGCCATCCTTTCATCCTTGGTTTGATAGGATTTGTTGATTTGACTGACTACTACTAGGCGGGAGTCGGCAGAGACGAGTAGTTTGAGTGCCCCATACTTCTTGCAAACCTCAGACCGGCGACCAAAGCCTCATATTCAGCCATGTTGTTAGAGGCATGAAAATCAAATCGCAAAGACCGACAGTGGTTCCATGTCTGGACTCATCAGGACCACTCGCTCTCCGGTAGCGTGTTTCGGTTGATGATCCATCCACGAAGAGAGTCCAACATTCTTCTTGTTTGGCACTAGATTTGTGCTCCTGATCGAAACTCGAACTTCGAGCGAAGTCGGCGAGCTTGACCTTTGGCCGAAACCCGGTCCGCAGTGGAGCTCGAACTGGCCGAGCTCTACTACCTATTTCACGAGTCGTCCAGATGTGTCAGGTTTTTGTAGGACTTGCCTCAGAGGATAGTTTGATAGAACCTCTATTGGATGTTGCAAAAAGTATGGTCCGAGCTTCCTTGCGGACATGATGAGGACTTATGCCGCTTTTCCATGGGGCTATATCTCGAGCTCGGCATCATGTAGTGCTTGGGCGGCGTGTAATACACGGCCGTTGGATTCCTTCGTCCGACCTTATCAATCTTGAGCTAATGGTCTTTGTGAGACCGCGAGATGCGTGGTAAGGACTTCTCCATCCATTGGTTTTGATAACAATGGAGGTTGTGCTAGTTGTTTTTTTAGTTTTTCAAAGGCTAGCTGGCATGCTTTACTCCACTTGAGCTCTTTGCCGCCTCGAAGAGCGTCAAAGAAGGGTTTGCACTTGTCGGTTGATTTTGAAACAAAACGACTAAGTGCCGCTATTCGTCCAGTTAGGCTTTGTACCTCTTTGATTTTGGCGGAGGGTCTCATTTCCTGAAGAGCTCTAATTTTCTCCGGGTTGGCCTCAATATCCCTTTGGTGAACCATGTAACCCAGGAATTTCCCCGACCCTACTTCGAAGGAGCATTTGGTAGGATTGAGCTTCATCTTATACCTTCTCAATACGGAGAACATTTCAGCAAGGTGTTGGATGTGATCTGTCGCCTTAGTACTTTTGACAAGTATGTCGTCAACGTATACTTCCATGGTTTTTCTAATGAGTTTGGAAAACATTGAGTTGACTAGCCGTTGATAAGTAGCTCCTGTATTTTTCAATCCAAAAGGCATAACTCGATAGCAGTACAAACCTCGGTCAGTAATGAAAGAGGTATTCTCTTGATCATCTTCGTGCATTGCTATTTGATTGTATCCGGAGTATGCGTCCATAAAGCTCAGCAACTCATGCCCGGCTGTGGCGTCCACCATTTGGTCTATTCGAGGGAGTGGAAAGTCATGCTTTGGGACATGCTTTGTTCGTGTCATTGAAATCAATGCATACTCTCCAAGACCCGTTGTTCTTTTTACTAAGACGGGGTTGGCCACCCATTGAGGTAAAGTGATTCCCCGATGAAGCCACACCGGGTAGCTTGTCGACTTCTTTGGCAAGGCTTCATACCTTTCCGGGTTAAGAGGACGTCGGCGCTATTGCTTTGGTTTGACGTCCGAGAGCTTGTGTTCGATCGCGGCATGATATTTTCGGTCTATCCTCCATATCCGCATGTTCCCAAGCGAAGACATCAATGTTGCTTTTAGGAAGGCCGTGAGTTGGGACTTTATTGATTCATTGAGCTCTTTTTCGATGCGGAGGACTTTCTCAGGATGACTGATGTCGACCTTTATCAGTTCTAGCTCTTCCACCGGTTCGGCCTGCCTTTCCTGTAGATCTGACCTGGGATCGAGACGACCTAATTCTTCCACCCGGTCTTTCTCCGGTTTGTCCATATTCAACCTATGCGCTGGAAGTTCGAGCTCTTCCTGGAGCATGTCTACTTCCGCTCGGGAGAAGGTGATGTTACAGTTTCTAGCCACTAGCTGACTTCCTCGTACTATTCCCACCCCGTGGGAAGTGGGGAATTTGATAGCTTAGTGGTAGATGGACGCGGCTGCTTTAAGTTCGTGAAGTATTGGCCGTCCTAGAATAGCATTGTAATTAGATGGGAGGTCTACGATTACGAAATCATGCGATGATCCTCCCGTGGCGGGGAGGTAGTCCGGGCTCGACTACTTAGTGCGATTTGCCCTTCTGAGTCACGTAGTCCCAGTGTGAATCCTTGTAGGGGCTTCGGAAAGGCCCGACATGTCGGGCGTCAATTTCCATTTGCTTGAACGTTCTTAGATATAGGACATTTACAGAGCTCCGTCGCCTACTAGTGTTCGATGAATATCAATTCCCGACAATCGGCATGGTGATGACGAGTGTATCCGAATGTGGTTGCGATACATGGGACGCGTCTTCTTCTTGAGAAGGAGAACTTCTCTCTGCGTCAAGGTTAGTTATGCCACTTTGACAAGATTGGTAGGCGGTATGAGCTTCCTAGAAAGCTTGCGCGCTATCTCCTAGATCCTTCCAAGTACTGACTTCCTCCTACTATCATGCGAATCTCACATCGTCCTTGCTGAGGTGGAGGTGGAGGTGGAGGTGGAGGTGGAGGTGGAGGTGGAAGTTCTGCACGATCTTGCGGACGGGGTGGCTCACCTCCTCCAGATGGCCATGCTAGGAACTCTTTTAGGTGGCCTCGCCTGATGAGGCTCTCTATTTCCCCTTTCAAATCTCGGCAATCGTCGGTGTCGTGCCCGGCGGACCGGTGATATCTGTAGTATTTCCTCTGGTTGAGCTCGGATGAGTTCGCTCTCATGGGAGTGGGTTTCTTGAGGATGTCCTTGTCTTTAGTTTTCATTAGGACATTCTCAAGCGACGATTCGAGATGTGATATCCTCGAACCTCGCGAAATTTGGTCTAGTCCGACACGGATCTTGGAAGTCCAAATTTTCTTCGAGATTTCTTTCTTTTCTGGTTTGAGGTCTTTCTCTTTGCCCCATTAGCGTTATCTCTCTGGGCCTGACCGCCATTCTCTTGGTCCGAGGTGGCTTCTTCGGACCGATGTGCTTTTCAGCTCTAGCCAGGAATTCTTGGTATGTTGCCGGTCCATCCTCATAGACAGACCACCAGAATCGAGTTTTTGTCCGCAACCCTGACAAAACTGCCATTAGGGCAGCGTCGTAAGAAATTTTATCTACCTCTACTATCTTCTTGCTGAATCGGTCCATGTAGGACCTCAACAATTCAGTTCGACCTTGTTTGATGCTGACAAGGCGTTCTTTTGGAGTGGATCGAGTTCTCGTCCCCATAAACGTGGAGATGAACTGATTTGACAGGTCATTCCAACTCCGAATGGAGCGCTGTAGTAATTTTTTGAACCATCTCATCCCTCTGTTCCCGAAGGTAAGAGGAAAAGTTCGGCACATGATTGCGTCATTGGCTCCTTGGAGTTCCATCCAGGAGGTGTATCTGTCGAGGTGACCTACAGGATCGTTGCCATCCTCGTAGCTAGTCAACTGTGGCATTTTTAGCTTTTCTGGCAGAGGACTTGCCAAGATATCCTCCATGAATGGAGAGTGTCTGTCGGTGGCGTAATCTTCCGGGGTGTTTTTTTGTTTTGCTTCCAGCTCGGCCAGACGCTGCTTCATCAGTTCGAGTTCATCCGGAGTGTTTTGCACGCTTGATGTTGCCATAGATGGGGCTCTTTCCTTTCCTTGTACTTTCTGCTCATGCGGGATCTGGGAGGGCTGTCCTAGGCGGTCGAACACACTGGCTGACCGCTGTGTGGCGGCTTTCCTGGGAGGACTGGGGCGTATGCTCTTTCCTCCCTTACTTTCTGGTGAGCTCTTGTCACCGAACTCTAGTCTTCTTTTCACACGATGGTCCTTAGATTTGTCACGTCTTGGGCGACTCGCTTCGAGTCGAGACTTGTTTAGTGGTGGCTTGGTTTTCTCAAGCCGCTCAATAGCGTTAGTTAGGTACTCAAGTTTTTGTAGAACTGCGTCTCTTTCGTTGGCACGGGTTTGAGCTGAAGTTTCTCCTTGTTGTCTGCGGCGGAAGACCTGGGGAAGGTCAATATGTTGGCTTCCAGTTCTTCCTTGACTACGGGCCCTTGAGTCATGACTGCGACTCATGTTTGTAGGCTTTTCTATGTTGGAGTGTTTTAGATATGACGATTAAGAGTTGATCTTTCTTGAGAATTTTTGGGATGCGGAGGGGCCCTCCTTCTAGCGCCAAACTGCTGACGTTGGAAAATGGTTTGTATAATTTCCAAGCCAACTTAAAGATAAGTGTTGAGGTTGGCTATGACCGTAATGAGTAGTAGATAGGTAAAGATATGCGGGAAGACCCGATTATATGATCTTTGTAAGAGTGCTTTTTAGCGGTTGAATGTCCAACCTGAAAGACATTTATGCCTCCTATTTATAGGAAAATATGTAATGATTCCTTCTATTTAATGCTGAGACAGGCATTAAATGACCTATCTAGACTAGGCATTAAATGCCAAGCTTGGCATTTAATACTTACAAGACATTCCCTTTTTTAGGGCATTTAATGTGAAGGGATGTCTGACATATGGACATGATAAACCATCCTGATGACGTGAATATGACATCGGACCTGATAGGTTCGATCTGGATTTCCCGGACGAGGTCCGAACTGTTTTCAAGATCAAGATGGACTTTAACCAAAATTGGAAAATGTGTCCGTACTGAGAGCTATGGAACTTCACTACGGGTCGGCCATTTCGCACTGAAATTGTTGGATAATTAATATTTATCGTGACAGAGCCAGATCGGAGGTCAACAAATTGTATATTTTATTATAACTATTGACCAATATTTATAGAATTCTAAAGTAGGTTACAAAGAGATTTGGATACAATCAAACAAAACTTATCAAAATATACTGATAAGACTAAGTATCTTGATAAGTCTAAATAGTCATCAATAATTATCTTATAATTTTACAACACTCCCTATTTGATGACTATTTCTACAATAACTATCTTGCTAAAAATTTTGTTTGATAAAATCCAGTGGGACAAAATATCAAACGAAAAGAAAAAAGAGTACAATAATTGTTAAAGTTTTGGAGTATTAAGAAAATGCTGGCTCATTAAAACCTTGCCAAGAAAACTCAGTGGAACAAAACCTAGACTAATGAAAAAGAGTACAGCTACTTCCATAATATTAATCATTGAAGATCTTTGAGTCGACGCATTCCAATATCGTGCACCAATTTCTTGAATGTGGATGTTAGCAATGATTTTGTGAATAAGTCAACCAAATTGTCACTTGAGCGAATTTTTTGAACATCGATATCACCATTCTTCTAAAGCTCGTGTATATAGAAATTTTTGGAGAAATATGATTTGTCCTGTCCCTTTTGATGTAGCATCCTTTGAGTTGTGCAATACAAGCTGCGTTGTTTTCATACAATATTGTTGGACTATCCTTTGTTGCAAGGTTATCCGCATGATGTTTGGATATGATATGTCATGTTTCTCAACCATGCACATTCTCGACTTGCTTCGTGCATTACAATAATTTCATAATAATTTGAAGATGTTGCTGTCAATGTTTGCTTCACAGATCTCCATGATATAGTTATTCCTCCACGTGTAAACACATATCCTGTTTGTGATTTAGCTTTATGTGGATCGGAGAGATAACCTGCATCTGCATATCCCACTAAAGACAATCCTAATTTTTGTGAATAAAATAATCTCATGTCAATAGTACTTTTTAGATAACGAATAATGTGTTTAACACCATTCCAATGTCTTTGAGTTGGTGCATATCTATATCTTGCAAAGAGATTTACAGAAAAAGCTATGTCTGGTCGAGTGCAATTTGCAAGATACATTAATGCACCAATTGCACTTAAGTATGGTACTTCAGGTCCAAGATTTAATTATCCATCCTCAAGTGGACGAAATGGATCTTTTTTCACTTCAAGTGATCGAACGAGCGTAGGCGATGTCAATGGATGTGCTTTATCCATATAAAAACGCTTTAAAATTTTTTCTGTATAAGAAGATTCATTAATAAACAATCCTTATGAGAAATGTTTAATTTGTAATCCTTGACAGAATTTGTTTTTTTCCAAATCTTTCATCTCAAATTCATTTTTTAAATAATCTGCAATTTTGTTGAGCTCTTCAAGAGTTCCTATAAAGTTTAAATCATCAACATAAACTGCAACAATTGCAAATCCAATATATGTGTTCTTTATTAAAATACAAGGACATACATCGTCGTTTTTATAACTTTCTTTCAACAAATATTCGCTAAGGCAATATACCACATTAGTCCGAATTGTTTTAATCCATACAATGATTTTTGCAATTTAATTGAAAAATTGTTATGGGGAATGAATCATTTGCTTCTGGTACTTTAAATCTTTCAAGGATTTTTATGTGTATGTCACTATCAAATGAACCATACAGATATGCAGTTACTATATCCATAAGGCGCATATCAAGCTTTTGTGATACAGTCAAACTTATTAAAAATCTAAATGTGATGGTGTCTATTATGGGAGAATATGTTTCCTCATAATCAATTACAGGTCTTTGTGGGAAGTCTTGGGCTACGAGTCGGGCTTTGTATCTTGTGATTTCATTGATTTCATTCATTTTTCTTGCAAATACCCATTTGTATCCTACATGGATTATATTTTTAGGGGTTCGAATTACAGGTCCAAACACTTTTCATTTTTCTAAGGAATTCAACTCCGCCTATATGGCTTCTTTCTATTTTGGCCAATCGTTTTTATTTTGACAATCTTTAATAGATTGTGGTTCAAAATCCTCATTTTGCATGATATTTAGTGCTACATTAAAGGCGAAGATATTGTATACGATAATACTATTTCATTCCCATAATTTATGACATAATAAATAATTTATTGAAATCTCATTGTTTTCAGACACTTGTAGTTCTTTAGGAATCACATTATCAGTGTTTGATTGATCAATCGTTTCTACCATTGTTTTATTAAAAGTTTTTAGTTGGATTTTCTCTTGTACCTTTTTCTTTCGAGATACAGAGTCTTTAACACCAACTGGTCGACTACGCTTCTGACGTATTTGAGATTCATTTACTATGGCAGATTGTCCTACAGGGACATCAATTTTTGCAGGAGTATTTTCTGCTGGAACATATGACTTTGTCTCTTTCCTTGTATCAACGAATACATCAGGTAATTGGCTTACAACTATTTGTAAGTGAATGATTTTTCAACTTCTTGCTCACATTGGTTACTACGGGGATCAAAATGAGATAGAGTTGTTTCATTCTAATAAATTTTATCTTGTTTTTCATGATGTAGTTTTTTCCCTCCCAAAGTTGGGAAAGTCATTTAACCAAAATGACAATCTACAAAACATGTAGTAAATAAATCACCCGTTAAAGTTCAAGATATCTAATAATGGATGGTGAGTCAAACCCAACATAAATTCCAAGTCTTCGTTGGGGACCCATCTTCGTACGTTGTGGGAGTGAAATTGGGACTTGGACAGCACAACTAAAAACTCGTAGATGAGAAATATTAGGTTCGTGACCAAATGCAAGTTGTAAATGTGAGTATTCATGATAAGCAGTTTGTCTTATACGAACTAATAATGCAGCATGTAATATAGTATGACCCCAAACATATGTTGGGAGTTTTTTTAATAAGTAAAGGCCAAGAAATCAATTGAAGAAGTTTGATAAATGACTCTACTAAGCCATTTTGTGTATAGACATGAGCAACTGAATGTTCAACGATAATCCCGATTGACATACAATAATCATTGAAAGCTTGTGATCTAAATTCACCAACATTATCAAGATGGATTGTTTTGATTGAGTAATCGGAGAATTAAGTTCTTAGTTTTATAATTTGAGCAAGTAGCCTAGCAAAAGCTACATTTCTAGTAGAAAGTACGCAGACATGTGACCATCTAGTAGAAGAATCAATTAATACCATAAATTAACGAAATGGTCCACATTATGGGTATATCGGCCCACATATATCTCCATGAATTCTTCTAAGAAAGTTGGAGATTCAACACGAACATTCGTAATAGAAGGTCTAATGATTAACTTTTCTTGTGAACAAGCAGCACATGGATAATCATTAGGTAAAAGAATCTTCTGGTTCTTTAGAGGATGTCCATGTGAGTTATTAATTATTCGACGGTTCTTTAGAGAATGTCCATGTGAGTTATTAATTATTCGACGCATCATTATTACTCCTGGGTGTCCAAATCGATCATGCCAAAGCATAAAGCTTTTTGGTTCAACGAACTTCGAGTTCGTGACATTGTTTGATTCAAATATTTTTATAAATGTATAATACATGCCAGATGGGAGTGCCATGAGTTTTTCTTTTATCTACTTATAGCCAGATACAAAATAAATTATACAAATATATTCATAATTAATTTATTGCATTGTCTCAATGTGGTATCCATTGCTGCAGATAACTTTAAAATTAAGCAAAATTCTTCTGGATTTGCTAGAATAAAGTGCATCATTTATATGCAATTTTTGTATTATTTGGTAAGATAATACTAGCTCTTTTGGAGCTTTCAACGATATTTGATGTACCAGATATCGTATTAACATTATTTTCTACTAATGATAAGTCCAAAAAATATTTTTTATCTTGAAGAATTGTATGAGTAGTTACACTATCAGCTAAATGGATATCTTGACAATTCATCATGAATCTATAAACATGACTAAATAGATAATTTTTAAATAAATGAGTTTAAAACTAAAAAGAAATTTAAATATAAAGAAACATTTCAATCAGCTAAACTAGTTTAACAACGCAAAATTTCAAACTTTAAAAGAACCTATTTCAAACTAAAATTTTGAATCAAAGTAAATACAACTATATCGAAAGTAAACTAGTCTATATTTTCTATCACACCTCTATCGATCAAATGATTGATATTTCTACTTTGATCAGCAAAAAAATTAGAGACGTCTAGATGAGTCATATCAATTGGACCATCAAAATCAGCAAAATTTGTTTCCACTTTTTTTTTTTCTCTTGATTGATCTTTGGTAGAGACCCACAAGATGTTTTGTCGTACGACAGGTACGCGACCAATGTCATTTCATCCCACATCTAAAGTAATTTTCTTCGTGCTCCTTTTTGGACGAGTTATTTTCATTTATTTTGTGCTTTTTAAATATGTTACCTTGTGGTTGATAATGTCCATTATTTCGTCCAAATCCGCGCCCTCGCCCTCCATGCCCCACGCCCATGCGTGTCGCCTCGTATCGTGTCCGCGCGTCGTCCACGTCCACGTCACGTCCACGTCCACGTCGCATCCATGACTTGATATTGCATTTGCTTTAGGCAATGCTGTGGAACCAATTGGACGTAGCCCATGATTTTTCATCAACAGTTCATTATTTTGTTCAGCAACTAGCAGGCAGGATATAAGTTCTGAGTATTTATTAAAACCACGCTCACAATATTGCTGTTGAAGGATCACATTGGAGGCATTGAAGGTGGAGAAAGTCTTTTCCAACATACCTTCATCAGTGATTTTTCTCCACACAGAGTTAGTTTTGAAGTTATTCTGAATAGTTTAGAATTGTACTCACTAACTATTTTAAAGTTCTGCAGGCGAAAGTGCATTCATTCATATCGGACTTTGGGAGGACTATAGTCCTCTGATGGTTAAACCTTTCGGAAAGTTTTTCCAAAGTATTTTTGGATCTTTTACGATAAGGTACTTAATTTTCAATCCATCATGGAGATAGTGACGAAGGAAAATGAGTGCTTTTGTATCTTTTATTGTCTCTCCCAGACCCTTTGAGATAAGATGAATCTCAGCATCGAGGATCCATGACAAGTAGGTTTTGCCTTTGCCAGATAGATCGAGTACAACAAACTTAAGTTTTGTGATATTCGCCATTTGAGTAACTACACAATGAACAAGAAAATATAATTAATTTTCTATTAGACATTGTATAATCATATAATTCACATTAATCAATGTCAACACAACATGATTTATATGCTTTCCTTCAGGGATAAGCATTAGTTGATTAATTACTCATTTATATCATAATTTAATTATGTGATTTGATATTCTTCGAGACATGCGCTTCTTCTAGAGCACAATAAAATATTATTTCGACTACTGCTCAATATTCTTCTGGAATATAAAAATTATAACGTCATATTTTCATAAGTAATTAATATTCTTCTGAAATATTTAAATTGTAATGTTATGCTCTTCCGGAGCAACTAATATTTTGTCAAAATATTATAATGTTGTGCTTCTTCACGGACAACAACAAATCATTATTCTGAAGTAAAGATTTACTCTTCAAGAGTATTATTATAATATTATAATAAAATATTACATTTTATAAAATTGGGCTATTCAGAAGCAATTAATATTCTACTGAAATATTAATATAATATAAAATTGTGTATCTTCACAATTAAAAAAATACAATTAAAACAGATTTTATTCAAGAACTAATAACTTGTTACTAAACATTAAATAATAATACTATCAATGCAATATGAACTAAGATTGTACAGTCAAGTATCATTAGACGTATACGTGCATGTACAGTTAATTTTAATACAAATCAAAATACAGTATACATGAGTCGAAATATTTCATTCGATCAATACATTGTGCATGCCAATTATTTCATGGATATTGAATAAAACTGTTCTGAAATTGATATCATCCCACCATAATTATGTATGAACATATATTAAAATATTGTATGAAAGTAAGATAAATCCAATTAAAGAATCTAGTAATAATTTTTTTTCAACAATTGTACACAATTATGATTATAAGTTAATGGACATTATGATGATTAGGCACACCAATATTGAATGCAGATCATTGAATCGTATAAAGAAATTTTGCACACGTAAATACCACAAATAATTACAGAACCATCAAATACATGCAAATCTTTTTTTTTTAATTACATGAAATTTTCAATATAATGAATAATAAATATAAAAGAAAGTATTCTAACCTTTTTTTTTTGAATAGTAAAAAGGATTACTTTGATAACTTAATTGGTTAGAGCGTCGTGTTGATAACATGTTATGAAACTAAAGAAATAAAGTAGGAGAATAAAAAGATGCAAAATGAATTGTATATTTTATTATATATGGACCTATATTTATAGGATTACAAATTAAGTTACAAAGAGATTTGGATAAAGAGATTTGGATACAATCAAACAAAACTTACCTAAATATACTGATAAGAGTAAGTATCTTGATAAATCTAAATAGTCATCAATAATTATCCTATAATTTTACAACACTATTTATAATTTATAAAAAACTTTAACAAACATAGTATTATAATTTTATAGTAGAATGAAGTAGCAATGTAAAGTTGAGTTGGTCATTTAGAGTGCTCAATATTACTGGCCCGCTTGTTTAGAAGTTCAGTTCGAAAATGTCTAAGCCCACTTCGAGTTAGGTTGAGCCACATGCTTGCTGGACTTGTTTGTGGACCAATGAATGTAGTTATGATTGTACAAAAATTTGTCAAATTGTAAATTGAATCGAATTTTTTAATTTAAGAATGTTGGTTCGGGTCCAAATCATTCCTTTCATTTAAATTTATTTGTACAAATTAACCCTTTTGTTAGTTTTAATGATAAATGTTAACGAATGTGGACGGCAATGCCCTTTTTTCGCAAAGAAACATTTATTTAGGAACTCATTTGTCAAAATCTAAACGATATAGACGTTTTGCACAATCAAAACAAATAATAATGATGAAATGTGCTAATTACCTTTTTATTTACCAGATTATAAGTTTTCAAGTGCAGATTTTCATATTTTCAATAGTAATTTCAACTTCTATTCCAATTTCATTCTCCAATCGCCATTAAAATTTTGTTTTTTTAATTACCAACACAATCTACTTTGCAAAAAATAACTGCAATTTTATTATGGATTTGAGATTCTTGAGGTTTTTGTATTCGTTAGTATATATAATGGAGCAATTGATTATTATTATTAAGTTTTGCAATCTTTAAATGATGGATTAATTAATTATTATTGAGTTTTACAAAAAAAACTAGTATGCAGGGATAGTATGAAAAAAATTTGGATTAATATTTGTTGTAGAATAAGGACATAAGTAGCAAGATTCAAGATGCACATAAAGTGTTTGTGAAAATGTATGAGTCAAATTTTTGTCTAGAATATAAATTAAGGCAAATATTAGAAAGTGACATGGTGTGACACTTTTTAATTAATATGTCGCACGGTGTAATTTGACTTTTTTCAAGGGAACATGCTTGTTTAAGCTTACAATAAGCTTATCAAAACATTTTAATTGATATTTAGATCTACAATTATAATAACGTTGGGTTGTATTCGTTTTGGGAATATATATGAACATATGTGACTACATTTTATTTGATTTTGGGATATGAAAAACATGTTTTTGCATTTTATAACTTGTGTTGCCTATCCATTTTTATAGGAACATTATTCATTTCCTCATTGTTGACTTTTATTTTAATCATTTATTTGAAAATGTCTCATGCAATGTACTTAAGATTTTTCTCTATTGTATAATTTTGTATTCAAAGTATTCGACTTTAGGTTATGTTTGTGAGTTAGGCGGTGCGATCACGGTGGTCACAATTTTGAGCATTATAGACTGTGTGTGAAATTAATCAAAGAACATGTTGACAATGTTTTTGTAAAAAAGTATGAGTCAATTTTTAGTTTGACAATTATAAATACCTGTGAAAATGATAAGAGTTAGAAAGTGACATGATGTGTCACTTTTTAATGAAAAGGTCGCAGACTGTGTAGTTTAATATTTTTTTATAATAGAATATCTTTAGCTAAACTTTACAATGTGCTTATAAAAATATCTTAAACTAATATTGAGCAGGTCGTGGTCCATTTAACCAGTTTTCTTAAATAAGGGGTTCTGGAGGACAAAATACTCACGGTCGTTGCCAATCTACTACTTCTCAACATTTCATTCAGAACAACACAAAAAGTTTTTTGGCAAGTACAAAGTTAAAATCCACACATCCAAGTCTATGGTAAACTTGGTCACACTACACTCAAGTACCAGTACAAGTTCAATCAAAACTATAATTCATGCAATACACAAATGGCGGGTATGATTGCATAGCCTGAGATAATCACTGATCTTTCACGGTATCCTGATTCTAGCACATCAAATCACTATATTCCTTGTGCAAACAATTTAGCAGATAAATCTTATTATAATGGAGGTAAAAGAACTAAACATCATTTACTTCTGCTTTCTCAAAATTTGCTTATGATGATAGTGTCTTTTTTAATTTCATCATCATTCTGTTTTGTGAAGGTGCAGACTTCGAGGAAGGTTCTTCAACGAGGTCAACTTAAGGATGGTCTTTATGCTTTCAAATGTCGCTTCCAAGAAATTTTCATATGCAATCCAGTTCTAATATTTATGTTTTTGATTAAAATTGAAGTCCAGAGGCTCTTTCAATCACCGTTGTATTTCTACGTTAGATCTTTATCATAGAAGGTTGAGTCATCCCTCCTTCAAAGTTGTAAAATATATTTTGCATGATTTTAATGCTAAATTCTCGATAAAAGATGTTCATTCTTTTTGTTCAACTTGTTCATAGGTAAAAGTCGTTGTTTACCATTTTCAAATTCTACTACTGTATACACTAAACCTCTTAAGTATATTCTGATATTTGGGATGCCTTTAGTCGATATACATGTATCTTTCTATTAAAACAAAAATTTGATGCATTGCAAGCATTTATTCAATTCAAAAGGCAAGCTAAATTTTAGTTTGAATCACAAATTAAATCTCTTCAAATTGATTTGGTAGAGAATTTCAACCCTTCAATTGTTGAACAATGAAGGAGATGAATAACAAAACAAGAGGTTAGAAAATTCATCAAATGGAATGTTTGAACACGATTTTGAATCGCTGTCCTCAAACGATAGTTGCCACTACCAAGATAAGTGCTTGAAGGCTTTAATGGCAAATAGTTTGCAGGAGTAAACAAACCTTTAAATCAAGCTCAAATCAAGCAAAATGAACTTGAATAAGAATTTGAAGAACTCTTTAGAAATATGAGTTTTGATCTTTGATTTGGATGTAAGTATATGTATTTGATGTTAATTAGTGTTTTTTCAACATAAAAACCATATATATTTGTAGATTATCAAGTCATACACATAAATAAGTGCCAAAACCAAGCCAAAAGATGCCAAAACTTTTCAAAACGATGCCAAAATTCAAAACCAACGGTCATAGCCCAGTACAATTATTTGGCCTCTGTTGCCAACAAATGATGCACAGTGTTTGCCCAACATAAATTTCGACTGAAAATTTTGGTTTTTCCTCTTTTGTTTCTGGGTTTTGCTCTCTGGTATTTTTTCCACCTACTTGATATCCTCTCAGAGATATTAGATTCCAAATCACTTCTTATTATAAATTGAACAATTTTACAACAACCCCCTACTTGTTCAATTATATGATGAGCTCAAACTCAAATTTAATGACGCTTATGCATAAAGTATGGATATCTTTCGATTTGAATCCAACCTTAGTGTAAATATCACAAAGTATCATCAAAATCTTAGGTAGCATGAACTCTTTGAACATGTTATTCTTTATGATGATACCGGTAAAATCGCACACACAAGCATCATGCATTCCAAGTTCTACACTATCTTGTTTAGCGCTCTTAAGGCCTTGCACTTATCCTATTCATGAATTTTTAAGAGATATACTCCAAATCTCTATAGATGCAGCACCACATCGAAGTTCATATAGGTAAAGTTCTTACAATATCTTTGTCACTCTTAGAGATACTTGATCCAACAATTTGAACTTTATTAAGAGTTATAAAAACTCATCCTTCCTTTTTGTGACAACCAACACTTATAACCTAGGATAGGATTTAAAAAAATAATAAGTGCTGAAATTATCAACTTGTCAAATGACTTGTTGTTACCCTTTGAACATGAGGTATACTTGTTAGTATAATCAAGTAGGGTTGTTGTCATTTGGTGGATTTAATTACGGTGAATAATTATCTAAAATAATATATATAAGATACTGATAAGATATGTGTTGCTGCATACAGTGCAACATTGCTGCATAATGTGTAACATTGCTCCACCTTTAAACATAAGTTTGTGGCATATGAGTAAAAAGAATTCTTCAGGAACCTTCTTGTGATCAGAAGATGAATTGCTAAACGAGAGGTTGATTTGACTGCCTTACGCTATTAATTGCCAAAGAAAGATGCATCATTTAACTTTTGTATTAGGAGTGCTGATTATATGTAAACAATGATAAATGTAGTACGAAGTAAAAATTAGAATAGTAAATGCTTCGTTCGAGCTAGGAAAGTCACGTCAACATATAATGAGAAAAATAAAATTTGGAGGATAGAATTAATTACTAGCATGGACGTCTTGTATAAGAGTGTGATATGTAAGTATAGTAGAGGTTTCCCATAAAATACAAGTTTTTATTATATAAGCAAAGTGAATATATATATATATATATATATATATATATATATATATATATATATATATATATATATATATCCACAACTTAATCTAAGCAACATAATTCATGGGATAAAATGTGTGAGTAGCAAAGTTAATTATTATGTTCAAAATAAGAGAATAATATAGCACCTCTCTCATCAATGGTTGTAACAAAATTTATTTGTACAATAGCTGCAATAAGTAATTTCATATATGAACCTTATAAAAATGTCGAGGATTATCTTACCATAAACATTGTAGAAACTATAACCACACTACATTTTTTGTATATCTTATTGTTAGATGTTAAGGCTTATCTTAGATGTATGAAATTGTCTGCTAATGTAATTTTTTTATTCGACATATTGAATAAACATATATTGGCACTTTAAAGGCTCATTTATGTTTTCATTACTTGCTTCCAGTATATACTTCATTTCAAGTAATGTTTTCATTTCTGTAGCTACAATACACATACCGTTAGATACGTAATCCTCACATATAGGATCCCAAAACTTATTCCATAAATCACCTAGATTATTAGGACCGCAGAGAATTAGTATGGTAGCAAATAATCGGCGAAGAGACGTGGGCATCTGATAACTAATAGCCTTGTTTAAGCAAAGTTCATATAATTATTGTCATTATCATTTAACAAATCAAGCGATACAGTTAGGGGTAGCAAAAAAGCTCGTTGTCTCGGCCCATGAAAGCTTGGCCTAGCTCGAGCTCGGGTTCATCTAGGAACGAGCACGAGCAAGGGCTGAGCCCAAAAAAAGAGGATCGAGCTCATTCAGCTCGGCAAAAAAATGAGTTGGCTCGTGGGCTAGTGGCTCGTGCAACGGTCACATGATCGTATCGTGACCGTTGGCCACTTTTTTTATTTTTTATTTTGTATTTTCATTATTTTCCTATAAATACTCTTATTCTAAACTCATTTTTTTTACACTTCAATTTCTCATTCTATTATATACTCAATCAATTAACAATTCTCAAATTTCATTATCTCAAGTCTCAATATTAGTCTTATAATTAGTATCTAATATCTCATTATCTAGATATTACTATATAATTTGAAGTTTTAATTTTCTACTTCTATTAATTCTCTATATTTCTATTTTATACTACATATTCATCTTCTTGTATTCTCTTTATTATATTATTTTAAATGGCCTACAATCGAAGTGATGATGATTTCAGTGGTATGAATGACATTCCAATTCCAAATGATATTATTGATTAGTTTGGTGGTAGTACTGATCCAATTGATTTGGAAGACGTTCTAGAAGATGCTGATACACAAATAACCTTTGGTTCTATCACTAAACGAAAAGCCACCAAACAAAATGTTAAGTGCTGGTAGCATTTTGAGTTGGTATCGATTAGTGAACTAGTGGACGGAGTCTGTGAATACAAAGAACATTGTAAACAATGTCAAGAGAAGTTAACATGGCAAAAGGAGATAGGCATGATCCATCTAAACAGACACTTCAAAAAATGTCAATTCAAACATAGAGGTTTGAAAACAAATTATGCACAACTCCAGTTCAAATCTCCGGGAGCTGGGTCCAGTAGTCCCAATTTCAACACTTGGATCTATTCACAAGAACTCATGCGCCGCGAGTTTCCATTGAACTTGGTAGAAAATTCTCATTCCATGAACTTCATCCAAAAATATCTTCAACTAAGGTACGTTAATATTTCTAGAAATACTCTTCGTAAAGACACTATTATTAGATATAATACAAAGAAAGAAGCTATTATAAATGATATTAATAATTTTAACGATATTTTATCTTTTACGTCAGACTTATGGACATGTAATAACCAAAGAGGATATATGGTTACAACTGCATACTACATTGATAATAATTGGATAATGCATAAAAAAATAATAGCGTTTAAATAAACAGACTATCCTCATAAAAGAAATAATATTTTTACTATTTTATTGGGTGTGTTACGTGAATTTAATTATGATTCTAAGGCTCGTAATTTTACATTTAATAATGCAGGTCCCAACAACATAGTAATTGAGAAATTAATTCAATATTGTAGTCCAGAATTTGATGGTATTTTATTTCACATTCGTGGTGTATGTCAAGTGTTTAATTTAATTGTGCAAGATGGATTAGAATTTATACATCAACAATTACAAAAAATTAGATATGCTATGAATTATATTACAGTCTCACCAAAAAGTAAATGTCTGGAAAATGAGTTGCAATCAAAATATTTTTATACTGATGTTGGCCTTGTCCATATATAGAATTCTACATATCTCATGTTTGAATCTTGTGAAGGTTACAAAGATTATATTACTGTATATTATAATAACCGACACTCACACGGTTCAGAATATGATTTGAAATCATATCACTGGGAAATATGTGTTCATATTAGAAATTTTATGAAAGTTTTTTACTACGACGCAACAATTGCATGTTCTGGTGTATATTATCCAACTACTCTACTTGTTTTAAATCATTTCTATTATATTACTAACAAATTTACTAGGTATAAGAATTTTGCTATTTTTTCGATATTATACCTGTCATGGAAGCTAAATTTAGAAAATATTGGGAACAATTGTCTATGTTATTTCCATTAGCATGTATTATCGATCCTAGACTTAACTTAGAGAGTATGAAAGTAATAATAATGGCAATTTTACAAAAATTAACTTACAAAAATCCAGTAACGTGTGATAATTTAGAATAAACTTTATATCAAATGTATGAGGTCTATGTTGAAAAGACCGATACGAATGTTGTACGACCCTCTGTTCCAACATGTACTTCGTCATCAACTGATGACATTAACTTATGGAGTTACGTGAGTACACATAGAGTGGTCAAGGTTAACAATCAGTTGATTCTTCTTTTACTTCTTCTCTTCTCCGTTCTAGTGATACACTTGTAGAGATAGTTATGTATTTAGCGTATAATGTGTTTAGTATTTTAGATAACGAAGAGAAATTTTTTTTTTATATACTACGATGGTGGAAACAACATCAACGTTGTTACCCAATTATTTCAAAAATGGCACATGATATACTAACACCTCTAGTATCAACTATAGCATCGGAGGCTGCATTTAGTATAAGTGGCATGGTTCTGTCTTATTTCAGGTCAAGACTCAAAGTCGACATTTTAGAAAGTTTAATGTGTCTAAAAGATTGGGATGACGCCGAACTTCAAATCCAAGACAAAATGGATAGAATAATGGCCGAAGAACTTGAAGATTTGAATATAGATTATTCAGATTTGTAGTAAGTATTATTTTGCATTAGTATTTGATATTTTTTTTGTCTTATTTTAATAAAAAATTATACACGTATCATCTTGTTCGTGTACAATTTTAACTCTGCCTGCTATCAAAGTAGCTCGGTCACAAGCTCAGAAAAAGGAGAAGAGTTTTCAACCTTTAATTTTTAATATAAAGGATTTTCGATATTTTCTTTCATTTTCATTTTCATTTTCAATTTTTTTTAAAAAAAATTTAAGGGTCGAGCCAAGCTCGTGGGTAGTCGGCTCGGCCCGTTCGACCCACGAGTTCGTGGGTTGAATTGAGTAACCATTTTGAGAGCGAAGCGAGCTTGTTTTCTTTGGCTCATTGCCATCCCTAGATACAACTGCTTCACAAAAAGATGACAAACAAACACTGTTGACTACTCTTAATTTTCAAAAGAAGTTGCTCCTTTAATATGATTTAATAAAATACACAGGTAATATCTTTTTCCTTCATATATATTGGTTGCAATTATTCTTCCAATAACATTTTTTTCCTTCGAGACCATAGCTTACTCTTCCTATACAAAATACTTAGGAAATTCTCTGTACAATATTGTTTTAGATAGTTCATTGGTAATATTCAATGCGAAAGAATTCAGTCAACATTGCTCATTGTCTTGAATTTGTGTTAATTACTGTTGCTAAATTTTCATGATCTATGTATGTTATTAAGTGTTTATTTTCAAGATGTAGTTGTAATTATATAACTGATGGAGACATTTCAGATAGAAAAAATCTATATATTCTCCACACTGCCATGGGTGGAGAAATCGAATGCCCAGTCTGGTACATTTCGATTTCATCAATTGGTGATTCGTTGTTAGTAGTATTTAAAAAACTTACTCTATCGTGTCATTTGTAAACATATTTAGCATATGTTTGGTAATAGTGAAATTATTTTTTAAGTACTTATTTATAAGTTATTAGTGAATGTATGGATAAAAAGTGAGTTATAAGTTGTGGGTCCTATAAAATGGATAAAAAGTGAGTTATCAATTTGACCAGTTATAATTTAAGCAATCCAAACATAAAATGTATGTATTTGTGATAAAAAACATATTTCTACCTTAATGTGGAATCAAACTTAGACATAAATAAATTATAATCCATCCATTATCTAATAAATATCCTCTAACTAATAAATAATTATTTATCATTGCATCGTTTATAAGTTGGGTAAGTAGTATTCTCAATAGAAGTCCGTGAGCTACATTCTTTCAGGTATTTATTCTTATAATGCCCCGTTTTGTCCATACAAACATTACGGATATTCAAAATACCACATGGACCATGCATCATATGTTTCACAACAGCAGAATGAAAGTATAGGATACGACAGCAGAATGAAAGTTGGGATGTTTTACTTTATTTGGAATTTCACAAGATACAATGGCATCGACTGAATCAACTTTATTAATTTTGGCATGTCTTTAAAATTAATAAGAAATAAGCATGCGGGAGTATTCATTTTTGGAATTCCATAATGTTAATATATGCAGCAACATGTCCAAATAACCAGCGCCAGAATAAATCTATTTTAAGTTAATCTAATTTAGACCTAAATGTTCGAGCAATCAAATCAGGTCTATTCTGTCCTATATCACTATGACATAAGGACATCACTATGACATAATTCTTGTTTTATTTCTACCCAATTAGAATTACATGTTATTGTTAAAAATATATCAGGCTTACCAAATCTCTGTACCAATGCCATACCGTCCATTTATCTTTTTTTTTCATATCCCTAGGGCCCCCAATGAAAGATGAAGGTAAAATAATCTTTCGACCAATTTGCCCGTCTCTATTCTCACCATTTTATACGCTATTAACAACTTCTTGATAAAGTTCAGCACATATTTCATTTTGATTTTGGCGAAAATAATCTAATCTATTCGTTTCGATTTTAACATACATATCTACTATGTATTGTTGTAAAAGTCTACTAGCATTGAGCAAAATAGAATTTTGTACATTTCTTACCTGCAATTTGTAACAGTAGTATTTATGGCAAGACCCTTGTATACCATTTTTATTTTTCGCTAACACTGCAAATGATAAGTAATAATAAAAATTAGTAAAAAAATTTAATAATCAATGTACCTAGTAAGGTCGGGGGGAAAATGTTGTCGGCAATAACCTTTTTTTCTTTATATATCAGCTCGGTTGCAGAATATATACTTACAGAAAGAAAAACATCCACTATATTGTGTATGTCAATTTTTTTACTCTTTAACTTTTCGATACCTTCATGCCAACCAGACTCACCAAATGGAATAATGAATATTGAAGTAGATCATAACATCTGAACTAGTAATGTATTATATGGAAATTGTTAGAGTAACAATAAATCGATATATCACGAATTCTTATGCCTGCAGATGGGTCCTTGTCGACCCAAACTGGAGCTACTTGGGATGAAGAAGGTGCATTATAGATTATTTGATCAAGACCATCTTCACATCTAATGTATTTTTGCATGTTTCGAGGCTATCAATATCACTGATGAAATGGAAAATTTTAGAGTACAAATTAATCTTCAATATATCTATTAACTTGTGCAATATTGATTCTGAAATGTTGGTAGATGTATTTAATCTATTATGTATTTCATTATTTATATCGTAAAAGTACAATTATAAGTATGATGGATCATTATTAATTGGTAGGATTGGGTTTATATAATGGTATACTTGCCATTGAATTCTAAAAGTGTAAACACCTTTGTAATTATTAGAAAGATCTTTATCATATCTTACCCCAAAAATAAGTAAAAGCAAACTGGTTATTGTAATTTCGTACATTATTTTTAAAATGTGATGATTCATTTGAAGTAGAAATGTATAACTCATATAAAGTAGAAGGTGCACAATTGATGTGCAATTTGACCTTTCCATCGGAACAGCAAAAACATTTGCTTTCTTTGTCAAATTTTTTTGCATTGCAATAGCTATAACTTGTTGGAGCATTTAATACATAAGTTTTTGCAAGAATACGTCTAATAGTACTATTTGAATTCGTGATTTTTGTTAAAAGATATGTTTTGATATTCTTTATAATAATATTATTTTTCTAAAGGATCTTCTAAAATACCACATCCAACGCTAAACAACTATTGTTCATTCCATTCTCCAGCTACATCAAGGAAATGAAAATATCAACTAATAACAACTATAGACTAAAACTAAAAAAATTGATTATAATTGGCAATCTATGGAGATATTGAAGCTCACCAAACGACTGTGAGCTACTACTTGCAATGATGTCAGTAACTTTAGGTTTATCAAGTAATTGAATCCTTGTTTTTTTTTTTCAAGGTATTTTTAGATTTAAACCTTGTACGCTCAACATACAGCTGTCTCTTTTTTTGTTTTATATTTCTCTTTGTGCTTCGAAGCTATTTTCTCCTGTCATCTATTTTGGTTTTATAGAAGTCACACACCATTTAGTATCATGCTTACACTAAACTGAATCTACATATGTACAAAAAAAGAAAATATACAAAGAAAAAACAACCATAAATAATGAAGACGAATAAAAATTGGAATGACAAATAGCAGCAAGTAATACAAAAGAACGATGAAAATGTACAAAAATGATTGATGCACAATTTTAAAAAATATGGGACACGAATAAATAAAATGCACAAAACCTAAGACATCAGCTAAGATAACACAATTCTAAAGTGTTGAGGTCGGATATGACCGTAGTAAACAATAGATACGTGAATATGTATTAGAAAACCTGTTTGTATAATATTTCTAAGTGTGCCTTTTATTTCAGCAATTCATGTTCGACCTATTAAACATTTTCTCCTATTTATGAGAATATATGTGATAATTACATATATTTAATGCCAAGCTGAGCATTAAATGCCTACAAGATATTCTCTTTTTAGGTATTTAATGTAATTATGGCGGTGGTCCGGACGTCGACACATAAAAGGACATGCCATCTTGATGATGTTAGCTTAATCGCAAAAGAATGAGGTCCGACACGGATAAAGACCCACCTTAGAACGAGGTCCGAACTGGATTAAGACCTGCCTTGGAATGAGGTCCAACCTTAAATTGATTTACCGGTGAAGAATTACTTAGGCGATGTGATAGATTGGATTGGACATCAACAATTACCTCAAAGACCTACCTTTGAGTTAGTCAAATGTGGTCTTCAATTAGTATCGTAACTTCTATTCATATTGATCTCGAACCATGGGTTCCTAAGTGGTTGACTTGGGTTTTACGCATCCACTCCGTTTGTTGACAAATGGCGTAGCTTTAATGGGATGTCGACTTTGATTTAATAAAATACATTGTAATATCTTTTCCTTCATATATATGGTTGCAATTATTCTTCCAATAACATTTTTTCCTTCGAGACCATAGCTTACTCTTCCTATACAAAATACTTAGGAAATTCTCAGACAATATTGTTTTAGATAGTTCATTTGTAATATTTAAAAAATTCATAAATTGCTCATTGTCTTGAATTGGTTAATTGCCTCAGATAAATTTTCATGATCTATGTATGTTATTAAGTGTTTATTTTCAAGATGTAGTTGTAATTATATAACGATGGAGACATTTAGGAAGAAAATCCATATATTTCTTGCGCAAAATGGATGGAGAACATCGGAAGCCCACGGTACATTTCGATTTCATCAATTGGTGATTCGTTGTTAGTAGTATTTAAAAACTTACTCTATCGTTCATTTGTAAACATATTTAGCATATGTTTGGTAATATGAAATTATTTTAAGTACTTATTTATAAGTTATTAGTGAATGTATGGATAAAAAGTGAGTTATAATTGTGGGTCCTATAAAATGTGTAGATAAAAAGTATTGATCAATTGACCATGTTGAAATTATAATTTAAGCAATGACAAACATGTGCTTACAAATGGTATTTAATTAATCGTTGAACATATTTCTACCTTAATGTGGCAATCAAACTTAGCACATAAATAGGTATTGTAGCACAATCCATGGCATTATCTAATAAATATCCTCTAACTACCTTATAAATAATTATTTATCATTGCATCGCTATAAGTTGGGTAAGTAGTATTCCAATAATGTCTGAGCTACATTCTTCGGGTATTTATTCTTATAATGCCCGTTTGTCCATACAAACATTACGGATATTCAAAATACCACATGGACCATGCATCATATGTTTCTACAACTCTTTTGGTAAAGTATATCTGAGTTGGAAATGAAGATGAAAGTTGGGATGTTTTACTTTATTTGGAATTTCACAAGATAATGGCATCGATGAATCAACTTTATTAATTTGGCATGTCTTTAAAATTAATAAGAAATAAGCATGTGTAGTATTCATTTTGGAATTCCATAATGTTAATTATAAGAAGAACCAAATAACGACATTGTGAATAAATCTATTTTAAGTTAATCTAATTTAGACCTAAATGTTCGAGCAATCAAATCAGCCTATTCAATTCCTATATATAGACATAATTCTTGTTTTATTTCTACCCATTAGAGTTACATGTTATTGTTAAAATATAGAGCTTACCAAATCTTGCAATGCCATAACCCATTTATCTTTTTTCATATCCCTAGGGCCCCAATGAAAGATGAAGGTAAAATAATCTTTCAATTAATTTGCGCTCTATTCTCACCATTTTATACGCTATTAACAACTTCTTGATAAAGTTCATGACATATTTCATTTTGATTTTGGCAGAAAATAATCTAATCTATTCGTTTCGATTTTAACATACATATTCTATAGTATGTTGTAAATGTCTACTTAGCATTGAGCAAAATAGAATTTTGTACATTTCTTACCGCAATTTGAAGGCAGTATTTATGGCAAGACCCTTGTACACCATTTTATTTTTTAAAAGCGAGAATTAAGTAATAATAAAATTAGTAAAAAATTTAATAATCAAACGACCTAGTAAGCTCGGGTAAAATGTTGTAACTAATAACCTTTTTTCTTTTACATATCATCCGCTATTATATACTTAGAAGAAAACATCCACTATATTGTGTATGTCAATTTTTACTCTTTAACTTTTCGATACCTTCATGCCAACCAGACTCACCAAATGGAATAATGAATATTGAAGTAAATTATAATCATCCGAACTAGTAATGTATTATATGGAAATTGTTAGAGTGACAATAAATCGATATATCACGAATTTTGACTGCATGGGTCGCATCGATATTGGAGCTACACAGGATGAAGAAGGTGGGTATAGATTGTTGATCGAACCATCTTCGCATGTGTATTTTACATGTTTAGAGCTATCAATATCACCTGATGAAATGGAAATTTTAGAAAGGCAAATTAATTCAAGATATCTATGAATCTCAGCAATATTGACTCAAATGTTGGTAGATGTATTTAATATATTATGTATTTCATTATTTATATCGTAAAGTACAATTATAAGTATGATGGATCATTATTAATTGGTAGGATCACTATAAACAATATCTACTTCCGCATCACCAGTTATAAGGCAACACCTTTGTAATTATTAGAAAGATCTTACCACATTCACCTCAAAATAAGTAAAAGCAAACCTGTTGCTATTGTAATTTCGTATATTGCTTTAAAATGTGATGATTCATTCATGTTTTATAATCTATATAAAGAAGGTGCACAATTGATGTGCACTGACCTTTCACCACAAAGAAAACATTTGCTTTCTTTGTCAAATTTTTTCGTGATTGCAATAGCTACAAATTGCTGGAGCATTTAATACAAGTTTTTGCAAGAATACGCTCAATAGTAATTATTTGAATTGGATGGCTTATTTGCACAAATGGTCCCCGACTTTTGCACTTCTGCGGGTTGAGGACCTATCGTTTCATTTTGACGCTTTAGCCCCTATTTCAAATATTTTTAGCGAAGAATGGTCCTTTTCATCAATTTCCATCCAAATGGCCGTGAAATTTGACGGTAGCCCTTTTTTTTATTTAAAAGGGCTTATTTGCACAAATGGTCCCTGACTTTTGTAAAAAAAATTTGCAACAAAAAGTCCCAACCTTTTAGAAAGTGTTGAAAAGTCCCATAACCTTCTAATCCTAATACATATGACCCCAAACCTTTTTAACAATTTTACCCATAACTTAAATAAATTAAAATAACTCATAAACCTTTTCAAAAATACAAATAAGTCGGCGTTGATCGGCGCTATTGGTTGTACTTTTTTAGGTGTTGACATTCGGGATGCATAGGCGGAAGACCTATACGCATTTGGAGATCCTAAGCCACATTATTGATGGTTGTGATGATTTTGTAAGGTCCTTCCCAATTTGGAACAAGTGTCCCTGGTCGGTCAATCCTTATTTTGAGAAGGGCCGTGGTGGGAGGTTTCAATACCTGGAGGCTCTACAATGAGTGGGGCAAACCTTTGGCATTTTATGCATTTTTGAATAAAATCATTGAATCTCTTTAGTGATGTGATACTCACCCACCTAAAGTTGTGTGCTAATGACTACCTTGATGTAGTTACCACATACTCATTCGTGAACTTTTCGAGGGCATATCGGGCTTCATTTTTCCTTAGGCACCTAAGTAATGGGAGTGAAAAGCTTTTCTTGAATAAGACGTTGTCTATGATTGTGTGTCCGCTATTTTAGTCTTTAATTTCACGGCTTACGTGCTATCCGGGGCACCTACAATCCTTCAAAATTGGACGATATTGTCTATCCGGTGGGGTCCGGTCGAGGTGGTGAACATGGGCTCGGGTAGGTTGATTGCAGATTCTTGATTCTTTCGATCGGATGCTCTCTAGCTCCTCTATTTTTCGTTGGTAGCGAGTCGTGCAGCCGCACCACCTGCTTGTCGACAAATGGCGTAGCTTTTAATGGGATGTCACTTTCTTGCGCAGCCTCCGTGACGGGTTTAATAGAACACCATTATTGCAATCGATACCTCATTATTGTGGCATTGATTGCGGTCCGACTTTCCATATTTTTCCTTTATAAATAGAGGAAACCAAATTCATTCGCACTCTTGCCTTAACGATTTCCACCTTCCAATTGCTTTGTCTGAGCTGTTGGTCAGAGCGGTTTACTTGGGACTCGTGCTCCATATTCCAAACTTATGTACCCATTCATTTTCCTTTGACGTTATTCATTTTCTATCTTCTTCTTTTGGTAAGTAGGATGTCTTGCGAGGTTGGAAATGAGAGTAAAAAAGAGGCTATATCATGGGGGGAGGTCAATAGGAAGAAGATGTTAGCTCGAGTAGGATAGTTGAGGGGCATAGATGATGAGGATGTCTTGAGTCATATTTCTTTGACTGTTGTTCTTCCACCAAGTAGGTCGTCCCCACATGCTGAAGTTAGTAGTGATAGAAAGAAAGGGTCTGGATCATTATGTCAGAGGAGAAGGGAGGTAGAGTCCGGTTATAGGGCTGCTCTGATATGGAAATGTAAATTCTTTCTTTTTGAGGTCAGCCAAATACAACTTAGGGATTGGCATAGAATTTATAGGATATCGGACAATGTAGAGTTTATCGTCTTTGGTCTCACGGACCGAGTTAACGACCATCTCTAGGCAAAGTGCTTGAATCAGGGCCGTGACTTGGCAAATTTCTTCCCGCCTTCCTTTCCCTGTGATAGTTAGAAAAGTTCTCGCAGGGGTGTGGAGAATAGCTCCAACTCGCCTTTTCATTCCAATGGTTGGAGGATTATGATAGGTTTCTCATTCTGGGACCATCTCAAACTTATCATGTCCTTTAGTTAGAGAATTTATTAGTTTGTACTCTTTAAGTTGGACTTAAAAGAGGTCAGAGGTGGTATGATACGTCAAGGCCAACACTGGAGGTAGTGTCGTCACCCGCATCTCCTGATTCTATAAAAACTCGAAGAAGTTTTGGTTCTTTGTCCGATGTTCTTGGTAATTCTCTAAGAACAACACTGTGCCCGACAAACATTCCCGCTCATATCATGAACTAAGTAAGTGTTGATTCTTTGTTTGTATATGTCAATCCAAAATTTATTACTTACTTATTACTTATCGACCTATTTTTGTTTGTTTATTCTTTCAGGGTATAGCTCTTACGAGCCAACAGAAGAGTCTTCAAAACGAGCTCAGAGAGCACGATGTGTAAGCGAGGACTTCCGATCTTGCAGCACGTTGATAACCGAAAAAAATTTGATATCAGCCTGACTCTCTCATGCCAATTTAGATTGTGCCAAACCTCATGAGTTAATTTGAATTTCGGGCTTAATAATTTGTTATTATTTAATGCAATTCCTCAGTTCTAACTTCATTCGTTTGCAGGTCAATCCAGAGAAGAAATAAATGACATATCTACACTCTTGAAGAAGAAAAGCCAGGTTGGGAAAGGCAATAAAAAGGCTCATGTTAAGGATCACGACCAATCGTGTCATCATGTCCAAGATCGAGAATGTGCATCCAAGTGTTCTCGCCCAGCCCACAAAAGTCAGTCGAGAGATAACATCATTTCCGGGGCCAAGGAGGACAGTCTTCAGCCCAACCCTCCCGACCTTATCCATCGTCATCCCAGATTCTAGCCACATACTTCGGCTTGACATCGGAGAAGGAAAATGAGTATTTAAGACCTCGTGGATCTCTTCCAAAGCCAGTTCGTGACTTCTTCCAGTCAAACTCTCCATCTAGGGAATATGTCACCGGCCTCCCTCTACTGCTAGGAAGGCAATACAGATCGTTGCAAAAAGCTCGACTCCAGTCCAGCAAAAGTATTTAGACAACATGTGGGCAGTAGAGTCCGTCATCTTAGCATCGATGAATTCTTCTAGGCGCCATTCAACCATTTACTTACCGTTGAAAAGATTGGAAGAATCTTATCCGATGTCCAAGTCGCGAGGGAAAAGTTTGGAAAGTGTTGCAAGAGCTTTAATTGAGGAAAAGAGGTTCCAGGCTGAGGTCGAGGAAGGACTAGAAGTTTAGGGCAAATGAGTCTGAGCTCCACACATTGACGGAGCAATTGGAAGTAGAAAAGAGGTCGATGACCAAACTCGAGGCTTCCTTAGAGAAGAGCTAGGCCGATCGAAGGACCCGCTTTAGAGAGGTCGAATCGACAATGGTGAGGTCGTGGTAGAGTTCAAGTCGTCGGACGCCTATCTGGCCGACAAAGAGAAGGTTTACTTTCTCACGATGGATGAACTGATTGAGACAACAACCGAGAAGCGTCCAAACTGGATGTTCGGCCTCCTAAGGACGAGCTCACGAGCTAAAGAGAAATTCCAAATTCAATCATCCGTCACCCGAGAAAGTACATCAGTCCGAGGGTCAGGAATGAGCTATTATGTTTTGTTTGATGTAATTTTCTTTTGTTTATAATTCACTTTAGTTGTACTAAACTTCAAAATCAATGAGGAGCTCCAGTGACTTCAATTTAAACTTCAAACAACTCGAATTCTAACTTCAAATATCCGATATTCGACTTCTGAGCAATCGACATCCGACTTCCGACTCAATCATCCGACCTTTTGTGTTTAGATGGTGTAAATGCCCCAAGTTTGTAGCCCTGGTCTAACGGATGAACTAAAATTGTAAGAACTCTAAAATTATGTTATCTAGGGCCACCCAATGAGGCCGAGCTCTATTTTTTTATTTTTTTCTCGATTCAGGATTCTTTTTGTCCGGGGGTTGTGACATATGCCACATCCTTAGCTTGACGAAGATTTTAGTTCGACGCCACCGCGGCACAAAGACTTACGCCCATCCGACGCGCGGTCCCGAATCAAGGCAGGACACATTCAGTGTTCAAAGGATTGTGATCTTAATTACTTCCTTAGTTCAGACTATTTCTAGATTCATTGTCTTCGGCGTTATTCTTGCTTTCAAAACATTTATTCGTTTCATAAAAGTGTGGAATTGTACTTTTTAGGTGTTCAAAGATTCCGTGATGCATGAGCGGAAGACCTTCTGCATTTCGGAGATCCTAAGCCCTGTTATTGATGACTGTGATGATTTTGTAAGGTCCTTCCCAATTTGGAGCAAGTGTCCCCGCCTTGTGTTCTCTTGTGGCAATGAAGACCTTTTGCAATGAAATCTCCAGCTTTAAATTTTCGCTTTTTGACTTTGCTATGTTATAATACTTTACACTTATTTGTTTGTAAATTGCATTTTTTATTTTCGCTCCCAATCTTTTCTCCTTTAGTAGGTCGAGCTCGGCTCTCATAGCACCCTCATTAGAGTTTTCATCGAAAGTTTGGACTCTGAATAACGGGAGTTCAAGCTCTGCTCGAATGACAGCTTCGATTCCGAAGGCTAGTGAAAAATGTGTTTCTCCCGTGCTGGACCGACACTTGGCAACTTTTATGCCCAGGCTTCTTTTAGTTCATCTAGCCGTGTCTTCAAGGTATGCTTGATGATTTTATTGATAGCTTCGACTTGTCTATTAGCCTGATGATGGTTTGGCGTTGAGAAGTGCTTCCTTATGTTCAGTTCTTCGCAGAATGACTTCAGTTTGGAATTGTCAAATTGCTTGCCATTGTCTGTGATAATCGAGTAGGGGACTTCAAACCTGCATATGATCGATTTTCATATGAAATCGATGGTTTTTTGTTCTATTCTTTTGGCCAGCAGTTCTGTCTCTGCCCATTTGGTAAAGTAATCGACATCGACTATGGCGTACTTAGTTCTACCTTTTTCCATGGGCATTGGGCTGATTAGGTCAATCCTTCATTTTGAGAAGGGCCATCGGCTGAGAACTTAGGTCAGCCCTTACGGAGGAGCTCTAATGATGGGGACAAACCTTTGGCATTTGTCACATTTTTGGACAAAATCAATGGAATCTTTCTTTAGTGATGGCCAGAAATATCCTTACCTCGAGATTTTGTGTGCTAATGACTACCCACCAGTATGGTTGCCACATACTCATTCGTGAACTTTACTGAGGGCATATCGGGCTTCATTTTTCCTTAGGCACCTAAGTAATGGGAGTGAAAAGCTTTTCTTGAATAAGACGTTGTCTATGATTGTGTGTCTGGCTATTTTAGTCTTTAATTTCCTGGCTTCTGTGCTATCTGGGGGCACCCTACAATCCTTCAAAAATTGGACGATATTGTCTATCCAGCTGGGGTCCAGGTCAGAGGTGGTGAACATGGGCTCGGGTAGGTTGATTGCAGCATTGCTGATTCTTTCGATCGGGATGCTCTCTAGCTCCTCTATTTTTTCGTTGGTAGCGAGTCGTGCCAAGGCGTCAGCAAGGTTGTTTTGTGTTCTTGGGATTTTTTGACCTCGACAACATTGAATGATTTGAGTTATTGATCTACTATTTGTGAGTAAGATGCCATCCTTTCTTCCTTAGCTTGGTAGGACTTGTTGATTTGATTGACTACTAGCTGGGAGTCGTTGTATACTAGTAGTCTGAGTGCACCCATTCTCTTTGTAAACCGTAAACCAGTGATTAGGGCTTCGTATTCATCCATATGGTTGGAGGCATGAAAATTAAATCACAGGGACTGACAAAGTAGTTCCAGGTCTGAGCTCATCAGGACTACTCCAGCTCTGGCGTGTGTTTCTATCGACGATCCATCTACGAAGAGAGCCCAACTTTTTTCATCTTTGGTGTTAGGCTCATGTTCTGGACTGAACTCAGCCACAAAATCGGCTAGAGCTTGGCCTTTGATAGAAGTTCGGGGTCTGAAGTGAAGGTCAAACTGATCGAGCTCTACTGTCCATTTCATAAGTCTTCTAGAAGTATCTGGTTTTTGGAGGACTTGCCTCAGGAGATAGTTTGTCAGAATTTCTATTGGATGTTGCGAGAAGTAGGGTATGAGTTTTCTTGCTGACATGATCAAAGCATAGGCCAGTTTCTCCATTAGGTTGTACCTAAGTTCGGCGTCGTGCATAGCCTGGTTGACATAGTACACTAGATGTTGGATTCTTTTGTCCAACCTGATTAGTACGGAGCTGATGAAGTGCTTCGAGACCGCCAAGTAGAGAGTTAGGGTTTCTTCAGTCATTCGTTTTGACAATAATAGAGGTTGTGCAAGTTGTGATTTCAGTCATTCGAAGGCTAGCTGACATGCCTCATTCCACTTGAACTCCTTGCAATTATCTGTCAATTTTGAAACAAAACGGCTTAGTGCGACTATTCGCCCAGTTAGACTTTGTACTTCTTTGATTTTGGTAGGAGGTCTCATTCCCATCCAGATCTTATTCCAGGTCAAACCTCATTCTCACCTAGGTTTTACTCCAAGTCGGATATCAGTCCCATCCAGGTCTTACAGTTAAACTCACGTTACCAGTATGGCATGTCTTCTCACGTATCAGACGTCAAATCAGCTGCTCATCACAGAGATGTCACTTCACATTGAATGTCTAAAAAGAGAATGTCTTGTAAGCATTTAGTGCTCATATTGGCATTAAATGCATATCATCTTCACATGTATTCCTATAAATATGAGACATAAATGTCCCAAAAGGAGGACATTCAATGGTTGATAATAAACAGCATACTCAAAAACAACTTACAAACATGACTTTTGTTACAATTCCTGTATCTAGTTCAGTTCGGCCACATCTAAACTAACTTCTTAACATTAAGTTGGCTTGAGAAGTGCAACATCATTTTCCAACATCAACAGTTTGGCACTAGAAGGAGGGTGTCCCCCTAAAAAGGCACTCCATATTCCAGAAACTCACCAAAAGATCAATATTTGATTTCCACATAGTAAATCTCTTCCACCACACCTAAACACTTCATCTCTAAAACACATTCAACATGAGTTATAGCCATAACTCAAAAACTCACAGCCACAGAAGAAAAGAGAGTCAACATATTGATCTCCTACCAGGCTTCCACATAAGACATCCCAGAGAAACCTCAGCTCCAGCCTGTGCCCCATAAGGAAAGTAGTCCTACAAAAGTTGGAGTACCTAACTCATGTTATTGAATGGCTTGAAAAGAATCAAGCCACCTCTAGATACATCTCAAACTCACAAGCAGTCGCCAGTCCAGAACCGACCTGAAGATTGTCGTGCTAAACAATGCCTAGTCGAACTGGAGGCTAAGAAAAAAAAAATTTCGAGGACACAAAATAGCCTCGTTGACATCGTAGCTCAACTTGCTACCAGTGAAGGAATAGAAGAACAAGAGAGCATCCCGATCAGTAGTCCAACGATTAGCTAACTTGAGCCCATGCTCACCACTCAGAAGTCAATCCCAACTGGATGGACGAAATCGTCCAATTTTTGAAGATGGTAGGGTGTCCCCAGACAGTGCGGAGGCCATGAAATCATCGACAACATCCTATTTAAAAAAAAATTCACTTCCATTACTCAAATGTTTAAAGGAAGACGAAGTGCAAATACGCCCTCAGCAAAGTTCATGAAGGAGTGTATGGCAATCACGCTGGAGGGCAATCACTAGCACATAAATCTTTGAGGTAGAGATACTTCTGGCCATCACAAAATAAGGACTTTATCGAGTTTGTCCAAAAATACGACAAGTGCCAGAGGTTTTCTACCATCACTAGATATCTCCCAGAAGAGCTGACCCCAGTCCTCAGCCCATGGCCATTTTTTAAAATGGAGGATTGATCTAATCGGTCCAATGTCCACGAGAGAAGACGGACCAAATTTACCATAGTCGATGCTGACTACTTTACCAAATGAGCGGAAGTAGAACCATTGGTCAATATAAACAAAACAGAAGACCACCGACTTCATCTGGAAATTGATCATATGCAAATTTGAAATCCCTTACTCAATCATTACAGTTAATAACACGCAATTTGACAACGCCAGGTTGAGGTCGTTCAAAGAACTGAAAATCATCAAACACACCCTAAAGATACAATTGGATGAACTCAAGGGTGCCTGGGCAGAAGAACTTCTGAATATACTTTGGTCTTATCATACAACTTATCGCTCTAGCACGAGAGAGATGCCTTTCTCACTAGCCATTGTGAGTAGAGCCCATAATTGAGAAGGTCTTTAAAAAAAATTACAATAGTCGTGAAAAATAAGGCTTATTAGCTCCAAAACATTGAGGGCTTCCCGCTCCGCACTCTTGGAATGGCTACAAAGTTAGTAAATCTAACCAACGTCTGAACTGAAGATGTGACCTCTGGACACAAAAGTCCCACACAGATCGGACCCAAGCCGGATAGCTTAAGTCTTTGCGATAGCACATCGACTCAAAAGTCAATGTCCGGCGAAGATGTGACCAAGGTCACAAACCTCTGAACACAAAGGTCCCATACAACTCGGACCCACAATGACTTAAGTCTTTGCGCTACAACATCAGCTCAAAAAGCCAACGTTCGAACTGAAAATGTGACCAAGGTCACGAACCTCTGGATACAAAGGTCCCACACAGCTCATACTCAAGTTGGACAGTGTAAGTGCTGCACTGCCGACATCAACTCAAAAAGCCAATGTCTGAACTGAGGATGTAACTAAGGCCACAAATCTCTGGACACAAAGGTCCTACACAACTTGGACATACATCGATCAGCGTAAGTGCTACACTATCGACATCAGCTCAAAAAGCCAATATCTGAACTGAGGATGTGACTAAGGTTACAAACCACTGGACATAAAAATCTTACACAGCTCAGACTCCACTCCAGACATCATAAGTGTTGCGATCCAACGTAAGTCTAAGAAGGTCGACTTAACAATAAATCCTCAGAAATGGCCTCTGCCTAAAGTATAGAGCTCAGCCTTGAAGCCAACCAAAATTATGAAACAAGTCCGACATGCACACTCTCAAAGAACATCTTGACTAATCGACAAGCTAGGAACTTTGTGAAAGTAAGATCATCAAAAGATGGGTCAGAAGTTAGAGATCAAACCTCCGAAGTTTGAGGTCAATTATACTCTGAGGTCAAACGAATCATTCAAATAGATCGAAAAATAAAGGAGAAAGCTATAAGAAATGAAATTTTTGTTAATAAAGTAGTTCACTACAACGATGAAGATGAAAGTTTTGAAATGTTGAAAGATTACATGATTATCTAAGCTAAGAGAGGCCAAGCTCAATCTTGGCCTTCAGGCTGATTTTTCTCTCCAGAAGAAGGAGGATTTGGAGTTTTTCTTGAGCTCGTCCAGCTCGTCCTTGAAGAACTGGACATCCCAATCCTGATGCTTCTCTGCAACAATTTCAATTAGCTCATCCATGACCTCTCTAGGACAGCTCAGAGGTCTACTTGACTCATTTCCAATAAAGTCTCCAGCTCGGACTTCCCAATCTTCTCTTCTTCCACTTGGTGTGCTAAAGCCTGGAGCTCAGACTCATACGCGGCAAGCTTTTCCTCTTTCCTTCCCAGTTCCTCCACGGCCTCAGAGCAGAGCCTCTTTTCCTCATCCAAGTAAGCTAGAGCCTTCCTACCTTCTTCATTCATCCTCTAGAAGTCTGTCAAGTAATATCATATCAGCTACATGAGAATCTTCAGAACAGATCAGAGCAATAGTACGAACTAAAGATCACCCCTAACCGAAGTCAATAGTAGGAGGTCCTACCCAACCTCCAAAAGAGAGGTCATACGTAACCCCCATAAAGAGGGACACTATTGTCCAAGAGGTCATACCTCAATATATCAGGTCCTATCTCGATATCTTAGGTCACCCCCACAAAGTAGAACAAAGGAGGACACTATCATCCAGGAGGTCCTCCTTACAACAAGTCCTACCCAACCTCTATGGTGAGGGGGTTCTCTCATTAGGGAGGTCTCACCAAATCATACGAATGAGGTCCTACCTACAACAGGTCACACCCAACCTCTATAGAGAAAGGGTTTCCTCGTCAAAGAGGTCATACTCCTTCAAGTCCTACCCAACTCTCAAGATGGAGGTCCTACATGACATCTACAAAGAGGGCACGAACGAAGAGAGACACTATCGTCCAAAAGGTCCTACATTAATATATCAGGTCCACATCAATATATCATGTCCTACCTCGATATCTCAAATCATTCCTACGAAGTAGAACATAAGAGAGACACTATCATCCAGGAGGTCCTACCTACAACAGGTCATACCCAACCTCTACGGAGATGAGGTTCCTCGTTAGGGAGGTCCTATCCCTTCAGGTCTTATCGAATCATATGAAGGAGGTCCTACCTAAAACAGGTCATACCCAACCTCTATAGAGAAAGGGTTTCCTCGTCAGAGAGATCCTACTCCTTCAGGTCCTACCCAACTCCTAAGATGGAGGTCCTACATGACATCCACAAAGAGGCACGAACGAAGAGAGACACTATTGTGCAGGAGGTACTATATCAATATATCAAGTCCACCTCAATATATCAGGCCCTACCTCGATATCTCAAGTCACTCCTACGAAGTAGGACAAAAGAGAGACACTATCATCTAAGAGGTCCTACCTACAACAAGTCATACCCAACCTCTATAGATAGAGGTTCTCTGTCAAAGAGGTCCTATCCCTTCAAGTCTTATCGAATCATACGAATGAGGTCTTACCTAAAACAGGTCATACCCGACCTCTATAGAGAAAGGGTTTCCTCATAAAAAATGGGCTTACTCCTTCAGGTTCTACCCAACTCCCAAGATGGAGGTCCTACATGACATCTACGAAGAGGGCACTATCGTGCAGGAGGTCCTACCTTAATATATCGGGTCTTACCTCGATATATCAGGTCCTACCTAACCCCCACAAAGATGGACACTATCGTCCAAGAGGTCCTACCTCAATATATCATGTGCTACCTAACCTCCACGAAGAGGGACAATATCGTCCAAGAGGTCCTACCTCGATATATCACGTCCTACCTAACCTCTACGAAGAGGGGCTCAAGGATGTATTTTAATGGAGCATCATCATTGCACCGTTGTATCATTATTGTAGCATTGATTGTGCTGTTCTTCACATATAAATAGAGAGAAATTGGGATCATTTGGGACTCTTACCTTTATGCTTTCTTCATTTCAATTATTGTGCCACTTGTCAACCAAGGATACGGACCACCAGTAGCATCACGTCGGCTACGTGTGAACACACGAAATAGATTAGAACGGCCCAGAGCTATGGTAGGAACTGAAGGCCACCCATGACTAAAGTTAAGAGTAGGCCTTAGGGAGCAATTGTTGATATCCGACTTGACCTATCACGAAAGACTAAATAACTCACCTTCTAGATGTAGAGGTCCTACTGAATCACACGAAGGATGTCCTACCAAGTCAGGTCCTACCAAACCTATATGCAGAGGGGTTCTTTCGTCAGGGAGGTCCTACTACGTTAGGTCTTATCCCGTCAGCTCCTACCTAGCCTACTCCAGGTCGAATATCATTCCCATCCAAGTCCTACTCCAGGTCGGACCTCATTCTCATCCAGGTCGGACCTCATTCCCACCTAAGTGTTATTCCAAGTGTGAGATTATTCCCATCCATGTCTTACAGTTAAGCTTACGTCACCAATATAGCATGTCTTCTCACGTGTCATACGTCAGATCAACTACCTATCACAGAGATGTCACTTCACATTGAATGTCTAAAAATAGAATGTCTTGTAAGCATTTAATGTTCAACTTGTCATTAAATGCATATCATCATCACATGTATTCCTATAAATAGAATACATAAATGTCCCAAAAGGAGGACATTCAATTACTGATAATAAACAACATACTCGAAAAGAGCTTACAAATATGTCTTCTGTTACAATTCTCGTATCTAGTTCCGTTCGGCCACGTCCGACCTAATTTCTTAATATTAAGTTGGCTTGGGAGTGTAGCGTCATTTTTCAATATCAACAATAGTCATACATAATTTAGGACGAGAGCAAATCTATAAATAAACATATTTCATGGTAGCAGTAATATATTAAATATAATTTTTATTTAAAATATGTGTGTATTAACTCTGAATCAGTAAATAGGCGAACAAAGAAAAATCTAAGGTACAATAGAAGCGTAGTGCAAGTCAAATGGAACAAAAAAGACAAAATAAAATGAACATATACGTTCAAGACTTCATGTAAATTGTATTCAAACTTCGATATAATCTATATTGACAAATCCACTTAACAAAAAAGGAATAAGTATTCGTGAACTTGGTTCAAAAAAATGTAACAACGACGACTCCAATTGCATCGTGCGATAATAAAAAAAAACACTAAAAACGATGGAAAAAATGGAAAAAAATTTGAACCGAAAAGTGACGGAAAAAAAAAAAAATTAGACAAGTGGAAGATAAAAACCTAGGTTAATATTTTGTTCTTCAACAAACGCGGTGGACCTCTTGCCCAACAAAGACACAGGGCGACAGTACCAAATCTGTAGAAAGGAATGAGAAAAACACAAAAATAAATATTAACCCACAAAAATATAATAAATTGAGAGAAGGATAACTAAATATTTTATCCTTCGAATGGGGAACAAAAAAGAGGTGTAGGGAAAACAAGAAATTCGAACATACAAGTACAATAAGGTTACTGGAATGGAAGAAATCAATAAGGAATTTGATAGATCTAAAAACCTACAAAACATTTTCTATATTTCAATAGTTTTTTCTTGGTGAAATCTACATAAAGTGGACGGTATGTTATGAAAGAAAAAATATTAGATGGACCACCATGAAACATAAAATAGATGATTAAATAACACTCGAAAATACAAAAGACAGTCAAATAAGTTACTCTAAAGGAATCGAGTTTTACTTTTGTTAATGACCAACCATTTCCAACACAATAACAACCCTTTGGTCGAAAATAGGTAGCCACCAATGGACAAAAACAACACAAAAATTCAATAACTAAAAACGTAAATGGAAAACACAAATTGTTTTTTTAATTGGTTATGAAAGTTGAAAGATAAAACAAAGAAATTTGGGAAAAAAACAAATTTCATACACACAATAGAACAAGACCGTTGGTATGTAAAAAAAAAAATTAGTCTTCATGGAAGAAGACAATCCGGTTAAAAAATAACGAAACGAACACGTAATAGAATGCCTATATGCTTAAATGGTTTTCAAAGCAAAACAAGAGAGGACGAAACTATAATATGTGAAATTGTCCCTTCAATGCAACTACCAAAGACGGTCAAATAAGTGTCAAACCATCAAATTGATGACTTCTCACTGAACTGTCACTACCCCAACTATTGTGGATAATGAAGAAGCAAATTGGTTAGTAGTTCTCTTTATGGGATTAGTGACTTTGAATTTGTTTATGCTTGGATGCCAAATGTAGTAATCTTACTCTAAGTTTAATCTTTATACATGTATTTATAATAACTAATATGTCCATCCTTTAAAGTTTTTTTGGCTCGCTTTTGATATAAAAAGTTACAGAGTGAGAAATTTATGATTTTTTTTCTTTTTGTTCATTTCAAGTCGTATATGAAAAAGAAGTAAATGTGAAAAATTTTCATCTCAAAGCATCAACAAAGATTTCTTAAAATTGTCCCACAAATCTTTTTGAAATGTTGTTGGTAATATTGAATACTCTTCTCAATTTCAGGTGCCACTATTTTGACCCGTCAAATTTTGTTCAAATGTGAACATATCATGAATCTAAATTAATTTTGTTCAAAATGTGAACACATCATGAATGTAATGTGTACTTTTTTGTTTCACCGAGCTTGTATTAGATGAAGATTTTCTTAAAACCGATATCCGCACTGTAAATTTTAGAAGACAGTGGTGAGAATGGGTGCTAATTGTGTTTTAACTTTCTTGGTTAAGGCCACCAATATGGAGGATTGAATGTTCAAAATATGTACTGCAGAATGTGAAATCATCTTCGTGCTCAATCCATGCTTATTAATAAAAGAACCCGGGTTTTTCTGACCAACCGATTTCAACCTCTTTCAATAATAGCTCTTTGGCCGAAAATGGGCAGCCACCGATGAACAAAAAACAACACAAAAATGTTATCAACTAAATAATGTAGATGGAAAACACAAAATGTTATTTTTTCACTAGTTATGAAAGTTGAAAGATAAAACAAAAAAATCTGAGGAAAAAATTTTATACACACAATAGAACAAGACCGCTGGTATGAAGCAAAAAAATAAAGTAAACGAATCTGGTTAAAAAAAAAAACAAAGTAAGCGAACACATAAGAGAATGCCCATATGATTGAACGGTTTTTTGAGGTAAAACAAATGAAGACAAAGCTAAAAAAATACAGTATTTGTGAAGAACAAGGATGTAGCCTGTAATAAAATACTGAAAGCAGAGATATCGAAAAAAAAATTGGATGTGGGACTGACCTCAGAAGTCGTGCTTCGAATTAAACCTCTTCGCCAAGAACTAGAAGAAGATAAAACAGTACGAACAACAATTGTAAGCAAAAAAAGTGAAATGAAAAAATTAGGGAAAACGATTTCACACAAAACCGAATGACATCATATAGAAATTAAAAAGAGGAAATAGGGAAATCGACACCTATAAATTCTCGCCGAAATGTCCATCATCGCTCTATATAAATTCCGGGTTTTTGAAGAGTGTTCGATCACGTTCTATATCTATATTGGCGAAAATTTGTGCAGGGTTTTGGAAGAGTCGATAATAAAATGAGTTGCATTTGGATAAATGTGAAAGCGGCAATGAAAAAAAAAAACTAAAGTCCAAAACAACGTCAAACAAAAGTAGATTTTGGACGACATGGTGAATAATAAATGTCCTAAATACTTATAGTATAGTAAATAAAGACATGATATTTCAAAATGTAAATTCAAAGTGGTGCTATCATTTTTCCATTTTATGCATAAATAAAGCTTTATGCCCTTGTCAACCAAGGATACGACCACCAAAGAGCATTACGTCGGCCACGTGAACACATACGAAATGATTAGAACGGCCCGAGCTATGGTAGAACCGAAGGCCACCCATGACTAAAGTTAAGAGTAGGCCTTAGGGAGCAATTGTTGATATCCGACTTGACCTATCACGAAGACTAAATAACTCACCTTCTAGATGTAGAGGTCCCACTTGAATCACACCGAAGGATGTCCTACCAAGTCGGTCCTACCAAACCTATATCTGAGAGGAGTTCTCTCGTCGGGAGGTCCTACTACGTTAGGTCTTATCCCATCGCCTCCTACCTAGCCTACTCCGTGTCGAATATCATTCCCATCCAAGTCCTACTCCAGGTCGGACCTCATTCCCACCTAGGTGTTACTCCAAGTCGGAGATCATTCCCATCCATGTCTTACGGTTAAGCTTACGTCACCAATATAGCATGTCTTCTCACGTGTCATACGTCAGATCAACTGCCCATCACAGAGATGTCACTTCACATTGAATGTCTAAAAATAGAATGTCTTGTAAGCATTTAATGCTCAACTTGTCACTAAATGCATATCATCATCACATGTATTCCTATAAATAGGATACATAAATGTCCCAAAAGGAGTACATTCAATGGCTGATAATAAACAACATACTCGAAAAGAGCTTACAAATATGTCTTCTGTTACAATTCTCGTATCTAGTTCCGTTCGGCCACGTCCAATTTAACTTCTTAATATTAAGTTGGCTTGGGAAGTGCAGCGTCATTTTCCAATATCAACAATAGTCATACATAATTTAGGACGAGAGCAAATCTATAAATAAACATATTTCATGGTAGCAGTAATATATTAAATATAATTTTTATTTAAAATATGTGTGTATTAACTCGAATCAAGAAATAGGCGAACAAAGAAAAATCTAAGGTACAATAGAAGCGTGGTGCAAGTCAAATGGAACAAAAAAAGACAAAAAATGAACATGTACGTTGAAGACTTCATGTAAATTGTATTCAAACTTCGATATAATCTACATTGACAAATCCACTTAATAAAAAAGGAATAAGTATTCGTGAACTTGGTTCAAAAAATGTAACAACGACGACTCCAATTGCATCGTGCGATAATAAAAAAACACTAAAAACAATGTAAGAAATGGAAAAAAATTTGAACTGAAAAGTGACGAAAACAAAAGAAAAATTAGACAAGTGGAAGATAAAAACCTAGGTTAATATTTTGTTCTTCAACAAACGCGGTGGACCTCTTGCCCAACAAAGACATTGGCGACGATTACCAAATCAGTAGAAAGGAATGAGAAAAACACAAAAATAAATATTAACCCACAAAAATATAATAAATTGAGAGAAGGATAACTAAATATTTTATCCTTGAATGGGGAACAAAAAAAGAGGTGTAGGGAAAACAAGAAATTCGAACATACAAGTACAATAAGGTTCTTGGAATGGAAGAAATCAATAAGGAATTTGATAGATCTAAAACCTACAAAACATTTTCGATATTTCAATAGTTTTTCTTGGTGAAATTTACATAAAGTGGACGGTATGTTATGAAAGAAAAAATATTAGATGGACCACCATGAAACATAAAACAGATGATTAAATAACACTCGCAAATACAAAAGACGGTCAAATAAGTTACTCTAAAGAAATCGAGTTTTACTTTTGTTACTGACCAACCATTTCCAACACAATAACAACCCTTTGGTCGAAAATAGGTAGCCACCAATGGACAAAAAACAACACAAAAAATTCAATAACTAAAAAACGTAAATGGGAAACACAAATTGTTTTTTTAATTGGTTATGAAAGTTGAAAGATAAAACAAAGAAATTTGGGGAAAAAAAAAATTTCATACACACAATAGAACAAGACCGTTGGTATGTAACAAAAAAAAAAATAGTCTTCATGGAAGAAGACAATCCGGTTAAAAAAATAACGTAAACGAACACAGAATAGAATGCCTATATGCTTAAATGGTTTTCTAAAGCAAAACAAGAGAGGACGAAACTATAATATGTGAAATTGTCCCCTTCAATGCAACTTCCAAAGACGGTCAAATAAGTGTCAGACCATCAAATTGACAGCTTCTCACTTGAACTGTCACTACCCCCAACTATTGTGGATAATGAAGAAGCAAATTGGTTAGTAGTTCTCTTTATGGGATTAGTGACTTTGAATTTGTTTATGCTTGGATGCCAAATGTAGTAATCTTACTCTAAGTTTAATCTTTATACATGTATTTATAATAACTAATATGTCCATCCTTTAAGGTTTTTTTGGCTCGCTTTTGATATAAAAAGTTACAGAGTGAGAAATTTATGATTTTTTTTCTTTTTGTTCATTTCAAGTCGTATATGAAAAAGAAGTAAATGTGAAAAGTTTTCATCTCAAAGCATCAACAAAGATTTCTTAAAATTGTCCCACAAATCTTTTTGAAATGTTGTTGGTAATATTGAATACCCTTCTCAATTTCAAAGTGCCACTATTTTGGACTGCCAAATTTTGTTCGAAATGTGAACATATCATGAATCTAAATTAATTTTGTTCAAAATGTGAACACATCATGAATGTAATGTGTACTTTTTTGTTTCACCGAGCTTGTATTAGATGACGATTTTCTTAAAAACCGATATCCGGCACTATAAATTTTAGAAGATGTGTCGTGAGAATGGGTGCTAATTGTGTTTTAACTTTCTTGGTTAAGGCCACCAATATGGAGGATTGAATGTTCAAAATATGTCTTTGCAGGATGTGAAATCATCTTCGTGCTCAATCCATGCTTATTAATAAAAGAACCCGGGTTTTCGACCAACCGATTTCAACCTCTTTCAATAATAGCTCTTTGGCGAAAAATGGGCGACCACCGATGAACAAAAACAACACAAAAATGTTATCAACTAAATAATGTAGATGGAAAACACAAAATGTTATTTTTCACTAGTTATGAAAGTTGAAAGATAAAACAAAAAAAAATACGAGGAAAAAAAATTTATACACACAATAGAACAAGATCTGCTTTGGTATGAAGCAAAAAAATAAAGTAAACGAATCAAGTTAAAAAAAAAAAGTAAGCGAACACATAAGAGAATGCCCATATGATTGAACGCGGTTTTGAGGTAAAACAAATGAAGACAAAGCTAAAAAATACAGTATTTTGTGAAGAACAAGGATGTAGCACAATAATAAAATCTTGAAAGCGAGATATCGAAAAAAAAATTGGATGTGGGACTGACCTCAGAAGTCGTGCTCCGAATTAAACCTCTTCGCCAAGAACTAGAAGAAGATAAAACAGTACGAACAACAATTGTAAGCAAAAAAAGTGAAATGGAAAAAATTAGGGGAAAACGATTTCACACAAAACTGAATGACATCCTATAGAAATTAAAAGAGGAAATAGGGGAAATCGGCTTACCTATCGAAGCCCACAATAAATTCTGGCCAGAAAATGTTCGATCACGTTCTATAACTACATTGGCGAGATCTGGGTTTTTGGAAGAGTCCATAATGAGCAGTGCATTTGGATAAATGTGAAAGCGGGCAATGAAAAAAAAAAAAACTAAAGTCCAAAACAATGTCGTTTTTGACGACATGGTGAATATTAAATGTCCTTAGATACTTAGGTTGTGTTTGATTGCAAGTGGAAAATTTGGGTGGCAAGAAAATATTTTCCATGGAAATGAATTACCAAGAAAATTTGGATTGAAAATGTTAACAAATTTTCCATGGAAAATAAATGAGTTGGAAAAGGTTAACAAATTTTCCATGGAAAATAAATTCTCCTATCCCATAAGAAAATATTTTCCTTGAAAACAAGGAAAATATGGCCAAAAGTGGAAAACATGGAAAATATTTTCCATGGCAAATCAAAATTTCAATCAAACAAAAGATGGAAAATAAGTGGGAAAATACATTTTCCAGGAAAATTTTGCCAATCAAATACTTGGAAAATGGTTTGGAAAATGAAAATTTTCCATGGAAAATCAACCCAATCAAACACAACCTTATAGTATAATAAAGACAATATATTTCAAAATGTAAATTCAAAGTGGTGCTATCATTTTTCCATTTTATGCATAAATAAAGCTTTATGCCCTCATTAAATTTTCGTGATATTTAGGATTCGTTTAATTTCAATTTTTGATTTTGATAAAAAGTTAAAGTCAAAGTCAATAATTAATTTTAATCACACATTTCATATAGGACCCTAGACCTTTTACAATTTTTCGACCACACATTTCATCAACTTTTACAAAAAATCTGATTCCTACCTTAATCAAGGATAATGCTTGTTGTACACCCACAATTACACCGCACATGTGTCAAATAATGATTTGCTCACTTTATTTATTTGGCCAATTAAATAATAATTTTGTGAGGGTATAAGTGTGGGTGTATAATAATCATTATCCCTTAATCAAAGGGGGCTGATCTCCTATCCATGGTGGGTAGAAGTTATGATACCCACACATGAGGTAGCAGCCCATGATTGAAAAAAATAAGGGTTTTTTTTTTTAAAATAACCACAATAAATAAAATATTTTTTAAAATACTGTCATATTTTTTTTATTCTAATTTTTTTTTTAATTTTTATAACACTTGTTGTAAATTTGTTATTTTAGTTATAATAAATGTGTTACATTGGTTATGTTTGTTTGTTGTAACAACAAGTGTTACAAAAATAAAAAAACAGTATTTTTAGAATAAAAAAAGTTAAATAGTATTTTTTAAATTATTTTATATTTTGTATTATATGGTGAAATTATCACAAAAATAATGAGTGTTGGGCTATGAACTACCAAATCATAGGCTGCCACTTCATGTGTTGGTATTGTATCTCCTACCCACCACTAGAGGTGGCAAATGGGCTGGCCCAGCCCGAAATATGATGGGCCAAACAAAAATTGGGTTGGGTTAGTTCTGACTCAATTTTACATGGGCTCATATTTGTTGGGCCAACCCAACCCGATTTTGTGTCAAAGGGTTACTAGGCCAACCCAATATAAAAATTTCCATTTATATAAAAAAGAAAAAACTTCAGCATCTTCCTCACTCCCACCCCCAAAAGGCACACCACCCTACCACACCAAATTGGGGGGAGGAGAGATTCTCCCCACTTTGTCGCCGGGATATTCCCGGCAACAAGGGGGTCCCCGTCATCAAAACTGGGGTTAAAAAAAACCAGGGAGCTCCATGGTTTTTCGAGAAATTGGGAGAAGGGGGGATTTCTCCCTCCTTTTGTACGGATCCATATAGTCAGTATCCAACAAATTCATTCCAGGACATGTGGTCTATTTCTGGGAAACAACGGATGAGACACCGTGGTGAGGCGTAATTTTCAATCAACAACGTTCGAGCGCAAAGGAAAACAAAACAACGATTTTCAAAACAGACAAAAAAAAAAAAAAATTTGGTGGTGGCGAATTTTTCAATCAACAACATAAGCGCAAGTGAGCTCCCGGTTTTTCGAGAAACCGGGGTGGGGTGGTGTGGGATGGGGATGGGGTGGGGTGGGGGGGAGGGAGGGGGATTTCTCCCTTTGGTTGCAGTGGCGGTCGCAAAACCGGGATCGCGACCCCGGTTTCGGGTTCGACTGCTGACCAGGGAGGGGGATTCCTCCTTATTTCCACCACCACGTGTCGAAAACATGGAGGAAAATTTCCCCTGTTTACTTCTCTGAACTAGGGAACAATGGGTGGGGTGATGATTTGGGTCCAAATTTTTTTTTGTCGGCGGGCCAGCCCATTTCGAGTTGAGTTAGTTGTACTAGATCAAATTGATCCAATTTTTACTTGATCAATTTTTTATAAGACTGGCCCAGCCCAGATTCTCGGGTTATCTAGGCTTGCCCAATTGCCATCTTCTACCCACCACCATAGTTAGAGAGATCATCCCCTTTAATCAAATCAATTACACTCTTACTTTCTAACTTCAATAATAGAATTATTGAAATACATCTTGAATAATTAACTATTACAAAAATACTTCATTGTTCTAAAATTACAGACATCCTTGAACAATAAATTTATATGGTATGATTTGTAAGATGATTTTACAAAAAAGAAAAAGAAAAAACAAATCCACATTATAGTACAAAAGAATAAAAAAAAAAAAAAGACGAATTTAAAAAACTATAAAATAAGAATCTACTTTGCAAACAAACTCAAGACTCAAGAAACATCGCTAATTTTTGAAACAAGAGACAATGCATGCATATTAGTTATTTAATAAAGGCTAATTATGTTCAAAATAGTCTGCACAAACTTATCATGTCATTAATATAAAATGCTTGGTCGAGTTAAGAGTAAAATTTATTTTTAAATAAGTTTTTATTTTAAAAATTTGTGGATATGTTACTATTTTTTGCTTTTTAAGTATTAAAAAATTTAGAAACTTTGTTATCAAAATAAGTAATTTACTAATTTTTAAATTTGACCAATAAAAAAATTAATTACCGATCGTAGAGAAGTTTACTCCGCTACAAACACAAAAAAAATTTCTTTATTCATAACTACATCTTCATTCTCTCAAACTAAAATCTATATATCTCTCTCAATTCCTCTATTTCTCCATATTCTTATTCATATTTATCAAAATCAAATTCTCCTCAAACACAACTTTTCCTCTCTTTCAATCTATTAAAATTCTACTCCCGATCCATTAAAAAAAAAATGCGGTTTACTTAGTTAATTTTCAAATTCAAATTTCAAATTCAAGTGTTCAATTGGATAATTGATTTTACCATTTGGGCCGGCTTTGGGCCCAAGCCGTTTTCCCCTTCGTCCACAAGTGCAAACTATTTGTCGCTAGGTTCGGTTTATCAGTCGGGCTCAAAACCGGGCCAAATACCGCCATTCCGGCAAGGAAATTACGGCTTGTTTATTTTCTCTACACCGATGGAAGAGTTTCTCGACGGTCGTATTTTCTAAATTTCTTTATCTATTTCAGGTAATTCTTTTTAGTTCTCATAAATGTAAACATGAATTTAATTTTATTTAACGTGAAAATTATTTTCATTTTCAAAACCCTAATTAATTAAAACCTGATCTGATTATTTTTGACGATGTTATGTTGATCGCTACAGAGTCTTTGACCAAGAGGTTTTTAAGATCACACGTCTCCTTCAATTTCTGACATTGATTATTGCAAAGTTAAAGTTTGCAGGTAAATGCTTTTTTTTTTTTTTAATTTTATCTGTTTATGAAATGTACTGTTAATCATACATTTTTTTTTTTGAGATGTGAATTCTTTGGTTTCAAATCTAGGCATTGGTAAAAAGGGTTTGAGACTAAGAGGAATTTATACGAGTTTGATCAGAGTTGCAAAAGTTAATGTGAACTGTAATTGTTTGAAAATAAGTATTCAAAGCAACTGATAAATGTTGAAGGAAAAGAGAGCAGTTGGCATTAGCTGGTATAAAGAAGCTGAATTTGGCTTGTGAAACTATAATGTTATATCAAGCTAGTTAGTTAATTATTAATGCGTTGTGGGATAATAAATGTACTTACTTTTTGAACTTAGAAATTTCAGAGAAGTGACTCCTGCTATTACGGATAACACACTCGTTGCTGAGAGCAATTTTAATGTTGTTTTTGCGAAAGACTCAATTGCAAATGTTGTTGATGGTATAAAGTCGGTCTAATTGTTGGAATAGTTCATCGTCTTAGCTCTTTTTTTTGAAAAGTAGAAATCTTTGTATTGGTACAGAGAAGGGTGTGTGTGTAATCCTGTATATGCACACACGTACTGTTATGAAGTTTCTACTTCATAAGAAAGTTGTACATTCTTCTGAGCTTTGATTATGAGAACATCTGATGAAAGATCCTATGTCATACTTAACATGTTCCCATTCATGCTAAGTTATACCGGGATACAACCTCTTTCAAGGCTCTTTCAAGTTGCTTGCATGATCTTCTAATAGTTGTTTATGTGTGATTTTAGAATGTAGTATTCAAATTTTGTTAGATCTTTGAATAATTTGCAATTGACTTGTTTGAGGAAGAGTTCTTTTGTCCTTGATTCATTTTCATTTTTCTACACTGCAGGTTATATCCTGTTACCATATTCAACAGTTAAGCTGTGTGGGTTTCATGTTTGATAGATTTTAGTACTGCAATATTGCCATGCTTAACTATGTTAACTGGATTTCTAACATAGCGCGTGTGGAAACTGATGCGATGTCAGTATCTAGCAATTTTGATCTATCTTCTGGTAGCCCAGATAGGCCATTGTATGTTTCGGGACATCGCCGATCCTATGGTTCTGCTTCATTTGACAGATTGGGTAGATTTCGTGAGAACATGGAGAACCCACTATTATCAAGTCTTCCAAACATGACAAGAAGCAGTTCAAATGCAACACAAGGAGACGTGCTTAATTTCTTCCAGTGTGTGCGTTTTGATCCAAAGTCAATGGTTGTGGACCACAAGTTGAATCGAGCTGTAGAATTTAAGAGGCTTGCAAGTGCGGCTGTTGGTATTCCAATGGAAGATTCTCTACCTGCATCTTCCAAAAGCAAATCACTACCTCCTCCTTCATTGGAGGATCTCAGACGACTTAAGTCTGGTGTACGGGAATGCAGTACTAAAGCTAGGTAGTTATTGTTCATTTATTGGTTTATATTTTTTTATCCTTTATGGAATTGGACGAGGGGAATGGATAATTTATGAAGTTGCACTATATATCAGGGAACGTGTGAAGATACTCAATGATTGTTTATCTGTAATTAACAAGTGTTTTCCAACTGTTCCATCAAGGAAGAGATCCCGGTTGGATACTTTGTCTAGTGATCGATCCAACACATCGTTACCAATTGATCGACCAGTTTCTGGTGGGAGCAATAGTACAATGGGGTCCCAGGGTTATGATATTATGAGTGGGTTTGCACTGGATCATCAAAAATCGGAAGGACGGACCAAGAATACCATTCCAAACAAACGTACCCGAACTTCTATGCTTGATGGAAGGGTTTGTATTTTGTATATTTCATTTATGTTTGGCTGCTTTCTTAGTTCCTATTCAGTAAAATTATCTTTCTTATAGAATTAATTTGATGATCTCACGTGACTGATTGTTGTTTCTGAACTCTACTTAAAGATGTATATATTTCTTGCTCCGCTTATGTTTTAGTGGTGGTGTTGTTTGTTTTGTCTCATTTTCTGAACCACTGCCCAGGTGTAATTTACTTCTTTTTCATTTTTTTTTCCTAGTTTTAAATTTGTAGACATAAATCATTTTGGATTCTTGTTCTTGTTTACTAGAATCCGGTATATAGACACGTGTAGGGTTAGAAATTTAAGGTTTTCTTGTTATTTATGACTTCTTCCAACTTTTTTTGGTTGATTACCTTTTCCTCCTTTTTATTCTCCTCTTTTGGTTTATATATATCAATCTCCTTAAATACTTACTTGTATTCTTAATTAGTTACCATGCTCTTTTGTTCATGCACAAACCTGATTCAACCTTTTCGAGGACTGACATTATGACTTTTGATTAATTTAGATGGATGTACGGGTAAATACCCTCGCAAGGCCATCTGGGACTGTGGATAAGGATGGGGAAGTATCGGGACTTTCTAAGAGTACTGCAACTCAGCATGAAGATCGAGCATTATCCATTGTTGTTGATAATTGGGAGAAATCAAAAATGAAGAAAAAGCGCTCTGGAATAAAGCCAGACGCTGTTTCTAGCTCAACAGTGACAAAACCTGTTGATGGTTTCAGGGAATCTAATCCAGGAACGCAGCCGTGTCTTCCTAGTGAAGCCCGTTCAAGGCTGAGTGATTCCCATGGCTCCAGGTATCACTTCTCAAACTACCACGAGTCAGGCATCAATGCGTGGTGGAAGATTGACCTTTTGGCAATTTGAGTTTCCAATCTTTTTGGCATTGTTTCATTTCTTTTGTCTCTGAAAGGAAGGATATAACACTCAATGCTCATATCATTATTATTATCACCAGACAAAAGATGATTAAAATGCAGTATCAATTATAAAATTCATGGTACTTTTGTTGATCATCAGAGCATTTTACATGTCTATGTGGTATAAAAGGACATGTATGATTAATTTTCTTAGGTTTTAGTTCGTAACTGAAAAAGTACATGTATTTTAGTTTAATTGGAGATCTTGTTTCTTCACTTCAAAATAGAACCATGAATTTGGTTGGACATTCATATTGGCGCAGTCTAAGACTTTCAAGAAACTCCTAATATCCCTTCTAATTAGAGATGGTTGTTTCTGAGGTTTAGCGAAAGAACATGTTTATATATTCAGCTTATCAATTAAGGTTTAGTGAGACTACACAGTGTAAATGGGAATGGTTATCTTATTGCAAAAACTGTAAAATAACCAGTGCGTTTCATGGAATAAACCGTAAACAACACACTGACCTTTGTATCTATAGAAAAAAAAATATAAATCTGCCAGAAAATTCTCTCTTGTAATACTGGAAATGAGTTCTTTAAGAAGTATTATGATACAGGTATTAGAAATATTTATTTTAAGTGGTTTTAGTTTCTATGTTGACCTACTGGTTGAGGTTTTGAGCAATTGGAGAACTCCCCATTTCACTGATTATTCTTGCTTAAAGCTTCTCATCCTTGTTGAGCAATGCATGGGATGCTCTAGTGAATCAAATTTGAGTGTGAGATCCCCTCCTCCCTGGTTTTTCTCTTTTCTTTGGGTGTTGGTATGACTGGAAGGTAGGAGTTCATAACTGTTGAGGTAATTGCATCTGTTATATTTGGTTAGTATATTTTCTTGAACTCCTGTTCCCGATCGAATGCTCCTGATTGAATTGGCACAGAACTATTGGAGAGATGGAAAAGTGAGTATTTTTAATACCGTTCTATTTTCACCTTCAAACTAATGGTATGAAATCTCGTCAGTCACGTAATGTATATATTTTTTAGAAGTACAACAATATTTTAGAAATATTTGTGGACATCCAAGAATGAAGTAGAAACATTAAATCATGGTGGAGTGATAATAGATTGGGAAAAAGACATTTTTTCAATAATGACACAGCCTTTCAATTTTAAATCAAGCAACATGAGAAATTTATTGTTTTAGCTGTGGCATGCTGTGATGCATCCACCATCCAATACTCCATTTGAGTTGATGATGTGGCATACACGTGGATACGAACTAGGAAAATTGATGACATGGACTGTCGGATGTGTATAAATAGGCAAAGCTACCAAGTTGCCTACAACCTTGAAAACCAGAAAACAAAGAAATGGTGTAATTGAATTTGCTGACATTTTTATCCTGACAATGAGAGCCATTTCAATTTCTTCCATTTGTCCCACAACAATTCCAATTTACAGTTTCCAACTTTTGTGTTGAAGGTGACCACTGAAAGTTTCTATGATCTGTTCTGATCCATTCTTGGTTCAGTTTTTTTTTTTTTTTGATTGTCTGGTAGGAACACCAAATATATGCATCAATAGCAGAATGATGACTAGTTCTGATCTATTGTTGGTTCAGTTTGGTTTTGTTCTTGATCTTCTTGTAGGAATACAAATTATATGCATCAATAGCAGAAATGATGACTGATGTGCAGTTTTGGCCCATTATAAGTGTCATATGCTCCATTAGCATTTTAGATGATAGGAGTAGTTTAAATTAAAATCTCTTATTTGTCTATATACCTCTTCCAGTCTCTTTCATACAATTTTTGGTGTTTCTGGGTCCTTCAGTATTTCTTTATGGTCATGAAAAATTATAAGGCAATTTTGGTTTCAAGAGCCACTTTGAGGTTTCACCTCATGATGTAGTTGCTTGCTAGTCTGGGACCTATAAAGATTCAAATTCATGTTGTAACCAAGTTCCCCAGAAATCATTTGGGATTTATTGAATAAACAACAGTGTAGGATAAAGAGCAACAAGGGCCTTGAGGTTTTAGTTCATGTGATGGTTACTCGCTGGCCTCTGTTACCTACAAAGTTCAAATTCATATTCTAACTGTTGGTGCCGTGAGAATCATGATTGGAGATCTATAAATTATAATGTACAATTATATGGGGCAAGTGTTCCTGTTTTACTGTTTATGCAAGTCATGAAGTGGAAAATTATTTTTCCTAGTGAACTTTAGTGACTTGACTGTGAATCATTTTCCTTTTCTTGTCTATTTCATTTATTTATTTTTCTTGATATTCTTGGTCCAAACTTTATTTCTTGTGATATATATCTAAATAAATATCATTGATTTCCTCCCAGAATTATTAAATGCATATTATGTTGACCTAGGATTACGAATGGAGGCATGACCATAGGAAAGGCTGAGCCCAGCTCTCAGGATACTAGCTTAGGCATGCATTCTTCTGTCTCTAGGGCTGGCCCAGATAACAATCCCCTTGTCCTTGATAGGAGAGAGCGTCTAAGTGGTGCAGAGAAAGAAAGGGTGAATGTCAAAGCTGTTAACAAGTATGACATACATCTCTCTCTGTCTCTCTTAATTATTTTAAAGTTTCATTTATTTCGTGATTTCATAATCTGTTCATGGCCCACTTCATAACTGTTAAAAGTGCACATAAGTGCCCCTTAGGTGTACACACTCACGCACACCCTAACATACACGTGTGTGCTGAGTTTGGCTCAGATTAGAAGTAAAATTTACTGAAACATTATTTCAATTTTTTAACTAAGATAAATATGTTGAGCACCTATGAAGTGCTTATTTTTATTTTCCATTTTTAATATAATCCGTGCCTCGCCATTGGTGCTTAAGCCCCAATTGGTGGCTTGGTGTGCTTTGTGCATTAATCACTATGTTCCCATTTGGGATTTTTTCTTTCTCGAGTGGGGCTGGGGGTGAGGATACCTTCCTTTTGAGACTCTTTTTCTTTCTAGGGTGGGAGCGGGCCAGGTGATCGTACCTTCCCTTTGGGATATTTTTTTCCCATTTCTGGGGTGTGGAGGTAGGAGCAAGTGCACGCGTCCATTCCAATAGATGGTAGAGGGTTCGTAGTACTTGAAGCACTGGAGTAATCCAGTAGCCGGAAGGGGCAGCACCTTCCCTTTGTTGTGTATGCCTGTATAGAATAATAATTCTATTTGGAGCATTCTGTTTCCCTTGATTTTTATATTCAATTTCATGTAAGGTGAGCTGGTGATTAAATTTCTTTTCTTTCTCCAAACTAGGGCAAATGCTTGTGAAGATTTCAGCTCAGGCATCCCCACCTTAGGCACAAAGTTGAACACAAATGCACGGGCTCCACGGTCAGGTTTAGTTGGTGGCATATCCAAGTTGTCTCAAGTGGTGCAACGGTCTACAGCCTCTAATGATTGGGAACTTTCTAATTGTACAAACAAACTCGCTGGTACTGGTGCTAACAATCGTAAACGTTCACCTTCAACACAGTCTGCATCTCCTCCTGTTGCTAACTGGGTACAGAGACCGCAGAAGATTTCTCAAACAGCAAGGAGGACTAGTTTATTACCTATTGTTCCTGTCAATGATGAGACTGCTGCTATGGATACAACATCTAACATGATTGGAAGTGAAAGATGCTTGCCTGGTAATTCTTTTCGGCAAATTAAAAAAAAAAACTTATCTCCAGTTGCATTATCTGAAAATGAGGAGTTGGGTGCAGCTGAAATTAAGTTGAGAGACGAGAATAAGAAGTGTGAAGAAATGGATGGAAAAAGTTTTCAGAATGTTCAGAAAATATCAACCCTGCCGTTACCACCAAGAAAAAGTAAGGTAATGAGCGTGGAAGACCATGGAGATGGTGCTCGGAGGCAAGGGAGAACTGGGCGGGGTTTTACTTCAACTAGGTCCCTCATGCCATTAACAGTTGAAAAGCCTGGAAATGCAGGAACAACAAAACAAATTAGAACTTCTAGGCTTGTTTTTGACAAGATCGAAAGGTTGATTGTAGTTTCCCATTATCATTTTTTGCTTCTCCCTTTTCGGTGATTGGCACTTCTTCCTATGTACAATAAGGGTGTTCATTAATAGGAGAAATTATTGTAACTTGTTCTAATTATTTTTCCAGCAGAGCAGGTAGACCACCTACTCGGAAGCTCCCTGATAAGAAGGCCCATGCACGTCAGAGGCATACTACAATTAATACAGCAGCAGATTTTCATGGTAGTTTAATTTTGAACCTTTGGATATGAAACTTTTAATATTCCTATAGACAATATGATTAGTTGATTTTCTTGATAACTGGTTGTATTTTTCTTTTATCAAGTAAAACAATTCTTAGTTGGTTCAGATGATGTGCGTGAGGAGCTTCTGGCTGCTGCAAATGCTGTTACAGATACTGGTATTATCCATTGAAACATTCTGTTTCTTTTGTTCTCTTAGTATCTTATTATTTTGGCATCAATTGCTCTAGTTATGAATACAGCTCAAGCCCTTTCCAGCCCACTCTGGAAGAAGATGGAGCCTTTCTTTCGTTTTATATCTGATGTGGACTTTGCCTATTTAAGAGACCAGGTAAAGGACCTTAGCTTCTATCCAGCAAGAATTCTGAACTCCTGAATTCTCATAAATAGGGCCCTCCTTATTTAATTAGTGTGGTACTTGTATGATGAACTTTTGAAATTAAAACCTTTATTTTTTATTTTTATGTCATGATTATATATTAATAATCGGAACTAAGTCATTTTCCCCCCATAAAGTGATCTCTCTTGTTGCTTTCACATATTTATTGTGCACAGTGATTCAGTGACAAATATGTTGATTATATCCTGGGAAGTATTAATTTTTTGTACTTCGACTAACGTCTGGCCATGATTATGTTGGGAATCTAACCGAACCTCGTTGAAGCATAATTAGCCTACCAGTTCATAGTACTGTACTTGGCACCAGCAGATCATCTTGGATATCCAAATATGATATCTACACTAGCCTATATATGTTTCCGTGACATTAAATCTAGACTTTACATCAATGACTTCGACAATTGAAGCATAAAGCAATTTAGAAGGATGAGAAGATATACCTTCTGAGTTTTCCTCTGCTCTTAGAGTTTAGCGGAGGAACATTAATTTTATGAGAAACAATGTAATTCACATCCTTATTTATCCTATCACATTTAGATTAAAAGCATAAAAATAAAGATAAAATATAAATTTAATTTTAAAGTATTTGGATTGTCGTATCTGTCTCTTCTTTCTTGAAAAATTAGCATCCACAAATCTGTGTTCTGGGTTCGTAATCGTACATGCGCTTCAGAGTTGTATACTACTGAAATTATAATCTTGTGTTTAAGATATGTAAATTTAGCTTTGCTGTTCTTTGATGTGTGCTCCTATTCCTATATGCACGGGCAGGTGGACATACACTCTTCAGTGAATTTGATTGACTAAACTTAAAGACAGCACAGTCCAATATAAATTTGAATGGTTGGCCACTTGACACGTCTATCCTAAGATGTCTTCATTACTTTCTTCTTCACTCCAGGTAAATCTTGGTTCCGCTGTGGAGATGTCAGCTCCAATGCTTCTCGATGCAGATAGTTCAACTTTGATTTCAAATGGTTGTGCATTGAATGTAACTGGGAGAGATGAAACTGTAACAAGAAGTGTTGAACCTAGCCCAGAACATTTAGGTCCAGGAGCAAGGACACCCCAAGAGATCTCCCTGTATCAGAGACTGGTCGCAGCTCTTATTCCTGAAGAAGGTAATGAAGAGCTTCACTGTATTGGAAATGAATACCTCAGATTTGATGCTAATGGATCTCAAGAAATGGGAAAAGATATTGAATCAGATACCTTCTTGTCACGGATGTCACAAAGTAGTGATTTTTCTCTATATCCTACTTCTAATGGTTACAAGATAAATGCTAATGGGAAATCCTTTTATGAGCTCGACCACGCTATGCCAGTTAATGATATCATATCCATCCCGGACACAGGAACATGCTATGATCATTTGCAAAATGGTTTACTCCCAGACCAGATGATGCCTGATATAGCGTGTTCTGAGCATGAGTACAATAGTATGCCAATAAATGACAGACTTCTCATGGAGATTCAAAGTATCGGAATCTACCCGGATTTAGCGGTATGTTTAATTATCTCTCAGTATAAGGAGGCAGTCTAATCGTTTGCACTTACTTCCATTATCGCGTGAATTTCAATGGTATGCTATTTTGATTGATTTTTCCCTTTCTGATCAGATTGATTTGTCACAGACTCGAGATGAAGAAATTAACGGAGATATTATTAGATTGAATGAGAAGTATCAAAAACAGGTATGGTTGGATTGCGATACATCTCTCTCTCCTCCCCATCCCTTTCCTTTTCCCTCTATCAGCTCTCCCTCTCCTAGACCTCAAAGTAGACAAAGAAAATGGTTAGAGGCTTGTTCTTCGGTTGGTGCAAGAATATTTGCAGGGTTTAAGATCTAATATTGGTCATCAATCGTGACATTTATTTCTTCTTTTCTTGTTAAAGACTAAATTTGAATAAATAAAATGTGTCCTCTCTCTGAAGCTTAAGCTTTTAGATGGGCTGGTTCAACGTGGTATATGCACGCACAAGTCCTGAGTTCTTCTCTCCTTGCCACCAATTTATAAAAATTGTGCACGTGTGAGACTTTTGATAAAATGAATTTGTCCTAGACATGAGGGAGCATGTTGAAGACTAATTATAAATAAATACATGCGTCCCCTCTTTTAAATGCCCAAGTTTTTGATGAGATGGTTCAATATTTCTTTATGGAGATTGTCGAAACTTGAACAAAATAGATAAATGTGTTTCTTTCTAACAACTCATGCTTTTAGAAGAAGTGGTTCAATATCGTACCAAAAGTAGTCAAAAGTCCTAGGTTCATGTCTCGTAGCCAATTAGTTATGAAATTGTGCATGTCAAGCCTTTGATGAAAAAGTGAATCCATCCTGCACGTAAGGGGATGTGATGAAGATTAAATTTAAATAAATAAATATGTACATTTTGTAACATCTTAGGCTTCTAAATGATGTGGTTCGACATAGATCACATCTGTGGTCTTTAAAACTAACGATATTCTATCTTTCTCATTATTTATCTCCAACCACCTTAATTTAGACAGCACTAGACTTTTTCATCCAAAACCATACAGGTTTAAGAGTTCTTATTGTAATGAACAAATCCATCTAAAAGCTTAAACTATTAGAGATAGATTTGTTTGCCCAATGTCCTTGCTGCAATATGATAATAAAAATTATACATGTGTCAAGCCTTTGATAAAGAAAATGAATCCGTCTTGCACGTGAGGGGCATGTTGAAGACAAAGTTGAAATAAATAAATTGTTTTCTCTCTAACTACGTAAGCTTTTAAATGAGGTGGTTCAACACTTATATTTGACTATTTTCCTTTTTATTGTTCAAGGTAAAGCCAAATCTTAGTAGTTGTAGATTAGGAGTTGAGAACCTACCATCTGAATTCACATGTATAAGATATTATTGCATTGTCTTTAGTGAAGCTTTTGAATTGCAGACTAGTATGTTAATCATGTTAGGTGCCTTTCTCACTGTTTAGTCAATAAATAGGTTTGCAGGAAGAAAAGCTTGCACTATAAACTTCTAAATTCTGCTTCTAAGGCTAGAGAGCTCCATGCAAAGTAAGGAGATTGTTCTTCCTTTTTATGTAAATTCTGTTATGATCTATAATTGACCGCCCATGCATCCAGATGATAATCCAAGCACCTTATTGTATTGTAGGGAGTTTGAACAGCATGCTCTTGATAAACTTGTAGGAATGGCTTATGAAAAGTATATGGTAATATACGCTGTTCTATAACCAATCTTTACATGAAGATTTAATTGTATACATCCCTTTCAAAAATATGAGATTTATGATTTGTCAGCTTCATGGATTTACATACATCAATGGTATATGGTGTCTTTGTTTACTAGATTTGAATTTCAGTTCCTTATCACGAAACAGAGTTTCATCCATGGATGCATGATACTATTTTGATCAAAGTTTAGGTAAAATCATGTGAGCTTAACTCATGTATTTTCTGTTTCTATTTTTCTTTGAAAAATTCTTGTTAAACTATTCCCTATAATTTCTCTAATTATCAACCTTTTAGGACATTCCATTTTTTGAACAATTTGTCAGGGAATACTTTAAGCAGCAGCTATGTGCTGTGCAGCGCATTTGGAGCATTATTGCAGTCCATTGGGCTCAGCACATGTTCTTATTGCCAACCCTGTTATGTTTTCTTAAATTTAGTGAAAGTGGTCATGCATATAATATTTCACTTGGAAATACTTCCAGGAAATCTTTTCACGGCTCATTAGTTGGCAACCTCTAAATAGTATCCTGCATCCCCCAACCAAAAAAATGAAATAAAATCAGAATAAAGAGTAACTTCACTATTCTGTTTTCTGACATTGTTCAGAATTCATTCGTGTCACTATCCTCATTTGTGCTATTGTCCTACAATCAAATTGTCAATGTTGTAGGGAAGCAAAGAGAAAAGCCAGAGTGTTTATTATTATTTTTATTTATTTTTTTTTTTTTTGTGATTGTGCTGTTGAATATCTGGATATGGCACTTGAGATGCTTCTGCTTGATATTTCTCAATTGAGTTTCTGCATGCTTTCTCCTGGAAACCACAACACCTTTAAATTCTCTTATTCATGAGAAAGGAAAATGGAAAAGACTTTACAATCTATATGGTGATATAATCTGTACGAAAATATATGGTGTTATATGGTGATATAATCCGTACGAAAATATATGGTGTTATTTATTGAATTAAGTCTTCACAAGTTTGGTCCACAATTTTGAAATGATACTAAAATAAACTTAATGTACACACACACACACACACACACACGTGCATTATACTGTCAGACATGAATTTATGTATGCATATGAAAGTACTCCTTTTATCTCCTATTGAGTGGCTTCTTCTTAAAAGATGTTTTAAGGAAATTGGCTACTAACTTTATAGGGCATATTTTTAACCATTTTGTTTTTCCCAAAATAGTGTTATGAAAACAAAATGTTAACTGACTAAAATAATATGATGAAGACTCACCTAAGGCTACGATGAAGAAGTTAACTCAGGGAATGGTCGAACACAACCAAGCATTGCTGCATCTGACGAAGTAAAGGCTAGTGTTAAAATGCAGTTGTCAACTTGCAGTAACATCTTAACTATGACACAATCACTGCACTCCAAGTCACCTTCATTTATTAGAGACAAGAATTAATTTATCTTGAAAAGATTATTGCAGTCTAACTCGTCGGATTCGAGTTCTCTCAACAGCGGAGAAATGATGAGGAATAAAGACGTGTTTTTAGGAGAAATAGGATTAGCAAATTAATGTTCAATGAATTATTGTTACTCGCTGTTGCATGCATTTGTCCTTGAGTTCGATCTTGTGGCTGCATATTGTTGCTACCGACTTTTGTTTCATATCTCTATTTCGGTTGACCTAGATTGATTGCAGCCTGCCATACTCTGAACTTATGGTTGCTAGATGATTTTTGCTGATTTTCAACCTTAATTGCTAGCTGGACAGCACTAGCCAATTTTCAGCAAGACTCTAACTCCACCAGTATTCTAATACCTGGCTTTAATCCCATCAAGTAACGATTTGAGCTAGTTGTAATCTAGTTATCATCATGTAATACTCATCAGTGTATTCCCGAACTAGACATGCTCCTTGCTGAAAGGATTGATATGTTTGAAATAGAAGTCCTTTGTAATTTAGCAGAAGGAATTGTCTTCGGATCAGCCATTGCATCTTTGCCCAATTCTGTACTTTTTCCTTTCTGGACTGAATCCTTTACATTTGCACTTTTTGCTACCAAGATGTGTACCCTCTCAATTTAATTACCACAAGCTTCCCCTTTTTTTGGTCTGGGAAGTCAAGAAAATCAAAGATTCTTTCTTCTTTGTTCAGCCAGTCCAAGACTTCTTGGTCGTTCTTCTCTAGTAAAATTTGGGATTTTCCACCCTAATACTTGGCTTTGTCATGATCCATAGCACGATTGAATGTCGGCTGCCTATGGAAAGGAAACATTTTTCCTCTTCAGAAGAATTCTCTGAAGCTTGTTGGACTGCTTACTAGTGGGCTGTTGTGCATGTTTCTTCTTTGGTGAACCAAATTTCACAGCTCCCCTGGTTCTCCAACACTCGTATTAGGAGAACCAAATATACTGGCCTGTTCAACCCTTGCACATAACTAATTAATTTGCTGTTGCAGGCTTGCCAACTCTTCTCTTGCAGGACCTGGTTTGGATGATGAATTCATATCATCCTTTGTTCCAGCCATTGCTTCATGGAATAAGAAGTTTGCAGCAGTGGCTCTCATACCACTTGAAGCAAACTGAATCTTACACAACAGATTAGAGAAAAATTGGATTTGAAAAGAAAAAAAAAAACCGGGGATCATATTTTACCCAAACACCATTGTAGCCAAGATTTTTTAAGATCTGGAAAAACCTTTGACAGAGAATCCAAGACAATTTTCAATATTATTTCTGCTGCAAAACTGATTACAAAAGATAATTTCTGTCACAATTTATGCCAGCTACATACTTTAATGCATTTAATGAGTTTATTCCTATAGAATCAATACTATTTCCCAAGACTTTAACTTGACAGATTACTACAAGGTTTCTTTAATGCTCTTTTTTCTATTGCACGATGCTAAGAGTTCTTCCATTGACTAGACAGATCATTATTCAAAGATTTTATTTAATCATGTTTTCTTGACTGCATCATTACCTTTAGTATAATTGGTATGAAATTGTTAAATTGATGTTTCATTTTTCCACAGAGTTGTTGGGGTCCTCGTGCTTATGGGATGAAGAGTGCTAGTGGTAAAATGACAAAGCAAGCTTCCTTGGCTTTTGTTAAATGGACATTGGAACAATATCAGGAATTTGATGTGACAAGAAAGAGCTGCTTTGGTGAGCATTTGTATAGGAAAATGTTCCTTTCTGGAGTCCCACGCCTAGTTGATGGACAAACTGTAAGCTCTAATACTGATAATGAATCCAGCAAACTTCATATTAGCTCTACCGGATGCTCTGTCGATATTATAACTTCAGGTAGGTCAAACAGATAGAGACCCCTTACTAACATTTTATGTCTTCCTTAGTGAATTTTAACCTTTGAGCAAATGGTACTTTGTTGCTTTAGTGGGTGTTCTCAGTTTCAGGGTTTCATTTTGTTTTACAGATCATTTGGGCACACTGCAGAGCCCTTCTTCAAACTATCAGGAAATGTATTCGAATGTGCTCGTAACAGGTCGTGGTTCTGAACAGACTATTGGCACAGAAGACACCTCTTCAAATAGGGTGAAAAAGAGGGAATTATTACTTGATGATGTTGGTGGTACTACAATGAGCACATCTTTAGGTGTCCCAGCAGGCCTTGGGAGTTCACTTTCAAGCAGTGCAAAAGGAAAAAGGAGTGAGAGGGATAGAGAAGGCAAGGGAAATATCAGAGAAGCATTATCCAGAAGTGAAGCCACTAAACTTGGTCGACCTGCATCAGCCCATGTCAAGGGAGAGAGAAGGTCGAAAGCAAAACCTAAGCAGAAAACTACTCAACTATCTGCATCTGTCAATGGCCCTCTTGGAAAGATGTTGGAGGAACCAAAAGTAGTGTTGTCTTCAATGCCCAAGTCGAGTGAGATGAGTGAAAATGTCTTTGGCAAGGATAAGAATGACCATGACGTTGATGAGTTGGAGGAATCCATAGATTTTTCTGTCCTGGCTGATGTTCTTGGTGGTCAAGGGGAGGATTTAGAGTTGTTGTTGAACATGGAGGATGATGGATTGCAGGATAATGACATCATTGGTGGCCTTCATATCCCGATGGATAATATACAAGAGTTAATAAAGAATTTGTAGGGTCGTATATTCTTGTTCATTAGATAGTCACACAAGAAAAATCTTTGTTGTCAAGGGATGACCAGCTACATGGAGGTCGTGATTATCCAGACTGTAATTAGAGAATATCGTTATTGTCAGGAAATGACCAGTTACATAGTCACGATGCTATAGATTTCATTATTAGATTCATATATTCTTTTCATTACTCCCTCTGCACAAGTTGATTTTTGATTGAATCTTTCAGATGATCAGATTTTCTTCCCGTTCAAGTTATGAATTTTGACTAAAGATCTTTTTGTGTTTGGAATACAAGTTAGTATTTTAGAGCTTAAGTTCTTAGCAAACACTGTGTTTTGGTTGTAAGAATCATAGATCAGAGAACAACTTCTTTTGTACAAAATTTTGTAATTCCAATAAAATTAACTTTATTATATATTCCGCAGTCTGTAGTATAGTTTTGTGAGATGTTTCGCTTTTTATATATGAACTTCTCATTTGAATCCTCATCTATTTTATATGTTTGAATGTTCCAGTTCTCATCTCATGCAGTCATAGTCAGGACAAGGCTTTGAATATTGCTGTAATCATCTTCACAATGTTTCTTCCTAGGGGATGAAGGAGAGATTGTATAGGAGTAAAGGTAAAGAAGTGATGGATGGGCTGGGTCATTGCCAGATGGATGAACTCTTTTATGGTGGATCCAATTTCTGCTTATCATCTATCTTGTTTAGCTTCAGTCTCTAGTGAGTAGCTGACCTGTATCCAGTGTGTAAATATTCCTGACACCTAACATGTCAATTAGCTATTGAAAGTTGCTTGCTTCCTCATTTATTATTGAGAACTTATGATTTACTTGAGTGCTTCTTAATTTTGAGATAACACAGTGCTTCTGAAACACATTGTGGCAATACAAAATTTCTTTTCATGCTATGAGTTCGCCACTATTGCAGGTATGCCACAATGATAATGCTGCTGTTTTAAAATCTGTTGCAGGCTTCTTTAATATTAGCATGAAATTTCAGGATTCCCATCTACTGAAGTTTGTCAACTCAGACTAATGATTTCAACTTAGGTAATTGTTTCTAATTCCATATCAACATCTATTGAATCTCATGCAGTTATGACGCAACTTGCAACCATTTTGAGATGGAATTCCAGTACATTTTTTTTACCTAGCTGCTTCAACTTTCTGTAACTGTCTTCTTTCCATTTATTTTCTTACAATATCACATGATAGTTTATAAAAATTAATTCTGGTATTGTATAGTAATTTATTCCTCATGAAGTGTTCATCTCTTGGAATCATATAGCATGTTCTCTTTTTTCAACTTGAGGAACACTGTGATCAGAAAATCTTTTGGAAACATTTCACCATTTTGTCATCTTTCTCCAGTGGTGGACTAGTGGTCAGCGTCTTGCTTAGTATTTTGTTTCTGTCAAAAATTGGCCTTAGATTTCTAGATGGCGTGAAAAAGATTTATCATCTACTTGGCTTTGAAGATTAACTTACCTGCAGTTCTGCTAAATTGCACTGGTAACACCCTGTGGACATTTTTCTAATTTAATTGATCTGAATATGTTACTTTATTACTTGATTCGGAACTATCTTTTTCATATTCACAGCTGATTGGTTACATGAATTCGAAATCTTTTGTGCCTTTTTATGCCAATGGTGAGTCTGTAAATAGCAATGAGACCATATGTTGCTCCAGCTTCTTTAAGATAGAAATTTGTGTATGAGAAGAAAACAAGCGGAGAGTGCAATGTAAATCTTTTCATTATGCTTTAAGTGTTTTAGATTCTATATTATCTTACGCATCATGTTCTGCAAGTCTTCTTAGCAGAAACCTTGGAAAAAGGATCGAATCATATTATCTCTTGGCTTGAATATTTATGAGCACTCTCTGTCTGGAAACACGTCTACACTTACATTATGCAAAATATGCTGCAAGGAACAACACTTCATGAAAGGTAATCATTGCCAACTTCTTTTGAAGCATTTTAATATCATCTCCTACTATGGTGCCTTCCGGACATTGACATGGAGAAGTTAGGTAAATACGAATCAAATATGTAGTCACACTAACAACATCATAGTGGGAAATGCGATTCGATCTAAATGTCAAAATGGAAGATTTTATGTGGCTGACAGAACGCAGAGAACTATAGAAGAAATTATTCTTTTTTGTGTGTTTCTTCATTGAAAGGATTACATTATATATACAGTTCCAGAGAGAGAGTAAAATGAAAACTACCCAAATCACCTACAAATTATTTTTAGAAATCTATATTTATATAATCTTAAATGTTATATTTACAAAATCTGCCATAATCCAATAATTGATCCTCCAAATTTGTCAATTTTCAACACTAGAATCACAAAATATGCCATAATTGATCAACCCAGCTTGCCTACAATGAGCTCAAATTGTTGTCCATGAAGCCCCTTTGTTAATGTCACTGCAGTAAAGTTGAGATGAAGGACATACAAACCATGCCTCCTTCTAACTTCTCTGTGATAAAATTGCAATCCACTTCTGTGTGTTTAGTTCTATCATGCTGCACTTGATTATTGGCTATGCTGATGGCTATCTTTCTATCACTACACAATTTCATGGGGCTCTTACACTATTGCCTTTTGCTCATCTGGAAACATTTTTAACCACATCAACTCACAAATACCGGCTAGAAGCCCTCAACATGGCAAGGTCTAAGAAAGAAGTGACTAGGTTTTCGCGAAGCCGATCCCGAGTTTACTAAGAATTAAGCTTAGCTTGCTGTATTTCACTACTAATCAGTTCTTCAGTTTTCACTTAGAGTTGTGAAATACGCATTATGCATTGGCCATGCATATGTAAATATGCCATCCATTTCCTCTTGTTCAGACTCCTCGAATAAATAAAAAGTATCCCTTTTAATTTAAGATTGTTTGTACTATTTATTTTGGTGAACCCAGAAAATGAGGCACAGGCTGGTGCAATTTATTGAGCAATAAACTTTAGGACATTAGTCGCTTGCCCTTGAATCACGTGTCCCATCTCCTTTGTCCTCTGATGTTACCATTGATAGGCTATCATTCACCTAATGCCCACACTGAACACCACACCCTCCCTCTCAAGTGCCCATGTGAATTTCTAATCTGTGCTTCTAAATTATGTTGGACCATGTTTTATTTGTTTAGCATTGGCAATACGATGTTTTCACCTGTTGCTTTATAATAATATCTAATTGATCTTTCTTTTAATATATCCTTCAATGGAAATTCTACATTATTCTAAGCATACAATTTTTAGCTAATTTGATATTCATATTCAATCATCTGTTGCACGATTTTTATTAATTTAATATTGATGGTGCAATGTTTTCACCTCGAGTAGGTCAATTTTGCTTTAGAATAATCTGAGTAGTCTTTCTGTTAATCTTTTAGCTACATTAATGGATAATGTTTAGTGCGTACAGTATATAAGAAAGACTGGATGGTTGCACCTTATATTTCCTTTCTTAACTCTTCCTTCCAAAGCTTTGGTGAAGAATAGACGCTTATGTATCTTCCTACACCAAAGCATTGATGCAAACCACCTTTCAGTTGGAATAGTTTGGTGATTACAATAATCATTAGAATCCATATTATCAAATCTCAATTCAAAAAGAAGTTAACAGTCAGCTAACTGAGCAAGGTTATTTTCTTTACTACAAATTTCTGCATTGCCAACTTGCCAAGTCTAGAAGCACAAAATGTAAGTGGTATCTGCTGACCATGTCATATAGTTTTGATAATAGTTAGGCTCATGGAATGTGAGTATGCAGAATGTAGTATGACTACACAATGCCACAGTTTATTTTCAATTTGCCGTAGATCTTCTACTGTTGCTCATAAATTGACATTTTCCGTTTCTTTTCCTCGTAGATTTTTGTTTCTTTTAATATCAATATTTCTGATTTTCTTGTGTGCAGTTTCTCTTCACAAATACTGCACTTTATAATTACCTTTTTCTGTACAAGTTCTCCACTGGGATCCGTATGCATCTTTGGTTATCCCCTTTGTTATATCGCGTGCACACCTGGCATGTTCCACTGGCATTTTAAGACAACGTGGACTGCGAACTCGGAATATAGAATATTGTGTCAATAGCATGCACGGCCAGAATTGTGTCAGGCCGGATGCAGAAGATTCCGACGTCATTGGCTCGACGCGCTCTACAGGTTCAACAACACTTCTCAACAGAAAGGGACACAAGCAGTGGCCTCAGTCCTCGGCTAGTTTGGACCTCGGAACTACTGTTTTCTTCTTAAAAGAGCAACACTTTTAGCCATCACGACTTCCAGTGTCCGAAATCCAGAACAACCCACATGACCAATCAGAAGCTGAAGATAAATTTTGTTCGGTTCTGCTGACACACAAGTTCTGAGGAACCCGGACGCACCACCGATATCAGCCAATGAGAACTAATTGTATTGTTTTATGGTGCTAGTTCCAAGTGCCATAAAGTAAAATTATTGATTTGATTAGGGCAGTGACCGACCATGGATTCTATGAGTGTGTGTTTGGTAGAGTTTAAAAATAGTTTTTTTAGGAGATTTGGAAAAAAGTTGGTGAGATGTGTAGTTGAAAAATTGATAAAAATTGCGAGTCCCAAACTGTGGCTAAAAATGAGTTTGGAAAAAAAAAAGATTTAAAAAAAAAAAATCTCACAAACATGCTCTAAATAGCATCCAACCTGATTTATTTTGTAAGTATTTATAAACAAGACTTGTTCTTCTGTTCGAATATTTACTTTCGACCTCACTGACTTAAGCATAGGTGTCTTGGCCGTTGCACTCCCTCCTCCTCCAACGACCGATTAGGCTATAACCGATTTTTCATTTTGCAGATTCAGCATAACATTCATGTGTATTTGGTCCGAGTTCTGCCATGCAGGATTTGACACCAACACCCTATTTGCTTCTAGAATAAAACCTCCTACTTTATCTATTTGTGGATTATATATTAGCATATTTTTTTGCATCAGAGACTAGTTTGAAGTAAGATATTGCTACGCTGGACCTTGAAGTCAAATGATCATGTCATACAGCGCGGGTTTAATATCTCCGTGCTAACTCAACTTTTTCAAATGTTTCCCAATTGCCATTGATTTTTAAAATTGTTTCGAGTTGTCAATGAACTTTTTCAGATGTTTCCCAATTGCGATTCAACTTTAAAAGTAATCCGAGTTGCTTTTTACAAAATGTTATCTCATCCATCACGCACTGTTTTAAAAGTTAACGATTTAGATGCACGATAAACGGAATGACAGATGGATAACATTTGGATAAGTTCATCAAGTGTGTTAACTATTAAAATGACGAGTGATGGAGTGGTGAATGAGATAATATTTTGATAAGTTCAATGACAACTCGAAAAACTTTTAAAGTTCAATTCCAAATGAAAATATTTGAGAAAGTTCAATAGTAAATCGAAAAACTTTTGAAATTAATGGCATGAGAAATATTTGTGAAAGTTCAATAACAAACGAGATATTTCTCTCTGTGCAGCGTTCATAAGGAATTAATGATGGTTAATTAATGTTCTTTGATTTAAACTCCCCATTCTCATCTACAGGGGCCTGTTGTGAAAACCAGACCTGGCTGTTGGTCAAAACTGAAACCCTGCACCTGGGCATCTAGCTGGTCCTGGTTGCTCTATTGGACCGAAGTGCATTTGACTGGTGAAACTCTTCAAACTGGGATGGTTTTTCAGAAACCCTGGAAAACAATTTTGTTAACCTAGCAGGTTTCTTCTCATAATATATAGATAAAACAACAATTAAATCTATTTCATCTCTCTATCTCTCCCCCTCCCATCCTAAACCATCAAAGCAATGCAGCCCTCACCATTATCCTCTATGTGCTGCAACTTCAAGCTGGCAATCCCAACTTGTATTCGGTAGCAAGAAAGCATGCAAGTCCAGGAATCAAGTTTTGCTTGTGAATTTTAATTTATTTCTTCACAATTTGAAGTCATGTTTAAAGGTTTTTGTTTGCCGTATCTTACACAGTTTTCTGTATTAATTTTTATATATTCAAGTGCCTTGACTTTCTCTAATATTAATTCAGATTCGACAAGCGGTTCCATTGAGTTATCGATTCTGAAAACCTCTGGTAGAGGAAAGAGTGATCGAACCTCGGGACATTGCAAAGAATTTCATGAAAATTGGGGAATAGGAAAGATATTGTTTACTCTTGTATTGTCATGAAAGTTGTATTTGTCAGTTTATTAATGAACAAAACCCTTTTGGACTTGTGCACGGAGATAAAAAGAGTGTTTTGATGAAAAATGCAGGTGCACAGTGAAGATGAAGTTAGAGAAGTGATTGGAAAAGTATGATCTTTCATTATGGATTCAATGCTCTTCGCGGTAAAGTTTTCTGTAGAAAATGTTGAAGATGTTTAAGAAATTGTATGGAAAGACACCGGTTGTACAGTTATGGTGGATAAGTGGAGTAGGGGTGTAAAATGGTCGTCCTGGGATGAGCGTGGGTTTGCTTTTTCTTTTGTTTTCTCAGAAAAATAGCACAAAGCATAAAAAATGAAGGCTCGTGAATTGCTGTGTGTTTTTTTAATGTATTTAAAATATTTGGATGCTACAGATGTTTTCAATAGAACTAGTATGTAATATAAGCTATTTTCATTTTGATCCCCTCCACCCAATAGGGAGAATTATTTTGTCAACTGGATAATTGTCAGGTGAGCATTGAAGGAGCAAAAAGTGTTTGATATTAAAATCAAATACTCCCCCAATGTCCATTAGACAAATGTTTAGTGGACAAAATAATTTCTTCCACTAGGTAAGAGGAGAACAATCATGTTTCTTTTGCAGTTGTGTGCATATTTTATATTAAGATATGGGAAATTGGTCCCTAACGTATCACGTTAGTGCGCAAATGGTCTCTAACCTTTTATTTTTGGCGCAATGATCTCTAACCTTCTACTGTTGGTACGCAATTGGTCTTTTTTGACGGATTCCGTTAAAAATCCGTTAAAAACTTTATATTTAGGTGCACATTTGGTCCTTAAATTTTTTTTTTTTTTGTCTTTATTAGTATGGGTAAAATGGTCAAGTTACATTTTTTTTTTAACATTTCAATTAGCGCAAATGGTCCCTAACTTTTTTTTAAGGGATAATTGCATGAAAGGTCTCCAACGTTTCAAAATCGTTGGGGATATGCCCATAATCTAAAATATTAGCACTAAACGTCCCTAAAGTATGAAGAAATATGGCATCGTGGGTCCCTTTTCACGCTTCCGTCGGTTTGTCCGTTAAAAAAGTCAAAATTGAATCAAGACGATTCATTTCTCCAAAAAATACTAGTGGAATTACACGTGGTTTTGGAAGAAATGGTAGTTTTGGAAGAGAAGAAATCGTGGTTTTGATTCACCTTAAGAGTGGAGAAGAAATGGTTGTTTTGGAAGAAAATTGACAAAGCCACTTTTTGAATGTGATTATTCATGGCCTACACATCCATGATTGTAAACCAACTGGAAATGCCATGGTAAGAAGTTCACCTTCACATTATGGTTGGAGGACTATGGCTGATGGTGATGCCATTTTCATCTTCGAGTCAAGTCATATTTGGGTCGATCATATCTCGCTCTCTAATGAGTAGAGAAGAAGAAAAACCCATTTGGAAGAGAGATCCATTTTTGTTGCTAATCACCCTCAAAATCTTCATTAAGACAACAACCTATTTCTCTCTATTTCCTCTTATGATTTTATCTCTCAAATGGTTGGAGAATAAGAAGAAGAAGAAGAAGAACCCATTTGAAAAGGAGATGGATTTTTACTGCTAATCACCCTCAAAATCTTCAATAAAACAACAAAAATAACAACCTATTTCTCTCTCTTTTCTCCAATGATTTATCTCTCTCAAATGGATGGAGAAGAAGAAGAACCCATTTGAAAGATAGATTGATTTTTTCTGTTAATCACCCTCAAAATCTTCATTAAAACAACAACCCATTTCTCTCTATTTTCTCCAATAATTTTATCTCTCAAATGAGTGGAGAAGAAGAAGAACCCATTTGGAAGAGAGATGGATTTTTTAGCTAATCACCCTCATAATCTTCATTAAAACAACAAAAATAATAACTCATTTCTCTCTCTTTTCTCCAATGATTTCTCTCTCTCAAATGCGTAGAGAAGAAGAATAACTCATTTGGAAGAGATATGGATTTTTTAGCTAATCACCCTCAAAATCTTTATTAAAACAACAAAAATAACAACTCATTTCTCTCTCTTTTCTCCGATGATTTCTCTCTCAAATAGGTAGAGAAGAAAAAGAACCCATTTGGAAGAGATGGATCTAATCATCATCCTCAAAATCTCATTCGCGTTTTCCTCCAAAATATAGCGCGTGCAGTCCAATTTTGACTTTTAACAGAGAAAATTGACAGAAAGTGTGAAGAGAGACCTACGATGCATATTTCTTAATACGTTGGGGACGTTTGGTGCTATTATTTTAGGTTAGAGACATATTCCCAACGATTTTTAAACCTTGGGGACCTTTGATGCAATTATCCCTATTTTTAATATAGAAATTTGCAATTGGATTCCTCATCTTTACAAAAAGTGAAAATATGTCCGATACTTTAATTTTTTTTTTTTATTTTTTATTATAAGTAATCATATTATTTAAAATTCAAACTTTAATTTTATCATTACAAAATAAAAAGAAAAATAAATTTGTCACAAATAAAATTTTAATTATGTTCAACCCAACTCGATTTTATACGGTCTCATATTTACTAGGCCAACCATAACTACTTTTGAACAATTGAGCCAACCCAATTTTAAATTTTAATTTATTTTTCTATTTTTTTAAAAAAAGAAAAAGAAAAAGCAATGCTTCCCACCCCCACCCCACCCCAATCAATTGTAAATCAACCAGATCGGAGGAGATTTCTCGACTGGAGAGGTTTCGCGAGCATAAACAAGGGGGAATTTTCTCCCCATTTTTGGCAGAGGGTGGGGTGGGTGGGTGTGGGGGGTGGGGTGGGGAATATGGTGAAGAATTTTTTTTTTTAAAATAGAAAAATAAATTAAAATTTAAAATTTGGTTGACCCAGTTGCTCAAAAGCAGGTAGGGTTGGCCTAGTAAATATAAGACTGTATAAAATCGGGATGGGTTGAACATAATTAAAATTTTATTTGTGAAAATTTTATTTCTTTTTATGTTGTAATGATAAAATTAAAGTTTGAATTTTAAATAATATGATTACTTAATAATAAAAAATAATTTAATAAAAATATTAAAGTATCGGACCTATTTTCACTTTTTGTAAAGATTAGGAATCCAATTGTAAATTTTTATATTAAAAATAAGGTTATGGATCATTTGCGCCAATTGAAAGGTTGAAAAAAAGTGTAACTTAACAATTTTACTCCTACTAATAAAGACAAAAAAAAAATTTTTTAAGGACCATTTGCACACCTAAATGAAAGATTTTTAACGAATTTTTAACGAAATTCGTCAAAAAGGACCAATTGCACACTAACAGTAGAAGTGTTAGGGACCATTGCGCTAAAAATAAAAGATTATGGACCATTTACGCACTAACATGATACGTTAGGGACAATTTGTGCCAATTTCCGTTAAGATATTGGCAAGTTAAGCTTCACATGTATAAGTGTTAACCTGTTGGGCTAGTGAGGTCTATGTTGGATAATTGTTTTAACTTTTTTTAAAATTTTGTGTTTGAAAATTTTCCACCAATTTTTCAAATTTTGGTTTGTTTGATTAGCGAAAATTTTTCATGGAAAAGACATTTTCTCACATATTTTCCATCTTTTGTTTGATTGCAACTTTTGTTTTTCCATGGAAATTTTTTTCAAAATTTTCCACTTTTAGCCACATTTTCCTTATTTTCAAGGAAAATATTTTCTTTGTGGGATAGGAGAATTTATTTTCCATAGAAAATTTGTTAACCTTTTCCAACCTATTTATTTTCCTTGGAACATTTTCCAATCCAAATTTTCTTGGTAATTCATTTCCATGGAAAATATTTTCTTTCCACCCAAATTTTTCACTTGCAATCAAACACGCCTAAGTTAATTATTGGATAAATTACATAAACACTGATAAAATTGAGAGCTTTTTGAAAAATCAGATTAAAAGTAATTTAAAAACATTGTTGAACATTAAAACCGTATTACGTAATGCTCAAATCCAAATTAATTCCATAATCAAACAAAACCTTTCTCTATAAAATTCAATTCAAAACGAAAAATAGATCTTTAAATTCAAATTCATGGTAAAAACAGATCTCTTTTAGATTATTGTAACGAATTTCTCTTTGTTTCTTCTCCAATTTACCACAATCAGAACTCAAAATCCAAAATTCTCAGGTAATATGATAAATTTTATTTCTTCTTTATAATTTTTATTTGAATTACATAATTTTCTGAATTTTGTTTCGAGATATTCAATAACATGCTTAGTAAGTGCATACAAATGATTTTGAGGTAAATTATCTCATATTTTGATTTTAATCTAGACGCATCTTTCTTTATTCACTTTATTATATATTTATGATTTCTTATATTTTTGTTTGTGTTAATCACGACCGTGGAGAATTTTCTTCGCTATGGGAAGAAAAAGTACTTAAACGTCTCGTAATTACGTCTTCAATTTTTCTCCAAACAAAATTAATTTCTTCTAAAATTTGCTGACTGCTTTCAATCTATCTCCTTGATTTGATCATCTCCTCAACCAATAATCTCCAAAATCTGGATAAACTCTTAAGCTTATTTGTTTACAAAGTTTGATCCAAAGGATCTCATCGCCTATCATTTGAATTAGCTAAGATACATTGATTTGATCATCTCCCTCAACCAATAATCTCCAAAATCTGATCACCGCTTCAATCTATTATTATTATAATAGAGCATACGGTTGGATCCCACCGCAAAGAAGTGATGCACTAGTGTATATCAAATTTCAACTTTAGATTAATAGTATTAAGTAAGGTCTTCTCAAAATGTGTGTGAATATCAATTACCAATTACAGATATGCATACAAGGTGTTTGTAAAAATGTAAATATGAATATGATTTTTTGGATAGAAAAGTGACAACAACAATGTATACAAGTGACCAGGGGTGAAATTAGGAATTTTTGGAAACCGAGCTGCTCGTTAATTTTTTTTCCACTTTAAGATTTGACTGTTATTAAAAAAAAAAATTTACAATAATTTTTTTTTACACTATAAAAATAATTTTTTTCCAGGGTGCCCCCCTAAATAAACCCATGGTGTGGACGAAAGTACTCTTCCAAAGTGGTATAAATCGTGTCGAGAAGGCCACTTAACGAATTTTTTTGAATAGTAATAGACGAAAATGATCTTTTGCGCAAACAAAGATAGACTTGAGGGTAAAAATAATATAATGTAATAACTAATAACTAACTTATAAATTTATAAGCAATAACCAACATTAAAATTATAAATTTATAAGCTATTATCAATATAAAGTCAATAATAGACCTAATAATTAATAACTACTATTAATTAACCATTTAACCTAATAAAATATAAGCACAATAAGTGAAAAACAAGAGTACAGGCACAAGCGCACGACACAACAAGTCAAAAATAAGGAGATGAGAAGAAGATAAAAAGTAAAAACCTTTCTTCAACCTTCTGCGGACTTCTGCCTTCATGCGTTAGCCGAAATCGTCGGTCGCCACGTTCCTCACTTCCATCGAATCGTCTTCTGCAATGTTGCCTGCTACAAAGGCGTTCGTTTCCTCAGCCAGGCCGTGCGTGTTGTTCGTCCTCGTCCTCGTCGGCTCGGCCTTCCCTTCTTCTTCTCGTTCGTGTATCGTGTTCGTCAGCCTTCTTTTTATTCTCATTCGTCGCCTTATTCTCGTTTCCTTAGCAGATTGCAGATTAATGGATTGGATTTGGCAAATGGCAAATTAGCAAGTGCAGATTTCCATTCCCATTCTAGATCTTTTTCTTGTTATTTGAATTTTTTATTTTGGACCAGACTACAAACATAATTGGGCCAGATTACATTATTAAAAAAAAAAGCCTTTTGTCTATTGGATCTGGGCTAGGTTGGATTACATATAGCCCAAGCCATTTTTCCGCCTATGCAAGTGACACAAACAAATTTGGATCACAATCTTTTATGTGGTTGATTTAACTGCTGGATTTAACTTGATATTTTTTGTGCATTATTGATGATGATCAAACATTAATGTTTTTTTTTTGTCTTGAATTTGAATTGAGGTGTTAGATATGCTCTGTTACTTTTTACTTAAAAAGTGACACAACAATATTTAAAAAGTGACAAAACAATGTATACAAGTGACACAAACAAATTTGGATCACAATTTTATCTGTGGTTGATTTAATTGTTGGATTTAACTTGATTTTATTTGTGCATCATTGAGTGAAATGAATTATTGAGGATGATCAAACATTAATGTATCGTTTTTTCGTTTTGAATATGAATTGAGACTTTAGATAGAAAAGTGACATGCTCTTAAAAAGTAACATAACAATGTATACAAGTGATACAAACAAATTTGGATCATAATCTTTTATGTGGTTGATTTAACTATTGAATTTAACTTGATATTTGTTGTGCATTATAAATGACATGAATTATTGAGGATGATCAAACACTAATATTTTTTATTGTCTTGAATGAATTGAGACTTTAGATAGAAAAGTGACATGCTCTATCACTTTTTAATTAAAAAGTGACATAAACAAATTTTGATTACAATCTTCTCTGTTGTTGATTTAACTGCTGGATTTAATTTAATATTTGTTGTGCATTATTGAGTGACATGAATTATTGAGGATGATCAAACATTAATGTATCTTTTTTTTTGTCTTGAATATGAATTGAGGCTTTAGATAGAAAAGTGACACATTCAGTCATTTTTGGCCTAAAAATTGACAGAACAATGTATACAAATGACACAAACAAATTTGGATCACAATCTTCTATGTGATTGATTTAACTACTGAATTTAACTTGATATTTGTTGTGCTTTATTGAGTTAAATAAATTATTGAAGATGATCAAACGTTAATGTATCATTTTTTTAATATGAATTGATACTTTAGATAGAAAAGTGACATGCTGTCACTTTTTACTTAAAAAGTGACAGAACAATATGTATAAGTGACACAACAAATTTAGATCACAATCTTCTCTATAGTTGATTTAATTACTAGATTTAACTTGATATTTGTTGTGCATTATGGAGTGACATGAATTATTGAGGATGATCAAATATTAATGTATCATTTTTTTTGAATATAAATTGAGGTTTTAGATAGAAAATGGACAAGCTCTGTCACTTTTTGATTAATTATACGATTATTGAGGATGATCAAACATTAATGTATCATATATCGATATTTTTTTTTGCAGATATGGATAAAATCAATGTCTTCATTCATTATGGAGGAAAATTGGAACAAGGTAACCAATGTATAAATTTTAAAATGACTGCAATAGTCGTTCCAATCGAATGAACATATAGCGAACTCAAGAGCATGATATATTCAGCCACAAACATAAGTCCAGTGACACATGCAATAATAATACAATATAAGGTGAAGAAAAATCTTCATGTGATGAAGACTTCATACAATAATTCTCTCACATTCTATTTGGAGCTCAAAAGAAGGGAGATACATCTTTTAGCCTTCTTTTGGGCGTAGATTTCACACCGATTTCATCACGTCACAGAATTGAAAGTTTTGAAGACATACAACTTTCAGAAGTTGCTACCGATGAAGAAAATGACATGATGCAATTAGATATTTTTCAAACTCATGGTTCGACGACAACATCGTTTAAAGTCTACAAATTATGAAGACTTAGTTGTTGATGTTTTTTTATGCATACCAGATGTTGAAAAAATGAGTAATGAAATGGGAAGTAAAATTATTTCATTTGTTAGTATGAATGAAATTGCAAAGCAAAAGGTTTTTAAGAACACGACATTTGTTAAGAAAAATATTTCGGTATATGCGATACATAAAAATTTTCAGTTCAAAGTAAGTAAGTCGGACAATAAAGAATATGTAATGAAATGCATAGATGATAATTACAAATGAACTTCTAGAGCTACAAGACTTGGAGGAACAGAAATGTTCAAAATAAGATAGATGAGAAACGATCACATGTGCTCAAATAACATCATCTTGATAGGTCACCGTCAAGCAACAAGCTCAATAGTAGGAGAATTCATCAAGTACAAGTATGTCTCAACAAAAACAACATACACTCACGCAAACATAATAAGTGACATGATCAATACATATATAGTGTAGATGAGTTATGAGAAAGCTTGGAGATCTAAGGAGAAATCTTTGGAATTGGTGAGTGGAGATCCGACAGATTCATATGAAAATGTTCTAAAGTACTTGTACATGATAGAACAAACAAATATTAGATCAATTACAAGAACTGAGCTTACAAGAACAACAAATTCAAATACCTCTTCATGGCATTAGGATTATCTATTTAGGGGTGAGATTATTGTAGACCTATAATAATGATTGATGGTATGTTCTTAAAGAAAAATTATGGTAGAACATTATTTACAGCATGTATACAAGATGCCAACAACAATATTTTCATATTAGCATTTAGAGTTGGTGACTTAGAAACTAATGATTTATGATAGTGGTTCTTACTTATTTTAAAAGAAGCTTATGGTGAGTGAGAAGAATTTTGTATAATCTCAAATGGTCGTAAAAGTATAAAAAGTGCAATCCAGAAGGTGTATAATATAAGAATGCAATACACGGTCTATGTTCCTACCACCTGTTACAAAATTTAAAGTCAACGTTTGAAAAAAAAAATAGACAAAACATTATACAACCATTTGATAAAGATGCTAGAACCTACAAGAATAAAGATTTTGAGTTCTATATAAAACAATTCAATGAAATCGATCACACTTGGTATGTTCAAAATATTTATTTTGAATACATAATAACATTGTATATAAGAAATGATTAATATTTTGATTGTTCTTTATATAGAAAGATATTGGTTATCACAAGTGGTCAATGGTATACATGACAAATAACATTTTCTACAATGACTTCAAATATAGTTGAATCAGTAAATTCGATAACAAAAAAAAAATATTGTTCTCTAAAACTTTTATTGGAATCCTTAAGATATTTGTTGCAAGAATGGTTTGTGAAGCACTTAAACGAAGCGCTGCCACCTTCACAAAACTTGTAAACAAGCAAGAAAAAATATTGAAAGAGAAATCCACGGATTCAAAAGAAAAGAAGGTAAAAAACTATAAATTACATGAACTAAATATCATTTATATGCTGAGTGGTTATTGTAATGAAAACATACATATACTAACAAGTGACATAGTGTATCACTTTCTGAGTAAAAAGTGAAATGACTTAGATTTTATATCGTCTGTCACTATACTTATAATTACATATCAGTATGAGTTAAACGATTGAAAGTATGTTTGTAACATTTCGATCAAATTAATGTAATTAAGTCTTGTTTTCATGTGTGCACATTTGAAAACATATAACTAAGTGACAATTTTTTTCACCTTTTATATAAATAGTCTATGTTTATTAAATATACAGTTTAGTTGTTTTTTTTTTTTGATCATTTGAATTATTGTTTGATTGGAGCAGGTTATGCTTTTGAAGTCTTATTATATGCTGATTGTTATTGTAATGAAAACATGTTTATCTAAAAAAGTGACATAGTATGTCACTTTCTAAGTAAAAAGTGGCATGACTTGGATTTCATGTCGTTTATGACTCTACTTATAATTATATATCAGTATGAGTTAAATGACTGAAAGCATGTTTTTAACATGTCGATCAAATTAGTGTAATTAAATCTTATTTTCATGTGGGTGCACATTTGAAAACATATAACTAAGTGACATTTTTTTTTTCACATTTTACATAAAAGTCAGTGTTTATTAAATTTAAAGTTTAGTTGTTTCTTTTTTTGTCATTTGAATTAATGTTTGATTGGAGAAGGTTAGCTTTTGTAGTCTTATTATATGCTAAGTGTTATTATATGAAAACATGTTTATACTAAAAAAGTGATATAGTGTAGCACTTTCTCAGTAAAAAGTGACATAGTGTCACTTTCTCAGTAAGTAAGAGTTAAAGAACATGAAAGCAAGATTTAATAGTCGTTGTTTATTAATACATTATTTGCACAAGCATTGGCTTCAAGTTCAATAATATACCAAGTCAATAATGTTTGTGCACACTCATTTTGGTGAATAATATTGAAGAAAATACATGCACATGCAATCAATTCCAAGTGGACCCATGTGCACACGCATTGACGATTATTGCAAAGATAAATGACGACTCATATTTATATTGTTTAAAATATTACACAACAAATATGTACATCCAAACATACAATGATACAGTTTACCCACTTGGAGATCGCAATGATTGTAATATATCAGATGATATAAAAGCAAGAATAGTCTTGACTCCTGATCCAAAAAAAAATTCGGATGACCTAAAGAGAAAAGAATACCATCAAAAGGAGAAAAAAAAAGTAAAGTACAAAATGTGGTAGATGTGGAAAGTATGGTCACAATCGAAGATCGTATCAAACTCAAACACCTTTGAAAAGAAGCACAAAAGAAAAGAAAGTTGCAAGATTTATGAGTTTTTTTATTTTTGATTATTTTTAAAATTTTTTTCATATAATACATATCTGAAATTCCAACACATTTGATGAATATTGATATTACATTATGTCACTTTTCACTTTTAGAACAAAAAGTGACACAATGTCATTTCTTCATACATATTGAGTTTTTTATTTATTTAAAATAGATTTCATATTCATGTGATTTGTTTTTGTATAGGTAGTGACATTAGAATGACATAAAATTTATCACTTAACGCTAAAATATATACGTGATACTTCAATCATTAAAGAAGTTTGATAATTATTGATATTACATTATGTCACTTTTATAACAAAAAGTGACACAATTTTACTTATTCATACATATTGATTATTATATTCAAAATAGTATTGACATTCCTGCGTTTTGCTTTTGTATAGGGTCTGATATTATAATAGCATGTAAAACTTATCATTTAACACTAAATTGTATACACGATACTTTAACCATTAAAAAAGTTTGATGAATACTGAAATTGTCACTTTTAGAATAAAACGTGACACAATATGTCACTTTTAAAACAATAAGTGACAATGTATAAATGATATTACAATGTCACTTGTTCGTTATACAAATTCCTAACTTGATTGTCAAAATGTAAACATGATTTTCATAATTAAAGTAATGTATCAATCAGATGCACTTTCACCATCTATATTCAACAATCGAAAAAAATCCATCCAATATAATCGTGTTTTCTCACTTTTGACATGAATAACATGTCACTTCTATATAAAAATAATTTGTACTTATAATCTTTGCAAATAAATTTTCAAAACCTACATTGTTAGTCCCATATACATGAAACTACATTCACCATATAAATTACATTTACACATAACATGTAGTCCTAGTTATTTCATCTTACAAAAAATTGTTTACAAAAAAATCCAGCCTTATCTGTTGTCAAACATCCTTTGGCACCCAATCATTATTTGTGTCGTAATTTTCCACTTACTTCTTTTTGACATACACGTACAATTGAGTGACCAAGTATTTTCGAACCTTCACAATGTTGAATGTCTTTGACATCTCATTCAACATCTAATTGATAAATACTCGGCATATTTAATCACATAAATTCTACAATGTCCACTGTAACAAAAAAATAGAGGACACATTAACCAAAAATTGAATGCATACCATACATTTTTATCTATTTGACATATAAAAAGTCAAATTATTAAAAAGCAATTTAACCCGTTCTTTTGTTGTGGTAGTTTTGGAATCATCTTTACAACAAGTGGTTTTAGTGCCTCTTGTTCTGGAATATTTTTGCCCTCAAAAAATTTAGTGTTAAACAGAAGATGAGGAATCGTAAATGAAAATGATTGAACAGTTTAACTATAACATGATTCTTGACTATCTTATTGTAGGAATTATATACAATCAAACACATATCTTTGATGTCAAATTAGCATAGAATCCAATGAGATGCGTTAAACATCCTCAAAGGCATAAAGACATGGTCAACATCATGCCAACTTACGTTGCAAGACATGTTCAATCCAATTGGATATGATGGGAGAGAAGTTTTCTTCACAAGAATTAATGGATCTTTCGAAAAATCATCATACAACGCCTTAACTTAGCTTTCAAAGGTAAAATCCGTAGTTGTAGCTTTGATGTTTATACTATGTCCATACCTTAATATCTTTTGCAGATAATAAAAATATACATCCATATGCTACATAACAAGTGTATAATAATAATCCAATGCATCAATAAATTATATACATAAATTTTAAACTTAAATCCAAAGCCTCATCAGTTGTCACTAATTCATACCACAACATTTTAGAAGAAATTGAAATATTGTTGAAGTAGAAGCAATGACGAATAGTAATATTCTCATCATTAAAATGCTTAACTTTGTATTACAAAAAAGATATGTCATATACAATTACACTGGTATAAGAATTGTAAAATGCAGTAGCATATTGTGTCACTTTTTACTAAAAAATGACATACTTAAAGTAAAAAGTGACATACTATGCCACTTTCTTAGTAAAAAGTAACATACTTATAGTACATATTTATAAAAAATGATATACTGTATCACTTTCTAAGAGAAAAGTGACATACTTATAAAAAGTAACATACTTATAGTAAAAAGTGACATATTGTATCATTTTTTTTGTAAATAGTGACATACTTATAACAAGTGATATATTATGTCACTTTCTTAACAAAAAGTGATATATTTATAGCAAAAAGTGACATACCATCTCACTTTCTTATTAAAAAGTGGTATTATGTTTCATACTTACTTATTTTTTGTCACCAACCATTCATTGTAAATGCTTCAACATCTGGTTCGGCACAACCCAACCTTGAACGCAAACGTACCCTTCACCACACACATTTTAGTACCAACTGTAGAATCATATTTATTAACCCATGGTGACTGAAGAAGTGTGGCAAGTTTCTTTTGCCTCTTCAAAGGTACATCCGGAATGACTTAATCATCAGTCTAAAATGTCACAAAAATATTAAAAAAGTGCCAAGTTATATTGTGCAAAAACAAAAAAATAATTCATTCAAATGAAAAATATTTAAACAAACAATTGCCTCTTCAAATTTATGTTTAGCTAAAACAGCTGATGCAATCTCATCAACTTTTTGTCAATCCTCATCTTTCAATCCAACCTCATTATCATTTACATCAATCGCACATGTTTTAGACAACGATGTACAAACAGTCTGAACAAAAACGTACAAAAGATCATTTTTAGCAGTGCAAAAATAGATATAACAAAATAAAAACATAAAATAAAATGTGAAAATAATACATCTTGATGCATTCTTTTGGCTAAACTATGAGCTGCAACTATCATCAACAATCTTCTAATTATTTTCATTAAAATTATTAAATGTTGATCATTAGACTGAATAAAAAATAAATAAGTCATATTATATAGTGCATAACAACAAAAAATTAAATCTCAAATTAAAAATATAATACATTTAGAATTGAATAATATATTTTTCACCATAGTTTCAAATGTCTTCTCAATACTTTTCAAGTCATATCAAACTCAATACCCAATGAAAAACTAGGACAATCAGTTACATTCTTTTTCATGTCCCTTGTATCATTAGCTATATTTTTCGCACAATTCTATACATAAGAATAAATAAAAAGTCACATACATATTTGTATAAAAAATGACACACATGTCCAAAAAGTGATATATATCTAAAAAAGTGACATCTTTTAAAAAGTGATAAATTCATCTACTAAAAAATATGTTAAATGACATATAAAACATAAAATTTATCATTCCCTTATTTCATTTATCTCAACATTTTCACAAAAATAAATAAAAGTGACAAAATGATCTAAAAAGTGAAAAACATCTCCAAAAGATGACATAGATATAAAAAAAGTAACACACGTCTCTTTAAAATGATATAAATCTAAAAAAGTGACAACAGCTCTTAAATAGTGATATACATTTATTAAAAAGTGACAGAGATCTAAAAAAGTGATATATCTTCAACATTTGCAAGTCATTCACTTTGCTTTCAATATTTTCCACCCGTTCTAGAATTTTTTCGTTCGATTTCACTTTCTCTTTAAGTTGTTTTAATTGTTTCTCAATTTGAATATTAGATTGAACTTTGATTTCAAACTTTGCTAGTCGATTCTAAATTTTTCGTTTGATTGTATTTTTGACTTTATATCTATCATAGGTTTTAAAATAATGTCATTTGATTCAACTTTCACCTCAATCTTCGCCAGGCAATCTCAAAATTTCTTCATTTGATTGAAGTTTCACCTCAATCTCCGCCAAACGTTTCAAGATTTATTCATTTGATTCTGAATGTCTCTGAAAATACAAAAACAAAAAAAAACAAGTCATAAGAAACAATAAACAAAAATGATATAGAAAGCATAAAAACGTAAATAAATGCTCATAAAACTCAACTGTTTTCTTTTTCTTCAACTTTGAAGAATTGCCATCGCTAACTAATGGTTCTCGAGCTGCAATCATCATCTTTGACTGATGAATAATATGATGCTCAAAATCGTCATCGTCATTAACATCTTGCCCTTAAGACTTGCAATTCACAAATAACCCATCAGTGTATGTCTCATCATTTTTCGCATTAGTTGGCCTAACATCATTAACTTTCAACTGCAAAAACACATATTCATAATTTTAAAATAACAAAACAAATAACAAACAATGATGAAAAATGTAAAGAAAAATATCATAAATAATAAATAGAGCTTACTTAAATCAAGTCAAAAACATGTTTGTTCAATTGTAACGATGTCAAATGCACATTAGAACTCCAACTCAAAATCCAAGGAAACAATAACTTGTACTTCACACAAAACTTTTTCTCAACTATTGCAGGAATAGTCTTGTATATCCAAACTTGGAAAGGAAGAAGAAAACCATTAAGCATATACTCTAATTTTTTTGAAGGATCTAACTTCATGCTCCTCTTGGTGAATGCACCTTTGAGAGACATCAATGTCAAACTATATAACTCCTTCCCTCAGGAAAAAGATTCCATTTCACTCGATTCAACAAGTCGAAAAATTGAATCATCAACACATTTATGATATGATGTTGCAAATAAGAATGATGAAACAAGATAAATAATACAACATCTACCACATCATTGTCTACTGAATCAAATGGCAACCCTTTAAACACCTTTTCAACACATTCGGTTGAAACGCTATCATACTTTTGAAATATATGTCCTTAATCGTACTATTACGCATTCAATACTTGGTAAAATCACCATTATCCACGCACCGAAGGTTAGACATTAGACAAAATTCTTCAACAAAAAATCTTACTAGTTTCCACTAATGTTGAACCATAATTCATTAATGTTTTGTTGCTTCGTCTGCCTTAATAACAATTGGTGAATCAACTGAGTCTGAATCACCGTTTCTTTTAAATCAATATATGGTCCAAAGCATGTTTTCTTAAACATTTGTTTTTGGTTTCAGTAAACTTGTCATTCAGACATTTGATCACAATATGGAGTGAGTAGAAGATCACTTTTCCATGAAACCAACACTCCTAGAGAATCAATAGCTCCCAAACCTACCCCAAAAAAAAACAAAGATGGTTAGTCAAATATTAATTTTGTAGAATGAACATATATTAAATAAAATTGACATGTTTTGTCACTTTTTAAGTAAAAGAAACAAACATCTCTAAACAGTGACATTCATATAAAAAACATTGATCATACCATCTATTTGTTTGTTTGAAATTTGAATGTTGAAACTTATTGCATTTAGAATATGAACTGGCTTTTAATACCATTTATTAAATAAAAGTGACATGATCTGTGACTTTTTAAGTAAAAGTGACTTGATTTGTCACTTTTTAAGTAAAAGTGACAAACATCTCCAAAAAGTTATATAGATAAAAAATGTGACATACAATTCTTTAAAAGTGACATACGTATAAAAAAACAGTGATCATACAATCTATTAGTGATCATACATATTTGTTAGTTTGCACGTTCAAATTTATTGTATTTATATATTAAATAAAAGTGATATGCTCAGTCACTTTTTAAGTAAAAAATGACAAACATATTCAGAAAGTGACATAAATCTCCTAAAAGTGATATATATCTAAAAAAGTGACTACGTATAAAAAACAGTTGATTACCATGTATTTGTTAGTTTGCATGTTCAAACTTATTGTATTTAGAATATGAACTGGCATATCAAGTCAGAAGTGACATATTTTCATACAGGGACAAACACAAAAAACAAGTTAGTGAACTTGAGTACCATCAATTAAATAAAAGTGACATGATCATCGTCTTTTTTAAGTAAAAGTGACAAACATCTCCAAAAGTGATATATATATATATATATATATATATATATATATATATATATATATATATATATATATATATATATATATATATCTAAAAATACAACTCTTTAAAAGTGACATACATATAAAAAAAGTGATTATAACATTTATTTGTTAGTTTAGATGTTCAAACTTATTGCATATTTATTAAATAAAAGTGACTCTAAAAAAAGTGACAAATATTTCATACATACATATCTTAAAAGTGACATAAATCTTAAAAAGTGACATAAATCTAAAAAGTGACATACATCTCAAAAAAAAGCAGTGATTATACCATCTATTTGTTAGTTTGCATATTCAAACTTATTGCATTTAAAATATGAACTAGCATATCAAGTCAGAAGTGACATATTTTCATACACAACAAACACAAAAAATAGGTTGGTGAACTTGAATACTATCAATTAAATAAAGGTGACATGATATGTACTTTTTAAGTAAAAGTGACAAACATCTTCAAAAAGTGCCATACATCTCTTAAAAGTGATATAGATCTAAAAATGTGACATACATCTCTTTAAATGACACACATCTCAAAAAACAGTGACCATCTATTTGTTAGTTTATATGTTCAAACTTATTGTATTTGAAATATGTATTGACTTTTAATACCATATATTAAATAAAAGTAAAAGTGATAAACATCTCCAAAAATTGACATAGATCTAAAAAAGTGACATACATCTCTTAAAAGTGAGATAGATCTAAAAATGTGGCATATATCTCTTTAAAAGTGACATATATCTCAAAAAAGTGATCATTCCATTTATATGTTAATTTGTATGTTCAAACTTATTATATTTATATATTAAATAAAAGTCGAATGCTCTATCACTTTTTAAATAAAAAGTGAAAAATATCTCTAAAAAGTGACATACATCTCTTAAAAGTGACATAGATTTAAAAAAGTGACATACATCTTAAAAAACAGTGATCATGCCATCTATTTATTAGTTTGCATGTTCAAACTTATTGCATTTGAAATATATACTAACATATCAAGCTAGAAGTGACATATTTTCATACAGGACAAACACAAAAAACAAGTTGGTGAACTTGAATACCATCAAATTGCATTTTAATCTCATTTTCGTATGCCATTGATTTGGCAATGGTTACAATGTGTCATTGATTTCTTAAATGCACCATCATCAATAAGTTAAGAATGGAAAACAGAAACACAATTTCACAGAACAAAAAATCTCTTAAAATGTAAAAATTAAAGTAGTGATTCACACAGCAACCATTTTCATTGATTTTCCTAAAGTCAACATCATCAATTGAATAATAATAAAAAACAGAAATTCGATTTCACAAAGCAAAAAATCTCTTAAAATGTAAAAATTAAAGCAAATTGAAAAAATATAAAAAAAAAGCATAAATCGAACTTAACCTTTGGTTTGTAACCCTGTTGTGCAATATTTTTCTTCCTCTTTGAAGATCCTTCGACTGAAATACATTTCCTTTTCGTCTTCGAAGATTCTGCAACGATATTTTTTCGCCTTCTCCAATCATGTTTAAACTTATAGTGTTAAAATAAATAAGAAATGGACATAAACTATAGATTAGCGAAGGAATTTGACCGAATGTCGCAGAGAGTAAACGAGAGTTAGGGTTTGTGCACTGTAGTAATCAATTTTACATTTTTATCCTCCCGTATTTGGATATATAAACGAAGTCAATTTCTCAAAATTTTAAAAATGATGAGTTTTCAATATTTTTGAAAATGGCATAATGGGTGTAATTTCGACTTAATTATTTCAAGGGGGAAAAAATTACAAAAGGCCCCTGGGGACAAACACACAAGACTACAGAGTAGAGGGATATGTCGTGTTAGAGAGTCAGATTCTGGGAGACCCATTTTGAGCTTCTCAAAAAAAAAAAAAAAAAATTCTAAATTCAACTTTTGAGAAGCTTATTTAATGAAATTTTAAAATTTTAAAATATATCCAAAATTTTCAAATGAATTATGAGTGTGACCGAATTTTAAATCTTATAATGGTATGATGAAATATTACATTAATTTATGAAATTTAAATATTTTTTATAACATTTTTTGATATTTTTATTTTTATTTTTCATTTCAAGTTGTTATTAGCTTTTTATTTATTTATTTATTTAAACAATCGTTATTAACTTTATATCGTATATGAGGTGACAAATATGTATTATGTCAACTCTGTTAAAAATTAGATAAAAAATATGAATGGTCAGCCTACTTTTATATTTTGTGCGAATAAAGTTTTTAAACTTTAAATTGTATTTCATGAACTCTATTAGTCTATCCGTCTGTTTTCGTTGTTTAAAAAATAATGAATTGGTAGACCGAATTGTTTACATATCTGTTAATTTTGTCTAATTCAGCATTTAAAAAAATGATTGGTCCCAGAACTATACACTTTGCGCGCAAAATGTCCCTCAACTTTAGAAATGCTCATGTTTAGTCCTTCAACTTAACATCATAAATCTTGTTAGTCTATTCATTTGTTCTACCATTCCAACTAACGAAAATAATGGGTCAGCAGACGAAATTACTTGTTTAGTGTTTTGTCTAACTCAATATCTTGACAACAACAAAATGATAGAATTTTGTCCTACTAAGCGAAATTACTTACGAAAGCGATCAAAATAACTTCGTAAAGCGCAGAAAATGAATAGTAGTACCCACGGTAAAAGGGGTTCATAGGTGCACTATACTTTTTTTCTTTATTTATATGAAGATAATTTTAATTCTTTTTAGGAAAATTGGCACAAATGGTTCCTAACATTTGCTCTTAGTACAAAAATGGTCCAAATGTATGTTTTTTGGCACATAAGTCTTTAACCTATGTGTTTTGATGAGCAATTCATCTTTATTTGGCAAAAAAGGCCAATATATCCTTCATTTTAATAAGAAAAAAGTGCAGTTGGGTTGCTAATATTTAAAAAAAATACAAATGTGTTATGGGTTCTATACTTCTATTTTTTATAATAAAAAAATTAAAGGAAATCTAAGGATTTTTTTTAAAAATTAACACTTTATTGACGAAATTGATAATATACTAAATTATTTTGTATATTTTACAACTATTATAAAATAACTAAAATTTAAGTTCATAATTATTAATAAACATGTTAGATAAATTTTTTATATTATTAAGTAATTACTTTATTTAAAATTTAAAATTTTATTTTATTGTTACAACATAAAAAAAAATAACTTTGTCACGAACTTGATACTCAAATACTTTTATTTAATTGAACTATTCGTTTATTAACTACAAATATTAGAGCTCAACTCTATTCTTCATATTTTAATTTATCGTTTATTATCGTTCAAAAATAAAGAACATATATTGTGTAAATTAATTTTTATTAGTATATTTTTTTAAAAATATATAATAAAATTGGTTCAATGTCACAAAATTATATAGGACATTTTGTTATTTATTTAACTTAATTTTATTCAAGATTTTTACTTCACATAACAATTACATATACTTAAATCACAATAATTTTACATTTTTTCCTCATGAAAAATTTAATTGACGTGACTATAGAGATATAGTTAATATGTTAAACTAAATATTATTTAATAAATGTACTTCACATATTTGCTCCTTTTGCAAATGTTGAAAATCAAATTATAATTTTCTCTAATTAAAACAAATGATATATTTATCTTTTTCATCAAATAAGGATCAATTGGTCAATAAAACACATAGGTTAAGAATTTCTGTGCCAAAAATCAAACATTATAGACTATTTCTATACTAGAGAAATGTTAGGGACATTTGCACCAATTTCCTTTCTTGTTTTCCCTTTCTTGTTTATTATTTTTTGTCAAGGTGGATGGTGAGTTGAACAGAATTAACCTTCACGTAAGTAATTCCGTCTGTCCACTCATCCTTTTCAATAGTTCAAAACAAAGAAGATGAGATTGGCTTTCATTTGATGTAAACAATCTTGTTTTTTTTTTAGTAGAAAGAGATAAATAAGTCATTGTAATTGATGGAAATAGAAGTCCTACTAGAGCACAAAAATAGAGAAAAATTGAAAGTTGTCATAAAATGAGTATTTCGATTTACTATTTGTACGTATTATTATTATTTTTTCATAAAAAATATGTTATAATAATTATAATTAAGAAATTATTATTAATTAATTAAATATAAAATTCTTAGTATAGAAAAAAATCTATATATATCTAAGTGAACAGACGAATGGACGAACGAAGTTCACATTGTTAAAGTTTAGGGACCTTTTGTGCGCAAATGGTATAGTTTCGGGACCAATCATATTTTTTAGATATTGAGTTGGACAAAATTAACGAACCACATAAGCAAATTCGTCTGTCAACTCATCATTTCTGTTAGTTAGAACGGTGGAGACAGACGAATAGACTAACGAGGTTTTAGTTGAACAACTAACGAAGTACAATATAATATTTAGTAACTTTATTCACATAAAATGTAAAGTATTGACACCATTCACGTTTTTTATCCGTTAAAAATTATAATAGAAAGTGCATATTATGTATATGATTTAAATAAATAAATTTTTAATAATATGAAATATATTAAAATAATTGTGCCACGATAATTTAATTAAAATATTAATTCTAATATATTTTATGTTATATTAAAATAAGGAAAATGCTAGATGAATAATAACTTGGACATAAATTAGACCACTATGTGTAAAATGTCAAATATGTCCTTTGAAAAGACATAAATAGAATTTGAATTATATTTTTTTAAAGGACAGATTTGATATTTTACACATGGTGATCTAATTTTATGTCCAACTTAATGTCTATCTACCATTAATCTTAAAATAAACATAATTGAAGAAAGGAAAAAATGAGATATATAGGAAGTAAATAATATTTAGTCTAATAACTATGTAATACGAAAATATTTTTGAAATTATACTGTCAAATATTTATTGACAACTTTTCAGATTGGCAATCTCTGCAAAATCAACAGCTTTTTAATAACAAATTTTTTTTTTTTTTTTTTTGAAAAAACTCTAGTGTTATAAATTCTACTCATAATAATACTCTAAACGGACCCCTTAAACAAATACTTACACTTTACGCGTTTTTCACAAATTTAATTTGACAAGTACATATGCCTTGGTCATGCGCTCACACATCTATATGAATATCAAATCTGTTGCTATAAACTTACGTTGTTTTGTTATATAAAACCTTAAATACGTCTTTTGTCAAAATTATGATATTATAGACATAAGTATGTCGGTGCAATTTTACGTGGATATCTTTTTTATTAATGTCAAGTATAAAATACCAAACGCACTTTAAATATTTTAACGAGAATAATTTTTGGGTGTTTTTGAAGTAGCCTTGCACCCTGACAGCCTGAAAAATATATATGTGTGTGTGTGTAAAGGTAACAAAAAAGAAGGTAAGGTTTTGTAAATGAATCTTAATTTGTTTTTTGTTTTATCATATAAATTGAGATATCTTAAAATCCATGTTGAGGACCAAGAAAAAGGAGGGCCCGGCGATGATGCCAGTCATTTAATGAAGACTCACCATCACATGGTAACGGGGAGGAAAAACTGGGTACTTGAAGAAGTGGCGAATGAGACATTGATAACATATTTTCTTAAATGTTTTGTTTTACTAAATAAAGACTTAAGTCTTCGTCGTCTATCTTTAATTCTATTAATAATTTAATCGATTATTAGAAATTTAGCGATCAAATACATTTGTTAAGTTAGTATTCAAACAATAATTCTTACTAAAAACTTCGAGTCTAAGAATCTCATTCGATGTGGCTCAATATCTTAATATAATTAAAAATTCGATAGGTCGACCTTACTCAACATGCAATTAGTGAAGTTTTCATAAACATTATTCCCAGACCATTGCTCTTTATGTCAATTATGCATAGAATTTGGCTACTAGACATGTTGATCTATATACTTTTTATTTGTTACATAATGATGTAAGGTGGGTTAGATTGGATTTGACTCTTAAATACTAGGCTTGATCCAAATAAACATTTAGAGAAAGTTTGGAAATACTTATAAGTATTTATAAGTTGATCAAAAAATATTTTTATTCTCATTTTCTATAAGACTCATTACTTATAATCTAAAAATTTTATTAAATAAGCACTTAATGTAGATTGTGCACAAATCTAACCCAACCTAATATAGATCGACACTGACTTATTTTACATCTCAATAGAATTTCTTTAAATTATCAGTTGATTAATACAAACAAAATGGTTACCAAATCCAAACCAGCAGTAAAAAAGGATAAGTATTATTTCTCTGCCCTAATATAAGAAAAAGGTGTGCCAACAGGTAGAACTTACTGATAGACATGGGCAAGCATTATTAACAAAAGAGAAATTTTCACTTTTGGTCCCAAACTTTGCAGTTTATTACTGCAATCCCCATTCGAACATAATTTTATCCATAGGTATTGAAATTCGGAGAAATTAAAGGGCTATTTCGTTAATGATACCAGTAAAACATGTATATTACATGAAATATGACCAAGAAGGTAACACCGTTGCAGTAAACGTTTTTTGAGTTAACTAATCTTTGTTGAAATTCGATTATCGACAAGTTATTTTAATTTTTATATTCGAACTATGGAAATGATGTTATCTTTTTATTTCTTTATATGGGCGGATTATGATATATTATCTTCTTAAGTAATTAGATATGTTGACGTTGGAAAATGGTTTGCACCGATTCCTAGTCAACTTAAAGATAAGTATTGAGGTCGGTTCGACCGTAGTAAGTGGCAGATAAGTAAGTATATAGGAAGACCTGATTGTATGATCTTTGTAAAGAGTGCTTTTATTAAGCGATTCAATGTCCCCTTGAGTACATTTATTTCTCCTATTTATAGGGAAATATGTAATGATTCCTCTGCTTAATCTTTGAGACAGTATTAAATGGCCTATCTAGGCTAGGCATTAAATGCCAAGGTGAGCACTTAATGCTTACAAGACATTCCCTTTTTAGGACATTTATTGTGAAGGGGCGTCGACGACATAGGGACGTCATGAGTCATTATGATGACGTGAACATCAGTTCGGACACATGGGCCGAACTGGATTTCTCGGACGAGGTCCGACCTGGTTCCTTCTTCAGGTTGACCTTCCACCGACTCCGGGAGAGTATGTCCGAGCTGGAAGAAGTTCAGCTTTACCACGGGTCAGCTATCTTGCACTCAAAACTTAATATTTATCGTGACAGAGCCAGCCCGGATATCAACAATTGCCCCCCAAGACCTGTTTTTGACTTCGGGCAAAAGAGGTTTTCAAATCCTGTAGTGGTCTGGGTTCTGCCGCGGTGGAGTACTATCTCTGACAGTTCATTTCGTTCATTGACACGTGGAACAAGCTTAGTGGTTATGTCAGGTTTTCGCGTGGCTCGAGGGCACGCTTTGCTGGTGTCATTATTGCGGCATTGATGGTGCTGACTCTTTACCTTCCTTGTCTATAAATAGGAAGGGGGGGTTCATTTGGAGTTCTTACTTTGAATGCCTTTCTCTTCTCCGAGTTTTATTTCCTCCGAACTAAACGTCAGAGCGTTAGAGACCTTCCGACCTAGAAGTCACTGCGGTTTATTGGATCAGACCTGAGGGTTAGAACGGTCAGTACCTTTTCTCTCTTTCAACTCCTTTCCTTCTTTCATTTCGTTTCGTCCAGTAGCATGTCTAGCGAATTCGGCGCGGTGGCGGTGGGGAAAGCCATTTCACGGGTAGAGGCCGGGAGGAAGAAGTAGAGGAGGTTAGCACGGAAGGATGGTAGAGGGATAAATGAGGATGAGGTCCTCGGTCCCGATCCATTAACAAATGTCCCTCCCTCGAATAGGTCGTCTCCACAAGCTGAGACGAGTGGTGGGGGAGACATTAGGTCAAGAGGATTAGGTCGGAGGGAGGCGGATGTCGAGGCGGGGGTTAGAACGGCCCCGGTTTGGAAGTGTAGATTCTTTCCCTCTGAAGTAAATGAGAAACAACTCCGGGACTGGCATAGGACTTATAGGGTCCCGGATGAGATAGAGTTCCTCGTCCCCGGTCCAGAGGACCGGGCTGACGATCCGCCGTTGGGTTGTGTGGCTTTGAACCAGGCCGTACTTGCCGCCGGACTTAGACTTCCATTCCCTAGGATCGTTAGGAAGTTCTTGCGTGAGTGGGGAATAGCTCCAACTCAGCTCTGTCCTAATGGTTGGAGGATCATGGTAGGCTTTCTCATCCTCAGGATAAGCTCGGCTTTCCCGCCCTTCCGATTAGGGAATTTAATGACCTTTTATTCTTTCAAATCGGATGGGAAGAGGTCGGGCCGTGGTATGCATCGGTGAAGGCGAGGGCGGGGAGGTAGCGTCATTACTCGGACCCTGACTCAATAAAAATTGGAAAAGTTCGGTTCTTTGCCCGGGGTCCATGGCAATTTTCTGCGAACGATAGTAGGCGGATGTGAACATCCCAAATCGTTATCACGAACTAAGTAAGGTACTTCTTTAGATGCTCGGCATTCCACCTGGATGCGCGAGTGATAGTCCTTTCGCATTCGGAGCTCGTAAAGCTCCATTTCTTAGAACAAATGAAGATCTTGTAAGGTCCTTCCCAATTTGGGGCGGCGTGCCATTGACTTTCTTTTCGCTGCTAGGATACCTTTCTCGTGACCAGTCCCCAGCTTTGAATTTCCTCTCATTGACTTTGCTGTTGTAATACCTTGCACTTCTTTGCTTGTAGATGGCGCTTTCGCCTCGCCCCAACGCTTCTTTCCTCCAAGAGGGTCGAGCTCGGATCTCAAGCCTTCGTCGTTGTGATTTTCACAAACGTCCGAACTCTATAAGACGGAGCTCGAGTTCGACCGCATGACGGCTTCGTGCCAAGGCCGGTGAAAAAAGGTGTCTCTCCGTGCTTGACCGGCATGTTGTTCGATAAGACCATAGCACACATCGGGAGCTCTTACGCCCAAGCTCCTTTCAAATTCATCAGCGTGTCTTGATGTATGCTTAATAATTTTGTTTATCATTCAACTTGTCCATTGGACCGGGGTGGTTTGGAGTGGAGAAGTGCTTTACGATATTGAGGTCTTCACGCAGAATGACCGAGTCTAACATTGTCGAATTGCTTGCCGTTGTCTGTGATGATCGAATGTGGGACTCCAAACCTGCAGACAATCGATTTCCATATGAAACCGGTAGTTTTCTGCTCAGTTATTTTGGCAAGCGGTTCTGCCTCTGCCCATTTGGTGAAGTAATCCACGGCAACTATGGCATACTTAGTTCCACCTCTTCCCTGGCATGGGACCGATGAGGTCAATTCCCCATTGGAGAAGAAGGGCCGGATCGAGGATTGAGGTTAGCTCTTCCGGGTGTGCTTTGATTGAGGGACCAAATTTCTGACATTTGTCGCATTTCCTCGCGAAATCGATGGAGTCCTTCTTCATTGATGGCCAGAAATACCCTTGCCTCAAGATCTTGAGTGCGAGGGAGTGCCCCCCAGTGTGGTTGCCGCATAGTCCTTCGTGGACTTCACCGAGGCGTGCCAAGCTTCGCTTTCCTTTAGGCACCGCAGCGAGAGGAGCGAAAAGCCTTTTTGAACAGGATGTTATCGATTATAGTGTACCTTGCGCCGATTCTTAACTTTCTAGCTTCCCGCTATTTGGGGGCGCCTTCCCATCCTTCGAAATTGGATGATCTCGTCGGTCCACCGGAGATCGATTCGGACGTATTGCTAATTTGCTCAGTGAGATATATAGGGTCAGCCGAGTCTTCCAATCGGGATGCTCTCCAGCTCTTCTATGCCCTCGCTGGTAGAAAGTCTTGCTAGTGCATCAGCGAGGCTATTCTGTGTTCTGGGAATCTGGCTAACCTCGACGGTGACGAATGATTTCAGTTCCTGTTCCACAATGAGTGAGTAAGATGCCATCCTATCGTCTTTGGTTTGGTAGGACTTGTTGATTTGATTGACCACCAGTTGAGAATCGCTGTACACGAGCAGTTTGAGTGCACCCATACCTTTCGCAAACCTTAGGCCGGCAATTAGGGCCTCATACTCAGCCTCGTTGTTTGAGGCACGGAAATTAAATCGTAGAGATTGGCACAGTGGCTCTAGGTCCGGGCTCATCAGACTACTCCGCTCCAAATTTCGAGTCTCGGTCGATGAGCCATCCACAAAGAGAGTCCAGCTTCCTCCTTTCGACACTTGGGCTCGTGCTCGGGCCGAACTCGGGCGATGAAGTCTCATGAGAGCTTGACCTTGATTGCGGTCCGTGGTTTGTAGTGGAGCTCAAACCGCCGAGCTCAACCGCCCACTTCATAAGTCTCCTGAGGTGTCCGGTTTCTCAGACCTGCTCGGAGGATAGTTTGACAGACTCAGATTGATGTTGCAAGAAGTAGGTCTAAGCTTTCTTGCGGACATGATAAGGGCATACGCCAATTTTTCCATCGGGTGTAGTTCGGTTCGGCATCGTGTAACGCCTGGGTGACATAGTACACCGGTGTTGATGCCCTCGTCCGCCTTATGAGTACGGAACTAATTGAGTGCTTCGAGACTGCTAAGTAGAGAGTAAGGACCTCCTTCACTAGAGGTTTGGAGAGTAGTGGAGGTCGTGCCAGTTGCCTCTTCAGCTCTTCGAATGCTAGCTGACATTCCTCGCCCCACTTAAACTCCTTTCCTCCGCGTAAAGCGTCGAAGAAGGGTTTGCACTTGTCCGTCGATTTTGAAACAAAACGACTAAGTCTTCTATACGCCCAATAAGACTGCACCTCTTTGATCTTAGTAGGGGCCTCATCTCTTGGAGAGCTCGATCTTTTCCGGTTGGCCTCGATTCCTCTTGATGGACCATGTACCCCAAGAACTTCCCGACTTTACAATCAAGGAGCATTTGTTAGGATTGAGCTTCATTTTATACCTCCTCGAGATGGAGAACATTTCGGAGAGGTGCTCCACGTGGTCCATTTCCTTGGTGCTTTTGACAAGCATGTCGTCAACGTCACCTCCATAGTTTTCCCAATGAGTTCGGAGAACATTGAGTTCACCAAATTGTTGATAAGTGGCTCCGGCGTTCTTCAACCCGAAGGGCATAACTCGATAGCGGTACAAACCTCGATCGCTGATGAAGGAGGTGTGCTCTTGATCATCCTCATGTATTGCAATTTGATTGTAGCCGAGTACGCATCCATGAAGCTCGTGAGCTCGTGCCCGCCGGTGGCATCCACCATTTGGTCTATCCGGGAGTGGAAAGTCATCTTTAGGGCAAGCTTTGTTCGGATCAAGAAAAATCTATGCACACCTCCAAGCTCACCGCTCTTTTTACGAGAATGGGTTGGCTACCCACCGGGGTGAGCGATTCCCTAATGAAGCCGCACTTGAGTAGTTTATCGACTTCCTTAGCTAGGGCCTCGTACTCTCTCTGGATTGAGAGGACGTCGGCGTTGTTTGCTTTGGTTTGACGTCCGGACCGGTATTCGGCCCGCGCACGAGAGTTTGGGATCAATTCCTTCCATGTCTCGCGTGTTCCCATGCGAAGACGCCGGTGTTGCTTTTTAGGAAGGTTGTAAGTTGGGACCTTCTCGGTTGTTTGAGTTCCTTTCCGATGTGGAGGACCCTTTCAGTCGGCCGGGTCGACCTCTACTTGCTCCAGTCTTCAACCGGGTTCACCTTTCGTAGCTCTTGTGCCGACCGACTGGGTTGAGGTGACCCGGATCTTCCATTGCGTTCCCGTCCGGATCATCCTCGGACTTCCACCGCAAGCTCGGTCATCCGGATTGTGTTTACCCTTGCTCGGGCGAAGTTGAGGTTGCAGCTCCTTGCTACCAGTTGGCTTCCCTGTACTACTCCTACCCCATGTGGAGTGGAGAATTTGATGGTGTAGTGATAGATGGACGCGGCTGCTTTTAGCTCATGCAGGATTGGCCGCCTAGGATGGCATTGTAGTTAGATGGGAGATCTACAATTACAAAATCCGCAATGATCCTCCCGTGATGGGAGGCAATCCGAGCTCAACCACCGAGGCGATCCGCCTCGGGATTTACATAATCCCTCGGTGAACCCTGCAGGGGCTTTGGGAAAGGCCTAACGTGCCGAATGTCGAGATCCATCCGATTGAACGCTCGAGATATAGGATATTTACGGAGCTCCGTCCATCTACCAATGTTCGATGGATGTTGACGCCGGAGACCGGATAGTAATGACGAGTGCATCCGAATGTGGTTGCAATACATGGGATGCGCCTTCCTCGGAAAAGAGAATTTTTCCGCATCGTGGGTTAGCCGTTGTACCGCTAACACTTGGTAGCTATTGTGAGCTTCCCGGAGGACTTACTGGCTACTGCCTCCTTGATCCTTCCGTGTAACCGACTCCCACCGACTATCATGTGAATTTCACCGCGCCGGGTTGAGGTGGAGGTGGAGGTGGTAGTTCACCGGTCATGGACTCAGGGAGGCTCGGCCCACCCGGATGGCCGCGCTAGGAACTCTTTCGGTGGCCTCGTCTAATGAGGCTTTCAATTTCTCCTTTAAATCACGGCAATCATCCGTGTCGTGCCCACCGATCGATGGTACCGCGCAGATCTCCTTTGGTTTAGCCCCGATGAGTTCGCCTTCATAGGGCCGGACTTTTGAGGATGCCCTTGCCTTTGGTTTCGTTAGGACATTCTCCAACAAGTGTTTAGGATATGGTATCCCCGGTACCTCGGCGTGGTGGGCCTTGACGCCCGCATGTCGAAAATCCTGTTTTCTTAGGACTCTCATTCTTCTCCGCTTTGTCTTTCTCTTTACCCTTCGTGCTCTCCCACGATCGTATGGTCATTCTCTCTGGTCCGAGGTGGCTTCCTCGGTACCGATGTGTTTTCACTCTAGCCGTGAAGTCTTGGTAAGTAGCAGTCCGTCTTCGCGAACGGACCACCGTAACCGAGTCCGTGTTCTTAGTCCCGACAGATCGCCATCAAGGCGGCATCATCCGATATTTTGTCCACCTCCACTATCCTCTTGCTAAATCGATCCATGTAGGACCTCGGTGTTTCGATTCGGCCTTGTTTAATGCCGATAAGCGCGCTCTTTCGGGGTGGATCGATTTCTTGCCCCCATGAAGGTGGAGACGAACCGACACGAGAGGTCATTCCGACTCAATGGAGCGCGGTGGTAATTTTTGAACCACCTCATCGCTCTATTCCCGGCGTGAGGGGAATGCTCTGCACATGATAACGCCACTGGCTCCTTGGAGTTCTATCCAAGAGGTATACCGCCGAGGTGGCCCACAGGATCATTGCCATCCTCATAGCTAGTCAACTGTGGCATTTTCAGCTTCTCCGGCAGAGGTTTTGCCAAGATGTCCTCCGTGAATGGGGAACGCCTGTCCGTGGTGACTTCGTCCGAGGTATTCTTTTGCTTCGCTTCCAGTTCGGCCAGTCGTTGCTTCATGAGTTCAAGCTCATCCGGAGTGTTCTGTACACTCGAGGCTGCCATGGACGGAGCTTTCTTCTTTCTTTGTGCCTCTTGTTCGTGAGGGACTTGAGAAGAATGACCTAGACGGTCAAATACGCTAACTGACCGTTGCGTGGAAGCTTTCCTGTGGGGACTGGAGCGCACACTTTTTCCTCCCTTACTTTCTGATGGGCTCTTCGATTCGAAGTCTAGTCTTCGTTTTACTCGACGGCTCTTAGACTCATCGCAGGTGGTGAGTGACTCACCGAGTCGGGTTCGCTTGTGGTGGCTTGATTTCTCTCTGCCGCTCAATAGCTTCGAGTTAGGTATTCAAGCTTCAGAGATCGCTCCTCGGGCACATGTGTTCGAGCCGAGGTTTCTCCCTGTTGTCTCGACGGAAAGACCAGGGAAGGTTGACTCGCCGACTCCCGGTTCTTCCGTGGCTACGAGCCCTCGAGTCATGACTACGACTCATGTTTGGATAATTTTGAGTGTTTTGGTGTGGTGTATGGTAATTGTGGAAAATGGAGAGCCTTTTTAGAAAATGAGGGCCCTCCTTCTAGCGCCAAACTGCTGACGTTGGAAAATGGTTTGCACCGATTCCTAGTCAACTTAAAGATAAGTATTGAGGTCGGTTCGACCGTAGTAAGTGTGCGATAAGTAAGTATATAGGAAGACCGATTGTATGATCTTTGTAAGAGTGCTTTTATTAAGCAGTTCAATGTCCCTCGAGTACATTTATTTCTCCTATTTATAGGGAAATATGTAATGATTCCTCCTGTTTAATGCTGAGACAGGTATTAAATGGCCTATCTAGGCTAGGCATTAAATGCCAAGGTAGGCACTTAATGCTTACAAGACATTCCCTTTTTTAGGACATTTATTGTGAAGGGACGTCTGACATAGGGACGTCATGAGTCATTATGATGACGTGAACATCAGTTCGGACACATGGGCCGAACTGGATTTCTCGGACGAGGTCCGACCTGGTTCCTTCTTCAGGTTGACCTTCCACCGACTCCGGGAGAGTATGTCCGAGCTGGAAGAAGTTCAGCTTTACCACGGGTCAGCTATCTTGCACTCAAAACTTAATATTTATCGTGACAGAGCCAAATTGGATATCAACAAGATATATTTTTCCATTCGTTAAGGCATAAAGAAGTTTTAAATTTCAAAATTGTTATGGGATTTTCTACGCACAAATTATGGCAAATTTATAATTAGATTTCAATATTTGGGATATGTTATGCTTCACTTATGAATATGCCTATATCTATATGTGACAAAGATTCATATAACAAAATTATTGTTTTAAACATTTTATACTTTGTTTGAATTAACTATTTAAAAATAAAATTATTTTTCATCGTCTTTGTTGTAGTCAAAATTCGTCAACCATCAACTATCATAACAAACAATTTCGAGAATACTAAAGTGTAACTGCCAAAAGGGGAGGCGGGAATTCCCTTTTTGTACCTCTAACGCCCAAGTTGATGTTCGTATGGAAGGGGGGAAAATGTTGAATGAATGATATTTGTCATGTAAATTATGACGTATATATCTAAAGAGCTTACATGACGTTCTATTTATAGTTACCGAATAAATGAGGCGATGGAGTCCTAATGAATTAAACACATAAAGTCATATTAAAATTGTATATATCTTCTATTTTTTATTTTTTTACCATTAGTCTTTAACATATTGCTCGAAATAACATTATTCGAGAAAGAGTAAGCTGGTTAATCTAAAATCACATCAATTTTGTTTCAACTTGGGACCAAATTTAAAAAAATTTAATCAAAATTATTTTTAAATGATTATAAATTATGGTTCATATTAAATGTGTGGATAATAAATATATAGTAAATTGTTGATATTTCATATATTTGACCAATTTGATTAGTTTAAATGTTAATTTAAATTTTACAAAATATGCATTTATATTAAAATTATAATTTCAAAATTTTATAAACCTTTTAAACTAACAATTCATAAAACTAAATATTCACAATATCTAGTCTTTAAAAAACATTTCCTCAAAACAAAACATTGAATTTACAAGAAACGACTAATATTAAATTCGACTTGGTTGTTTCACAACGTATTTCACACATTTTAATAAAAACAATATAGGAAAAAAACAAATATGATATGAATAGATGACCAAACGTCATATCTGCCTACCCACCCATATGCTTTTGCAATTAAGGAAAAGATCTTTCTCCCAAACGTGGCAGAATTATACGGGGCCTGGATCCACAATCTTCAAAAGGCCAAATATTAATTTCAGCACAAGAAAAACAAAATTTTAAAATCCCATTAGCTCACGGAAAGGAACTATTCAACAAAGCCTTCAGCATATGATTTTGGGACACCTGTTTCGACACATGATTGTTCTGTGGGACCTACTTGTCAGAATTTTAATGTAGGTTGTTCTGTTTCATTGAAATGCCATTTTTTTTTTTTCTTATAACAACTGGGATGGGGGTATTCTTTGGTTGACACATAATTGTTTATGTTTATTTAGAAGTCTTAAAGAAAAACACCCTTTAGGCATAGGTGTCAATAAAGCACTGTTTTGGAACGGTAAGCAACTTTCTTCCTTGTATTATTGAGTCATTTTTTATGGGTATCCGGTGATTTTTATATTGATATTTCTATGTGACTTGATTGAAAATTGATAGGTGTTGCAGATATTGTGAGGAGAAACTTTTGACTGGTGTGATCAAAGGTTAGATTTTTAACACTTGGAGGTGTAAAAAACAAGACAGGACTAGTTTAAATCAAGATATACAATGGGGTTTTTCTCATCTGTCCAGATATCAGAATGGGCAGTTTAACTTGAGAGGCAACATTCTTGTTTTCTGGGCTTCTGTAATAACTTGTAAGTTTCATATTTCTGGTTTATTTGCTTTGTTTTAGTTTTACTAATTGGAATCAGAAGATATTAAGTGAGCTGATTAAGTTTATATATTATGATTAGATTGCTTGATGAATTCTGGATATAGATGAATCTAAGAATAGAAATAATGAAGATGCTAAGTGGCGTCTTAAGAATTTTTTTGCATAGGTCTTTTGGAAATGATTCCCTTTAATTGGAAGTTTTGATTCAGATTCCCTCGTTTAGTTGATCTCCCTTTTTTTAAGTTTCACTTCTCTTTAGTCTTTAGCATTGGAGTTATAGTGTTCTTTTATTATTTTTACCTGATTTTTATTCGAAACTTTATGTTGAATTGGAATCAATTTAATTGAGAAGTGAAACTCTTTAGAAGGGGGATTTAACTTCTTTCTGGAGCATAATATAACTGTTGAAAGAATACGGTGAGTAATGGTGGATGAATTTTTTTTCGCCATAGGAGCTGGGAAACTCATTTATTTATTACTAGCAACCTGTTTTGAATCACTGGGACTAAGTTAACATACACAAGTAGCTTCTTGTCAGAACCAGCAATGACTCAGCTGCCTTTGGTGCCTACTCATGAAAATAGAGGTAGTGTTCCACAGAGTCGACTCGGTGTCAGTATAGAGTCAATTTACGAATTTCAGGAAGGTGAAGGCAATTTGTTGGGGAGGGCTAGGAAAAGTGGAACTTGTTTGATTTCTGCTATTAGTCAGGAATGCAAGGAAGATAATCAGGTGGCACACACTGGTGACCAATTTCGGGATACCATATCTTCTCAATATGTATCAAATGGTACTGGCAGCTTGTGCATTCGGGAATGTGCAGTTCTGGTAGCTAATTCTGAGACGATATCACTTGTTTCTGTAGACAAGAATGGTGGTGTTTCTCATGGCATTAAGAAACTTGTTTCATGGGAATCAACTATGAAGTCAGAGATAATCAACGATCTCGTTTCTATTGAAGAAAATTGTGAGGCTAGAGGCATTGACAAATCTAAAGGGACATTGTCAGCTTCCCTTCTTGAGGTCCCCGAGGAAGTGAAGTTGAGTTCGAATTTTCCTCCTCTTTGGGGATTCACGTCTGTTCGTGGAAGGAGGCTGGAGATGGAAGATACTGTCATAGCTTTACCTCGGTTCTTGAGTATTCCTTCTCCACTGTTGACTGATAGACCAATTGTGAATGTCAGGCATCAAGATTTAAAAGCCCACTTCTTTGGAGTTTATGATGGACATGGGGGACGGCAGGTGAATATTTCTTCATTCTTTGTTGCGAATGTTTTGGTTTTATTTCACTTCTCTCTTCACTACAGGTTTCCATATCCGTTTTTTTTCACGGTATACCTAGGTAATATGTCTTTCTATGCATAGGTTGCTGAATATTGCCGGAAACGTATTCATTTAGCTTTAGCCGAGGAGATCAATATTGCGAAAGAAAATTTGCATAATGGAATTGACGATTTCAATCAGAAGGAGCAGTGGATGAAGGTCTTTTTGAATTGTTTTCGTAAAGTTGATGATGAGATTGGAGGATTCCATGGAGGAGATGGGGGAAGTGCTATGATTGAACCTGTTGCACCCGATGCTGTTGGATCTACAGCCGTGGTTGCAATTGTTTGTCCAACCCATATCATTGTTGCCAATTGTGGTGATTCAAGGGCAGTCCTTTGTCGAGGGAAAGTACCCATGCCATTGTCTATAGACCATAAGGTAAGAATTGTATTTGTCGAATATTGGTTTTGTTTATTTCTTAGACAATGTCATAAGGTGAGGATTATACTTGTAGAATACTGATTCCTGTATATTTATTATCGTTGAAGACATAAAGTTAAATAAATAAATTTGTCCTCTCTCTAAAAGCTTAAACTTTTAGATGACGTAGTTTGACACGGAATCCAAAGGCTCTGAGTTCAAGTCTTGCTTTCATCCATTTATGAAGATTATGCCTTTATTAGGCATTGAATTTGGCAAATACGTGAGGGGTGTGTTGAAGACATAATTTAAATAACATAGTTTGTCTCCTCCCTAAAAGTTTAAGCTATTACAAGAGGTAGTCAAAAATTTTACAATGACACAAGGATAGGATTGTCATTGTAGAATATTGTACGTCATCATATAAAAACATATTTAATTTCCATTGCCTTGATACTCCTGTTTTCAGCCAAACAGAGAAGACGAATGCATGAGGATTGAGGCTGCAGGAGGCAAGGTCATTAATTGGGATGGTTATCGTGTTTCAGCAATGCTTGCAGTGTCAAGGTCCATAGGTACGTTGATATCTGTATTTGCAAAGAGTGATTTTGCTGACCTAGTTTTCTAGGACCCTGCAGAATTTTGTATAACATGGTATGTTGGTGAAGATGGTATACATAATGGATTATGGATGAGTAGCAAGACTTCGTAAAATAGTACTAAATATGCACAAAGGGTTTTGAATGAAGCATCCCAAAGTTTATGCTGATTTATTACGATTATTCAAATTGTACCTCGTTAATTTTCTAATTGTCCATAATTTGGCCATGCTCCCTAGTGCTTTTTTAAATGTATCATCAGGTTTAATGACTGAATTATCCACTTGTATCCTGTTGCATTTCGATAAACTCATATATGTAAAAACAGTAGAATATCAGATAATTGCAAGAAGGTATTATTCAACCAAAATGCTGACAGTTATAATGCTGTGCCTGAAAGTCTTATGGTTGCTTCGTTATCTTCATTGTTTTGTAATTTTATTCGTATTGGATTTGATATTACAACAGTTTTTTCTGAAATTTTGTTTGTAAGCTGCAGGGGATAGATATTTGAGACCCTACGTGATAGCAGATCCTGAAATCATGTTTGTTCCTCGAGCAAAAGAAGATGATTGCCTTGTTCTAGCTACTGACGGTCTATGGGATGTTATGACTAACGAGGAGGTTTGTGATTTTGCACGAAGGCGGATTCTACTGTGGCACAAAAAGAATGGTCCCACCCTGTCTAAAGAAAGAGGCGAGGAGATTGATCCAGCAGCTCAAGATGCAGCAGACTACCTCTCGAAGCTTGCTTTTCAGAGGGGAAGCAAAGATAATATCTCTGTGATTGTAGTGGATTTGAAAGCACAAAGGAAGTTCAAAAAGAAGAATTAGGGCAATGGATTCTTGCTGTTACTTCCTCTCTTTTTTTTCCGTTGGATATAGCTGAAAACCTCATTCTGTCGACTTAGTTTGAAATATTATGTTTCAAAGTTTAGCTTCAGAGTCTGCAGGCTAACATTTGTAGACAGATGGTTATGGACATCTTATTTCTAATATAAGGGCATATATATTGAAGTCATATCAGTAAGAGAATTGCTAATTTGTATTGTGATTGGATTTCCCCTGCATTTATATTGCAGAAAATTCTGTGCTTCGAGATTTTAGGCTCATACTTTGTGCTCAATAACTGGTAACAAGAGGTTCATTATACAAGCTCAACTCAGAACCTGAGCTGATTTATTCATAACTATAAGAGACATTACCCTTTAGGAGAGTGTAAGAAAGCTAATTAGCAGTATTTTTAAACCCAGCATTGATATGCACACGGAAATTTTTTAAGGGTCAAATGTCAAAAGATTATTCTAGAAAATTGATAATGAAAAACCCAGTTAACCAATATATACAGACAGGACTGTTTTCCGAGTTGCATCTCAGTTTTCAAATCGGGGTTTGTGTCAATTTCCAGTTTTTTCTATTGAAGTGGCTGGGTTAGGCCAGTTTTTAAAACGCTGCTAATTAGGCAAGAGGAAAATGCATGATCATAGAGTTTGTGAACGATCACATTTCTTCTTGCTCATACCCTTATTCTTGAATCTTGGTCGGGTTCCTTTTCAATACAATCCTGCAACAACAGCCAACAAGTGTGGAGTTCCATTGAAAACCATAAAGCCAGAGTTAACACAAGTCTGCAGCGTGGATTGTAAATAAATTGTTAACAGTAACACTTTGTTTCTTCAGCTGCATGACAGTGGACTGTACAATAAAGAAATAAACTTCTCTGATAAGATATTAGCTCCATTCCATGAGAAGTCTAACAGGGACATAATGTTCCACCGATGGATAAATGAAACTACAGTTACACAGAAATCGCAGATGAAGGAAACAGAAACTCTTGCTGAAACCAACAATAAAACTTTGTATGCAGATCCATTCAAATGTACATATACTAATATACATTAAAATTAAAGCTGTTATAATCTCGAGAAAAGTAGGCTATTTTCAATACTATACATTGTACTAGTATCCAGTGCTCATTGCTACTATCCCTTTAATATCATTGCTACTATCCCTTTAATATTGGAAACTTTTCATGTATTGTATCCAAGACAAACGGAGTAAGAAGAATACTTCAGGATTCTACAATGTTGAAGGAGAATTTGGATAGCAGCTGCGGAACTCCTGAAATTATTGGTCCATAGGCCTACAGAATACAGCAATTGAACATATTAAGGGTCAGTGCGAAAATGTTCGAGCATATAAAGTTTTAAAGAGGAAATTTCCATGGAATTGGCACAGAAGCTTTCACTAAGGCATACCTCGTGATTATCATGAATTTGGCTCAATGGAACTGCGAGAAGTTTAAAGTTCTTTGGTACAATGAATCTCCGACTGGCGGGCAGCCTGACAAGAAAGAGTTTTGTGCACTCCTACAACGACATACACTAGGTAGTCAAGAACTACTAGCTAACAGAACATGAAAGAACTTGAATTCTATGAGAATCACCTTGGGCCTTTTTATGTTTGGTGGCAAATATGGATAAAGCAACGTTTCAAAGTTGGGTCTCCACCACATTCCAAGACATTCTCCAACCTAGAATTATTGAACAGTGCATTCGAACAAATCTCAACTAATTAAGAAAAAATGTGACAAGTAGGTTTCACGTACCTCCCATTCAGGCCCACGACCATCTTCACCAACGGATAACTTGCTTGAGAGCTTGCGTTTCAAGCAGTTGATATCTGCAGCATTGGACAAAGAGGATCTCGTAAACGGTGCTTAACGCTGTCCCACCAATTCAAAGGTCTTTTCATTGGTTTACAGAATAATCTCACGAGAACAACTAACCTGATTCACCTGGTCGTAAGCGACCACCTGGCAGTTTAAATACAGAGTTATTTACTTGCAGCAACAAGAGATGCGGGTGTTTGAACAGTTCCACCTGTGATTAGAACTGTCACTAATTCTCAAACTATATCTCTGAACGTCGTATGCAATAAACAGTCTATAATCAAGTAGAAAAGTGTCGTAAACCAGGAAAAGTGGAAATTCAGAAATTGATCATTCATCTCCTATGTCAAACAAGAAATCAAAAAACAGATTGCAGGATACTCATTTGGACTTGGAACTAATATAACTTTTGAAACCGAAGGTCAATGAATAAAGTACATAAGAAAAGAATTAGTATCAAGTGTTGCTTCTATACAATGAATTTGAGTAATAAAATTACACCACGTATATAACTGCACGTATACATACGTATGGGTATTACCTAAAGTGTTTAAAGCCATTGGGTATTACCGAAAGTGTTTAAAGCCATTAAATAAATCATCACATATTCATATTAAACTGAAAGAAGCAATGAGGCCACAGCCGAATTGAGTTGAATACTGAAATTACACTCATCCATTAAATGCAAGGCCAACATCAGCTGCAAGTATCTACTAAAAGCTGAAGTTAATTGAACATTCATCTAGTGTACCTGGATCAATTCGCAATAATTGTCCAGTGACATAGGCACCCAAGAACTTAAGTTTTGGTGGTCTGAAGGCCAAATCTCATTCAAAATTTCGTCACTTTAATTACATTGGCTAATTGAAGCTACACCCATGGTTAGTGAGCTACTCGGTCAACTGTATTTTCTTGCATAGCATTATTCCATACTTATTTTGCTTCACATAACAATATTACCATATAGTTTGATACAAAACATGACTTTGACAAACCAACAGGCAAGAAGGAAATAAGTTAAATCATGACTTTCTATAGGGAACAAAGGAAACAAGAATTATTTCTTACACTTTCCAACACTATTATTGTAATTTGTACAATCTAACTACTAGACCCTTTTGCAAACAACAAAAGAACTGCTAGACCATTCATACAATATTATTCTCTTTGTTCAGTATTTTGGTCATTTTTTTCGCAGAAAACTTAGAGAGACCAAATCCTTTTTGCATCTGATTAGTCCACCAATGACATGTTCAACATGGCAAATCTGACAAAACCCATCTACTGAACAACTGGTTACATTTTTACCTGAAAAACTATTGCCAATTTTAGAGTTGAAAATAGGGATATAATATTTTAAGCACGAATCAAGAAGTCCATTAACAAATTGAAATTTAAGTTTTCATACTTTATATAGCTTATTAACATAGTGGAGTTCTCACAATAAAATGGAATTTAAAATACATTATTAGATCCATTGGATAACATCGTGAGAAATATAGAAGAAATTATGATTCCTCGTATCCTCCTAGCACGAATCAAAATTCATAAGCACATAAAAGGTAAGGATGCTAACGAAGCCAAATGACCTGAAGATCGGGTCAGCAACCGAATTTGCTATGCTAACACCCTCATTAAAGGAAGAGCAAATTGAGGAACACAAGGTTCATGCCCAATGTGCAACAAGAAATCATTGAAGAGTGTACTGAACATGCATTTGACACTTGGAACTAATATAATTGATAAAAAATGAAGGTCAACAAAGTAATTACATTTTATAATGGGACTAGTATCATGTTATTGCTTTAATAAAAAGAAAAATGCTATAGGATATAATACAGCAATTGGCTATGTTGCATCCCCATTGACATCATTACAGCTTAGTGCGTTCTTTTGCATGGGCAAATAAATATTTTAATTTGAAGGTTGAAGGTGTCGTGACTTGTATATGATGAAGTTAAGCAACAAAAATCACACTCGGTATTGCATCACTGGCATTCAAAATCAATCATAGTTTGACTTGTACTTCGTAACACAATTGTATTTGTGGACAGTAGTTAATCTATTTACGCCATTTGTTCACTGCATAGTCTCACATCAAATTAAAAGCAGAAAAAACACTACAGTTCATAAAGTTTAACACTACATGGATTATGCTAGTCCATTAATGCAAATGCAAATTTCAGCTGAATCTAATAAAAGCTAAAGTAATCAAAACATTTACCCTAATCAAGAAGGGAAGTTGTCCAAATGTGACACATGTACAAGAACCAACTAAATGGGAACTTACTTTTTGGAATTCAGAGGCTGAAGCTCAATCAGATATTTGAAAAACATGATTTAGTCACCTCAACATTTGATGGTAAGGGCTAACTTTGAGATGTCGGGTACACCCGCTGTGGTCGACCTTTTGATCAACTAATTTTTTTCACAAAGCATCATTACATACTAATAGATTTATTTAGTCAAAATACCAGTATCCATAAACTTTTTGGGTTTTGTAAAGATATAAATTGATACAGAATATGGCCTTGAAAACCAGCAGCTGATAATTTCCTTCAATTGTATTAGAAACATTATTTTCACCCTTTCTAACACTATCTTTGCACAAACAAACTACTAGGCATCATTCTGAAATTAATTAACCCTCTTTAACAAGTCATATCAGACATTCACTTTCCACATAGAACACTAAGAAAGCAGGGAAACCTGACCACAATTACAGCTGCCACACAGTTCCTCATTCCATAAGCATCATAACTGGAAAAAAATAATCACAAAACAACCAAAGTAAGAATATACAGAAAGAAACCAGAAAACCCTTTACTATAAAGATAAAAATCAACATATCTGTAGGCGAGACAGAGAGTAAATGTACTTGGCTTTCATGCGAAGGACACGATCATACAAAGTCTCATTCTTTAATGGGATGGCTTCTTTGGAGCCAAAATAGTAACAGCTGAGTGGGTAAATATCAAGAACCTCACTTTCACTACGATTATTATGATGGCTGCCACCATTTTCTGCTACTGAAGAAACCGTAGTTTGATAATCCATCTTCAAGAATTCAGATGAAACGAAACTCCCGTTGGGAATTGAAGGAGAGGAAAAGAAAGAGGGAAGAATATATAAAAAAAAAAAAGTGGGAAAGAAAAGAAACGTGGCTGTTCCAGAGAGAACTGGAGGCCTGAATTTGGCAAAAGAGAATCAAATCGTGAGTGGGTGACCGACGAGGTTCGAGATTTGATTATATGCCTGGGCCCGGGATTAGCACATGTTTTGCAGTCATTAGTGCACCAAATCCCATCTTTTTCTTCCATTTAAAAAATAATATATAAAGCAAATTATGCTCAAACACAATAGACTGCTACTTCAATTCTAACTTTACATGTTTCTACTTCATTTTTCTCTTTTGTTATGGACAAATAAGAGGTTTCTCTACATTACTACATATTCAAACCATTTTAGAAAGTAACAATTATGTTCCATGAGGACGGAAGGCGAGGTGGGCTACTCAGCTCGAGTCATTGGTCGAGCTAATTCTAAAATCAGTACACATCAAGTTATCTAAATGTGGATCAATATAGTTCAAACGTCGGTCATCGTATCACTGGGCGCCTTTCTTTCTAGCATATAAAGGGGCGCCAATAGTCTACTATGGTAGATTACCTTCCGCATATTCTCGATTGATTCAGTAATGAAGATAATTTAAAGAAAGCTTTGCAACAGATTTGAATACAACGAAAATAGCTTGTTCATTGATTAACGAAAGCAAAAAATTACAATAGTTGGTGCAGGGGGTGAACATAGTGAACTTGACAAGACTTCAAATATCAACTATCCTCTATAATAACTTAAGTAACAAAAACCTAAGTTACATGAGTAGACATTTAAAATTTGAAGAATCATGACGGAAAATAAACTATTGCAAACGTAAAGAATTAACAACTGAAACTAATATTTACAAAGTACGGTCAAAATTGGGCAACTACGGCTATAAGTGGCGCAGGGGGCTAAGTATAGCTGTGGGCCCTGATATTCTCCCCCATTAGATTTGGCGATGTTCTTGGTGCCATCTTTGTATAATATTCTTCAAGTAGAGGTTTGAAGGCTCCAAAGTCTTTAACTCTTTCCCACGTATTCTCCTCGCTGCTGCATCCGCTTCATTTAACAAAGTATTTAACAAAGTACTCTTGATGATCTTTCTTGGAAGCTCAAGTAACTCGGTGATCAATAATAGCTTCAACATTCCTCTTACCTGTTTTCTTCAATTCAAGTTCAGGTCGTTTTGGATTATTTCTGGATGCATCTTCCTTATCTACAAAATATGGCTTGAGTACACTAACATGAAGGACATTGTGGGTTTTGCACCATGAATGAAGTTTTATTATGTAGGCAACTTTTCCAATCCGCTTCATGATGGGTAATGGCCCAATATATTTTGGCATCAATCGAGAATTATTTTTCTATTGTTGCCTTATAATGGTGTTTGCTGGGGAGTTTTACCATCATCAGATCTCCCACGTTGAATTCTAGAAAACGATGTTTCTGATCAGCAGCCTTTTGTATCGTTTCTATGCTTTCTCAAGATAACTCCGATCAATTTCGATATTTCGTTTCCACTCTTGAGAGAAAATCTTAGCTTGAGGAGACTTGGTACTTTGATCAATGTCGACAGGCATTGAAACAAATTTGAGCCGCATCTAAGAGTTCCACCCAGTTTTTCTGCGAAGTAAAGATAAAGTGCCGAATATATTTTCTAGCATAGAATTGAACCGATCAGTCTGTCCGTCAGATTGTGGGTGAAAATAAGAACTCATGCTCAAAGTTGAACTAAGGAGTTTGAACAACTGGTCTAAAATGTGCCGGTGAATCGAGGATCTCGATCACTGGCTATATCTTTAGGCAACCTCCAGTATTTGACAATATGCTTGAAGAAGAGGCGATCGGTCTCTTCGGCAAATACATACCTAGGTACTGTAATGAATGTTACATATTTTGATAAACGGTCTACCACGACGATGATAGTGCCAAGATATCCAACATTCAGCAAGCTAACAATGTAGTCCATCGATACATTCTCAAAGTGTCTAGTTGGAACGGAAAGGGGCTCTAGTAAGCCTGCCCTTTTCTGATGATCTGGCTTATCTTGTTGACAAACCAAACAAGTTTTCACATAAGTTGCAATGTCATCCCTTATTTGCGGCCAATAGTATGCACGCTGCAACAGTGCAAAAGTACGTTCCTCTCTCTGATGTCCTTCCTAAAGCGTGTTGTGGCATTCTTTGATTAAGGATTTTCTCATATCTCAACCTTTTGGTACATAGAAGCAGTTTTCTTTTATCTTCAATAAACCTCATCCAGCTAGAAGTGTCGAGTTTTTCCTTACTTGATGAGGTCGACCAAATAATGTGTTGCATGGTCCTTCTCCATAAGTGCCCATATTCGGTCCCTTAACATCGCTTCCTAAAAGAGCGGCCAATGAGCAGATAGTGGCCAAGTCAGCCTGTCGACTGAGAGCATCTATTACATGATTGTTGAATCCAGCACGATACTCCAATACAAAGTTGAACTCTGAAAGAAGTTCCTGCCAACGAGCATGCTTGCTCGAAAGTTTTGGTTGTGACATGAAGTGATTCACAGCAGTATTGTATGTCTTCACAATAAAAGAAGACCCAAGCAAATAGTGATGTCATACTCTGAGGCAACGGACTACTACCAACAAATCCTTTTCATGCATTGAGTAACGACGCTCTGCATTATTCAGCTTTCGACTCTCATATGCCACCGGATGCCCTTCTTGTATTAGGACTCTTCCAAGAGCAAAATATGATGCATCTGTTTGCACTTTAAATGTTTTAGCCATATCTGGTAAGTCCAAAATTGGATCTGTCCACATAGACTCCTTTAATTTCTCAAAAGTAGCTTGGCATTGTGCCGACCACTCCCAAGTTTTCTTCTTCTTTGTTAATTTGGTTAGCGGCAGTGCGATTTCTGAATATCCTTTTACAGATCTTCGATAGTAGTTGGCCAACTCGAGGGACGAGCGTACATCATATACGTGCCTTGGTAGTTGCCAATCTTTGATAGCCTTAACCTTCTTAGTATCCATGCAGACTTTTCCCTGCTCAATAATGTGACCCAAAAAGTTGATCGAGGTCTGGGCGAATGAACATTTCGATGGTTTTGTATAAAGTTTATTTTCCCGTAGTAGAATGTTGAACATGCTCCTCCAGAGTCTCACTGTAAATTATGATGTCGTCCAAGTACACCACCACGAAATCATCCAAAAACATTCTGCACGGTGGTGCTCAAGGAAGTACTTGGTTCAAGGAAATACCTGATTCATCATAATGTAGAATGTTGCTGGAGCATTTGTCAAGCCAAAAGGCATAACTTTGAATTCAAATGCTCCATATCTAGTTACCCTTGTAGTATTTGCTTCATCCTCTTCCTTGATCCGAACTTGCCAGTATCCGGACCTTAGATCAATTTTTATGTCGTACATCACCCTGCTCAAACGGTCGAAGAAATATGCCACTAGCAGAATCGAATAACTATTTTTCAATGTGATTTTGTTCAAATCTTGATAGTCATAGCACATCCGAAGATAACCATCGGCCTTTTTCTGAAATAGCACTGGAGCTCCATATGACCATTTCTTAGGCACAATAATCTCACTGTCTAACATCTCAACCAATTGCTTTCTAAGCTCCACTAGCTCAAGTTGAGCCGTGCGATATGGCACCCTAGCAGGAGGCTTGGCACTCGGTATAAGCTCAATTTTATTATCAATAGCCCTCCTTGGCAGAAATTCCTCCGGCATGACATTCTCAAATTCCTCTAGTAAGTCTTCTAACAAGTTTTGGGATATGTCTAGTTGCTTTCTCAATCTCTTCCAGTCGAAGAGTACACAAAAATGAGGGTTCATTTCGCTTAAAGCCCTTACTGAACTGCATGGCTAAGATGCTCTTCTCACATATTTTTCCAACTAGCGTAGGGATGACACAGGGCTTGCTCTCCATCATCATCAAGAAATCAGAAAATAGCAACACTGCTGTCTTCGTATCCCGAAGAAACTCTAATCTTAAAATCAGTTTGAAGTCATCCATCTGAACTGCAAACAAATTAATCATCCCTTCAAAAGGACCAACTTTAATGAGCACTGACTTGGCTACTCTGGCAATCGATTGAGCAACTAAGTTGATTGTTTTGAACTTTCCACTATCTTTATTCAGTACAAGCCCGATGTGCTCTACTTCAGGACTTGCAATGTAGTTGTGAGTAGCATCGATATCTACCATGGCTTTGATTGGTTTCCCATTGATCTTCCATCAATGTACATCAAGCCTTTAACCCTACAAACACGAGGTTTCAGATCTTCTTTTTCCACATTTTTTTGGGATACATCGTCCTTTTTAATCACTCAGTGCGATATTGTGTTGCACGGGTGCGAGAATGCCCCAACGAAATCCTCATCTTCCTCGGAATCGTCCTTGCAATGACTGCTAGCCTGCAGAATATGTTGCTTTAAACCCGATGCTCCACTTATTAATTGGCTCAATACATTCACAAACTGTTTCTGCAGGCAATCCTTCACTCTATGGAGGCCTACTGCATAAGAAGTACCCATCATTTCTAGGAGTAGTACTTGATTTACTCTCTGGCACCTTTTCTTTGTTCCAATGGCCGTCCTGATAGTTGCCCTGATGGCCTCCTTTATGGTGAGAGTAGCGTTCTCTCTCATTTGAGTTTGATATGGGCTTGAAGGATCTATTTTCTCCCTATTGGGATTGGCTATTTACTTGCAGCTGCTTCTTTCTGGGTTTTGATTAATAGTCCACCAAGCATTCGACAATTCCCATTGCCGTACTTACATCAGCCACCTTCTATATTTGGAGTTCAGTTCTCGCCCATGGTTTTAGCCCTTCCATGAAAGTGAAGAGCTTGTCCTTTTCAAACATGTCTCAGATGTCCAACATATGCTCTGAAAAAGTTTTCACAAAGTCCGGATAGAACCAGTATGTTTCAGTTCTCGTAATGCCCGTCAAGTTTGATATTCCACATTTTCTGAGAAAAACTATGTTCTGATCGCTTCCTTAAGGAAATTCCATGTGTCTATCTGGGCTGTTGGCTTGAATATCAGCATATTTTGTCCACCACCATAGCTTTGCATCTCCACCCAGATACATGGTAGCTGTCGTCACCCTTCTTGCCGCGTCTTCAATATTGGCAGCAAAAAAGTATTGTTCCATGTCAAACAAGAAGTTATCGACTTCCTTTGCGTCGCACACCCTACCATAGGTGCGCAGTTCTAGAATTTTGAGCCTAGGTGTATACTCTTGTCCAGGGGCTTGCCCATTGCCAACCACATGCTGAAGTATTCACAATTGAAGTCTCATGGCCATCATTTCTTTCTGCAGATCGAGAAGAATTGCAACAGTATCAGTCATCACTACGCAAATTATTCGGCTTTCATCCAGCTGGATGTTTAATTTGTAAATGTTCGTCTCTATTGTCTCGACCTTTTCCTCAAGGGTCTCGACAACGTCGTATAACCTAGTAGTTTGCACATCGAGTGCATCCAAGTGTTGTTTAGTACTCTTTTTATGATCCACCACTTCAGTGGTGTGTGATGCATTCGGATCCATTGCTTTCTTTTTTAGTGTCGTGAGCCGCAGCTCTGATACCAACTATCACGGGATGCCTTTCTTTCTAGCACAGAAAGGGGCACCGTGCGGTAATAGTCTATTCTGCTAGACTATCTTTCGCCTGTTCTCGATCGGTTCAGTAATGAAGACAATTTAAAAAAAACTTTACATCAGAAGATTTGAATGTAACGAAAATAGCTTGTTCATTGATTAACGAAATCAGAAAATTACAATAGCTAGTGCAGGAGGTGAACACCAGTGAGCTTGACAAGACTTCGAATACTAATTACCCCATATAATAGCTTAAGTAACAAAATCCTAAGTAATATAAATAGACGTTTAAAAGCTGAAGAATCATAACGGAAAATAAAATATTACAAACGAAAAAAACTAACAACTGAAACTAATATTCACAAAGTGCAGTCGAAGTTGGACAACTGCGGCTGCAAGTGGTGTCAGGGGCTAAGAATAACTGCGGGCCCTGACACATCATCAAGTTAGTCAACTTCAAGTCATGAACTGAAGGGTTTGATTAAAATACTCCATATATTCCATAAAGACGAACTTATTTTTATTTTCATACAAATTAATAAATTTTAATTATTATAGTTGGAACAATAAAATTTAATATTCTCCTACATTAATATAATGAGAATAACAAGAAAAATTAAATAGGGATATATTAGAAAATTAAGAAATTAATTATACTATCAATAAAGAAAGTGAACTTTAATTTAAAATAAATGAAAAAAAAATAAGTTTATTTTTATAGGACGCGGAGAAATTGATTAAAAATAAAACATGGAGTGAAACATTCATTAGTGCACTATATTTATTGTCTAGGTCTATGATTGGCCTCTACTAGCCTAACCAAGGGCTTGATAGGCTAAAGTTTAGAAATACTTCATGTGTGACTTGTTCATTCATGGTTTTTTATTTATATATTTTTTTTCCTCTTTCGAGGGTTTTGGATAATTTTTATACTTCATCTGTCTCATATAAATAGATTTATTTATATTTTCACATGGATTAAAAAAATTTAATTATTATAATTTGAACAATAAATTTTACTTATATTTTTTCTAATATACTTTTATAATAATATAATAGTATTTCATATGTAGTGCTAACAATACATATTAAATAAGGATATCTAATAAAATTAAGAAATTAAATATATTATCAACAAATAAAATTGACTATAATTTGAAATAGATGAACAAAGAAAGTAAATTTATGTTTATGAGACAAAAATAGTATTTAATATGTGAAATAATCCGAGTCATCAATATTCCATGCATGTGTTCACATGCATTTACCACGTCATCAATTAATGAACTTCTTTGCGCATATCGCTTTAAGTTCGAAAACATAGATTGTCACTTTACTATAAAATTACAATGTCAAGTAGTAATAAAAAAGAGAAATTTGCATTTTTCGTCCTTAATTTTTACTATTTTTTATTAATCTAATCTTAACTTTTTTAAATACCAGTCATTCCTAATCTTTTCACTTAATTGAAAACCACGTTGTTATTGACAGATAATAACGAATTTACTATTCTCTTTAAATAAACAAAAATTAAAAAAAACTATAATTTTTCAAAAATTACAAAGTATCTTATTCCTCACCCACCACACACTCATCCACCTATCATACCACATCCCACCACAACACTTTCACACCAACGCCGCCACCGCCACCACCACCACCAACCACCACCACCACCAAAAAACCCTCAATCTGTGATTAATGGCAAATTTAAGATAGGAAAATTTTCATTTTTTAAATTTGGTAATTATAAGTTGAGATGAAAATTATAATTGCAAAATTATGGTGATTTTTGTGAATGAAAATGATAAGTTGAAACGCAAAATTATAATTGTAACACAGCTGGCTCACCATTTGACTAATCCATTTGACTAATCCAAACCTCTGGTAAGCATACTCAAAATTATAATGAGAGATTAAGGGGTTGTGGTAAGCATACTCAAAACATAATGAAACTCTGGAACACAAACGATGAGTTCTAGAATGAATATGTGAAGCAGAATGCAAAGAGTACTCTCACAAGATTTGGAACACTGGATGGTTGTTCACTGCCCTGCCGAAGCGCCACCTATTCTTCTCGGTTATATGAATGAAAGAGTTGATAAGCTGGGTTTAACACCAGCCAAGGCCGGTCCACACAAAGTTCACATTTGGAATAATCAAAACCCAAGAATAGTATTGTTGACCTCGAAATTTGCACTATCCACGTGTCAACAGATCTCCAATCAATCATCTGCCAGTTTGTATCTTACCTGCACACTTGGACAATTGTTAGGCACCAAGATCACTAGGAGAAAAGGGGGTCGACGATCATTGGCACTTCGATGATCAAGTCAACTACTGGTACAAAAATATATGAGAAGAGTTTTTGGGTGTGGGAGAGACAAGCAAGTAGGGATTTGAACAGAGTTTAAAGATAGAGAATAATGCATACTTTAGAGTGACATGAGATCTTATCTTTATAGGGTAAGAGTTCTAATTGATATAAGTAGGCAATCAATTAGACATCTGATGGAATTCTCATTCCTTATGGGATAAAGAATAATTAGGTGTGAATGCAATCTTTCATATTTACATCCTTATCTGAGTTGATTTTAAATATTGCGTTGCCAGTCAATAGGAGATAGAGATTAGGTTTCTTTGTGAGAGTTCGTATGACAATCAATTACAATCTGTCCGAGAATATCACTTTAGTTGTCCCAAAATATCAGATTGCCCATAGAACTCTACGAAGTGCGGGGATAATTGATGGAGGGCCCAGGCCTGTCAGAAGTGGCGAATTCCTTTATGGGCTTTATTGCGTTGGCACTGGCGTGCGATGCTTATAAGGATTTTGTTGGGCCTATGAGACTTTTGCTGAAGTGGATGTCTTACCAAAATTAGGTGGTAACAATAGTCTCCTAAGTCCAAGCCTTTTTATTTATGTTAGACGTAGAACTTAAGAGATTTTATATATTTTTTATTTTTAAGGCCTTCGTTGGGCCTTTATAGATAACCAACCTTTTAGAAGTTGTTCTGCTAAGGAAGTCCTTCAAAAATAACGAACCTTTGTCGAAGATGTTATGCTAAGGGAGTCCTTCGCAGATGTGTTCCATTCCACCAAGCCCATTACCTATTTATTCATGGCAAGCCGGGTTTTGACTTGTAGATTTTCTGAAGTTAGGTGGAGTCCACGTGTATCTTCTTGAGTTGTGCTATCAATTTTTAAGTATGAAAGGTTGACAATCATGTCATTATTTTAAAGACAAGTAATAATGGAGCAATCATCACGTGGCTCGAAAGGCACGTTTTTAAAGGCATGTAATAATAGCTCGGCCATCATTGTTATTTACTGTTTAGCGTGTTAAGGGAGGCATGGAAGGCGTGTAAAGCTCGTCAGCCTCCCCCCAGAATTGATGAAACCACACATTTTCCAGGTGCCAGATTTAATGCCCTTCTACGCATCCATTTGATTTAATAGTTGAGATCTGAAGTTTCAAAATCAATGGCCCAGATTTAAGGGGCCTCATCTATTTAAACTGGGAGCCATTGTCGTTTTTTCTCTTTACTTTGGCAAAAGCTTAGAATTTGCTTACACTTTCTTAGATATTTCCGGTGACTACGAGTGTAAACTTCAGCGCATCTTTATGGCGGAAGGTCATTTCTTCAAGGTAAACATGAGTTATAATCATTAGTCTTCACCCCTTTTTTATTTTCATTGCTATTAATCTATTTCTATCATTTCCACTCCGAGAAAAATGGTCTCTGAGAACACGGATTCACAAAATATGTCGAACCCCCAAACGGACCCTGAGATAATGGACGAGGTGCAGTCTTCGTCCTATCGGGACGAATAAGTCACCCAAAGGCCTACCGTCGCATTCTATCCTCCTGCGTCTACTAGTGGTGCCTATTTTTTTTAGAGACCCCTGTTGCTCGTCTGTTAGATGACGAACTCACCTCATTGGCCAATGCTGCCGCTACGATACATAGCAAAATAAAGGAGACGGATCTTGATATGCTACAGCTTGCCTATAATATCTAGAGTCGGTAAGACTTCGAGCACCTCGCTCCCATGAACGGGTCAATGACCCTCCAAAATGTTATGTTGTAGTGTATGAACCGGCGATGCAACAAGGGCTACGACTACCCTTCTACCCTTTCTTTCACGAGGTCCTCCGAGACTTCAACCTCGCTCCATGCCAAATCACTCCAAATGGCTGAGGTCAAGTGGTGGAAGTATTTTTATTATGGAGTTGTTTACCCAGCAAGTTTAGGGGTTGGCCGTGAATCACACTCTCTCACTGCTTTGTTTGTATGAATTGAGCATTATACGCGTTAAGCAATTTACCCTACGAGTTGAGAGGTTGGCCGTGAACCACACCCCCTCGTTGCCTCGTTTATCGCCGAAAACTATAATCTTGGTGAGAAAATTTGGATTTGAAACTAGTCAGGCTTTTAATACGATTGTTGTTAAATTTTGTAAAAAATAAATGAAAACAATCTGAGACACTACTTGGTGCTAATAAATAGAAACTACTAGTAGTACGGACGAATGTGTGTGATGTTCTACGGGTGCTTTGTTTCGTTTTCTTTCTGTCGAGTCCTCTAATTTGTAGGTCCTAGACTGAATTAATTCAATAATCTTATAATGTCCGTCTTAAGTGGGTCCAAGGTTCCAGCTCTGATCTCTCTGTTAGAGAAGAATTCTTTTTAGGACCCAATCATTGACTTGGAAGCTCATGTTCCTAACTTTAAAATTGTAGTACCTAGTCATCTTTCTCTGATAAACAGCTAGGTGAAGCTGTGAACTTGCATGCCTTTCTTCTTGTAAGTCGAGTTTTGCATTGTGTAAATCCTCGTTGGCTACTTCTTTGAAATGTAAACGTCTCAGAGAAGGCATCCCTACTTCCACGGGGATCATCCTCTCTGCCTCGTATGCCATGGCGAAAAGGGGTTTCACTTGTTTTTGTTTGAGAGGTAGTTCGATATGACCAGAGGGTCTCGAAAAGTTCTTCAGCCCATCCTTATTTGGCAGATTCTAGCTTCTTCTTTATGGTGTGTTTAATGATTTTGTTGACGGCCTCTACTTGGCTGTTGGACTGTGGATAATAGGGGTGGATAAATCTATTTTAATCCCAAGCTCCTCTCAGTTTGAGTTAAACTTCTTCCCTGTGAACTGGGTCCTATTGTTTGAGACCAAGGAGTACGTGATCCCAAAACAGTAGATGATATTCTTCAATACGAGCTTCCATGCGTTTGGCTTCGTGATCTTGGCTAGGGGCTCAGCTTCGCACCATTTTGTAAAATAATCTATGGCCACTACAGTGAGTTTAACTCCACCCCTGCCTGTTGGGAGAGGACTGATAAAGTCGATCACCCACTTGGTGAAAGGCCACGGGGTGGTAACCAGGGTGATATCTTGAGCTGGGAGCTTCGGAACAGTGGCGAACCTCTGGCACTTGTCATATTTTTTCACAAAGGTATGGAAGTCCTTTATAGTCGGCCAGTAGTATCATTGCTTCAAGGCCTTCTGTGCCAGAGCCATCACTCCCACGTGATTACCCCAGACTCTTTTTTGTATTTTCCACATGATATAGTCGGCTTCATCTCTAATAACACATCGTAGAAACAACAAGCTGAATTCTCTTTTGGACAGGATTCCATCATGTAGGATAAACCCTCATACGGAGCCTTCGAGCCTCGTCTTATCATCTGGAAAAAACTTGATTAGTTAGGTATATGGTGATTTCCTTCATCCATCCAAGAAGCTCGCTAATCGTCATCGAGGTCTGTTGTGGAACATCCTTGATGGTGGGTCAGCTGAGTCTTTCGACCAGAATAACTCTCATCAAATCTGAATATTTGCATCTTGCCAACTTGAAAGGGCATCTGTGTAACCATTTTTGACCTTGGAGATTTGGAGTAACTCAAACTCATTGAAGTGTGACTAAAAATCCTTGACCCTCTTCAAATAAGCCATCATAGATTGTTCGCAGGTTGTGAAAGTCTCATTAACTTGACTAACCACTAGCTGTGAGTTGCTATAGATCTGGATTTTTCTAGCATATATCTTGTATGCTAACCTCAAGCCTACAAGAAGTACCTCGTACTCGACGGCATTGTTCAAGGCTTTGAACTTTAGGCGAAGTACACAGTTGAGGTTATGGCCATCACGACTAATTAGTAGGATCCCAGCTCCTGTTCTAGCATCACCTGAGGATCCGTCAACATATAGTTTCCATTTTGGTACCTCCTGGGGCTTGGCCTCGAGCAACCCTTCAGATATGTGGGCAAATTCAACTATGAAGTCTGCTAGCGCCTGGACTTTTATAGATGGCCTAGGCTTGTAGAAGATCTCAAACTGGCTGAGCTTTATAGACCACTTTATCAACCTTCCAAAGGTGTCTGGATTTTGGAGAATCTGTCTCAAATGGAGGTTTGTCAAGACGTAAATACTATGTACCTGGAAGTATGGTTAAAGTTTCCTTGATGCGACTATCAGGGATAAGGTGAGCTCCTCCATGTTTCTGCGTCTTGTAAAGTTTTACTCACATAGTGATCGGGAGCTATGTCGGGCCTTCCTCGTGGATCAAAACCGAGTTTACTACTTTTTTAGACACTGCTAAGTAGATCAATAATTTTTTCGGTCTTTGGCTTAGATAGTAATGGAGCTCTCAAAAGACACCCTTGTATTCATCTATCTATTCAAACTTATTTTCCTTTCTTGATGGTCTCAGAAGGCACCCTCGTATGCCTTCAATATAAATCGATTTAAGGCCGCCAACCTTCACATAAGGCTCTGGACTTCCTTGGGTGAGGATGATGAGCACATGTCGATGAGTGCTCTGATTTTCTCAGGGTTGGCCTCTATTCTATGCTGATTCACCATATAGCACAAGAACTTTCCAGATGTGACCTTGAAAGTTCATTTTAAGGGGTTGAGCTTCATCTGGTTTTTGTAGAGAATTTTGAACATCTCTTCTAAGTGCATGATGTGATCCTCGGCATTCACACTTTTTTTGAGCATGTCATCGACGTAGACTTACATGGTGTTTCCAATTTGTTCTGCAAACATGCAGTTTACTAACTGTTGATAAGTAGCTCCGGTATTCTCCAGGCCGAAGGGTATTATTTTGTAACTGTATAAACCTCGATCCGTTATGAAAGAGGTGTGCTCCTCGCCCATTGTAAACATGGGATTTGATTGTAACCGGAGTAGGTGTTCATAAAGCTAAGTAGCTTGTGGTCGGCAATGGCATCGACCAATTGGTTGATGCGAGGCAAGAGAAAGCTGTCTTTGGGGCACGAATGGTTCAGATCGAATAAGTTTATGCACACTTTCCACTTGTGGTTGTTCTTTTTCACCAAAACGGGATTAGACACCTATTGTGGGTAAACAGCTTTCCTGATGAATCCATTGGCCAGCAACTTATCCACTTTCTCCTTCAGGGTGCCAAACCTCTCGGCCTCAGAGGTCGTCTCTTCTATATCTTGGGATGCATTTCCGGGTCCACTTTCAGGGCGTGGCAAGCTACGGATGGGCTTATCTCCACCATGTCGGCATGCTTCCATGCAAAAAGGTCTATGTTCCCTCGTAAGAACTATTTTAATTTTTCCTTCATCCATTCTTCTAATGTCTGTCCCAACTGTAGTACTTGTGAGGGGTCCGATGGGCTCACTGGGAACGTTTCTAACTCTTCCGCCATCAAAGCTAGCAAATCTGAACCTATGATTCGCAGGTCGAGGCCCTCATCGAAGACCATGTCCTCTTCATCATTCTTTTGGTCAATATACATTGCCTTGGTTCGTATAGTCATGATCACGGGGATAGCGCCTTCGCGCGTTGCTTATTTTTGAAGTGCCTTCATGTAGCATGCCCTGGCTTCTGTTTGATTGCCTCGGACCTTGGCGATTCCACCAGGTGTTGGAAACTTCATTGCTAAGTGATGAATGGAGGTGACTACTTGTAAATCTTTGAGCACGGGCCTACCGAGGATCCCGTGGTAAGCAGAACGGGTGTCCATCACCATGAATTCTATGAACTTCTTTACGTGGCATAGGGGTTCTCCAAAATCCACAGCGAAGGTGATTCTCCCCCGAAGGATGAGGCTGTCACACGTAAAACCAAATAGTGGCTCTGAGATGGTTGTTAGCTCATGGTCTACCTCCATTTGATCGAAGGCGCTTCCAAATAAGATATTCATAGCACTGTCGTCGTCGACAAACATTCTTCCTAATCCATTTCTGGTGATAATGACGCGAATTACCAAAGCATCACATTGTGGATAATGGACACCAACCTCATCCTCCTCCTTAAATGTAATAGGTGGGACCACGGGTCGATGTCCATGAACCTACCACTTTTGTACCGATTTCTCCTTTGCTGCTTTAGCATAATTTCATCGTGAGTTCATCGTATGGCTTCCAACATAAGACCATCCAATTATGGTGTTGATCTCACAAATTGGAGGGGCTCTCGTAGGTCTGTCATGCCTAGGCGGATCCATATTCCTGTCATCCCTCATATTGTCGCGACGAGGGTAGTCGTCCTGGCGTCGAAGTTGAGGTCTTCGTTTCTCATTGGACAGTCCCTGCCTTTTTTACGTCAGCTGGTTTTCTTTTTCCTACCGTCGGTTTCTTCGATCAATCAGTTCTCGTACATCCGGGCAATCTTCTATGTTTTGATTTCAAGTTCGGTGAATATAGCAGAACTTAGAAGAAGGAATTGATGGTGGGAGAATTGTTACTGGTGGTCCGGACAGATGCCCCGGGATTAGTTCGGTTCGATTGAACCTCCTGTAGCTGTTGGTGCGAATTTCAGGAGAGCGTTGTCCTTTACGGAGGTAGCATTCTCATTTTCTTCTTTCGACCTTCTCTATATTTTTGATGGTTTTTTCAGAATAGATCTCTCGCTAGATCAGATCCACCAACTATGTTTATGTTTTGGGCTCTCTATTCTAGACATCTCTCTAGAAGAGAGTTCGCATGTGGACCCCGATTATTAGTACATCCAACGCCTTGTCATCGGTTACATTCTCGATTTTGTTGATGACCTTACTAAATCTTTTAAAATGCTCCTTCACTGATTTACCTTCTTTCTGTCGAATGTCGTGGAGTTGGGTTGTATAAGTTATCATCATTATGTTGTCAATAAAGGCATTCATGAATTTCTGCTTCAACTGTGGCCAACTTCTAATGCTCCCGGCTTCAACTTGTTATACCACCTATTCGCGTCAAAGACGATGGTGGTGTGAAAGTTTCTGCACTTGACTACAAGAATATAGCCTTGGAGCCTCATCTTATATACATTGATGTGGTCCTTGAGATTGCCTCTCCCATTATACTTCTCTATATGAGGCATTTTGAAATTGGTTGGGAGTTCTCTAGCCTTTAGTTCTTTAGAAAATAAGAAGTACTCGTCATCGTCGTCAAGATCGCATGATCGTTTTGGCCTTTCATCTTCAGACTTCACATCCATAGCTTTGGAATCCTTCTTCTTCTATAGGCGAGCCTCGCTGTGCCGGCTACTCAACGATTGGGATAGTGCCACAGAAGATCTGTCTTCCAACCTGTCAAATACACTAACAGACGCGACGGGCTTGTTTTCTCATAACAAATGACGTTTTCCCCGGTTGGTTGTTATACGAGAGCCTCAGATTTAGATTCCGATAGTTTCGTCCATCTAGCATTGGTGGATCATCTTGAGATTGACGACTTTCAATCGAGCCAAACATCGAAGGGCTTCGCCAATCACGGTCATGCTTGTTCCCAGATTGGGGAGATTGATTTCTCTATCGCTCGATCACAGCCTTCATTTGAGAGTTTTCCTTTTTCATGTCTATGATGTCTTGTTCATTCGTCCGCCTTTGTTGTTGTATCATTCTCTAGCGGCGGGTTACATTCTAGAGATGTGGAATGCTTTCATGCCGCTGATCCGTGTGATGGGACTCAATTTCATCTTGAGAATTACTTGTTACCATGCCCTTTTTGGTAGAAAAAAATGTTTTACCACAGATTTGTTAGTTGTGTAATGTATTTTCAATTCTCACAGACGGCGTCAATTTGTTGACCTCGAAATTTGCACTATCCACGTGTCAACAGATCTCCAATAAATCATCTGCCAACATGTATGTTACCTGCACACTTGAACAATCGTTAGGCACCAAGATCACTGGAGAAAAAAGGGTTGGCGATTGTTAGTACTCCGATGATCAAATCAACGGACGATACAAAATATATGAGAAGAGTATTTAGGTGTGGAGAAAACAAGCAAACAGAGATTTGAACAGAGATTTGAACAGAGTTTAAGGATAGAGAATAATGCGTACCTTAGAATAATGGGAGATCTTATCTTTATAGGGTAAGGGTTCTAATTGATTTATGTAGGCAGTCAATTAAACATCTAATGGATTTCTCTTTCCTTATGGAAAAAGGAATAATTGAGTGTTGATTTTCAATACTACGTTGCCAATCAATAGGAGATCGAGATTGGGTTTCCTAGTGAGAGTTCGTACGACAATCAATTACAATCTGTCTAGGAATATCACTTTAGTTGTCCCAAAATATCATATTGTCCATAGGATTCTGCGAGATACGGGGGTAATTGATAGAGGGCCAAGACCTGTCAGAAATGACGAAGACCTTTATGGGCTCTGTTGGCATTGGCACTGGCGTATGAGGCATTCATCGGACGTGGAGATCTTACCATAATTGGATGGTAACAAGTACGGTGACGAATTAGAAACCTGCCAAACCTTTAATAGGCAATGGATAAGCTACTGTTTCTGGCGAGGATGTGATTATAATGCTAGATTTAGGGGGCGAAAATTTTTCCTATCTTAAATATGTCATTAATGACAATTGAGGTTCTATAGTGTGGTGGTGATGGTGGTGATAACGGCGTTAAGGAGGTGGTGGTGTGAAAGTCATTCCTGTGGTGGGTGGGCAAAAAATAAGATACTTTATATTTTTTGGAAAGTTATAAAAAAAATTTGCAATTTTTTTTTTAGTTTTCTTATATTTTTGTTTATTTAAAGAGGATGACATCCGTAATTATATGTCAATAGGGATGTGATTTGCAAAAACGAAAGATTGGGGACGTCTGGTATTAAAAAAAGTTAAGAGTAGATTAATAACAAACAACAAATGTTGATAACGAAAAATGCAAATTTCCCTAGAAAAAATGTTTACTATCTTTCTAAAAAATAATTGAAAAATAAAAAAAGATAGGTGAAATTTGTAAGAGCCCGTTTATTTTCAATTTTGATTTTACTAAAAAACTAAAGTTATAGTCAATAATTAATTTTAACTATACATTTCATGGTCCCACAACTTTTCAACCACACATTTCAACAATTTTTATCAACTTTTACAAAAAATTTGATTTTAATCGAAATCAAACACACCTTAAATTTTATAAACTTGTAACTCTCCTAGGTGAAACATATATTTTCGTACTTTTTTTAATCATAATAGATAAGAATAAAACTTATAAAAATTGCAGTATATAAGACGTTTTCTAAAAATAAGATACTATCTAATTTAAAAAGTTAACTTTTAAAATTATGTTATAAGATATTCTTCAAATTAAAATTTTAAAAGTAGAAAAATTTTGTATAATAATTAAGAGGAAGTATTTTAAAATAAAATATAGAGAAAAATAAAAAATACTTATTAAAAAAAAAAAAAAAAATATTAAAAATAAAAGTGATGTTGGAGCAGTCAAAAATTTTATTTTCTAAATGTATAGACATTTTCTAAAATATAAAAAATACCCTTTATAAATAAAAATTTTCGATAATACTCTAAAATATTACGCTGATATGATAAAACAATCATTTTTCTTCACACATTTTGTATCCACAGCTTTTTATCCAATTTTTATCCACAAATTCCGTAAAATTAATTGCTTTACCAAAGAAACACATATATGTTTGAAAACAACCCGAGGAAGAACCGATGGAGGGAATCAATCGGTGAGTAAGATTGATTGATTGTTTAGAAATGACGTTTGCTTATATTGTAATTAAATTCCATTAATAAAACCTTGATAGACTCTTCTTTCGTCTTTTCTACTTTCTCTTCACCTCTCTTAAATTTGTGATCTGGAACCAAAAATCATTTCCGTAGGATCAATTCCCATTTATTCCTTTCCCCCAGAAGTAAGTGTTCTTCTATTCGATTACATTTAAATTTTATTTGTTTCCTTTTCTGGGTTTATGCCTTTGTTTTTCCTTTTTATATTTTTTGGAGGAAGGTAGGTTCATTATATCAATTTGTTGATCTGTAATGGAAATTGGGTTGCTTTTAGGATGATAAATTCATCCATATAAGGATTTTTTTTTTTTTTTTTATGGGTTTTACTTTTACCGCATTATTTTGGGGGTAAGATTAGTTAAAAACCATTTCAAGATTTTTGAACAACAGTTGATGTGTAGAAAATAGTACGATAAACTCCATTAACATAGTCAGTAATTTATATATACATACTACTCGAAATCCTTTATCCATCCAGGAAGAAAAAGAAAAAAATGATATTCACGTCCACGAGAGGAAAATCATTTCTACAATGGCATATGATGCATTTGTAACACTCGGTGTCCTTTTCTGATTCCCATGTTCTGAGTTTTACAATATCAGATTCTTGCATTTTAGAGTAGCCATTTGAAAGTCTTGAAATTTTTTGGTAGTGGCAAAAGTTCTGGTAATTATAAATGTAAAACAAGTATAATTGTAAAAGGGGATGAATCGATTAAGTTTATATAAACGGAGTGGCCATTAGTTTAATCTTTGACACTGCTACATTTTACGTATTAACTAAATTTTGGTACATTGAACATTGAAGTATCGAGGACTTGTGAGGACGAAGCCTAGTTATTGCATGGAATTTTATTTTCCAACCCAGATAATCAGCGCACGGCTTCATTAACTTATGCGGTTCCTAGTTTCCGTTCAATGTGCAATTTTCTATCCCCTTATGAATCAAGTTTTTCTGTAAGTACAGAGTTCTGTTTTATTTTGTAAAGCAGGTAGGCTTGAAGTGACAGTGGAAGATCTTGGCGGCGTAGAGACTTATTAGCTCTGTCGGAGTGCCCATGGATCAAAGTAATTAACTTGAGTTTTGTTGTTGCCTTTGGTTAATCATAACATCTGATTTCACACTTGATATGGAACTTTTTTATGGATCGGATTATCAACTTGAGTTTCGCTGTTGTCTTAATATAAGTAGCATATGATTTTCATACTTGAAATCGTACTTTTAGCAGAAACAATGTTAAAATATTCTTGGTGTTACAGATGCTCCTATTGAGGAGGGTGAGGATAGAAATGGCTTTGAACTGGTTAAATCAGTTTCAGATAAGCATCTTGATCTTCTGAGACCGTCAGCTCGATATTATTCAATGTTTAAAGGTAGTCATTTCATTTGTGATAAAATACATAATTTATAGTAGTGTCCCAAGTATTTTCCTCAGATGCATGTCAATGAACCTTAATGTAGTCAAACTTTACTTGCATATCTTATCCACATGCTTGTATCAAGGCCCTCCTTCTAATTTTTATTTATTTATTTATTTTTGCAACATTTTTGTAATTATTGTTATGGAGTGGCCATATCTAATGACCAAAGTCCATATATTGCATGAGCGGTAAAATTTGTATCATGCATTGATTTCCATATTTGTAGATTCTAAGTCGCGGATTTTATATATGTACTAGAGTCACAATCACTAGATAGCTTTGAATTGTCTACCATTTTTCCTTTAATTAAAGGGTTTTTCCAATAAGAACATAAATTAAGCAAAATCTGCATCTTCTACACTTGTTATCTACACTTTAGACTTGATTTGAACAACCCCTCTTATTATGCAGAAATCTTCTTTCACATGTGTATTACTGATGATATTGTAGTCGACTCTTATTAAGGTTGTGTTTGATACACCAAATTTGCCATGGAAAATGCAAGTTTTCCACCCATTTTCCACCTTTTGGGTTGTTTGATTCACAAAATTTTCCATGGCAAACTTTTTCCATTTTCCATGCACGTGACCTATTTTCCATGAAAATGATGAAAATATTTTCTTGCCAAATGAGTATAATCAATTTTCCATGGCAAATGAAAATTGGCAAGAAGGGAATTTCCTTAAATTAAGAAGCCTTTATTAATTTTTAAGCAAATTATATAAAATGCTCTAAATCATTAAGTTGCTCTAATTTTTAAGCAAATTAATAATTTTGCTTAAAATAATAATTTTTAAGTTGGCAAAATTATTAATTTTTAAGCAAATTATATAAAATGCTCTAAATCATCAAGTTGCTCTAATTTTTAAGCAAATTATTAATTTTGCTTAAAATTAATAATTTTAAGCAAAGTTATTAATTTTTAAGTTGGCAAAATTATTAATTTTAAGCAAATTTAAGTTGCTCTAAATCATTAAGTAAATTTAATGTAGTTAACTAAGTTAGTCCATTGTGTTTATTCAAAATATAGGACATTTTATTTTAGTTTACGTAGGTTGTAAATCGTGAGCCTCATGAGAATGCTACTATTTAACTCACTTTTTAGTTACTTTTTAACAAATCCATATGCTTGTGGTAATTCAACGTACAATAGAATTTTTTCAAAATTTGTATTAGATTATATAAAATGTATGGTGGAAATATGCATAAAAATGGTAAATTATAATTTAACAATTGTCAATAGTAAAAGTTCAATTTTTCTCCAATATTTTAGTCATGGAAAATGTGATAATTTCCTAGAAAAATAGTTCTTATCAAATAACAAAAGTTAAAAATACTACATTTTCCATGGAAAATATGTATAATCAAACACCAAAAGCAAAAAAAGACTACATTTTCTGGGACGAATTTTAATCCAATCAAACACACTACATTTCCAATCGCTGGAAAATATTTTCTTGGCAAATCTTTTCCATGGAAAATGTTTTCTTTCCACCCATTTGCCTTCGCTCGCAATCAAACACAACCTAAATGCTCAACTTTTGAGATATACTCTTGTGATAATAATAGGACAAAGAGTGGATGCTGCTGAGCATGAAAAGGGAAAGTATCCTCTGATTAGAGATGAGGAGGAATCCCTACTGGGAATATACGACAGACCTCTTCCTTGCTTTGGCTGTGGAATAGGATGGTTCTCGTAAGTATAGTTTTGTATTCTTCTTTTTCCAAGTTCCTTCTAATATGCATATTTGGTGGTGTTGAAATTATTTTTTTTAAGTGCTTATAAACTGTAGATCTTACGAAGAGTATGTTTATAAACATTTATAAGTCGGTCAAACATCATTTTTATTAACACATTTTGTAGAACTCACAACTTTTATCCACTTTTTATCCATACATTTCGTAGAATCCACTATTTATAATTTACAAAAATATTTACTAAACATACTCAAAACGTGTAGATAAAAACCAACTTAAATTATAATTTAAAACAACTGACCAAGGACATAATGGATGTATCCTGTTTCAGTTTTCTATTGGGTTTTTTGTGCCCTCTGATGTGGTACTATGCTACCATCCTGTATTTTGGAAACTACTACCGCAAGGATCCTAGGGAACGAGCTGGGCTTGCTGCTTCTGCAATTGCTGTAAGTGTTCGCTTTCCAAGTTGTCTAAAGCGGGAATTTACAGCTCGTGTCTTCAACCTTTGCAAATTATAGCACTTGAGTCCCTGTTCAAATTTTTGAGGCCTTTAGGTCTCCAACCTTTGTGGAATTAGACACGTAGGTCCCCATGGGATGAAAACCGTCAGTTTTTCTACTAAAGTGGCTGATGTCTTGTCAATGGTTCTATTTTTAAGGGGTACCTATGTTGACCCACCTCCATTTCTCCCCAGAAAAAAGAAAAGAAAAGCAAAAATGAAGGACCGAAAAGAAGAAAAACAGCAACTACCCACCACCCTAGCTATATCTCGCAAAGGTTGGAAACCGAGTTGTAATTTTCCCTAAGATGGAAGTTTATGCTTAGAATCATCTCAGGCTCGTCATGGTTTTGCAGGCTATGGCGTGCTCTGTGGTATTGTTAATCGTGATCGTAATTCTGCTGTTCTAGCCCCGGTTTTGCTGCTTTCATGTTCTCCTAGTATATTAACAGGCGTTAAAATAGGGTCGTTGGATGTTATTCAAATGCATAGATACGAGTCTCTGTGGTAAAATCATGTTCTCCTAGTATATTCACAGGCATAAATATAGGGTCGTTGGATGTTATTCAAATGTATAGATACGAGTTTCTGTGGTAAAATCAAATTGTTATCTGATCTGTCATGTTCTTTCACCACATGTATATGAGGCAAAAGAAATAGAAAGTTTAGCGAACAGACTTTACAAAAACTACTGTGATATTGCATTCGTAACAGTCACCCCATTTAGTATACTTGATCCCCAACACTTGATCTTCAGCATTTTGATACGGTATACAACTAGTTCAAAGAGTATCTGTCCAGATTTACAAGAAAACTACAAGTCACGTCCCAACAATTCCAAGTTAGCAACGTTATATTCATCTAGTTCTTAATTTTATCTATTCTAAAATTACTCGGTCAACTGCCCTTTGGGCAGTCTAAGCCAAAGTAGGAGCTTGACATGATTCACATGTCCAATAATCAAGTTTCTTGGTTTCTAAGTGTAATAATACATAACAAGAGAAGACGTACAACATATCTCACGTCGCAGTCGGCCACATACACAGGGGGTGTGGGCCGAACAAAAAGGGGGTTATGTGTACCACGTGGCAATATCTAATGATAAATTTCGTCTAGAAGGATTCTTCATAAATTTCGTCTAGAGGGATTCTTTTCCCTACATAATAATTTTGCAGTATCTAAGGAGAAATTTTGTCTAGAAGGATTCTTCATAAAAACACAATCAATTTAACCTTATTAAAGACTACAATTTAAGTTTCTTATTCTGTATAAAGCACTAAAGATTCGGATTGTGACATTCTTATTGTCTAGAAGGATTCTTCATAAAAACACAATCAATTTAACCTTATTAAAGACTACTCATGAGTTTGCTAGTTTCTTATTCTGTGTATAAAGCACTGAAAAGGGCATTTGGATTGTGACATTTTAACTAAAAAGACTATTGGAATTTTTTTTTAAAAACGAATGCCAATTTCAATTTTTCTCTCTAATAATTTCCAAATATTATAAAAATGCATCTGACATCATTTTCTCAAAGAGTAAGCAATACAAGTCCTTTTCACAATAACCTTAATTTAATATTGGAGTACCTCAATTTAACCCCGGTGAGATAGTAAAAAATATTGGAGTACCTCAATTTAATAAGATAGGAGAGTAGATCAATGCAGCTTTCAAACTCAAGCAAAAATATTGCTGTCCAGTAACAGGCTTACAGCACATATTTGGCAATGTTCAGTTTCTCTGTAGATGCTCAACAGCAGGAAGGGAAACTTCAATAAATCAATTTTTCAGGAGATAAGGTGATAAGGCCCAGTCTTAGCTAGTGGCAGCTAGGCTAACATATTTGCCATCAACAACGAATCTAGAGCTGGAATTGACCTGCAGAAAATCGAAGAAAAGATACTCATGAAAGATCTTATCAATTATAAGCAACCTACTTGCAGTTAAGTATGTTTTAGAGGAATAAAACGTTTCTGGCAAATAAAGACTCCATAGAAAAGAATAACTAACTTACTTTCTGCTCAAGCATTTCAGACACCCGGCTTTTATCTTTTGTGGAACCAGATTCCTCAAGAGACTTCAGGACCAATTTCCTAAGTTTTTTAAATTTCAGAACACCATCTGGATTCTGCATCCGTTCAAGAGAGAGATTTATAACACACACATCTAGATACTCCTCACTATACACTTTAGACATTAGAGCCCAATTTACAGAAAACTCTATCAAGGAAATGACAAATAAATTTTTCAAGCAATCAAATGGCATATGCATAATAATTCCATACTTATAGCAGCAGAAAACTGCCCCCTCCTTCCCGAAACTCAAGAAAGGGTTCAACAAATTCTTTTTCTCACCCTTAATTCAATGTTAAAAGTTTAGATCAATACCCCAACCAAAATTAGTCAAGATTCAATAGAATTTCCACGAAATGTATCATGGCATGTGTCAGCTGACTAAATGCAAACCATAGATTTGCCACTGTGTATGAGGTAGAAACTAGAAAGACAGTCCCATACATGTTCAAAGAGAATTTAAAAACTCATTAATGCTAAAAGACCAGGGTACATACAGATTTCAGAGCTGATGTAATAAGCTTTTTCCACTTTATTTTCTTCTCGCCATTTTCTTTGTTAGGGATTGAGTCCAACATCTCATCTTCCTTGGCTGGGGAACGTTTAGATTTCTTCTGGCCTTTTGTTTCATATGTTTCTGCACTCTCAACTTGAATAACTTCACCATTGCCTAATTCTGAAGGCATATCACCCCCAGCCTTCTTCCGAGCACCATTAGTTTCAGATGCCTCAAGTTTTCTTTTCTTACTTGACTGCGAAGAACTTTTTTCCAATCCGGAACCATCATGCTCAGTAGCAACTTTAGACGAATTTGGTTCTCTTGGTTCCACCAATTCTTTATTGTCAGGAATTTCATTTTTGACATTTTTTTCAATGGAAGCCTTGGTTTCTTCTGCATCCTTAGGCTGCTGCTTTGCCGCATGGAAAGCTCTTGCTTTAGCTCCATGTTTCTTTCCTTCTGCATGGAGAAGCAAGGTTTGCCTACTGGTAGCCTTAGTATTACATAAGCTGTAAATATATCGCTCCATTAGTATAGACAGAGTATTCTCATAGGTAAGAAGAGGAAACCAAGAAAAAAAAATTCAATAAATAGTACAATTAACCACCCAGACAGTAATACAAATAAATAACCAAAGAAAAGGTATTTCTGCATCTAAATACCTGTAAAAGAGAAGCAGATTGAAGCATTCTAAGAAGCACGAGTAAATTGATGGGGAATGAAATTAAGTAAATGATAAATGCCTACAGATGAGTGCAGAGCGCTCAGTCATGGTAATCCATACAATCGATATTCAAATTTCAAGCCGTAATTGTTATACCCTACCAACCTCAAAATCTCAAAATATTTTTAAGAGCCCTCAAGCAAAGATGCCTTCTACATTGGAAGCTTCCAGTTGTAGGCTAGAATTTATGTTTTAGGTCATCACACTCATTTTAATATAACGACTCATGGAGGTCAGCCACCCCATGGCAAGTTCTGGACAGTGGAATTGGGGGGCCACCTATCCACCATGGTGTTTAAGATTCAATCTTTCTTTGTCCTGCTCTTATTTTTACTTGATATATCAGAAGAAATTGCCCATGTAGGAAAATAACATATGATTTGAACATACCTACAGAACCACGGAGGGCGTTCGGATAGTCCAACATTTACATCAAAATCTGGTTTTGGCTTTGAATCATTTTTAGTTTTTGCATTCACTCCATTCGAAGATTTCCCCTGACCTTTTGGACCATATTTTTCCTGAAAACAGAGAATTGATTGCAGCCCATAGAAAAACAGCTGATTAAATACAAAGCTGGTCATAAAACTTTTTTCTTCATATTGGTCATTAAACTTCATTTCCTTTCAAGTCACTGAACTTTGTGACAATTTGGTCACTATGTCCATGTCCATTAGTTTAACTAACGAGGAAGATGACGCGACAGTGTAGTTATTTGTTAACTAAGCTGCCATCTAGACTACTATATTTGCCTTTTCCATTAGTTTCTAACAGACATGGATAGAATGACCAAGTTGTAGCAAATGTTCATCATCAATCAATCGTAACAAAGTTTAAGTTCAATTACCAACTTATAAAAAAAATAAAGTTTTATAACCAACATGAAATTTCTGTAGAAGTTCAGTTAGCCAATGTTTTTAACCCAAAAAACATATAATACCTCGTGCAAATAACATATTATTTTCAGATAAAAATAGCTAATGTAGCATAATATTTCACTATGAATCACATCGATAGCATTAAAAGATATACAAGCTAGAGATCCTATTAATTAAATTCAGAAAAATGACAGGAATGTCAAATGGTATGCAGGGTATGCTTTCTGAAACAATATATCTAAGGCAGTTAAACGGTAAGAAATGCTATACATTTTAATATTGCCATCAACTTAAACACTACGATTGCTTCCTAGAAAACTTTAACGATCATTTTAGCAAGCATACGCATTAAATAAGAAGAATACATAAACAAAGACGTTAAAATTTGAATACAAAAAGAAAAAATAACAAGAATCTAAAGGGTGTCGAAATTTACCGCTTCACTAATACACTGAGTGTGACTTTCAACAGTTTGCTGCCCAAATACTTGCCCACAATCAATGCAAGATAACTAATACAAAATAAAGACCAAAAAGAAAACGAGGCTTATCCAAATTAATACAACAATTAGAATTTGATAAAAAAGAATTTAATTGCCAAGGAGTAATTTCAAGTAACATGAAAAAACTGAACCTTGGAAGCAGAACAGATTCTGAAGTGATTAGGGAGCTTGGGTTTCTTAAGATTGTCTCCACAGTCCTCGCACTGAAACCACACCATATCTCACACACTTCTTCTGTTGACTTTCTGAGTGCGATTTTGGTGATTGTGCGTGTGGAAGATGGAACTTCCTAGACAGTGTGTTTTTATACCTGCAAATTTGCAACTGCAAATGATATATGGTATTCACTACTGAGATAGAAAGAGTTTAGAAGCAAATTTTGGGGGTTTTAGTTGATTTAGGGTTTATAGGTATTTGAAGACAGGAATTTATGAGGAGTGGGCTTCATGTTTGACATATGGAAATTGGGCCTCTTAAGTTGTGGCATCTTTCAATCTCCTGCCTTCTAGGACCGAAGGGCCCATTATGATATGTTTGGAGTTACGGAAATGGACACAAGTAGCATTAATTAGAAAATAGCAATGGAGATACTCATTCATAGACTTTCACTTTTAGCACTACTCTTGATTGCAAGAACGTAAGATGAAAGACTTTGAAGTAACATTCTTAATAAGTTTGTTAGCAAAATACAGTTATTCTACAATTCTAGCAAACGTATGTAAATGTACATGTCAGCTTTCTCTCTCTCCACTCCTCTCGACTTTGGTCTAAGTCTTCTTAAATGTATTAATTACCGTCATGTCATTGGTAGCCTTCGATACTTATTCATATCTCACCCTAACAATGCACTTGCGGTAAACAAAACTTTTCTAGTTTATGCATAAGCATATCCTCATGCAGTAGAGTTTTGCAAAATTGTTGCTTCGATATCTTAAAGGAATTCTTTAGTCTTTACCATGGTGTGTTTATCTTTACAAAATTTCCCCTCTCAATCTATGTGCATTTTCTAAGACTAATTCGGCCGTAACCTTGATTATAAAATCTTAACGAGTCCTTATATTATCTTTCTTGGCCACAACCCTCATCTCTTCGAAGTCCAAATTTGATATTCCAAATATATATCCTCCAATAAAATTTTTACATATCATCAAATAAATCAACTTAACAGTAATTGTGAATGAATTAAATTTTGTCCATAATGATCCACTCATCTATTTATTTGATGATATGTAAAATTTTTATTGAAATTATGACAGTTAAGAGGACATATATTTAAGACAGTAAATATGAACTATCTCTTAGAACTCTAAAAGTCGATGCAGTGTTGCTCACTCCTCTATTGAACCTGAATATTGGTTCGTCCCCTATACTATTGCTGAAATTGCTTGGATCTAGACCATTGTACTTTGGGTATCCCACTTCCATAAACTCCTACCATTTATTGCGATAATGTTGACACCCCTTATCTTTGTGCCAACTCTATCTTCCATTCTCTTATGAAACACATTGCCTTAAATTTTCATTTTGAATGGGACAAAGTAGTTAGTGGGGGTCTCCATGTCTTCACATGTCTCTTCGCATGATTAACTTGCTTATGTACTAACCAAACCTTTATCTCGCAAGTGTTCGTTCCAAAATTAGTGTTTCCAATGATAGCACTATCTTACAAGGACATATGAGGAGAGAAATCTCAACTCACTACACAATTAGCTCCTAGTTGTAATATTGTATAATATTCTTTCTTTTATGTTTATTTTCTTTTTGTACAGATTATTTCCACCATGCCCAATCCCTATAATTATGGATTTTATCTTAAAGGGCAGCATAGTATGATAAACAAATTTTTTATGTAGGTTTTTTTAATGAGTAATGCTATTCATAATCGCTTACTACTATTAATTATTCTACATGGTATTACTCAATTGATTGAATTATTCATAATTAATGGCTATAAATATATTACTCAATTGGAGTAAATAATTCATCCATAAGTTACTAAACATAATATAATGTCTTGTAATAAAAGAAAAAATAATTTATCTAACTATTGTTTCATAAAAATATAAGCTTTGGAAGACTTTTTTTTCTTTTTCAAAAGGACTCCTATTACAATACACAAAATCATTGTGCTAATAAATATAATGAGTTGTGAAAAGGTTGATATAATTAATTGTATCCATCATTTTATTTAAATGGACATTTGAGATAGAATAACATTATTTGGTGGGATAAGTGCTGAATAACTGGGTAATTCGGCCAATTTTTCTAAAATAGCCGTTGACCTATTTTGGCATGTAAATTACCAAATATAATCATACATTCTCTTCCCCGCTTATAACTATTTTAAACGATTTTAAATTCATCTGTTTATGAAAAAGAGAAGATTTTAATGTTAGAATCTAACACATTACAATGTTAGAATCCAACCCATTTCATTTGTATAAGAAATCTCATTTCAAAATAGAAATCCATCCATCTCTATTTTCTACATTTAACTTACGGTAGAAATTGTGAATTTTGTATTTTTGTAGTATAAATCATGAAAATATCTATAAGTATGAGTATAAATTGTGATTTTGTACTTTAAATTTCTGTAAATCTGAATTCATTTGAAGTGGGTTAATTGAAAAATCAGTTAAAATATGTAAATTCGCGTTAACAGACTTAACACATGTTAAAACATCTATTAAAAGAGACCGTGAGTCTGTTAACAAATTTTTGAGGGATTTTTTTTAATAACTAAACTACTTTTTAAAAATAATTTCAATTTTATCAACTTAACAAATTTATTCTAAAATACTACATTCTTAAAATTATATTAATTAATAAAATAATAAATTAAAATCAAATCTATACCTCAAAAATATTTCCACGTGAATTCACCTAAATTTGTTTCACCTAAATTTGTTTCTTGAGTCATTAATTATTTACACGATAAATCATTTATCTTCATAATATTTTCGCCGTAACCCTATACTTTCTCTTTCATCTCAATTTCATCCTCTTTTATTTGTAACCTAAGTCCTTCAACTTTTAGATTTTTACAACTTGATCCCCATATTTATACTTTTATATCAATTTAGTCATTTACAGTATCATTATTTGATACATATGTTACAAATAATATTGTGTACCAATGTTTGATACAAATGTTACAAATGATATTTTGTAACAATTTGTGTTACAAATTGAAATGTAAAATATCAGTGATATAAAATATCAATTTATGTAACATGTGATGTGTAAAATAACATAATATAATATGTAACATATTAAGTGATACAAAATATAATTTGTAACATCTGTATCAAACAGTGATACACAATATCATTTGTAACATCTGTATCAGATCGCGATACTAAACAGAAATTGTTACAACTGCAAAACCAACTTTAAACTTCAATAAATTCGTATTAATATACACATTGAACTCTAAAAACCTATTGATACTATGTAACATCAGTATAATATAGATATGTAACACAATACCAAATTTAACAAATAAAACTATTGATTTCATCATTTGTAATATATGTAACATCAGTGATACAGAATATCAATTCATGTAACATGTAATGTGTAAAATAACATAATATAATACGTAACATATTTAGTAACATATTTAGTGATAGAAAATAACATTTATAACATCTGTATTAAATAGTAATATTATAAAAGAGTAAATTGATATAAAAACATAAATATGAGGACCAATTTGTAAAAATATAAAAGTTGAAAGACTTGAGTTGCAAATAAAGGAGGACAAAATTGAAATGAAAGAGGAAGTACAAGGACTAAAGTATAGATATTATAAATATAGAGGACTTATTGTACAAATAATTATTTTATTATTTTATTAATTAATATAATATTAATTATATAGTATTTTTAAAATAAATTTGTTAAGTTGTTAGATTTGAAATTATTTTAAGATTGGTAAGTAGTTGGTGTAGTATTCCCACTTTTTGACATGTTAAAGCTCAAATTGGCCTTAACAGGCCTGTTAACAGGCTTGTTAGTCTATTAATGGTCCGTTAACAGATGGTTTTTTAACAGATACTTATTAAATAAGGGTATTTAAGTCTTTTTTACATAAACTATGTATTTTAAACTTATTTGATATAAATTGGGTGCTTTTGTGGTTTACATGGTTTGACACGGCATTTTAGCTAAAACGGCCTATTATTTGTCATCACTGATGTGATTATCACTCTATGTAATAGTCGAGTCCACTATAATTGATTGATGATACATAATTATATTGTTTCCAGAGGCGGAGATAGGGCTGGGCCTGTCTGGGCCCAAGCCCAGCCCTGTCCTAAAATTTTTCCAGAAAGTGTAGTTAAATTAAAAAAAAAAAAAATTATGTTATAGCTCAGTCCATTTTTAAACCACTACCAATCCTATCTTTGTGTTACGGTTCCGCCGATTGTTTAATCAAATCAATCAATTACAATCTACTTGTTGGCGTTAATATATATATATATATAGACGGATAATTACGAATAGTAATAAATATTATTACTCTTTGAAATAATCTAGTCAAGCTGCTACTCATACTAGCTAATCAAAAATGAAGATGTGAGTACTAAAAACTACATCATTAACAAAGTCAAGTCAATTAAAAAGTTTTCATGATTTGACTTTAGCGTTATGTTCATTTCGATCAAGTAATAAATTTAAATTTCAGATCAAGTAAGGATCTTAGTTGTTTGGAATTAAGTATTTGATTAATTTCATACTTATCTTCTAACCTTGACAGAATTAGTATAAAACGACACAACTCATCTCCCTAGCTAAATTAATTTTATATTCAGCATTATTTGGTCCATCACAATAAATTACAAGTAATCAAATATAAAACATGTTTGGCTTTTTGCCTTTAACAACCAACCAAGCCAATACATGACATAAATACAGGGCAATATATAATTATGTATGTGTGTGTACACAAATATACGTACAGATATGTACGCATTGATGTCCCAACAACTATATATTATCGAGTACCTTTAATTAATAATATTAATAAATTCAAATAAATGAAAAAATTGATCAGAGTTCGATTTGTACACGACTTAATAGCAATCAATCAATATTTTAACTTATATAATTATTATTTATTATTATGAGATGTCTATTTCATGTTTTATCAATAATTTAAGATTTATTGGAGGAGTCAATTGCAATAACTTGTTGAATATGTGAAGTATTTTCGACTACGACTTTTGTAAAAAAATTATGGGTTTTACATAAAAACTATAACTATCATGAAAAATTTTATATGACGAAGTTTAAAAAGAAAGTAACTTGCGCATACAGATGACTCTTTTAGAATCGTAATGAAATGTGAAATATAATTTTCATTTCTCACACATTCATGTAACGAATGAATAAATAGAATAAGGGTCATACTTTTTTTTAGTAGCTAAGATTTCCCGCCCAACTATTTCTTTTAGAATTGTCAAGAAATGTAAAATCGATTTTCACTTCTCCCATAAAGTTAATCCAACGTAGTGAAATAGTTTTTATTTAAAATTTATTTTTAATCTCCAATTTCTTAAATTTTATGTAATTAGCATGTTTATCATAACTATTTATTGAATTCACGTTATTAGTTGCTAAGAAATGTAAAATCGATTTTCACTTCTCCCATAAAGTTAATCCAACGTAGTGAAATAGTTTTTTATTTAAAATTTATTTTTAATCTCCATGCATTTCAAGTTTTCAATTATTAAATAATTTATGTAATTAGCATGTTTATCATAACTATTTATTGACACGTATTCACGGATTATTAGTTGCTAATCAAATCAATCCTAATCTGAAATATGAGAAAGAAGAAAAGAAAAAGAATAATTTAAGATTAAAAAATTAAAAATGATTAATATATGAGTAATTTAATTGGTAATGATTGAATTGTCATGTGAGAAACGACAGAGGCCGTTGATTGGACGGTAGCTGTTGAAGAAAACTTGTAGGAGAGAGATTATTGATTATTGTCTTTCTCCAACCTGTCTTTTTCCTTATTTTTATTTAAAAATTTAAAAAGAGACCCTACTTTATAATTCTAACAACAATAATTTTATTGTTTTAAAATAAAAATACAAATATAAGTAAATATGTTAATTATAAAATTTAGAGAAATTTACAAACTACATCCGGCATATTGAGTGTACTTTGCAAAATTTATATTTACATCTACATTTTATTTAATGGTGACAAAAAACAATCTCAACTAAAGAGAATAAAAAAATAATTATAGAGTATGACTTGTTATTTTTAATTATGTGTATTGTGTAAAATTTCTCTTATATTTACAAGAGTTTAAACTTTCATGATATCATATTAAAGGCTTTAATTCAAATCTCACCATCATTTATTTGTAAAAGTTGTAGGTATTAAAAATTATATCGTCTAAAAAGGATTCACAAGAAAAATAAGAATGGAAGGGAAAACATGGTAATTAATCAAACGCATGGACGGATATTGGAAGACCTTTTTTAGCTGAAGTCCCCCTTGACCCATTTTTTTTTTTTTTTTTTTTTTTATATTTTAGTCTAGGCAAAAATAAATAATTTTATGTTTTCTATAAATTAGTCCGTTCTAAAAAAATTTTTAACTCGCGTCTGATTATGCCCCTAATAAAACATATGATCATCATCAATCTTTTAAAATGTTAAGCAAGTCGTCTTTCATATTGAGTCATTGAAGCAGCACGTTAGGTTATAATCGAACACTTTGAGCGGACAATTCTATTGAAAAAACATGATTTTCAGCCAAATAAATATTTAAGTGATTTAGAATAAAATACAGAATTAAAAATATTATGGTTGTATAGCACCGACGAGTCATGGGACCTTTTGTTTCCTTTATTTAATTAAGTTTGAACAAGACCCCTTCTTAAATGTACATAATTGAGTAAGATAGGCGCTATATTTCTGATCACAGCTTTAAGGCAACATTTGTTCAACTTTTTTCCATTTTTTCAGGATTATTAATATAAAACACATACTATGTTTGATAATGTTTTATGTAGGAAAAGACTTAACTTTTTAAATACAAATTATTTGAATTATAAATTTGACTAACACATAACTATATAAATTCTTTTCTTATGAGGTTTGATGAGTAATATCTACGGTGAATAGGAGATCATTTATCCATTGATAATATGGGCTGATTTGAAAGTGCTACATAAGCCCGCCACATCAGCCCACACAACATACAACTGTGTGAACACATTGGGTAATGATCTCCTGCCCACCGTGGATAGAAGATCATTACTTGAGGTTTGATTATGTTCAACACATGTAATTTAATAGACAAGTTCGTCACTAAATTTGATAAGTTGCATGAAGTTATAAACTAATTCACCTACAAGATTGATTCATGATCGTATAAAGCTTTCGGATTAAAAATAAGGATTTTGTGGAAAATTATCACTTTAATGCAATTTATTATATTATTATATGAGGGGACCAATATTCTCGAAAGGTAATTTCAAGAATTGAAATGCAAAAAGAGAACATTTTAAAATTTCAATTAAAATGGTTTCCTTCTCACTTAAGTACAAGATCTGTAAAGCATATCCTTATTAACCAACTACACTCGGTCAAATTATTGTGAACTCCATCAGAATATATATTTTATTTTATTTTTCGTTTTTTATAAGTCAAACTTCAAAAAAATTTCTTTTACTATCACGGTCTTTAAAAATCATCTTTTATAAAAATTTACTTTGGAGAGTTTTTAACATAACAAATCTTTTACTCCATTGAAAATGTAATGGGAACTGAATCGAGTGAAACTCTAAAAATAGAGCTTTAATTAGGAGCGAAACCAGGAATTTTCGAGACTAAACTGTTATTAAAAAAAAATTGCAATTCAAGACATGACTGTTGTTGAAAAAAAATTTACACTAATTTTTTTTAAACTATAAAAAACGATTTTTTTCGAAGCGAGATTAAACTAAATCCGCCCATGGCTCTAATAACAAAGCACTAAACTCAAAAAAGTGTGTGTTTTAATTTTTCTTTTTTTGCATGCTTGTATTCAAATGCAAAAAAGCAAAACAACCCAACAAATAAAGTTGATTGGGTTTATTGCAAAATCCACACAGCAAGCAAAAGTTTAGATTAATTGTGGCTTTTGACAATACCATTGGCATTAAAGTATAATCACATTCAAACATATTAAAATAATTAAATAATTATTAATGAATTGGTGGTGGATGCTGGTAAAAAAAAAATATAGTATTTTATAAAGCACAAGACACTAATGCCCCCAACAAATGAATAGGATGTGATATATATATATATATGAGACTTGGTCCAATGTTTTCAGTGGGCGTTGTTATAATGTCACCACGACATTGTCTTATGACTTCATTACATAAAGTGTAAAGGTCCACTTTACACTAATCTAATGAGTGTAGACACTTGTCTCGATGGACATTATAACAATGCCCACCGGAGACATTAAATCAAAACCGTATACACACACACAATAGATGAGATTGATTTCTTATCCACTTATCTTACTCATTTATAATGTTCATGGTGGTATCATATAGTTGGTAATTCACGATCCTGCACTCATAATTTCTACCATTCATGTTTAACCACTTCACCAATGAGCATTATATCTCTTATTTACAGTAGATAAGATATCATGCTCTGATGCATAGATATGTATGTTCGTATCTCTTTTTCTTTTATGAAAGTTGATGATGTAAAGGTGTGCATTGGTGTTTTAATGTAAAAGGGCAGCCTGTTTCAATCATTACAACCACGCTCCAATCATACAACTACTGCTCAACTCTTCTTTCTTTTATTTTTCTGTTTTCTTTTCACATTTTAAATTTTGAGTCCAAATCAATTTACCTATTTTTAGTTAGTGTTCTAAAAAATGGCGCGGATTCTACATTTCGCTTAAACCATAGAAATACAATTAAGTTGTCAACAGCATTTTGTAATTGAAAAGAGCGCACATAATCATGCACTTTTTTAAAATAATATTAAAATAAAAAAATATTTTCACGCTTAGACCTCGCATATGCTCGAAAAACTCGCTTAACCGAGCACTACTTTTAGTACATATTTGTTACACAATATTAAAGTGTACGATACAATATAATATAGTGAAATTATTGGTTGATGGGTTCGTGGAGCATTATTATGGCTTATTTGCACAAAGGGTCCCTGACTTTTGCACTTACTGCGGGTTGAGGACCTATCTTTTTATTTTTGGCAGTTTAGCCCCTATTTCAAATGTTTTTGGCGTCAATGGTCCTTTTCATGATTTTCCATCCAAATCACCGTGAAATTTGACGGTAGAAATTATGGAATAGTATTTTAAAGATTATGGAGTTATGAATATTATTTCGTAATTATTTAAAGGGACTAAAATTTTATAAATATATACACTTTTGTTTCTTAACTTTGTTTAAATATTTTTATGTAATATATTTATAAGTTTGGCTTGAAGAACCCTCTTTTAATATAAGAGTGCTTAAATAGATATCTTTTTTTTATTCTCAGCATAATAGTTTCTAATTTGAATTTTTGTATACAAAAATATGTTCACAAGCTGTATTATGTTCATATCTTAAGTTTCAAGATTACACAAGTTGACATTTGCAATGGCAACAAGTACGTAAGAATTTTGTTGAAGTTTTACGAAATGTACTTCTAAAAGTTTATTTTGAATATATGCTTACGTGTTACAAAATATATTTGATACTTTTTTTTAAAATAAATTTTAATCTAACATATTAGCATGTATATCTTAAGTGCTCGTGAATAGAAAATAGAGAAGATTTGTAATTTTCTTGGAAAAAGTTTGACACAAATTTGAATTATCAATTCAAAATTTACTTTCATATGAACAATATTTATACATTAGGTCGAAAATAGTTAAAAATGCAGATTTTAAGTAGGATCATATATTGTGAAAAATCCCTAAAAAATATATGTGTCTTGGCTTGATTTTAATACCTCAATAATACGATAATTCTAAAAAAGTATCATTATCCATAACCTAGAATTTTGAAAAGTTTTTAAGTGTAGTATATTTCTCAAGTACTCAATTCACATCCGTACGTTGTAGTAAATACAAATTTTATAGTATTGAATACATTTATGACTGTGTGCATTCTTAAAGTTAAAACCAAAGACCTCCCCACGCCACCCCACCCCACCCCACCCCACCAAAAAATTTATAAAACTCCTTTGTACCAATACCAAAAGCAACAGCCAAGCCCTAATACCAAAGGGAACACCCCCCACTCCACCCCAACCCACCCCCAAAATAGAAGACCCTCCGTGCCATGGATGCGGATGGAGACTCACCACCGTTCTGGTCTCAACCGACAACCAATACCTTTTTCCTCCCTCAACGCCGGCGGGGGCAGCCCTCTCCAATCTTCAACCCGGTGGCACTAATCTTGGCAGTGCCGATTCTCATATTAGTGATTATCTTTTTCTTGGTCCCTCCATTTGTCTCACATACCACTCAAATTCTGCGGCCTGTATCAGTGAAAAAGAGTTGGGATTCACTCAACGTCTTGTTGGTATTGTTTGCAATTATTTGTGGCGTTTTTGTCAGAAGAAATGATGAGGTTTCATCCTCTGATGCTGCTGATCAACAAAACTTAAATGTTTCACAAGTTCCTGATTTTGTTAGGCCGCCGAGGGAATCTGTTTCGAGTGCTCAGTGGTTTGGATTTTCCGACGGTAAAGAGTACGGTGGTAATGTTATGAGTACTCCGGTAGGAGACGGCAGTGGTACACGGCTGAGGAGGAGCAGCAGCTCTTATCCTGATCTGAGGCAGGAGTCTTTGTGGGAAAATCGGGATAATAGGTTTAGGTATTTCGATGATTTTGAAGTAAAATCTTATCGGACATCGCCGGTGGCTGAACATTTTCACCGCCGTGCTCGGCGGAATGAGGCGGAGAGAGACGAACCCGACACGCCTGTAAAAGTCATTCCGGTGGATAAGTATGAAGTTAGTACTACACCTCCACCTCCGGCACCGGCACCGGCACCTCCTCCCCCTCCGCCACCACCTGCGGCAAGTTTGAAGCGCAGAAGATCTTTCCATAGCGTCCCACAGAAAGAAAAGTTTGAAAAGCAGAGAAATGAGAATGAATTCAATGAAAACCGATCGCCACCACCTCCGCCATCACCGCCGCCGCCGCCAGTAGTGAAGTCTCATTTTCCGGAGGAAAAAAGGGAAATATTTCTAAGGAAAAAGAGTGGCGCTACTAAAGAAATAGCAACAGCAATTGCTTCATTGTACAAAAGTCAGAGGAAGAGAAAGAAGAAAGTGAAAACAAGAAATATTTATGTCAGAGGCACGGAGAATTCTTCACCTGAACAGTCAGTAGCAGCACCAACACCTCCTCCGCCGCCACCACCTCCTCCTCCTCCTCCTCCGCCTTCTAAGGTTTTACAAAACTTGTTCAAAAAGAGTAGCAAGAATAAACGTGTACATTCTGTTTCCAACACAGCACCACCTCCACCGCCCCCTCCTCCGCCACCAAACTCAATTTTCAACAATATTTTCAAAACAGGAAACAAAACCAAGCAGTTCCAATCATCCTCCACAGCTCCACCGCCTCCGCCTCCTCCTCCTCCTTCTCCTTCAATTCTCAATTCTTTATTCAAAAATGGAAGTAAAAGCCTCCGTTTCAAGAACGTAAGCACCCCACGTCCAGCACCACCTCCACCACCAGAGCCCCGACTGTACCACTCTGTCAACTCCCGCAAACCACCAAAACCCAACAAAACAAGCTCTTACTACCATGAAAACGTCATCATCGCACCACCATCGCCCCTAATACCAATCCCGCCACCTCCACCACCATTCAAAATGAAGGAAATGAAATTCGTGGCGCGTGGAGATTTCGTTAAAATAAGCAGCGCGCATAGCTCCCAGTGCAGCTCTCCTCCCCCGGAGCTTGAAGATTTTGATCATATGATGTCGGTTAAATCCGAAGGTGGAGATTCAATCGGGCCTTCAGTTTCTTGCCCGAGCCCGGATGTAAATGCGAAGGCTGACACTTTCATTGCCAGGCTTCGAGACGAATGGAAACTGGACAAGATGAATTCAATGAAAGAGAAAAGAAAGTTGGGCTGATGTCCAGGCCCGGATATCCTTATACCCGGCCCGATTATGGTGTGAATTCTGCTTATAATTTTACCCAACAAAAAAAAAAAAGGTTGATTATGGTATAATACAGAGTATATAAGAATAACATGTAGAGAGGTATATGATATGTGTAGGCAGAGAATGGAGATTGTGGTTCTGATTGTGCTTTTTGACCTCAATTGGAACCCCTTATTATTTCTGTATTTTGATTGTTGGGAGATTGCAGTTGCAGCAGAGTGACAACTAAAGCTATAAAAAGTTTGATTTTGATTGATGGACTCTGATCATAATTTTTCTTTCACTTTCAGAGTCCTTTTTATTTGTTATAACACAGTTTTTTAACTCAAGGTTGTATTTGTGAAGCAATCCAAGTTTTGGGTTTTGTTTAGTTATAACAAGTGAGCCGTTTGGTCGATATGTCAATTTATACATTTAGAGTAATAAATATGTCTATATGAATATTTGGCATATAGGAGTGGTAGAAATGGACGGGTCGATTGGACATGGCCTAAATTTCGGACTTAAAACATCTTCAATGCAATGCAATGCAATCGTAGATTGTACTAAAAAGTGTGTTAAATCATCTTAAAATACTTACATGACAAGAAAAAAAGTGAATGAGGTCTAGCACACTGTCTACATTTGGACGGTGCGCTAAACATCCTCCATTTTTTTTTTATCATTTGGGTAGCTTGAATGTTAGAAGACTTTCGATCTACGTGGTACTAATGTCTAATGAATAGACATTCAAATTTAAATTTGGTTTCCAATGTATTCTATGGATTGAAATGTGTATTTTATTTTATTAAAATAAAATCAAAATTACATTTAATTATGCATAGAAAATTTAAATTTTGTTTAATCAGCATATCTAACACAACTTCTAAATTTAGTCGGAGTTCTAAACATTGCTTATTTTTTTACCTGCCACATCAACTTGTATTGAAGAAGAATTTTTTTTTTATCATTATCTATTTTATTCATGTGACAATATTTTTTTATTTTTAGCAATTTACAGCTGTATTGGAAATGTTCTTACCATATGCTTTGCTATAATTATACAAGACACTTGTGAAGTGTGACATTAGGGCCAATAGTCTTGTGTATTAGGGTCCCTAATCTTATGCATCTGAGTGGTAGTTTTCAAGCAGCTGTTTGTTTGGACACACCACAAAATGAAGTGGGCCCAAAACATCTCAAAATAGTTCATAAAAAGCAAATTAAAATTTTGAGTTCTCAACTTCATGGTACATGTCACTTGAGATTGTGGGGCTCTTGCTTTAGGGCAACTCCAATTTTGGACAAACAACAAGCAATGGACACGAGCATGATTATTTTGACATTATGCACTTGCAAATATCTAACTTGAAATAAAATATTATACTCAATGTTTTAAAAAGCGTAAAATATGACTAAATGTAGATGTCAAGTTTCAAAATTTTCAAATCTAGACGAAACCTAAACTAAGACGAGGCGTGAGGCGTGGCTAGACGTGGATACCGTACTTCACATCTAGGCGAAGCTTAACCTCCACTTATGTGAACGTTTTACAATAGTGATTATATACAAATAGTATGTATTGAAGGAATATAAAAAAAGGATGCCCTTTATTGTTGATTCATCACTTTCATTTTGTTATCCTCATTTCTCTTATCAATTATTGATAAAAAGGTGATAAACTTTATTCGATATGAACTTTAATTAAAGGTAAATTTTGTTGCAAGAGATAATTTTAACTTTATTAGAATGTAAAGAAGTGTTGGAGTTGAGTCACCGAAGACTAGGACGGTAGCCTATTGCACAAGTAAAAATTCAATAATAGATACTAAGTCGTTATGTATCGATATATTTCAAAAAATTATTATGATGATTGATACATCTCTTTTCTAACTATAATATAAAAATTATTTTAACACAACATTTAAGAATATATTAGCCATTGTGGAAACTAGAACATTAATCAAACTAGTATCATCACTTGTATCCTCAGTATTAAATTCTTGGCATCCATCACCTCAACCTTTTATATAATTAGCAGGATACTAAGATTTAATATTGAGGATACAAGTGCAAATAAAGTTAAAAAGTTAGAGACACTAGCTGCAATATACCCATCAAATTAAGAAGCACAAGATATGAATGTTATTCCCCTATCCCAATAATAATGTATTACAACTCATATTTAGCAACTACTCATAAGTCAAACAAACTATTTATTCATGTCATTTACAGACTAGAAAAATATGAACATGACAAGAAAAAATAATTACTTATTTTATTTAAACCACAATCAACATCAACTAGTGCCAGTTGTAATTTCTAACCTCACATTTGTAAACCACAATCAACATCAACTAGTGCCAGACTTACAAAGTAATACAAGTCGAAGATGGTATTGGAATTGGCGAATAGTGGAGACCCTTCGACATTTGATTGTTGGCAATTTTTGATATCAACAAAAAGAAAAATCTTTTCAACTTTATAATCAAAATATCAAATAGATTCGTATAGAATAATTTTTCAGCATATAAGAAAGAATAAAAACATAAAATTCATAATACCACTGTCCATATGCACAAAAAATAAAGGACTTAAAATCTTGTTCAAGTCATATTATAAATAAAATATGAAACATATAAATAGAATTAGTTCCCAACCCAATTTCTATAAAAAACAATTGTTTGAAATATTCACTATAGACTAACGCTACTATTTTAAATACTAAGAACATCTCCAATGCTATCTTTTATTTTGAATATCTAGCTGATGGCGATGAAGGAGGGGGGGGAGGGGTTGGAAAATGTCTATAACTGTATGCCATAGCTTTGGCACGGATGATCTTGTTCTTGAATTCATCAAGAATTTCAATTTTTGCTGTAAAAGTACCTTTGTTGATACTTGGATCAAGAGGATTTTCTGAACAGCAAAGTTCGAAGAGTTGGAAAATGTCTATTCATTTTTAGATAGTCTTTCACCTATTTTTTTATTATTTTGTGTTTATCTTTTTTATCTATTTTTTTTATTCTCTCTCCTCTCTCTCTCTCTCTCTCTCTCTCTCCTCATCATTTTTCTGTCTCTTACTAGATAGATTTTTTTAGATAGTGTCGTCGGTCTATCATGGAAAATGCACAAGAGAACAATCACGTTCTTTCATGTCGGGACATGCATGAATGTTTTACAACTCCAAGAAATTAGTGTTTCTCCTGTTGGGCAATGTGTCCAAAAATTATGATTTTTGCTGTTTTGTATTCACGCTTTGTTTATCGTTCAAATAAACAATACTACATTTGTTGTTAATTTATTTAATTATTTTTAATAAATGTTGTATGCTATTTTCATTGAGGATACAATTAATTGTTTTCAATCACTTTGAGATGATATAAGTTATGCACTTTTTCTTTTTTAAGGTAAAGTTGTGCACTTATGTCATTAAACGCAATGAGACACAATTTATATATTTTGGTCGAAAATAATTAGTTTACGATCGATGAACAAAGTTGGCACTTTGTTGTAATAAGGTTGTATTATTGATTATTTCACTGATTGAGGTGAATGGTATATCTTCATTTAGAGTGCATTGAATTTGATCACATGTGAAAATTTAATTCTGTCATGATCGTGCACATAATTAAATTCCACTTGATCGTCTTATAGATTAATAAGTGAGACCAACATATATAGTCAATACCTTAATATTTTAAGAACTATAGCTGTTGTAGCTAGTTTTCCAACCGCATTTATTTCATTCATATTTAATTGACTTTTGGTTCACGACTAATCTTTGTGCTGTGAAATCTTAACTACACAATATATTTTATATTTTTACAAAAAGATACATTTGACATTTACATTCAAAAGTGGACATATTTACAATGACACAGAATTAATTGCTCATGAAATTACAAGAAAAATGATAATAAATATAAAGTACAAAGGATAATACAATGTAAATATCAATTGTGAACCAAAAGTCAATTAATATTGCTTTCATCTTACCTTACGAGGACTTATGCTGCCAATTCGGGCAACATATAGTTGCCCCTTACCTTATAGGAACAAAATCAGTTTATATTGTAATTCAAGATTCAAGAATGTGTCAACATTCAAGATATGAAAAACAAAATCATTATTGTAGTAATCAACGAACTATTTAAAACTTTTTTTTTTTGTCTTTAAAAGAAGAATCCCAAGAAAAACGTTTAACTAGATAATACAAAGAGCTCAAAGAGTTAAATATTTATATAATTCTGTAAAACAGTAATCCACAGGTCCAATCAATGACCTAATGCCTTGGTTGGGTCAATGTTTCGATCGGGTCTTACAACTATGCAAAAAAACTCTTTCTCCTCACACTTCTCTGTGACTCTTACTTGCAAAAAAGGAAAGATAAAGAACAAAGAGAGAGAAAAACAAGAATACACAATGAAAAGGTCCCAAAAGCTACAAAATGATCAACCATTCCTTAAACCAAAAAAACTGTACATAAGCAGATTTCCAAGCCAATCATTCCAACACCATTGTTTCAACCTTGTCTTCAACTTGATTCTCTGGTGTCAATCCGTCTTGACAATTCCTAATAGGTTGCATCTCTATTTTCTTTATGACCTGCCTAGGCATCACTTCCAGCAAAAAGTGTCCTCCATTCCATGTAGTTGCAGAGATCTTGAGTATTTGGAAAGTAACGTGTAATTTGTAAGACAAGAATATGGGGACTGCAAGCGCCATAGTTGCCACAGTGAATATAGCTTGGAGCAGAATAAACATAAGCAAGCGATTCTGATCACCGAGCAAACCACTTAAGCGCCACCATACATTGTTCGCCTTTTGTGCTTTTTTCGAGAGTTCCCTATCGGAATATGGAGTTAATAGGATGAGTCACAATAAAAATGAGCACAGTTAGGGGATAGAGAGTTGACAACCTGTAGGAAGTCATGACTTCAGGGTCTCGCAGTAGTCTTTGTTGTCGCAGGACATTTACAATTAGAAAATAAAGAACCTGCCATATGGTGTAAGCGAATAGAGGAACAAAGAAAAGCCATGTCCAAAGATAAGATTTGTTTTCTACGTGGGGCCATGAAGCTCTTCGAGCAGTTCCCTCAGGATGCATGGCTTCAAAATACACTGGGTCCCACCATCGAATTGTGAAAAAACCAATCCTGAAAGCCAGAATTGTCGTGACATTGCAAATTTGAGATGTGCTTGATTAAGAACTAACAAGTTTATGCCACAATAAATTTGATAACATTTCAGGAAAGTCTACAAAGCAAAGGGATAAAAGAGTACAGTTATGCTACTTAGGCTATATGAAAAAACTTAGGATACCACACGACAGATATCATATTGTTTGCAGTATAATGATGACTTAAGGTGTAACCGTCAGCCTACTTTGAGAAAAATAACAAAAGCATGGCGGAATTTCCATCTACTCTTATTTTGGGTGAAAGTTACTGAAAATGTAAAAGTCGCATAGATCATTTAACGAGTATCTGCAAGTTTACGGCTTCAGCGATTGCACATGCCATAAGACTTTTGAATAGAACAGCCTAATATGACAACAGTCAGTCAATCTTGAAACTCATGGAAATCATTATCGGACACCTCAGAATTTTAATATTCTCTTAGTATTAAAGGAATAAGAAATCAACGTCAACAACATAGGATCCTAGATTTTTCTCAAGTACAAAGCTGAAAAATGGGAACAGACCAGGAAGTTCAAAATACAAATTATACAGCTGCAGCCTGCAGCAATTAGCAAGCAGTCACAAGCACAAGAAACCAAAAAGTACATGAACAAGGTGAATGGTTTTTAAAGTGAATTAAATTACCATACTCAAATTTTGGAATAAAATTCTAAATATGCTTTGGACGAGAACATTTTCTTCTGCCAGCAGAACAGTAACTTCAAAATAAACAAAAGTAAGAAGTAACTTTACCAGGCAGAAGATGTATGAAGACGCTAACAATTTTGTCCATTGAGTTGAAAACTAAGCTACAACGCCATACAATCAGCGCCCACGACAATGGCCCCTGCAGTCATACTCGTGATTCATAATAAAGAATATAAACCCATATCATTGTTCATGAAGATGGAACAAATATACCATTATATCAATTGATTACCTCAGCAAATGAGAAGCAAACCATGAAAAGCTTTTCATTTGTTGGATAAAAAAGAAGCGTGATCAAGAAGATCGTATTAGCATAGTAGCAAAAGTCCTGCATGACACGTGGAAATAATAGAGTCATCAATGTCTTCTTTCTTTACTTTTTCGTTAGAACATTCTATCCTAAGATCCCATATCAGACAATAGATTGTCTGCCATATTTATGATAAATAAGGCTTCCGAAATGATCTCATCTTCTGAGAGTTTACATTTTTCTTCATCAATCTATACCTATGTGCTTGAATAAAAAAATTCCTTTAGGGAGAATATCACATAGATATTTGACTATGAAAATGAAATAGAGATCATGTCAATTCCAGCATCATGACAGGAGTTATATATTCTCTAAATAGAGAGTATACAGGAAAGGAAGAATAAAAGAAGATACTCAATGGACGAAATCTCAAAGTTGATTAGATTATAGATTAAAAGCTATGTAAAGGAATTAACGTAGAAAGAGCTTTGCTAACCATGAAATTAGAAATTTATATGCACAAGGTTAACTAATCGAAAGGGGCATATTCAAGGTTGAAATACAAATTAATTTTTGTTAGAAACATGGAAACTCAATTGTATACTTTTCGAAGGGCTGGGACCTCTGCCAATTTCGAAACACAAAAACTGTACTTTTCCAAGACAAATAATTAGTGGAGACGAGTTGGAACTTACCAAAAGATAATAATGCCATTTCTTGTACCGATAATACATCCATCTAAGAGGAACGAAAATTACATAAAACAAACAGTACAAATATCGCACGTCTTGCGGCCCTGATCAATCAACCAACCAAATGACCAAATTATGAAACAATCAAGAAACAAATAACCAGCTTGAATATAGCATAGACAAATTCGTGAAGGTACTGTTATTCCACTCACGTGCACCCAAAATAAAGCAGAAGCCCCCGAAGCCAAGAACACCCAACAGATGTGTCACCTACATGCCACCGAAAATCAAATCAATTGAAACTCAAATAAAACCAATATACCTTGAAAGCATCATGAATTCATACTAAACACACAGAATTGTACACATAGACATCATGTGACTACCTCTATGTTTCAACAGACAAATATACAAGATTCTTGACTACAAATGCATGTGTTTCAGACCTTGTTGATGAATCTTTCATGTTCTTCTGCCTGTTTGGCGATCTTATCAGCTTGTTTGGACAATATCTGTTTGGTCTGAACTGCTTGTTTCGACAGCATTTCCTTTGTTTCAGCTACTTTCTGCGCAAAATCAAAAACCCCCCAAATCAATGAAACGCCCAATTTGCAGAATCAAGAATTGGGTTTCTACTACAAAAGAAACTTTTTTAGAAACTAACAATAGAGATGGCAAGGGGGCGGGTTATTGACGTGATTCCACAACGCAAACAACCAAACAGAAGAAGAAAGAAAACGCTTTAAATTATTGTATCGATCATTTTATGTTTACGTAATACCGCGTAAATAAATTTATGCAATACAGATACCTTGGATCGATCTTTGAGCCTTTGTTTGACCCTCCCAAATGAATCTTCAGTTGAATCCTTCACCTCCATGGCTTCTTCGTTGCTTGCCATCTTCTGCTATGTATTTTGCGCTATGGGAATTGAATTTGACGGCTATGAATGTGCTTTTTAGGGCTTGTTTGTTAAGTTTTTGTAAATTATATGCCCTGTGTGAGAGAAGTTGATAAAATTTGAATAAAAGTGATTGATTTTAAGAAATATGTAAATTAGTATATCGCTTTTTTTTTTTTGCGATGGAATCCGACCGTAAAAGATTTTAATAATGAAGAATTGAGAGAGAATGAGTTTTGTTTGAAAGGAGTTTGATTTTGATAAATATGAAGAAGAATATAGAAATAGAAAGAATTGAGAGAAAGAGATATGTGTTTTGGTTTGAGATGATGAAAATGTAGTGATAAATACTTTTTTTTTTGTTTGTAGCAGAGAAAACTTCTCTAAGTCAGTGATAAAAATAATTTTGATTAATTTATAAGTGTTTATAAACAAAAGCTATCAATTACCGAATTGCGCCAAGATAGCTAGACTTAGGTGGCACAATTCTGTAAAAGTTCAATAAAAGTCCAGATTTGTTCCTATCGCACGTAATGGTTCAGGTTTTAGGCCAGTATATTGGTCAAGTGGGGTCCTAGTTTACGGGTGTAGTCTCTTTCGTTCTTGAGTTGCTGCATGCTTGTACTATCTGGCTCCAAGCTTGTTCTAGATTTTTTGACTCTTAAATAATATTTTGTCACGATATTTAATCAATTTATAAATCTAAGAATTTAAATTAAAATATCCAGAAATAGAATTGACAACAATAGAATATGTTTATGGTAAAATCGGCTAAATGGACAGAAATCTATCATGTAATGTTACAAAATGCAATAGGACGTAGTAATGAAATTATGAAATTTTATGAGGAAATACAAAATAAAATTTTATTGACGGATAAATATCGGAACTTGTCTAACACTAGTATATAACACGTGCATTGCACGTAATAGTAACAGTATTATAAGTTAAATTTTATTCAAATATTCAATAATTATATTCAATTTAATACTGCATTAACATACAAAATCGACATTAAAAATACGGTTGCAATATACCGCTTTGTTGGTATTCAAATGCCAAATTAGCCACATTTGTATGTAATAATGATTAATATTTATTTTAACTACAAATCAATACATTCATTTCAATTTAGATGCATAACAAAACAAACAAAATACTTTTTACAATTATGTAACCAGTGAGATCATGAAGCTCTATTGTTTAAAATTTGTAATATAGTCAAATAATGTCAATTAAAGAATGCAAACAGAAATATTCAAAAATAGTGTATGTTCTTAAATATATCGAGCACTCAAACCCATTAAATCTTCTTGCTTTATAAAATGGCAAATGACTTATAACAAATATTTGTAATTTAGTATAACTCTTCAACTATAAAGAGACTTTAACCCAAAATATCACTTGTAATTTGGACTCGTAGCACCTCAAGTTAGTAATTATGGGTAGATTTATGAATCAGTATATAAAATGAAACAAAATAACATTTACATCAGAAAATTGACAAAATTAAACAATCTCATTTGCACAATTCGAGTGCCCACATGTCTTCGCGTGAACTTATCCAAATGATAATGGAGAAGTAAAATAATATTACCAAAATTAAATATTCTAACGATTTAAGTAACTTATGCGGGGCAAAAATAGTGAATAAAAATTAGTTTAAGCAATAGATAACAATTAAAAAATATAAAAAAGAATAATAGAAATGAGATCTGTATTAATTATTAAAGTTAAAAAGAAAATAAAATAAAAAATAAACGACTCATAAATGATTATTCACGTGAAGTAACAAAAACCATAATCACAACACACAAATTTTTAAATGAATTTTTTATGGACTTCACAAACTACATAATTACCTTCAAATGAAGCAACCTTAAACTTCAAATTAAGCTTAAAATAAGTTGAATACATTGTTAGTGAAAGGTAGTTAAATATTCATCTTGTAACTGACCAAATCCATTGTCACAATTCGATAGAAATATTTCAAATTCAGTAATTAAATGTAATAAAGGGTGATTTAGCATTTTCAACTTCCAATGACTAAACGTGATTACAAATATTATTTTGAGAATTTAATTATAATATTAATTGAAGGACAATTTAGAAAATATAAAATATTAATGAGGACGTATTCGTCCAAAAATATCTCTCTTTTCTAGACATTTAGATGTACAATGATAAAATAGTTCAAAATTGTTTCTCCTTTTTAGAGCGTATCATTTGTATTTCGCAGTGGGAAAAAAAATTGAACATAAATTATCCAAAGGTCTCAAACAGCTTATTTTGTTGAATAATGGTGGGAGATAAAAGAGTTTTGGATTTTTTAATTTAATGTAGGTGGGTAAAACAATTTGGGAGATAAAAGGGTTTTGAATTTTTTAATTTAATGTATGAGGGTAAAATTATCTGAGAAATGAAAGAGTTTTGAATTTTTAATTTAATATAGAATGATAAAATTGTCCAAAATTATAATATACGAGGATAAAATTGTCAAAAATTATTTCACCCTTTTAGGACATTTTAGAATTAGTATATATTTTTGTTAACTTAAATTTTTTTAATTTCGTTACATATTTAGCTATTCATGATTTCAGTTCTCATTTTGTTTTGACATATATTAAAGTGTTGAATATAAAACATTCAAAATATAGAAATTATGATTTTTTTCCTCAATGTCTATAACAATTAAAAATAAATTGAAATTATTATAAACTAGAGATAATAGAGACTAACTGTATATATATATATATATATGTTGACGTCGGAACCTGCAACGTCCACGTGTCAACAGATCTCCAGTCACTCCTCTACCAACCTCAGTATGTTACACAAGATTTCGGACGATCGTTAGGCACCAAGATCTCCGAGAGAAAAAGAGTTCGGCGATCGTTGGTACTCGACGATCAAGTTAACTACCGGTATTTAGAATAATACACGGGGGCAAAAGTAATTGGGTGTGAGAGGGACAAGCAGGCAGAGATTTGAGCAGAGTTTAGGGTGGGATTTTAAGTGCAAAGAGAGCGTACCTTGGAACAACTGGAGACGTCGTATTTATAGCGCATGAGTCTTGATTGATTTTTGATTTAGGTAACAAATCAATCAGATACTCGATCGGATCCTCCTTCCTTATGGGATAGGGATCATTCCTTGTCAAGGCAATCTCCAAGATTACCTTCCTTATCTGAGCTTATCACATTGCATGATTTTAGGAGATTGTGATTTGGTTTCCTTGTGAGGATTCGTGCGCCAAACCAACGCAATCTGTCTTCTTTTATTTCTCTGGTCATACCAGAATATTATGTTGTCTGCCAGTTAAGGTTGATACGAAGCCCTGCGAGGCCCTGTGGCTCGGCTGTGAGTACCGAGGCCTTCCCTAGGCCCCGCGGCATTCTGGTTGCAGAAGGCTAAGGTGTTTGGTGGGCCTCCGAAGCCCCTTTCAGAATTTACGGGGGCCTTAATGAGCCCATATGGAAATCTCGTTAGGCTTTTGCTGGCGTGGAGGCCCTATCGAAATCGGGTGGTAACAATAGTCTCCCAAGTCCAAGTCTATTATTCATAATAAGCGTGGGACTATGAGAGTGAGGGGGAAGTTAACTACAAAGAAAATTTTGGCGGAAAACGCGGGGCGTGGCCCTCGCGTATAGTCCTCGCAAATTGGGTAATGAACAGGAATTCATCCAGTATAGTCCCCCAAGTCCGAGGCCGAACATTTATGACGGGTGAGGGCTTCAGGAGACTATGCCTGTGGTGACGTGTCCGCGATTGGTGTGATATTGTCAATCAAGGCTGTCAATCCGTGGCCAGGCAATCATGAGTGAGAGGATGTATGTATTTAATGCAATGGCGCATGGCGGATAACGGGGGCGCACGTGAGGCGTGTGCATTCTTGTTGTACTAAATGCTTGGGGTTCCTTTTCCCGATTGTTGCCCAATTTTAAACACGCGTCCACCATCCGACGGCTTAGATGTAACGCTTGGAATGTGCACGGTGGGGGTTAAAACGCCTCAATCTATAAAGCTTGGCGCCTCCTCATTACAACTTCTTCTTGCTTTCGTGCCTATTGTGAATGTTGCGGATGCTCTGCGGGTAATCCAGAAAATCCAAGTGCGGGTGCCGTTCCAACTGCATTTCAGAGGTAAGCGCGTCGAGAGTTGCTGTAATTAGTTTCGTTGGTTGCTTTTGTGATTTTTTCCTGGTTCCGTAGTGTGGGGATTGTACTTTGCTGCGCGTTCCGCCGATAATAGGGGCATCGATTTCCGAGGTAGAGCTCGATTTGAAATGTCGTCCAGAAACGACGACTCACAGAATCAATCGGACGTCCAGACAAACCCTAGTATTCGGGGTGAGCCATCAACATCTTCCTCCTCCGAGTAGGAGGAAGTCAACCAGTGCCGTTAGTCAAGTCCCGTCGCTCTATCCACAAGTGGGAGGGAGGCCCGCCCATCCGCCCGCCTAAAGGGGCCACGGAGACGGGGGGGTCAGACGTCGGAGCGCTTGAGATGAGGGGGTCGCTTGATAAGAGGGATGCCCCGGCAGCCAAGGCGCTTGACGAGGAGCTCAAGCGGTCGGCCACCGGCGCCCATGGCGCGATCGAGTAGAGGTGTCAAGACGGACGGGCCGATCAACCCGTGATCGGCCCATCCGCCGACCAAATCGGCGGGCCAGCCCGTGAACCGGACGGACCGCTCACGGACCGATGAGGCCAACCCGCGGGCGCTCACGGGCGAAGAGGCTAAACCACGGGCCTACCCGTGAACCGCTTTGATTTTTAAAAAAAATAGATGTAAAATTCAAACTTTCATATTTGAAATGATATTTGAAAAAAAAATGGCGGATGGCCGTTTAAAGTGAAAGATGTGACGACGATCGTGATGTTTTAGTCTTTAAATATATAAATAAAAATAGAAATTGAATTAAAAATTAAAAATGTGAAATTATCATTATTTTTTATTTTTATTTAGTAATTTAACACATTTTTGTTATATATGTAAACATTTTTTTTTAAATTACAATAAGTAACTAAATTTTTAAGTAATTTAAAAAAAATCAATTTTTATTCATACAGTCGAACCGGTCGAACCGCGACCCACATGGGCTCGACTCGGATGGGCCAATGGGTGGGGTCGGGCTTGTGTTCAATTTTTGTGGATGGGTTGACCCGCCCGCAACCCGTCATGGCACGGGCTTTTTCTAATCGCGGGCGCCACCGGCTTCATCGAGGCGGGCCGACCGGATTGACACCTCTACGCTCGATAATCGCCGAGGAGAAATTGGAGGACATACTACTGTCCTATGATATTTCCGCGTCTATAATTCTTAAGGCTTCGGGCCTAAAGGAACGCTGACACCCTCAACCCTCCTCAAGGATTTGTCGCGATTCTGAACCTCGATCTGCAAAGAGTCCTTCGCCTACCCTATGCATCATTTCTTTCGCGAGGTTTTGAAGGATTGGAATTTGGCCTCGCCGATAACACCGAATGGTTGGGGGCATATGGTGGCCTCATACCTATTGTGGGGTATTGCCGAGGCGGGAGGGAGCCTGACCCCAAGGGAGTTTGAGTCTATATACCGCCCCGCCGATCTGCGGGTTGGTATAATATTTCTCTTGACCAGCCGAAATGGGGGACGACCACCGACAATCCTAACAAAGTACATAACTGGAAGGAAAGGTTCATCTTTGTAGGCGGAGAATGGGAATTTATGCCAGAGGACCCTCTTCCCCATGTGTCTATTCCTCGTCAATTCGGGGAACTTGGTATATACCGCCGCATTTGTATGGAATTTTGACCATAGTTCCTAACTTAATGTATTGCTTGCTTTTACAGATTGCGGGAAGCCACCAATCCTGAAGAGGAGCCAAGGGGAGCTGAGGTCGAAGTGGAATAAGGTGCGAGCTCTCAGCAGCGACTTCAGGAGCCTCAGCAACTTGTTGAAGGACGACAACTTATTGGCCACCGCGGATCGATGTGTGAGTTCCTTAAGTTTCAATACATCGGTGTCGTTGTGAAGAGTTGCTTAAACGTGTTGCATACCGGTGTTTGTGTTAATGCTTTCGTTCAAAACTATTCTGCGCTCCGCCTCGCCCGCGCCCCGCCATCGGAAATGGTTCTTCTTCTCGCGCGCTGCGAAGAGGCGTCAGTCCGTCGCAAGAGATCCGAGGATGCTATGCCATCGTGGTCCGATCCACCCACCGCCTTCCGATCCCTCCCTTCTAGCGAAACGTTCCTCCTCCGCCCCGCCGTCCTCCTCCCGCCTCTACCCATCCTCGCTTCCGCCCAAGGATAATGGGAAGGGAATTGTCGAGACATGGGTGATAAGGCCTCGCAAGCAGAGGAAGGCTTCCGCACCCGATGGAGGGGTTTATGAGGATGCCCGCAAATCGAATCGGGGCCGAGGGTGCAAAGAAATCTTGCACCTTGGCTGGACGGAGGAGTCCCGTCTGCATTTCAGTATAAGGAGGACCCGAAACCTCCGTCATGGAAATGCTCCATGCTCATCCTGCAATGATGGCGGCGAGCGTGCACAAATCTTGGACCCATAAGTGGAAAAAGGCGGTAGAGGAAGCCACTTGCTTTTGAAAGCGGTCGCAGATGGCGGAGATGAACTTGATACGGGGCTTGGTTATGGCCAAGGAATTATTCAAGACTGGAAAGCTTCGAAGGCCAGAGTAGCGAGGAAGAGGCCAAGTTCTCTAAGTTGGCTGAAGAGTTGAAGGTTATGAGCCTCGAGAAGGCGCAGCTGGAGTCCGAAAAAAGGGGGCTTCAGTTCAAGCTGGACTTGGTTGTGACGAAGGAGGCAGACATGAAGGGCAAATATGAGATCGAGCTGAAGGCCGCCAAAGAGAGTTTGAAACAAGCCCGAGGTCGGGAAGAGGGGCTGCAAGCTTCTCGAAAACGTCGCAGAAGAGGCTCGAACCGGCAAGACCGAACCTCGCCCGAGACCGCGCTAGCCGCTTGAACAGCAGGGTAGAGATCGTCATCGCAGAAAAGGAGAATTGCTGCGACTAAGGCGAGGCCCGGTGGGAAAGAGTCCAGAAATTTGAATGTGCGGATGCCGAGGCTAGGGCGGTGGAGGCATACTAAGATGCGTTCGTGGACACGCCTGAGTATCAGGACCTCGCTCATTGCCTGATGACCATTGGGGGTGAACAGTTGGTGGAGCGGATCGCGGAAATCCATCCGAAGTGGGACCTCTCTTTCCTTCTAAGAGCTCCTCCGGTGCTTTAGCGCTGAAATCGTTTACGCGGCCGACGATCCAATCCCCCCTCCAATCGTGGGGGAAGGCCCGCAATGTGCCGACCCTTAAAGAGGCGGCGAGGCATCCGAACTTTGAACCTTGTCATCTTCTTTTGCGCATGTTCCAGAATAAATCGCTAACTTTATTTTCCTAATTTATTCTTATCCCAAGATTTAATTTTATGAATGATTGTGCATGGGGAGCAATTACCTCAAATCTAGGAATCTCTTCCTTGGGCATTAATGGCGATACTTTTGGCGTGTCAAGAGTTAGCGTCTTTAATGTCCCGGGAGGTAGCACGTCTGTGTGGCATTCCAAATCCTCCCGGAATATTTGCATTCATTACTTTGTGTCGGTTCCCATGCAAATATCTATATATGGGTGGAGAATACATTGAAAGCATTCCATCGTGCTCCTCATGCATGCGCCATCCAATAAATTGAGTGAATTAGATTCTTGTGTCCCCGTGTTTCCCAAATCGTGTGATCGGGCCTTTCGATCAAACTTGCTATGGAAGTACGGATAGAAAAATGGTGTCCGAACGCCTATCAATTGAAGAATCAACATTCGAGAGGACCAAACGCCCGGCTAATCAACGTTCAGAGACCAAACGTATGGGGGTTTGGGCCTAGCGATCTGGCCCCGACCATGCCCGAATCGGCGCGTCCCTCGATGTGGTGGGGGCCCATTACAAAAAGGCGTCGACAACTTTTTAAGCAACGTGGCCTAATTAGTCACCAAACCAACTCGTGTTGGTTCCGGGAGGCTCCCGATCATGGTAGAATCGATTCCCAACTCCCGATGATGCTCCGGTGACGAAGACCGTGGAATAGGCTTAGTAGATCTAACATCCCGAAATGTGCTTACCAAAGAGGCGGCGGGGTACTAGGATAATTATCGAGCGATTTGTTTCGCCACATATTCGAATTATGTTGAATAAAATAAGATTGCGCCAAGATTTTCATGTTAGTTCCATTTGTGTTGATTGCTTGTGGTACACAGGCTTCGGACTTTGTTGACATTATGTGGCGCCAATGAAGCCACAGTGTACCATTTTGGAGCCACCCAATATGCCTCGAGCGACAAGACACATTGTGCATCGCGGACTTGGCAATTCTGCGAAGGATAGTCAATACCGTGCCCATGTTGGAGTTCGCGTTCGCCTCCAAGCACCGTCCTCTCCACCGCCGAAGTTCGCGATCGTGCTATAGCGAGGCATATGGAATGGGACGTCCTCGCCTACTTTGCGGGGCTCTCACCCTCTATGTTTCAACGTGGGGTAGGTGTTGGTGGTGTTACCATGCAATGACGTTAGTACAATTCTGAGGCGCGTATCCCCACGCGCCTTTTATATATTCCTAGGGTTTATCTGATGTGCATTTACTCCTTTCCAATATGCTGGTTTATCTGACTGTTAGTATTCTGCCGCGCCTATATATGTGTTTGTAGGACTTCACTTTATTTTTCTCATATTTGCTCTCCTACTGCCATATTCAGATCCTAGTTATTGCTAGCCATGTCGGACTTTTATTTTTCTAGTGTCCCAAAGCTTAAGATAAGGTGTGGAGGGGTTGTGGATGACATTTCCCCTCCCCCTTCCGTACCTTCCATGGCCCCGATCCCCGTTCTTGTTTTGCAAACGCCGGAGACAATGGTGGGTAGCCTTTCCTTTATCCCTCTAGCACCGGAGGTGACATCGGAAGTGCCTCCCGCCTCGTCTTCCGCGAGACCCGTGCCTTCGTCGGAAAGTGCCGGACAATCGGGTAAGAGAAAGACAGGCGCCAATAGTGCAGAGAGGAGGCATTCCGGGCCCCTCATTCTCCCCTCCGGCAAGTACGAATATATCAACATCGGGTCCCGGACAAGCTTAGGGATGGCAATGGGACGGGTCCCGAGCGAGTCGGCCGCCCGCCCGCCCGGGTCGGTCATGGGCGGGCGGCCTTTCGCCGACCAATCGCCTCACGAAATTTTTTTTTTTTTTTTTTTTTTTTGAAAACTGAAAAATAAAAATAAAAAAAAATAATTTTTTATATATATTTGTACTAAACAAAACAAAAAATTATAAAATTGAAGTTATGGTGTAGTGGTTGAGATTTGTAGTTTACAAATTTCAACCCGGGTTCGATTCTTCTTTAGGCTATTTGTTGTGAAAATTATAATTTCAATTATATATTTATATTTTATGATTTAAAAAAAAAAAAAAAAATTCTAGGGGATCGGGTCGCTGGGGCGGCGGGGCGGGTTGGCTGCCCTGGACCCGCCCAGCACCAGCATGGCAGCAGATTTTCGCCCCAAACCCTGCCCCTATTGTCCGACGGGCGGGCGGGGCGGGGCGGTGCTTGGCGGGCGGGGCAGGGCGCTGGGCGGGTCGCGGGTGGCGGGTATTTTTGCCATCCCTAGACAAGCTAGCCCAGCGAGTCTTAGGAAAGCTTCCAACCACAGGCATGCCAACGACGACGGCCTCGATTCATAAGTATTGGACATCCGCCTTTGGAAGAGGATAGATAACATGGGTCGACGGAGTTGTTGAAACTAGCCGAAATGTATACCTCCTGAAGTCACGTGCTTAACTGCGAGTTGTATAATTTGTTGGAGATGAAGATTGACGAATTGCGCTCTACCGCTAGGAGAGATGAGAATGTTGAGGCATTGCGCATGGAAAACAAAGATCTTCGGGAGCAACTCGCATTCTCCGAAGAGGCGAGGGCTCGCGCCACGTATGAAGTCGTTAAAGCCATGGAAATCCGGAGGGCATGTGTCGATGCTCGAAAACGGTGGAGTCATAGTCGAAATCTTGTTAGGACATAATCTATGCCAAAGATAAAGAATTGAACTGTCGAAGGCCCGTGGTCTACTGGCTAAACTCGAGGCGTCGGGTTGCGCGTATCCAGAGGGCCCGACCGGGATTTAAGGACCCTCTTTGTTCTTTCCAGTGTTGCATTTTGATTTGTAAATGTAGGCCATTAAAAATGTATCATCTTAGATTGTCTTACCTGACAATGTGGGCTAATGGGAATGCATCATCTTTATTTGTTTAAATACGCGTTGAATGCTTATTCAGCGAGTTTACAGAGTTGGCCGCGAACCACACTCCCTCGCTGTCGAATCGCTTTTTACTTGCTTCGCTTACGCGTTGAATATTTATCCAAATGAGTTGAAAGAGTTGGCCGCGAACCACACTCTCTCGCTGCCGAATTGCTTTTACCTGCTTGTTTACGCGTTGAATGTTTATCCAGTGAGTTGATAGAGTTGGCCGCGAACCACACTCCCTCGCTGCTGAATTGCTTTTACACCGTTTGTTTACACGTTGAATGTTTATCTAGCGAGTTGATAGAGTTGGCCGCGAACCACACTTCCTCGATGCCGTGCTTACTTTTCTTGCCTTTGTATGCGCGTTGGATGTTTACCCAGCGAGTTGAAAGAGTTGGCCGCGAACCACACTCTCATGCTGCCGTGCTTACTTTACTTGCCTTTGTAAGCGTTGGATGTTTACCCAATGAGTTGAAAGAGTTGACCACGAACCACACTCCTCGCTACCATGCTTACTTTATTTGCCTTTGTACGCGTTGGATGTTTACCCAGTGAGTTGAAAGAGTTGGCCGCGAACCACACTCCCTCGCTGCCGTGCTTACTTTACTTGCCTTTGTACGCGTTGAATGTTTACCCAGCGAGTTGAAAGAGTTGGCCGCGAACCACACTCTCTCGCTATCGAATTTTCTTTGTTGGAAGAATTGAGATAACAGAAACTTGCAAACGGCTGGACTTTATTGGAAGAATACTACAGCTGAATAACTTCGAAATAAAAATCGGCGCACAGGTTTGCGCCAAAGAAAATAAAATGAAACCTATTGGTTGTATGGACGAAGGTGCGTGATGTTTCGCAGGTGTTTCATCCCTTTTCTGTTGGTATCTTCAAACTTGTAAGTCTCGGGGCGGATCACCTTGTAAACGTGATAGATAGGCCCTTGGGTTAGTTTTGTCCAGGGGGATCTGTGTTCCTGTTGTTACGGCGAGAATTGTCACCCTGACGCCGAGGTTGAGGGCCTCGCCCTTGGTTGGGCGGTTATCGTATTCCTCGCGTCGGGCGGTTCCACTCCAGCCTGTCAAATACAAAAGATCGACCCCAACTGTCAAATCTGCCGATGGACCCAATGGGGTTTGTTCCTCGCAACGGGGAGACCTCATCTGACGATTATCATGCGAGGGCCTTGGGCTCTTACCCCAAGGATTTTGCACGTCCAGTATCAGTTGGTTACCCCGAGGATTTTGACAGACTTTCAATGGAGCCGCACCTCGAAGGGCTCCGACTATCCCAGTTGTGCTTATTTCTCTGAAGGGGAGATGCTTCCTCTGTTGGCTACCATGCGAGGACCTTGAGCTCTTATCCCGAGGATTTCGCACGTCCGGTATCGGTTGGTCACCCTGAGGATACTGACGGCTTTCAATGGAACCGTACTCGAAGGGCTCCAACTACCCCAGTTGCACTTATTTCTTCGAAGGGGAGATTGATATCCCAACCGCTCCATGACAGCCCTCATTTGGGCATTCTCTATTTTCAGATCTATGATATCTTGCTTGGTCGTCCGCCTCAATTGTTGTCTCTTCTTCTCGACGGCGGGTCACGTTCTAACAGCTAGGAATGTTCTCCTGCTGCTGATCCATGTGGTGGGACTCAATCTCTTCTTTTCGAGAGTTTTCGGTTGCCATGCCCTTTCTGGTAGAAAACATGTTTTTACCACAAGTTTTGGTTGTGTAACGAATTTTCGTTTCCCACAGACAGCGCCAATCTGTTGATGTCGGAACCTGCAACGTCCACGTGTCAACAGATCTCCAGTCACTCCTCCGCCAACTGTAGTATGTTACTCGCACACTCGGACGATCGTTGGTACTCCTACGATTAAGTCAACTGCCGGTATTTAGAATAATACACGGGGCAAAAGTAATTGGGTGTGGGAGGACAAGCATACAGAGATTTGAGCAAAGTTTAGGGTGGGATTTTAAGTGCAAAGAGAGCATACCTTAGAACAACCGGAGACATTGTATTTATAAGCGCAAGAGTCCCGATTGATTTAGGTAACAAATCAATCGATACCCGATCGGATCCTCATTCCTTATGGGATAGAGATCATTCCTTGTCAAGGCAACTCCAAAATTACATTGCTAATCCGAGCTTATCACGTTGCATGGTTTTAGGAGATTGTGATTTGGTTTTCTTGTGAGGATCCGTGCATGAAACCAACGCAATGCATCTTCTTTTATTTCTCCGGTCATTCCAGAATATTATGCTTTCGTCTGCCAGTTAAGGTTGATACTGAAGCCTGTGAGGCCACGTGGTTCGGTTGTGAGTCCGAGGCCTTCCCTGGCCCTCATGGCATTCTCGATTGCGTAAGGCTAAGGTGTCCAGTGGACCTCCAAGTCCCTTTCGAATTTACTGGGGCCTTAATGGGCCCATATGGAAATCTCGTTGGGCTTTTGGCCGGCATGGTAGCAATATATATATATATATAGTAGTATTAAGTCTGGTATGCGTTGCTGTAGCAATTATAACATTGTAGAATTTAGGACAAATAAATGAATATTGTAGAATTTAGGACAAAATCCCACAAAAGAAAAAAAAATAGTCAAATTGAGCTTTCAACAAAATTTAAATGTTGGGGATGGTCAATGGTAAAAAAAAAAAAAAATTGTAGGTGAATTAGTTACAAATTTAAAAGTTGGGACTAAAAGTGCAAATTAAAAACAAAAAAAAAGCAAAATTGACAAATTCAAATTTACTCGACAAAGCCCCAAAAAAAAAAAAAAGAAAAATAAATTGAAAAACTCGACAAAAAAAAAAAAATTGCGGCTAAAAGGATTAATCTAATTTAAAAAAACAGTGTCAAAAATTGATGTCGAGTAACTCGACCAAATTATTTTTTAATAAATTATTGTTGAATAACTTGACAAACCAAAGACATTAATTTTATTATTAAAATTTTTTTTTCGAATAACTTGACAAAAACTCAAAAAAAGAAAGGAAAAAAATTTCTTCACTCGAAAAAAAAAAAAAACCCACAAAAGAAAAAAAATTGGTGAAATTGGGCTTTCAACAAAATTTAAATGTTGGGGATGGCCAATGGCATAAAAATAAAATTTATGGGTAAATTAGATAAATATTTAAAAATTGAGACCAAAAGCGTAAATTACAAAAAAAAAAAAAAAAAAAAAAAACCTTTCAAATTTCAAATTGGGCTTTGTCGAGTAACTCGACAAAGTCCAAAATAGGGAGGAAAAAAAAAAAAAAAGAAAACTCGACAAAAAAAAAAAAAAAAAAAGAATGGAAAATGAAAAAATTGGGATTTGTAGATTAACTCGACAAAGCCCAAAAAAATTTTTTTTAAACCTTTGTCGAGTTACTCGACCAAAAAAGTAAAAAAATTAATTTTTTATCCCTTTGTCGAGTTACTCAACCAAAAAAATTAAATTTTGTTTTTCTACCAAAAAATTCAAAATTTTTTTTTTCCCCTTTATCGAGTAACTCGACAAAAAAAAGGTTAAAAAATTGTCAAATTGGACTTTGTTGAGTAATTCGACAAAATGATATTAAGTATTAATCTTATTAAAAAAAAAAGTTTGTCGAGTAACGCGACAAAAATCCAAAAAAAGAAAAAAAAAATTCTAAAATAAAAAACATATTTAGAAAAAATTTAGAAAAATGTTGTCTAGTAAAAATAAAATAGTTACAATTTTATTTTATTTTGTTGTTATTAGTTTTTATTTTGTTTATTTAAAGAGGAGGACAAAACAAAATTTGCAACAAAATTCAAATGTCGGGGATGATCAATGCTAAAAAAAAAAGATTATTGGTAAATTTGTTATAAATTAAAAAAGTTGTGGACCAAAAGTGTAAATTACATAAAAAAAAATAAAAATTGAAATGACTTTGTCGAGTTACACGGCAAAGTGACAAAACAAAAACAAAAAAAAAAAAACATTTGAAATGATTTTGTCGAGTTACTCGACAAAGTAAAAAAAAAAAAATTCAAATGACTTTGTCGAGTAACTCGACAAAGTGAAAAAAAAAAAAAATTCAAAAACTTTGTCGAGTAACTCGACAAAGTGAAAAAGAAAAAAAAAATTTCAAACACTTTGTTGAGTAACTCGACAAAATGAAAAAAAAAAAAAATTCATAAACTTTGTCGAGTAACTCGACAAAGCGAAAAAAAAAATAAATATATTCAAACACTTTGTCGAGTTACTCGACAAAGTGTTTGAATATATTTATTTTTTTTCGCTTTGTCGAGTTACTAAAAGTGAAAAAAAAAACAAAAATTTCTTCACCGGTCATTGAAAGAAAAAAATTTCTTTGACATCGATAACGATCATCGAAAGATACGAAATTTTCAGGGAACATAGAATACTCAATTAGATATCACATATCAAAATTTGATAGTCCGACGGCATGTTTTTGGCCACGAAAATGCTCACCGAAACATCCTAGGCGCTTTCTCGGATTCATGCGGTCCCGCTTTACAAAATTATCCATAAATTTAGTTATATAACATAAAATTATGTGAAACCAAAGTCAATGGTTAGGTAACCCATGTACTATCGTCTCAGAATCGGAATTGTGCAAAATTCTTAATATATAAGGTGCATCGATTTTTGGGTTGGACAACAGAAACTGCAGCTTAGATAAACATGAAATTTAGCAAAACCTTCAAGTTCACATCATTAACTTGTAATCAAAATATGGGAATCCACTAAAACTACCACAAAACCAAGGTCCACAAAAGTTTAAGAAGATACACTACTTAAAGTTTTTGATTGGTTTATAATAGTGATTTCGACGCGTCGATGGCATGAATTTGAAAAACTGCTTAGGAGGTTTCGGTGAGCATTTTAGTATGCCTAAACATGTCGTCGGACTACCAATTTTAATATGTGGTAGCTACCTGAGTATTATATGTCCCCTGAAAATTTCGTATTGTTCGGTGATCGCTTTTCTATGTCAAATAATTTTTGTTACTCCATGATCGTGTGAAGAAAATTTTCAAAATAAGAGCAATGTCACTAAAATTTCTTCACCCGATCACCGAGTAACAAAAATTTCTTTGACATAGAAAACGATCACCGAAAAATATGAAATTTTCAAGAAACATAGAACACTCATTTAGCTACCATATATCAAAAGTTGATAGTCCGACGGCATGTTTCGACCACGAAAATGCTCACCAAACATCCTAGTCAGTTTTTCGGATTCATGCGGTCGCAGTTTACAAAATTGTCCATAACTTGAGTTATATAACATGAAATTATGTGAAACTAAAGCCAATGGTTAGGTAACCCATAGATCTATCGTCTCCAACTGGAATTATATAAAAATACTTAATATATAAGGTGCAACATATTTTTGAGTTGGTCAACAGAAAGTACAGTTTAGAGAAACAATTCACCCGGTCATGAAGTAACAAAAATTTCTTTGACATAGAAAACGATCACCGAACAATATGAAATTTTTAGGGAACGTAGAATACCCATTTGGATACCACATATAAAAATTTGATAGTCCGACGGCATGTTTCGACATACTAAAATGCTCACCGAAACATCCAAGACAGTTTCTCAGATTCATGCTGTCGCAGTTTACAAAATTGTCCATAACTTGAGTTATATAACATGAAATTATGTGAAACCAAAGCCAATGGTTAGGTAACTCATAGGGATATCGTCTCCAACTGGAATTATGTAAAAATACTTAATGTATAAGGTGCAGCAAATATTTGAGTTGGACAACAAAAAGCTGTAGTTTAGAGAAAATGAAATTTAGCAAAATTTTTAGGAATCGATTGTATTTATTCATTTATTCCCCATATAAATTGGGGATCAAAAAGCACCAAATTTGATGACTTATTAAGGAAAAATAAATAAATATATATATATATATATATTAGTACATTTTAGCCGCAATTATTGACTACTTATATATATATATATATATATATAAAATAAATAAAAGAAAAGCAAAGATGAAGAAGTCAAAATTGCAGCTAAAGAAATTAATTTAATATAAAAAAAGTGTCAAAAGTTTAGGACAAAAGGGTGAGATTTGAACGAAATCGTAAATACTAAATCAATAAAACGACGTCGTGTTGGTTGAAGGGTGAATAGTAAACATGTGATGAACACTTATATTATAGGATTTATATATATATATATATATATATATATATATATATATATATATATATATATGGTTGTAAATATATGTAGACTAGATAAGAAATATCTAAATATGGTCATCAATATTGTTTTTCATATTTTACAACACTCTCCATTTGATAACTATTAGTACAATAACTGCATTATTAAAAATATTGTTTGGTAAAAACCAAATATGACAAAAATATCAAACGAAGAAAAAAAATTATCATAAATTTGGAGTAGTCAAATGCTGTCTCGTTAAAATCTTGTCAGGAAAATTCAATAGGATAAAACCCGAACGAATGAAAAAGAGTAGAGCTACTCCTCCTGATTTCAGTCAATGTTATAACATTTGAGTAATATCATCTTCATACATTATCTATGATTGACTGTAGTCAGCATGATGGTCTGATGCAATTATATTAAAAACAAATCTTCTTGTTGCTCACTTCATGAGTCCAGTATACAATTTGTAATACACGAGAGTATAACCATGATAAGGGTATATGTATTATAGGTTATCGATACCCATAACTATAATATTTATAACACTTCTAATTGTATGTCCTTTACACAAAGAATATGCCTCGTTAAAATCTTACTAGGAAAAACTCTGAAAAAAATTCCTATGAAGGAAAAAGAGTACATAATTCTTTTGAATACGCTATGAAAGTTGCTTCATTAAAAACCTTACTAGAAAAATCCAATGGGACAAAACCTCAGCCAAGAAAAATAAAAAGTACAACGCGTATTTATTTTCCTCTATGATAATATCACTTCAAATATGTACTTTGATCGATTAAGTTTTCTAAAAATTTAAACTAAATGTTTCAGGCATGTTAAATCCTTCAGGAATTTATATACATAGTTTTATTAGTCATGTCAGATAAGTTGGTAATAACCATATTCATTATATGCGTGTATGACATGCATTGACAGGCTAACAAGATATCGACTTATGATTGCTTTATCTAAGCTTTTGCGAAATTCATAATGTTAAGCGTCGTGCATTACATGTTACGACTTTATTTTTCTAATTTCCTTTTCGTATAAGTATACACATTTATGTGTTCGAATCGGACTGTAGGTCCATAAATTTCAGGTTCCTCCAGTAAGTTCAATTTACTTGGATTACATCATTTTATTTGGCCAATTAATTATTTGACAGATTTTTTCAATATTCTCCTACATTTCACAATATGAAGCACAAAACAACAACATTTTATTTTCTTTTTCTATTTCATTTATTTCCTATGACGACAAAACTTATTGAGATCTATTCATTTTCAATATTTCAGGTATTTAAACCTCTTCTGGGATTTTACAATTATTTATGTCTATATATTATCCAAGAGTATACGCCTCCTCAATAGGACCATTGACTCCATTATTAATTTGATGATTTTTGGAATCAAATGTCACCACGCTTTAAACATGTCATTGATTTATCAGATATAATGTTAATGGATTGTCCTTTAAGAACGTCAATATAAATTGGAGCATTTACAGCTGGTATATGAGATTTGATTTAATCTCTTTAGTCAATAAATGCAATTGTCAATTGTATAACTTACAAATGAGTTACCGGTCAAACTTCTGGTTCATATTATTTTGTGCAAAGATCTAGAAAACATAATATGCTACATATAAAATAGCATTCTCTAAACAAAAATGGAAAATACTTTTTTTTCAATAGTAATGATTTAGAAATTAATTGGAGGCGTTTAACAAACAATAGTAATAAACTATTTATCGTCATCTCAATAACATTTATTAAAAGTTTGAGATTTGGTCTCACTAGCATTAACAAGACACACCGTTTTGATTGTATAATCTGAAAATTATGCTCATAATATAACATTTGAGCAAGTAATCTCGCAAACTTCAAGTTACGAATAAAAACATCATATAATCATCTAGTAGATGTATCTATTAGATACAAATAATATTTAGATGGTCAACATGAAGGGTGGCGGGGCCCTATACATCAACCTAAATAATTTCAGAAATATAGATAATCAAGTCTCTAATTTAGCTAGAGAATACCTACTGGTTTATATACCATGAGAACAAGCATCACGCAAGAATTCATTATATTGAAAAATCTTCTGGTTCTTAATAGATATTCTCATTAATAATTCGTTTCATATTGATCCAGGATAGTCTAACTGGTAATGTCAATCAAGAAAAATTTGAGGTATTGAACTCATAGTTCAATACAATTTAGCAAATATATTTTTCATTTATTTAAGGAACAGGTTTATATTCCTTGTCTCACAATAATGGAGAAATGAAGGATGAAGAATTATCTAACAACTTTATTGTACTTTTGTAAGACTATCATACTCTAATATTACACAACATTAATATTCTAAAATTATAAAGTTGTGCCTTTTCAAAAGCAACAATACAATATTCAAGAACAATCATATAATATTCGTTGAATTAAGTTGTGCTTCTTTAGGAGCAACAACATACTATTTTTTTACAATATTTCAATATTTTGTGTTTCTTCAGCAATAACAATATCATTTTCTTTTAGAATATTGATATTAATGACGTTAAATTTTTTCAAGAGTATTAATCCAATATTTTTATAAAATATTAGATCTTATAAAATTACACTCTTCAAAATAATAATTTAATATTAAATCTTACAAAATTACGCTATTTGAGAGCAAGTAATATTCTACTCGAATATTAATATATTATTGTGCTACCTCATAGCAACAACATATTGTTATTTAGAAACATTAGATTATGTAAGAATTTACTCATCACGAGCAAAAACATAATAGATGTTTAGATCTTATACAGTTATGCTCTTCGAGAGCAAATAATATTCGATTAGAATATTAATATTTGTAAAGTTGTGTTTTTTTTTCAAATTATTATACAATATTCTTATAGAATATTGATTCTTAGTAATAGACAATTTTTCAAGAATAACGATATAATTTTCTTTAATAATATCGATACAAGAAAATTATGCTTCTTTGTGAGTAATAGTCCAATATTCTTCTAAAATATTAAATTTGTGATGTCACGTTATTTAGGGACAACTAATATTCTTCTAGAATATTAATATAATATTGTGCTCTTCATGAGCATTAACATATTTATCAAATTTAGACTTGTATAAAGTTAATCTTCAAGACTAACGTAATATTCTTCTAGAATATTAATTTGTATAAAATTTTGATTTCTTCAAGAATAATAAAAATAATAATCTTCTTGAATATTTATGCAGTTGTGTTATGTTTCTTCAAGAATATCAACACAATTTTGCTTCTTTAAAAATAATTACTTTGTTAAAACAAAAGATTTAACTCATAAATTTTTTACAAATCATGTAAATCAAATCTCACAAAATATAATTAAAAGATTTGTAAGAATAAACTTACTTGGAATAGGAAAATAGTCATTTGTTGAAAGTAGTACCAATTTAAAATTCATTGCTATTCACGTAATAATTTCTTACGAATGAACCGTTTGATCTTGATATTAACCATTGGATTTGAAGAACAGTGAGTTTTGAATTTGCTGTCAAAATTTCACAACGATTGAACTATAGAGTGTTGGGATATTAACGTTTAATCACGGTCGCTCAGGTTGTCCAGATTGTGCGAATTTCCTAACTTTTGCTCTCGAATTTTTCTCTATTTTGGACGAGCTTCTTCGTGCTGATTGCATGTTATAAACTAGATAGCATAGAAAGAAACCGTGTATTTCATTATAATAAAGAACTCATATATATAGAGTTTCAAATACATGTAGACTAAGTAGGAAATCTCTAAATATAGTCATCATTATTGTTTTCTATATTTTACAACACATATCATTTTATTGTAAAATGTTCATAATATTTCCATTCGTTAGAGTAATGGATCCCCATGTTAAAAGTCAAGGTTTGAATTTTATTTAAATAATATTTTGAAAATTTAAATTTTGGATTCTATGGCATACTAGTTGAGTGAAATGTAGTAAATATACTAGTTCAACGTATTCCTCTGATTATAATTCATCTTTATCATATTCCAAAATGAATTTGGTAGTAATTTTGTTTGCATAATTTTTGTATCCTACTGATAAGGTCTGATTCTTCGGCATGACCTCAACATCTTTACCGATCCTCGAACTCATAACTTATCGGACTTAGTAGACTCGAGCCTTCAGGGACTATGTTATCTTCTCTAGCCTTAAATGTATCTCTTGAGTTCAAGATACCCATCCGCTCAAAGGGTTGAATAGAGATAGTGCATTGTTCGCAAGGGACAACTTGATCCTCTTCTCCAAGGATCTCAGATAAAGGACCCCTGGGAGAGCCGCCGACTCAATACTCATTAGTGAGCGTTTGGTATATGAAGATATTTAAAAAAAGATTTCTGTTATAGTTTTCCGTGCAATGGCCCGGGACGAGGGAATCTTGTGTTACAATAGAAGCAGAAGTGATGTGGATTAAGACATACCAACGAACTTGAGAGAGTACCCCGACCTCACACTCAATTGGTCATGGGTTGCAGCATTGGCCCGTCCATTCCAATCTCACTAAAACTCTAATTTAGGATTTTTAATGCAACTCCACCAAACAATCATAGTTTCCTTTAAACTCGTGTGTCCCACCCACATTAAGAGTCTGAAGCCTACTAGGGGTCCTAAACTATCAAATCAGATGAGATCTTACAAATGTCCCAATCCTCATAGAAGTACACCTCAAAACTCTATAAATACTAGACATTGCTTTACAAGATATTTTTTCTCAGTTAACCAACTTAAACATCAAGAGGGCTATAGGAATAACACTGTACTATGCATTTATTTCATGTGATCAGAAGCTCTATTCGTGATCGAGGCTCGTGCCTATACTGTTTGTGCCCACGTATACTCAAGTACGATTTGTTGTAGCATTGGTGTTGTCTATTGGAATTGCTACTAAAAGCCATGGTGGTAAATACACGACTCTAGCTTTTAGTGTTTGATCCTCAACCCAAAATACTCAAAATACTGAACCTCCTCCCACCAGAACTCCTTTATCTCATCAAGTGCTTTCACCACCCATACCTCCAGAAGCGTTTGACAAGCTCTATCACTAGGTTGCCGCCATTCTCCAGGCCTTTGGTCAGCACATTGCACCAACAATCCCGAACATCACTACTAAAGAAACTCTGAAACATCGACAACACGTCGGAGGGTCATCCAGGACACTTCCAATCAATATTGCGAGGACCACCACATGCTTGGTTGTCTTGACTCAAGCACAACTCGCTCATATAGTGCAAGAAAGTGCAATCGAAGCCCTACATCATAGCACGCGAGCCCCTTTAACACCTTTAACACCCTGTTTACTCTAGAGATCCCAACCTACCCTCTATCGGAGAGGTTCAAGCACCCCCACATCAAAGAATTTAACAGTACAACAATCCAATTTACTACTTTGACATCTACACCAACATGATTTCCCTTCAAGACGTCTTAGGGCCTACTATCTATAAAGTGTTTCCTCAAACATGTTGCTCGATAAGAATGACCTAAGAATGGAACAAGTGTAGGAGCCATCTAAATGGCTCTATTTCCTCTCATGTCTGGCTAATCCCTCTCCATTCTCATCTCCACATGAAAAGTCACAGAGGGACTGAAAGACTGAAAAATAAAATTTGACTATAAAAAAAATTTAAGTTTACTATCTAATAATATTAGAATTGTGATAAAGAAATCAAAATTCTATATCGCTATATTAATCTCTATGTTCTAGAATATTCAATATTTATTTAAAATTATATATTCTACTCTTTTCTGTATTCTATGGACACATTCTTGTCGCCCTCTTTACAAGGAAAAAAAACCTATGCCTTTATCAGTGTGGTTAGGCTTTCTGAAAGGCTTTCTAGTGAGCTGTTATCCGATTGATTGGTATGGTAAGATGTATGTTAGTTGAGAGTTGTAAGCCCGATTGGGGTTATGTAGAGAGACTTACTTATATAGGATATCTCTTGGTCATTTTGGACGATAATGCTTCTTTCCCTGAGTCAAAATATTAGATTCAATCGCTCTACGAGTACTCTAAGTGGTACTACGAGGCGTTAATGGACTATAGACGGCATATAGAGTGATCCACGACCACATCCAAGGCCACGTGAAAGTGGTTCAACACCCTAGGACCCAACTCCATCACCAATTTCGATGACCTCACTACCAAGTTCGAGGCCCGCTTCACCAATGGTATACTTGTCAAGAAAACTGCACCTCACTTTTGCAGCTCGAGTAGGGATAAACGAATCCCTTCGAGTTCTTATTGAGTTCTTATTTGTGATTTTTTTGCATCTGAATTTCTAGAATATAAATAGTTGGAATTTTGGTTTTTTGAAAGACATTGACATAATGGTTTCTGGTATTTTGACATGAATTTCTTGATTTCTTGAGTAAAATGGTCTTCGCGTGGTCAATCTCTTTTTCTTTTCTTTTTTTCTCAACGAAGAACATGTGTTTTTTGGCATTGTTTCATGTAGCCGTTTCAAAAGGAGTTTTTAAAGTTAGGAAAAAGTGTGATATTAATTTAGTTGTGACAAGTTTCGATAGCAACTAGGATAGACTAAAGAAACCTAAAGTCTAATTTGACTAAACATGGTATTAGATAATAGGATAAATTCAAGGCCGGTTACTGTTTTGACACTTATGAGTTCTAAAGTCATATAGTCAAAACTTAATTCAATTAAAGTCACATTTTAGAGTTAAAAGACCAACATACCATTACAATTGCAAAAAAAAAAATGCTAATTTAGTGATACTGTTTTATTGTGATACTGTTTTGTATGATACTGTTTTATCTATATAATGTACATTGGTATATTTATATCATACTTTTATCTTTGATACTGTTTTATTATAACAATATTTAAACCTATGATCTTGTACTACTAATGGAGTATTACTTCAACCATTAAAATATCTTGTACTTAGTTTTATATATGATACTGTTTTATCTATGATACTGTTTTATATAGATAATGTACTATGATACACTTACACCATATTTTTATCTTTGATACTGTTTTATTATGATAATGTTTCAACATATGATACTGTTTTAATCTATGATAATTTTATTGAATGCAAACAATATCAATTGTCTTATACTACTAATGGATCATTTTAAGAACAATATAATTACTTCAACTAGTAAAACATCTATGATACTATTTTAATATAAGATAATATTATTGAATGCAAACAGTATCAATGATCTTGTACTACTAATGGAGTATTTTAAGAACAATATAATTACTTCAACAGTAAAACAAATCTATGATACTATTTTATTTAGATAAAATGATATGGTATACTTATATCATATTTTTATCTTTGATATTGTTTTATTATGATAATGTTTCAACTTATGATACTGTTATTTAATCTATGATACTGTTATTTTATTGGGTTGTAGTTTATATATGTGATACTGTTTTATTAAAATATTTTCATGCATGATACTAATATATTAAGATACATTTATCTGTGATAATCGCTTTTAGTATGTATGATACTTTGTTTTGACAAGAAAATTTATAGATTGTCATTTTAAGCTAAAGAGACGACTTCAAACAGTTAAAATCAATCGTACGTGCGAGTGAAAGCGATCGGGTCTTGACTAGCTCGTCGAGACCATTTCGAAAATATATTATAATAAAAATTACGAGCACGTATGTAAATTCTATGCCATTTCATTATGATAATATTTTGTGATCTTTGCTTTGTATAATACTGATGATCAAACAACACATTTGACTAACAACACAAAAAAACTAATCTAATGGCCAACTTTCTTCAATGCATGCCCACATCCAATAGCAAGAAATCGTGGCCATCGGATGGTGGAGCATTATCACCTATCTTTGTTCCATATCTTCATTCTTCACAATCTTTGTCATATACAATTCGATTCTTTTCAAAATCTAAATACTAACCACTTGTGTATGTGAAGCAAGTGAATGTGTACAACCTAAAGTTTGCCTGTGCCTCAATATCCACTACCATCGCTACCGCTACCGCTACCGCCACCGCCGGAGAGACTAGAATTAAACATTGAATGTATGTAATTTTGAACTTTCATTTCCATGCTTGCAATTAGAAATTGGAATTCAACGAGAACAGAGTATTTCTAACTAATTGATTCATGTAAGAAACACCAGAAAACAATAAACCAGAACTAGGTTTCTTATGGTGACCCGACCCCAAACCACCGGGACTCGGACTTCACTGTGGGCGGACCACCTTCGGTTACCCTCGTTGCACCCATACCTGACCTCACGCCATCAAATTCAGTACCACGCCAAAAAACAACACCCAATCGCGGCGAACCTAGGTTTAGCCCCTAGCGTCGCCGTGACCTCCTCCATCGAATGCGCGACCACCTGACGGTCACCGATCGACTCGCCCACCTTGGATGAGTAGTTTGATGTCTCAATTGGCCCCCAAGGATTGGTGACTGTAGATGTGGAAGAAGACGCCAAGATTTGTGGAGGGTAATTTTGGGATTAATTTGAAATATTGCTAAATAGTATGACTTAATCATAATTTTAAAAAATATTTTAATCTAATGTGGAACAAGTCACTTACAAGTGACTTATAGAGAATTTTCCCTAGATAATTTTTTATTTGAAACCTTTAATGAACTATAAGTCATGAAATTTAATATTTGATTGCATAAAAATTTGGGGGCCTAAGCCAATCATGAACTTTTTCACCATCATTATTTTTTATTTTATCACTTTATTTATCAACAAGATTTATGTCTACAAGTATATTTATTAGGGTAAATTCTACTCACAATTCTCATAATAATGGCTAAATTTTGTCTTATCTTGTTTGTGTGAAAGTGATGTCGAGATAAACTTTTATCCATATAACAATTTAAACAAAAAATGAGAATAAAATTTGTCCTCAAAAAGAGGAGGACAAATTTTCATATGGATAATGATTCACTAATTTTTTTGAAAAGACGAACGTACTATTTATAATAAAAAATCTATTTTTGAACATCTATAACCTAGTATAATCGCTTCCGCCTGCCCGCCACCTAAAAATGGCAAAATACCTCGACCCCACCCAGTTAGTAATCGAGTGGGGACGGAGACGGAGATCATGGTTCCTGCTCCAAATTCTCCGAACCTGTTCTGAATTTCTTTTTATTTTATATTTATATTTATGTTTTAAAATTTAAATCGTATTTAAAAAATAAAAATAAAAAATAATATTAAAAATAATTGTTAATTAAACGACTATAAATAAAGATTTTTTAATCCCCACCAGCCCCGATCCCTACCTTGCATTCTAAATATCATCGACAGGGCGGGGATGGTAATAGCCACCCCACCCGTTGCCATCTCTCTACCGCCACCGCCTTCTTCTATCGCCACCACTTTCTGCCGCTCATCCATTCTTTTTTCTCTTTTAGTTTTTTTTTTCTTTTTCGCCTAATTAATAATTAATGTCAAATTTTAATTAACTCGCCAGTGTACGAATCTATTGGAATATAGCAAAGTAGTAACGAGGTCGATTCCATATAGACTGCTATGAGAAAGGTCTAATTTAATCATAATTAACTATTACTCTAGGCTAGTTGAGTCGAAAAGAGTTTTGTTGAAATTATTTAATTTAAAAAATAACTAATTATGCGAAAATAATGAAGTTGAAAATTCAAGAAGTTTAAAATACCAAGGTTTCAGAATCCACCATTGTTTAACTTAGCAATTATCCAGTTATTGATTAATTCCCAAAATCCAACGACAACACGAAATCAATCTATTGTCGTTCCGAAAGATTTATCAATTAAGTCCAAAAGTAGAAAATCAAATATAGGCTCCCCTTAAGCTTCAAACATAAATTACTTAAACGTTCTCCGTATCAAGTTCCATTGAAAGAAAACAAAGAATCAAAGTTCTCCTAAGCATTCTATGTATCCCAAATTGATAAAAAGATCACGGAGAATCAAAAGAAATTAATAGACATGTTTAAGCGCCAAGCATGAATTAATTAAATCAATATCTAACTATCAGAAATATATGATATTTAAGATGAAAGAAATTTTATCTAATTAATATGATCAAGAACGAACCATGAACGTTAAAGCTCTAAAAAAGAATTAAACGAATAATAAAATAATCACTTAATTAAAACAAGGTTTCATCGTCTACCTTGACTAAAGAAAATTAGAAGAACATAATTAAACTAAAAAGACAAGAGTTGATAGAACCCGTCATGGATTGAATGAGAAGAAATCTTCAAAGAACTTTTGATCGCCAAGTAGTTGTCTTCTCTTGAATCTTCCGTATTTGTTCCAAGTTTTGCTCCCCCAAAAATCCCACTTGATTATTAGAATATAACTCATATTTATACTCCTTTTGTGCCCTAAAATATCCCAAAAGATTACAAAATTCATGGGTCAAAAGTTACCTAACTAGATTAAAAATAAAAAAAGAAATAAAATAAAATAATTATAAAAAAATGCAGAAATTTTGCCTGGGCGGGCGATCGCCCAGGTGTAGCAAATTGGCCCCTGTTTCTGGTTTCAGCTGCTGGGCGATAGCCCCAACTTGTAACTCTTTTTCTTTTGCATTTTGGTCCTTCTTGTTTCAACAACCACCAGTTTGGTCCTTCAACTTTAGGTTTTGGTCATTTCAGTCCTCCATCTTTTCATAACATCCCATTTGGTCCTTCAACTTTACATAATCTCCACTTTGATCCTTCAACTTTCAATTGGGTGCAATTGAGTCTCCATACTTTTGAGATATCTTCTAATTTATCGCTCTTTTCATCCAATCTTCTCCAATTGTTCACAAATGAGTCCAAAAGCTGAAATAGAAACAATGATAAACTAGATTAAGTATAAAATCACTATATGACAGGATAAATACTTAATTCAAAGGCCAAAATAAGTGCACAAAACGTACTTATCAAACACCCCCAAACTAAACCTTTGTTAGTCCTCGAACAAAAACAAAACAAAAATATAAATTTAAACTAAGCTAATAGAATCAACTGAAAATTAGTCAATGTTCAATTTCTTCTCATATGTCTCAAGTTCGAAAATAAAGCAACACTTTTAGAAGGATATTAAACAACAGCACAAAAATTTTCACTTATCCGATGCTCGACCTTTTGTGAGTGTGTGAATAGCCAAAAATTAAACTTATACATGTATTAGACCACGACCAATATTGTGTGGTTGATATTTTTACAATCTCGAACCCTTTGTAGTTATTTATTCCTCACACATCTCGTAAATTATCACACTTCTAATGCTTTTCTCTTCAATCTTGAGGTGTTTTAGCAAAATTGGTTCCTATTGATTAGCACAATACTTTTTTCAAATAAAGTGGTAAAATTTAGAACTTGTATTCTTAGAATTAGGATGGTGAGTGATTTCTAAATTCTCATCTTCAGTCTCTTGGGTTCTAACCTAGCAATCTTTACCGAGCACTTCTACCTCTTTTCATTTATTATACTCATGTTAATGATCTTACATCTTGTGTAATACTTCTCTTTCACTAGCTCTCTATGTGACCCTTGTAGCGAGCTTTGGGTCGATGACTCCCAAGTCAGATGACTATAGGGCACCAGATTTTAAAATACCCTAACAGACTTAATTGCTCGAGTCCCACAGGCTAATAGAGAAGTGAAAATGTAAATATATATGATTTTTTTTTTCAATCTCGCTTTTTCTCTTTTTTTATATATATATGACTCACGTAGTGAGCTTTGGGCCGATGACTCCCAAGTCAGATGACCATAGGGCACCAGGTTTTAAGATACCCTAACAGGCTTAATTGCCTGTTAGGGTCGATGACTCCCAAGTCAGATGACTATAGGGCACCAGATTTTAAAATACCCTAACAGACTTAATTGCTCGAGTCCCACAGGCTAATAGAGAAGTGAAGATGTAAATATATATGATTTTTTTTTTCAATCTTGCTTTTTTCTCTCTTTTTTATATATATATATGACTCACGTAGTGAGCTTTAGGCCGATGACTCCCAAGTCAGATGACCATAGGGCACCAGGTTTTAAGATACCATAACAGGCTTAATTGCTCGAATCAGATATTTTATTTTATTATATCAGCAATGAGTAATGTTCAGTCTAGATTCCTTGACCATAACCTATTCAACCAAAGATGAGACTTAGAAAACCCAAACCATCAACACTCTCAGAACAAAAGTAGTAACTTTAACACCCCCAAACTGTTCTCAAAACAGTTTGGTCACTAGCTTAAGGATGTAGGAACGGAATTTTTCATCATGATACTCAGTCAATAATATCAACACAAACACTCAAGTCATGTTTCTAATAAACAATAAGTCAATAGTGGCTACGTGCTTCCTTAATCAGGTCTAACATAGATAAGTATTCAGATAAAAGAACGAGTTCAAGTGTTGTCTAATAGTCTACTAAAAATGTGCTTGATTTTGAACATATATCATCATTGACGGTAGGATATTCAACAGTAACTAGACAAATAAACTATTAAAATTAAAATGATTTTTTTAATTTTTTTTATTTTTGAAATCACAAATAAGTATCATGACTTTTTATCCCACCCCCAAACAAAGACCGTACATTGTCCTTAATGTAAGAACAAGATAAGGCAAATAAAATGAGGGAAAAAGTCAGTTACTCCCCAGAGAAAGATGTGGAGAAGATGGAATTGGGTCGCCAGAAGGCAAATGAAACTCCTTGTTCATCTCAGGAACATTTGTAACAACCTGCAGTCCTGACAAGAAAAATAAGAAGAGAAAACAATTTTTTTATTTTTTGTTTATTTTTCGTTTTTTTGCTTTTGGTTAAGATGGATGGGTAGGATCACCCAATTCAATTTCTTCCTCCCCTTCTCGAGAGTTAAACTCCAAATATAGTTTTAATCTTTGGCTATTAACTTTAAAAGTGTCACCATTTTTGGGGTTTTCAACCTCTATAGCTCAAGTGGGGATAAATTGTATGAACAGTAAAAGGGCATGACCATCTAGAATGTAACTTACACGAAATAAATGCAATCAAGAATTGTATAATAGTACTTTCGACTTGGAGTGAATGATTTTTTGACTATGTGCTTGTCATGAATGAATGACATTCATTCTTTGCTTGTAGATCTTTGCATTCTCATAGGCGTAGTTTCGAATCTCCTCAAGTTCGATTAGCTGCAATTTCTTCTTTGACCCTACTTCCTGCATATCAAAATTGAATTTTTTAATGGCCCAATAAGCCCGATGCTCTAACTCAACCAGTAGGTGACAAGCTTTCCCATACACCAGTCTATAAGGAGACATTCCAATGAGTGTTTTAAAAGCCGTCCTATATGCCCACAATGCATCAGTAAGTCGTAGAGACTAATCTTTTCTATCAGGTCGAACTGTTTTCTCCAAAATATGCTTTATTTCGCGATTTGAAACCTCTACCTGACTACTAGTTTGTGGATGATATGGGGTTGCAAATTTTGTGTGTGATGGAATATTTTGCTAGTAGAGTTTGAAAATGTTTATTGCAAAATTGTATGAACAGTAAAAGGGCCTGACCATCTAGAACGTAACTTACCTGAAAATAAATACAATCGAGAATTGTATAATAGTACTTTCTGACCTGGAGTGAATGATTTTTTGACTATGTGCTTGTCATGAAAGACCTTCATTCTTTGCTTGTAGATCTTTGCATTCTCATAGGCGTCGTTTCTAATCTCCTCAAGTTCGGTTAGCTGTAATTTCCTCTTTGACCCTGCTTCCTGCATATCAAAATTGAATTTTTTAATGGCCCAATAAGCTCGATGCTCTAGCTCAACCGGTAGGTGACAGGCTTTCCCATACACCAGTCTATAAGAGGACATTCCAATGGGTGTTTTAAAAGCCGTCCTATATGCCCACAATGCATCGAGAAGTCGTGAGACCAATCTTTTCTATCAGGTCAAACTGTTTTCTCCAAAATATGCTTTATTTCGCAATTTGAAACCTCTACCTGACCACTAGTTTGTGGATGATATGGGGTTGCAATTTTGTGTGTGATGGAGTATTTTGCTAGTAGGGTTTGAAAATGTTTATTGCAAAAGTGGGATCCACCATCACCGATAATGGCTCGTGGAGTGCCAAAGTGAGAGAAGATATTGCTTTTCAAAAATGCCACTACACTTTTGTGATCATTGGTCCTACATGGAATTGCCTCGACCCACTTGGAAACATAATCGACACCTACTAATATGTAAAGATAACCAAATGATGGAGAAAAGGGTCCCATGAAATCAATCCCCCAGATATCAAAGATCTCAACTACGAGAATAGGATTAAACGGCATCATGTTTCTTTTTGAAATACTACCCATGCGTTGACACCTGTCACATGAAGAACAGAAAACATGAGTGTCACAAAAAAGAGTAGGCCAGTAAAAACCACATTGCAAAATTTTGGAAGTAGTCTTTTTAGCACTGAAATGGCCTCCACAAGCGTGGTCATGACAGAAGGATATAATACTATGGAATTCACTTTTCGGGATACATCTCCTTATAATTTGATCAGCACAATATTTAAACAAATAAAGATCGTCCCAAAAGAAGTTCTTCACTTCAGCTAAGAACTTAGTTCTATCTTATTTAATCCAATGTTCTGGAAGTTTACCTGTAACAAGATAATTAACTATGTCAGCAAACCAAGGTACAACATCAATATTCATAAGTTGTTTATATGGAAACAACTCATTTAATGGTAGTTTTTCCTGTATAAAATCAAGCACAATACGAGATAAGTGGTCAGCTACAACATTTTCAGAACCCTTTTTATCTCTAAACTCAATATCAAATTCTTGTGAAAGCAAAATCCACCTGATCAATCTTGGTTTAGCATCTTTCTTAGTGGGGAGATATTTGAGGGCAGCATGGTCAGAAAAAATAATTACTTTACACCCTACAAGATAAGATCGAAATTTATCTAATGCAAATACAACTGCTAGCACTTCCTTCTCTGTAGTGGAATAATTCAATTGTGCATCGTTAAGAGTTCTACTAGCATAGTAAATAACGAGAGGCAACCGATCTAATCTCCGTCCCTAAAAGCTGTGCATATAACATAATCGGATGCATCACACATGAGTTCAAAAGACATATTCCAATCGGTGGTCGAATGATAGGTGCGAGGGTCAACAATGTTTTAGTCTTTCAAAAGCTTCTAAGCAAGAATCATTAAAGACAAAAGAAGCATCCTTAACGAGTAAATTGCATAAGGGTTTAGAGATTTTACTAAAGTCTTGAATGAATCGTCTATAAAAACCAGCATGTCCAAGGAAGGATCTTACTTCTTTCACTGATTTTGAAGGTGGAAGATTGGAGATAAGATCAACTTTGGCCTTGTCAACTCCAATTCCACTACTAGAGATAATATGACCAAGAACAATACCTTGTTTCACCATAAAATGACATTTTTTCCAATTTAATACTAAATTCTTTTCTTCACATCTCTGCAAAACTAAGGTTAGATGGCGTAAACATTCATCAAATGAGTCTCCATATACAGAAAAATCATCCAAGAATATTTCAAGAAACCTCTCAACCATGTCAGAAAATATACTAAGCATGCATCTTTGAAAAGTAGCAGGTGCATTACACAAACCAAATGACATTCTTCTATATGCAAAGGTTCCAAAAGGACAAGTGAAAGTAGTTTTCTCTTGATCTTCTAGAGCTATGAGAATTTGATTATATCCAGAATAACCATCTAAGAAACATTAATAATCATGACCTGCTAGCCTATCAAGTATTTGATCAATGAATGGAAGAGGGAAGTGATCTTGTCTAGTGACTGAGTTCAATTTTCTATAATCAATGCAAACACGCCATCCTGTAGTTACTCTAGTTGGAACCAATTCATTGTTTGTATTAGTAACTACTGTGATACCGAATTTTTTTGGCACAACATGTACAAGACTTACCCATGTGCTATCGAAATAGGATAAATAATTCCAAAGATCTAATAATTTAAGCACTTCAGTTCTTACTACATCTTTCATGTTAGGACTTAACCTACATTGCATCTCTCTAGTAGACCTAGAATTCTCCTCAAGATGAATATAATGCATACAATCTATTGAATTTATACCTATGATATCAGCAATGGTCCATCCTAGCGCCTCTTTATGTTCGATTAAAATACCTAACAACTTACCTTTTTGTGCATCATCAAGGGCCAGAAAGAGATAATTACAGTAAAGTGTCGGCCTCTCCTAAGAATGCATATTGCAAAGTATCGTGCAATGCTTTAAGCTCTAATTATGGTGATTGTTGAACTGATGTGATGTTTTTCTTCTCACTTATTGGAAGTGGCTCAATTTTCTGTCTCTATTTAGTTGTATCCATGATAGGTGTTGACTCAAGAAAAGTATTTACTTCATTTATAGCACTATCATAATCAAAATATGAACCAAAATGAGTTAAGCACATATTTAAGGCATCATCACAATTAGTATAAACAAAAGAGTCATCATCTAATGCTTCTATCATATCAACATCAGCAACATCTTCATTGTCATGTGGTTGCTTGTTGACATTGAAAACATTCAACTCTATTATCATGTTGCCAAAAGATAGCTACATCACTCCATTTCTGCAATTAATAATAGCATTAGATGTTGCTAGAAAAGGACGACAAAAAATTACAGGAATATGTTTTGTAGAGTCTCTTACTGGTTGAGTGTGAAGTATAATAAAATCAACAGAAAAATAAAACTTGTCAACCTGTATCAAAACATCCTCTACAATTCCACGAGGTACTTTTACAGATCTATCAGCAAGTTGTAAAATTACAGATGTTGGTTTTAACTCGCCTAGCCACATAATAAGGAAGAAGATTAACACTAGCTCCTAAATCTAGCAAAGCCTTTTCAATTTTATGGTTTTCTATAATGCATGAGATAGTAGGACAACATGGATCTTTAAATTTTGGAGGGGTGTTGTTTTGAATTATAGAGCTAACCTGTTCAATTAAAAATGCCTTTTTGCGCACATGTAATTTTCTCTTTTTCGTGCACAAGTCCTTCAAGAATTTAGCATAAGCAGGAACTTGCTTAATAGCATCAAGTAAAGGAATGTTTATGCTTACCTGCTTGAAGATTTCTATGATGTCATTGATAGAACTACCTTGCTTTACCTTTGTTAGCCTATGAGGAAATGGGGCTTTTGGAATGTATGATGGCTCATTGTCCTCTTTGGAAGCTTCCTGGACTGAATCATCAGTTGGGTCAGTACCTGGAGAGATTCGTTGAGATGTGTTTTGCTTTGATAGATCCACTTTGTTGTCAAACAATTTACCACGTCTCAAAGTCATGATGGATTTAGCCTCCTCCTACTGGTTGCTTGAATCGGTCCCAATATTGTGCACTCCTTTAGGGTTAGGAAATGGTGACTAGGAAACTTCCCTTTCTCAATGGTTGTTGTCAATCATTGTCTTGATGAAGCCAGCTGCCTGTCCATGTTTTCCATATTGGAGATGGATTGTGCCTTTGAGTTACGGCTAGTGCGTACTTCATTCTTAAACTCAGTAATGGTGTGATTCTCGATGCTTTAATGCAGCTTGTATAGCTTTTGTCAAGTTTTGAATTGCCTCCTCCCATGGTTTTGGTCATGAAAATTTTGATTGAATTGTCTCGTTAGTTTGCTGAGGGGCCCGACTGCCGTACTATCCTGTTGAACACCCTGTGACCAAGAAAAATTGGTGTGGTCCCTCCATCCCAGGTTGTATGTGTTGGAATAAGGATTGTAAGCGTGTTTCCTCATCATGTTGAGGGCATTAGCTTGATCGGTACATGCATCCGCTCGGAGGACTATTGGTTGTCAATGAGGTCAACTTACGAGCAATATCTTCTATCATGCATTTGACTTCTTTGATTTCCGAGCTAGGTTCGATTAGCTTGAATTTCATCAATTTCTCTTTTCTTTGGTTCACTCATAGAAGATCGACTCATTGTTGTGAATTGTCAGCCTGCTTTTGAAAGAAACTCTAAATTTCTGTAGCATTTTAGACATAAGCTCTCCACCACTCATGGCCATCAACCACTCTTGAATATGTGATAGTAGTCCCTCCAAAAAAATTGGCATAAGTGCCATTTTTCATAACCGTGATGTGGACATTTCATAAGGAGCCCATTGAATCTCTCCCAAGTTTCATAGAATGGTTCGCCGTCTCTCTGCACAAACTCTGAAATTTCCCTGCGAATAGCATTAGTTTTGTGAACAAGAAAATATTTATTCAAAAATTTAGCAACCATTTGTTCCCAAGATGTAATACTATTAGCAGGTAACATATTAAACCATGATCTAGATCTATCTTTCAGAGAGAAAGAAAACAAACGAAGTTTAACATTATCGGGAGAAACATTCGATATTTAAATGTCTCATATACAACATAAAAATTTGTCAGATGATTATAGGGTTCTTCACTATCTAAACCATAGAAAGATGGAAGACAATTAAGCACACTTGGTTTTAGCTCAAAATTCATAGCAGCTACTTGTGGATATTGTATGCATGAGGTGCTCAAATTAGTTAATAGACTAAAATAGTCTCTAAAAAGTCTCTCCTCAATTTCATCACCCATAGTGATTATTGCCTTGGTTTCTTCAATCTTATCTAAATTGGTAGGTCGTTTTATCTAGTGAAAAGTTCTTTCTATCTCACTATCTAGAAGTTCTAGCTTAATTTCCAGAGATCTACGACCAAGCATGCACAATGAAAACTTTTTTTTAAAAAAATAAATAAAATCCTAAATTATAACTAGTCAAAAATAAAATTAACTAAGATTAAATTAACCTTTAGACGCAGCCTCCCAGAACGGGCGCCAAAAACTTGATGTCAAATTTTAATTAACTCGCAAGTGTACGAATCTATTGGAATATAGAAAAGTAGTAACGAGATCGATCCCACAGAGACTGCTATGAGGAATGTCTAATTTAATCATAATTAACTATTACTCTAGGCTAGTTGAGTACAAAAAGAGTTTTGTTGAAATTATTTAATTTAAAGAATAACTAATTATGCGAAAATAATGAAGTTGAAAATTCAAGAAGTTTAAAATACCAAAGTTTCAGAATCTACCATTGTTTAACTTAGCAATTATCTAGTTATTGATTAATTCCCAAAATCCAACGACAACTCGAAATCAATCTATTGTCGTTCTGAAAGATTTATCAATTAAGTCCAAAAGTAGAAAATCAAAAATAGGCTTCCCTTAAGCTTCAAATATAAATTACTTAAGCGTTCCCCGTATCAAGTTTCATTGAAAGAAAACAAAGAATCAAAGTTCTACTAAGCATTCTATGTATCCCAAATTGATAAAAAGATCACGGAGAATCAAAAGAAATTAATAGACATGTTTAAGCGCCAAGTATGAATTGATTAAATCAATATCTAAATATCAGAAATACATGATATTTAAGATAAAAGAAATTTTATCTAATATGATCAAGAACGAACCATGAACGTTAAAGCTCTAAAAAAGAATTAAACGAATAACAAAATAATCACTTAATTAAAACAAGGTTTCATCGTCTACCTTGACTAAAGAAAATTAGAAGAACATAATTAAACTAAAAAGACAAAGAGTTGATAGAACCCAAAGATGGATTGAATGAGAAGAAATCTTCAAAGAACTCTTGATCGCCAAGTAGTTGTCTTATCTTGAATCTTCCGTCTTTCATCCAAGTTTTGCTCCCCAAAATCCCACTTGATTATTAGAATATAATTCATATTTATACTCCCTAATTGTGCCCTAAAATATCCCAAAATATTAAAAATTAAGTAATAAAATTTACCTAACTAGATTAGGAATAAAAAATAAAATAAAATAAGGGCAAATTACACAAACGCCCATAAATTTGGGGACTTTTTGAAAAATCGGTTTAAAAGTTATTTACACATTAAAACCGTATTTCACACGTTCAAACCCAAATCAAAACCTAACCAACTCCACATTCAAACCGAAAACACACCCGCTAAAATCCAAATTAGAAACGAACAAAATTTTCATACAAATCCAAATTCATAATAAAATCGGATCTCTTCTAGATTATTGTAACGAATTTCTCGTTGTTTCTTCTCAATTTAGCACAATCAAAACTCAAAATCCAAAATTTCGGTAATATGATTTTGTCTTCATATTTTCATTTGAATTACATAAAATTTGAACTCATATTCGATTTTCATCTAGACATATCCTTCTTTATTCACTTCATTGTAGATTTGTGATAACTTATATTTTTGTTTGTGTTAATAACTTATTTCAGAATATCATTCTTGATTAATCTAGACATATCATTCTTCATCTACTTCAACCTTAGATCAATAGTATTGAGTAAGATGTTCTAAACATATGTAAATATAAATTACCAATTACAGAGATGCATACAATGTGTTTGTAAAAATATAAATATGAATATGGTTTTATGGATAGAAAAGTGACATGTTCTGTCACTTTTTGCTTGAAAAGTGACAGAACATTGTATGTCAATAAAACAAACAAATTTGAATCAAAATCACATATCTGGTAGATTTAAATAGAGGATTTAACTTCATATTTGTTGTGTATTATGGAGTTACATGAATTATTGAGCATTAACAAACATTAATGTATTATTATTTTTGTCTTGACTATGAATTAAGGCTTGAGGGACAGAAAATTGACATGCTATGTCACTTGTTCTCTAAAAAGTGACATGGTCTGTCACTTTTTACTCAAAAAGTAACAGAACAATGTATACAAGTTAGAAAAACAAATTTGAATTAAAATTATCTATGTGGTTGATTTGAATGCTCGATTTAACTTGATAATTGTTGTGTATTATAGAGTAACATGAATTATTGAGCATGACCAACCATTAATACATCAATTTTTTATCTTGAATATGAATTGTGGCTTGGGGATTGAAAAGTGACATACTATGTCACTTTTTGCCTAAAAAGTGACATGCTCTGTTACTTTTTGTTCAAAAATGACAGAACAATGTATGCAACTTAGACAAATATTAATGTATCGTTATTTTGCTTTGACTATGAATTAAGGCTTGAGGGATAGAAAATTGACATGCTATGTCACTTGTTGTCTAAAAAGTGATATGGTCTATCACTTTTTACTCAAAAAGTGACATAACAATGTATACAAGTTAGAGAAATAAATTTGAATCAAAATTATCTGTGGTTGATTTGAATACTGGATTTAACTTGATAATTGTTGTGCATTATATAGTGACATGAATCATTGAGCATGACCAACCATTAATGCATCAATTTTTATCTTGAATATGAATTGTAGCTCGGATTGAAAAGTGACATACTATGTCACTTTTTGCCTAAAAAGTGACATGCTCTGTCACTTTTGCTCAAAAAATGATGAACAATGTATGCAACTTAGACAAATATTAATGTATCGTTATTTTACTTTGACTGTGAATTAAGACTTGAAGTATAGAAAATTGACATGCTATGTCACTTGTTCTCTAAAAGTGACATGGTGCATCACTTTTACTCAAAAAGCGACGAGAACAATGTATACAAGTTAGAGAAACAAATTTGAATCAAAATTATCTATGTGGTTGATTTGAATGCTGGATTTAACTTGATAATTGTTGTGCATTATAGAGTGACATGAATTATTGAGCATGACCAACCATTAATGCATCAATTTTTATCTTGAATATGAATTGTGGCTTGGGATTGAAAAGTGACATACTATGTCACTTTTTGCCTAAAAAGTGACATGCTCATCACTTTTGCTCAAAATTGACGTAACAATGTATACAACTTAGACAAATATTAATGTATCGTTATTTTGCTTTAACTATGAATTAAGGTTTGAGGGATAGAAAATTGACATGCTATGTCACTTGTTCTCTAAAAAGTGACATGGTCTGTCATTTTTTACTCAAAAAGTGACAGAACAATGTATACAAGTTAGAAAAACAAATTTGAATCAAAATTATCTATGTAGTTGATTTGAATGCTGGATTTAACTTGATAATTGTTGTGCATTATAGAGTGACATGAATTATTGAGCATGACCAACCATTAATGCATCAATTTTTTATCTTGAATATGAATTGTAGCTTGGGGATTGAAAAGTGACATACTATGTCACTTTTTGCCTAAAAAGTGACATGCTCTGTCACTTTTTGCTCAAAAATGACAGAACAATGTATGCAACTTAGACAAATATTAATATATCGTTATTTTGCTTTGACTATGAATTAAGATTTGAAGGATAGAAAATTGACATGCTATGTCACTTGTTGTCTAAAAGTGATATGGTCCATCACTTTTACTCAAAAAGTGACGTAAAAATGTATACAAGTTAGAGAAACAAATTTGAATCAAAATTATCTATGTGGTTGATTTGAATGCCGGATTTGACTTGATAATTGTTGTGCATTATAGATTGACATGAATCATTGAGCATGACCAACCATTAATGCATCAATTTTTATCTTGAATATGAATTTTGGCTTGGGGATTGAAAAGTGACATACTATGTCACTTTTTGCCTAAAAGTGACATGCTCACATTACTTTTTGCTCAAAAATGACAGTACAATGTATGCAACTTAGACAAATATTAATGTATCGTTATTTTGCTTTGACTATGAATTAAGACTTGAGAGATAGAAAATTGACATGCTATGTCACTTGTTGTCTAAAAGTGACATGGTCTATCACTTTTACTCAAAAGTGACGAACAATGTATACAAGTTAGAGAAACAAATTTGAATTAAAATTATCTATGTAGTTGATTTGAATGTTTGGATTTAACTTGATAATTGTTGTGCATTATAAACCGACATGAATTATTGAGCATGACCAACCATTAATACATCAATTTTTTGTGTTGAATATGAATTGTGGCTTGGGGATTGAAAAGTGACATACTATGTCACTTTTTGCCTAAAAAGTGACATGCTCTGTCACTTTTTACTCAAAATTGACAGAACAATGTATGCAACTTAGACAAATATTAATGTATCGTTATTTTGCTTTGAATATGAATTAAGGCTTGAGAGATAGAAAATTGATATGCTATGTCACTTATTGTCTAAAAAGTGACATGGTCTGTCACTTTTTGCTTAAAAAGTGACAAAACATTGTATGCAACTTAGACAAGCAAATTTGAATAAAAAATCTTCTATGTGACTAATTTAAATGCAGAATTTAACTTGATTTTCGTTGTGTATTATGCAGTGACATAAATTATTGAGCGTGACCAAACTTTAATGTATCATTATTTTGTCTTGAATATGAATTGAGGCTTGGGGATAGAAAAGTGACATGCTATGTCACTTTTTGCTTAATGATACATCTATTTAGGATGATCAAACATTAATGTATCATATGTCAGTGTTTTTTTTACAGATATGGATAAAATAAATGTATTAATCCATTATGGAGGGAATCGGGAACAAGGTAACCAATATACAAATTTTAAAATGGTCGGAATTGTCGTTCCAATAGAATGCACTTATCGCGAACTCAATGGCATGATATATTTAGTTACAAATGTAAGTCCAAATGACACACTCAATAACAATATAATATAAGGTGAAGAAAAACACGCCTCGATGAAGATTTCGCATAATAATTCTCTCACATTTTATTTGGAGCTCAAAAGAAGGAGAAACATCTTGCAAGCTTTCCTTTGTGCATAGATGTCACACCGGTTTCATTATGTCATAGAATTGAAAGTTTTGAAGACATACAACTTTCGGAAGTCGCTCTCGTGAACAAAATGACATAATGCAATTACAAGTTTTTCAAACTCATGGTTCGGCAACAACCTCAGTTCAAAGTCTACCAACTATTGAAGGCTTAGCTGTTGATGTTTCTTCATGTATACCGGGGGTTGAAGAAATGAGTAATGAAACAGGTAGTGAAATTATTTCATTTGTTAGTATGAATGAAATTGCAGAGAAAAAGTTTTTAGGAACAAGACATTGATTAAGAAAAGTATTTCGATGTATGCGATACATAAAAACTTTCGAGTTTAAGGTAAGTAAGTCGGACAAGAAAGAATATGTCTTTGAAATGCATAGATGATAATTGCAAATGGTGTTTTAGAGCTTCAAGACTTGGACGAACAAAAATGTTCAAAATAAGATATATGAGAAACGATCACACGTGCTCAAATAACATCATCTTGGCGGATCACCGCAAGCAACAAGCTCAATAGTAGGAGAATGCATCAAGTACAAGTATGTCTCAACAAAAACAACATACACTCCCACAGACATAATAAGTGACATGATGAATACATACGGAGTGTCGATGAGTTACGAGAAAGCTTGGAGATCTAAGGAAAAAGCATTGGAATTGGTGAGAGGAGATCCGATGTAGTCTTATGAAAATGTTCCAAAGTACTTGTACATGATAGAACAAACAAATCTCGGATCAATTACAAGAATTGAGACTTACGACAACAACAAATTTAAATACCTCTTCATGGCATTAGGAGCATCTATTCGGGGTGGGAGTATTGCGCACCTATAATATTGATTGATGGTACGTTCTTAAAGGAAAATTATGGTGGAACATTATTTACAACATGTACACAAGATGCAAACAACAACATTTTCATATTAGCATTTGGAGTTGGTGACTTAGAAACTAATGATTCATGGGAGTGGTTCTTACTTATGTTAAAAGAAGCTTATGGTGAGCGATAAGGATTGTGTATAATCTCAGATGGTCATAAAAGCATAAAAAGTGCAATCCATAAGGTGTATAAGAATTCAATGCATGGTCTATGTTCCTACCACCGCTACAAAATTTAAAGTCAACATTTGGCAAAAAAAAATGGAAAGAACATTACACAACCATTCAATAGAGTCGCTAGAGCCTCCACGAAAAATGATTTTGAGTTCCATATGAAACAACTCGATGAAATCCACAAAGGGATTTGATCACATCCGGTATGTACAAAAATATTTATTTTGAATGCATAATAACAATGTATTCAAGAAATGATTAATATTTTGATTGTTCTTTATCTGAGGAAGAGATTGGTTACCACAAGTGGTCAAGGGCATACATGACAAATAACGGGTTTTCTACAATGACTTCAAATATAGTTGAATCAAGAAATTCGATAACAAAAACAACAAAAGGTTGTCCTATAGAACTTTTATTGGAATCCTTGAGATATTTGTTGCAAGAATGGTTTGTGAAGCACTTAAACGATCTTGCGGGCAACCTTCACAAAACTTGCAAACAAACAAGAAAAATATTGAGAGAGAAATCCATGGAATCGAAGAAATTGAAGGTAAAATGCTATAAATTGCATGAACTAAATATCATTTATATGCTAGAGTGTTATTGTAATGAAAACATGCATGTACCAACAAAGGATATAGTCTGCTTTTTGAAAAGTGATAGTGTGTGTGTTTTTACGAGTAAAAGTGACATAGTGTGTCACTTTCTTACTATAAAGTGACATGACTTGGATTTCATATCGCCTATGGCTCTAATTATAATTACATATCGAAGAGAAGGTTTATGATTTTGAAATCTTATTATATCGATTGTTATTGTAATGAAAATATGCTTATCTAAAAAAAGTGACATAGTGTGTCACTTACTTAGTATAAAGTGGCATCACAATATGCTTATCTAAAAAAGTGACATAGGTTGTCACTTTCTGAATAAAAAGTGACAGATTGTGTCACTTTCTGAGTAAAAAGTGACATAGTGTGTCACCTTCTTATTATAGAGTGGCATGACTTGGATTTCATATCGTCTATGGCTCTATTTATAATTACATATCAGTAGAAGGTTTATGATTTTGAAATCTTATTATATCTGATTGTTATTTTAATGAAAATATGCTTATCCAAAAAAAGTGCAATAGGTTGTCACTTTTTGAATAAAAAGTGACAGAGTGTGTCACTTTCTTAGTATAAAGTGGCATGACTTGGATTTCATATCGTCTATGGCTCTATTTATAATTAAATATCAGTAGAAGGTTTATGATTTTGAAATCTTATTATATCTGATTGTTATTGTGATGAAAATATGCTTATTTAAAAAAAGTGACATAGGTTGTCACTTTCTGAATAAAAAGTGACAGAGTGTGTCACTTTCTGAGTAAAAAGTGACATAGTGTTCAATTTTTCAAGAGTTGGAGTTAAATGTTATGAAAGCATGATTTAATTGTCGTAGTTTATTAATACATTATTTTCTTGCATTATTTGCACAGGCATCGACTTCAAGTTCAATAATATACCAAGTCAATGATATTTGTGCCTCATATGTGGTGAATATTGAAGAAAAGACATGTACATGCAATCAATTCCAAGTGGACAAAATCCCATGTGCACACGCATTGGCAGTTATTGCAAAGATAAAGGAAGATTCATATTTGTATTGTTCAAAATATTACACAATAGAGATGTACGTCCAAACATACAAGAGTACAGTTTACCCACTTGGAGATCGCAATGATTGGAATATACCAGATGATGTAAAAGCAAGAATAGTTTTGACTCCTGATCCAAAAAGAAAATCTGGACGATCTAAAGAGAAAAGAATACCATCAAAAGGAGAAAAAAAGCAAAGTACAAAATGTAGTAGATGTGGAAAGTATGGCCACAATCGAAGATCGTGTCAAACTCCAGCACCTTTGAAGAAGAAGCCACAAAAGAAAAGAAAGTTACAAGATTTATAAGTTTTTATTTTTATTTGGAAAAGTATCACTTATTCATTCTTATTGGGTTTTCTATTCAAAATAGTGTTAACATTCATGTGCTTTGCTTTTTATAGGTCATGATATTATAGTGGAATGTAAAACTTATCATTTAACACTAAATTGTATACATGATACTTCAACTATTAAAGGAATTTGATAAATACCGAAATTGTAACTTTTAGAACAAAAAGTGACACACTATGTCACTTTTTGAACAAAAAGTGACACTTTGTGTCACTTTTGCATATTAGTTTTTCTTTTCAAATTCGTGTGACGCACATATTTGTTCGTTAGAACAAAAAGTGACGCACATTGTCACTTTTATAATGAAAAGTGACACACTATGTCTTTTGTTCATTATTAAAACTCCTAACATGGTTGTCAAAGTGTATACATAATTTCCATAATTTAAGAATAAAAAGTGACACACATGGTTACTTTTATAATAAAAAGTGACACACTATGTCACTTTTATAACGAAAAGTGACACACTATGTCGTTTGTTCGTTATTAAAACCACTAACATGGTCACAAAGTGTATACATAATTTTCATAATTTAACAAAAAGTGACAAACTATGTCACTTTTAGAACAAAAATGATGACTCACATCGTCACTTTTATAATGAAAAGTGACACACTATGTTGTTTGTTCGTTATTAAAACTCCTAACATGGTCATCAAAGTGTATACGTGATTTTCATAATTTAAGAACAAAAAGTGACACACTATGTCACTTTTAGAACAAAAAGTGACAGACGCTGTCACTTTTTGTTCTAAAAGTTACACACTATGTTGTTTGTTCGCTATTAAAACTCCTAACATGGTCACAAAGTATATACATGATTTTCATAATTTAAGAACAAAAAGTGTTCGTTATTAAAACTCCTAACATGGTCACAAAAGTGTATACATGATTTTCATAATTTAAGAACAAAAAGTGACACCTTTGTGTCACTTTTTAGAACAAAAAGTGACACACGCCGTTACTTTTATAATGAAAAGTGACACACCATGTCACTTTTACAACGAAAAGTGACCTACTATGTCACCCGCTTAGTTATTAAAACCCATAACTTAGTCACAACATGAATAGCATGTCACCAGATACAAAAATATTTTGTACTTACATTTTTGCAAAGAAACTTTCAAAACCTACATTGTTAATCTCATTTACATGAAACTACATTCACCATATACACTACATTTACATGTCATATGTAGTCCTACTACAAAAATATTATTTACAAAAAATTGAGCTTTCTCTGTCTTGTCAAATATCCTTTGCCACCCAATCATTATCAGTGTCATAATTCTCCACTTGCTTCTTCTTGGCATACACATACAATTGAGTGGCCAAGTATTTTCGAACCTGTACAATATTGAATGTCTTTGGCATCTCATTCAACATTCCATTGATTAAATACTCAGCATATTTAATCACATAGATTCCACAATCACCACTGCAAAGAACAAAATGAAACATTAACAAATAATTGAAGGCAAACCATACATTTCTATCTATTCAACATATAAAAATTCAAACTTTTAAAAAGCAAACTAACTCGTTCTTTTGCTATGGTAGTTTTGGAACCAACTTTACACCAAGTGGTTTTAGTGCCTCTTGTTCTATAATATTTTTGCCGTCGAAGAACCTGGTGTTATACAAAAGATGAGGAATAATAACTGAAAATAGTTTAACAGCTTCAAGTACAACAAGCTTCTTGACCACCTTAGTGTAGGAATTATAAATATTCAAGCACATCTCCTAGATGTCAAAATGACAAAGAAGCCAATGAGCCGAGTTATACATCCTCAAAGGCATAAGGATATGGTCAACTTCTCGCCAACTTGTGTTGCAAGGCATGTACAATCCAATTGGATACGACAGTAGAGAAGTTTGCTTAACAAGGACTAGTGGATCCTTCAAAAAATCATCATACAACCCCCTAACTTGGCTGTCAAAGGCAAAGTCCGTTGTTGTAGCATTGAATTTTATACCCTGTCCATACCTTAACATCTTTCGCAAATAATAAAAACACACATCCATATGCTACAAAACAAGTGTATAAAAAAGAATCAGCAATGTATTAATAAATTTTATACATAAATCTTAAACCAAACAACTAACAAACAAAAACTTCTTCGTGTCATCCAAAAGCCTCATTGCTTGTCACTAATTCATACCACCATAGTTTAGAAGAGATTGAAACATCATTTGAAGTAGAAGCTAGGCCTAATCTTAACATTCTCATCATTGAAATGATTAACTCAGCATTACAAAAAGAAATGTCACATACAATTACACTAGTACAAATTTTGTAACATGCATTGACAATATGAATTGAGACTTTAGATAGAAAAGTGACACGCTCTGTCACTTTTTTCCTAAAAGTGACATGCTATGTCACTTTTTGTCTAAAAAGTGACATGGTCTGTCACTTTTTGTTCAAAAAGTGACAGAACAATGTATGCAAGTTAGACAAACAAATTTGAATCATAATCATCTATGTGGTTGATTTAAATGCAAGATCTAACTCAATATTTGTTGTGTATTATGAAGTGACATGATTTATTGAGCATGATCAAACATTAATATATCGTTTTTTTGTCTTGAATATGAATTGAGGCTTGGAGTTAGAAAAGTGACGTGCTATGTCACTTTTTGTTTAAAAAGTGACATGGTCTGTCACTTTTTGCTCAAAAAGTGACAGAACAAATATTAATGTATCGTTATTTTGTCTTGAATATGAATTGAGGCTTGGGGATAGAAAAGTGACATATCATGTCACTTTTTGTCTAAAATATGACATGGTCTATCACTTATTGCTCAAAAAGTGACGAACAATATATATAAATTAGAGAAACAAATTTGAATCAAATCATCTATGTGGTTGATTTGAATGTAGGATTTAACTTGATATTTGTTGTGCATTATATAGTGACATGAATTATTGAGCATGAACAATCATTAATGCATCAATTTTTTATATTGAATATGAATTGTGGCTTGGGGATTGAAAAGTGACATACTCTGTCACTTTTTGCCTAAAAAGTGATATGCTCTGTCACTTTTTGCTCATAAATGACAGAACAATGTAAACAGGTTACTCAAACACATTTGAATAAACAATCTTCTCTATGGTTGATTTAAATGCAAGGTCTAACTTGTTATTTGTTGTGCATCATGGAGTGACATGAATTATTGAGCATGATCAAACATTTATGTATCGTTTTTTTTTTCCTTGAATATGAATTGAGGCTTGGAATTAGAAAAGTGACATGCTCATCACTTTTTGCTTAAAAAGTGACATGCTATGTCACTTGTTGCTTAAAAATGATGAAACATTGTATGAAACTTAGACAAACATTAATGTATCGTTATTTCGCCTTGAATATGAATTGAGGCTTGTGGATAGAAAAGTGACATGCTATGTCACTTTTTGTTTTAAAAGTGACGTGGTCCATCACTTTTTGTCTAAAAAGTGACATGGTCATCACTTATTGCTCAAAAAGTGATGTAACAATGTATACAAGTTAGAGAAAGAAATTTGAATCAAAATCATCTATGTGGTTGATTTGAATGCGAGGATTTAACTTGATATTTATTGTGCATATATACAAAGACATGAATTATTGAGCATGAACAACCATTAATGCATCAATTTTTATCTTGAATATGAATTGTGACTTGGGATTGAAAAGTGATATATTCTGTCACTTTTGCCTGTGGGTGACATGCTCGCCACTTTTTGCTCAAAAGTGACAGAACAATGTATGCAAGTTACACAAACATATTTGAATAATAAATCTTTTCTATGGTTGATTTAATTTTTACACAAACACATTTGGATAAAAATAATGTGTCACTTTCTTATTAAAAGTGACATTATGTCACATACTTACTTGTTTTTCGTCACCAACCCTTCCTTGTACCAACTCTCGAATGCTTCCACATCCGTGCAAATGGGGGCACAACCCAACTTTGAATGCAAACGTACCTTCACCACACGCCCGTAGTAGAAGTTCCCATTGTAGAAGTACCCACCGTAGAAGTACCCACAATGAGAATCAAATTGATTTACCCATGGGGACCGAAGAAGTCTGCAGAGTTTCTTTTGCCTCTTCAGGGCGCATCCGGAGTGACTTCATCATCCGTCTAAAATGTCGCAAAATAATTAAAAGTGTCAAGTTATATTGTGCGAACACACAAAAATAAGTCTTTCAAATGAAAAATAATCAAACAAACATTTGCCTCTTCATGCTTATGTTTAGCTAAAACAGTTGCTGCAATCTCATCAATTTTTTGCCAATCCTCATCTTTCAATTCAACATCATCATCATTTACATCAACAGTCTGAATAAAAACGTACAAAAAGATTACTTTTTGCAATCCAAAAAACAGATTTAACAAAGTAAAAACACAAAATAAAATGTGAAAAAAATACATCTTGATGAATTTTTTTGGCTAAACTATGAGCAGCAACATCATCAACAATCTTCCAGTCCTCTTCATTAAAATTTATTATATCTTCATCAATAGACTGAATAAAAATAAATAAGTCACATTATATAGTGCACAATAACAAAAAATTAAAAATACAATTTATTTGGAATTGAATAATACATTTTCCACATTAGTTTCAGCTGACATCTCAATACTTTTTCTAGTCGAATCAAACTCAATACCCAATGAAAAACTAGGACAATCAGTTGCATTCTTTTTCATGCCCATTGTATCATTAGCAACATTTTCTGCAGCATTCTAGACATAAGAATAAATAAAAAGTCTCATACATATCTATATAAAAAGTGACATAAATCTCTTAAAAGTGACATACTCATAGTAAAAAGTGACATACTTAGAGCAAAAAGTGACACACTTATAGCGAAGTGTGACGATGTCACTTTCTTAGCAAAAAGTGACAAACTTGTCCAAAAGTGACATAGATCAAAAATGTGACATACCTTCAACATTTGCAAGTCATTCACTTTGCTTTCAACATTTGCCACCCGTTCTAGAATTTTTTCATTTGATTTCACTTTCTCTTCAAGTTGTTTTATTTGTTTCTCAAGTTGAATATTAAATTGAACTTTGAGTTCAAGCTCGACAAGTCGATTCTCGAATTTCTTCATTCGATTGTATTTTCGACTCTATATCCGCCAAGCGTTTCAAAATAATTTCATTTGATTCCACTTTTCCTCATTTACGCGCAGACGTTTCAAAATTTCTTCATTTGATTGAAGTTTCACATCAATCTACGCTAGACGTTTTAATATTTCTTCATTTGATTCGTAACGTCTCAAAAAAATACAAAATCGAGAAAACACATAATCATAAGAAACAATAAACAAAAAGGTATAGAAAGCATAAAAGGTAAATAAATGCTCAAAAACTCAACTATCTTTTTTTTTCTTCAACTTTGAAGAACTGTCACATCGCCAACTAATGTTTCTTGTCTTCAGAATCATCAACTTTGATGATGAATAACAGGATGCTCAAAGTTGTCATCGCCATCGTGGTTTTGCCCTTGAGATTTGCAATTCTCAAACAACCCCTCAAAGATATGCCACCTCCTTCTCCGCGTCGCTTATTGTAACGTCATTAACTTCTATCTCGCAAAAACACATATTCATAAATTTAAAATAAGAAACAGTAATAAAAAATATAAAACAAAATTGCATAAATAATAAATAGAGTTTACTTTAATCAAGTCAAAAATACGTTTGTGCAATTGTAAAGATGTCAAATGCACATTAGAACTCCAGCTCAAGATCCGAGAAGTGATGGCTTGTACTTCACACATAAAAAATTTTCTGAGCTATTGCGGGAATAGACTCAGTATATCCAAACTTGGAAAGCAAGAAGAAAACCATTAAGCCTATACTCCAAATTTTTTGAAGAATCTAACTTCATGATCCTCTTCCTGAATGCACCCTTCAAAGACATTAAAGTCAAACTATATAACTCTTTCCCCCATGGAAAAAATTCCATTTCACCCGATTCAACAAGTACAAAATTGAATCATCAACATATTTATGGTATGATGTGGCAAATAAGAATGACGAAATAAGATAAATAATACCAACATCCACCATATCCTTGTCAACAGATGTCGGATGGCAACTCTTTAAACACATTTTCAACACACTCTGTTGAAATGCTATCATATTTCTTGAAATATTTGTCCTTAATAATACTACTACGCGATTACGTACTTGGTAAAATCACCATTACCCACGCAATCAAGTCCGGACATTAGACAAAATTCTTCAATGTAAAATCGACCGGTTTGCCACATCGATGTTGAACCATAATTCATTTACATTTGGTTGCTTTACCGCCTTAATAACAATCGGTGAATCAACCGAGCACGAATCACGGTTTCTTTTAAATCAAGATATGGTCCAAAGCATGTTTCCTTAAACATTTGCTTTTGTGTTTCAAAGAAGCTTGTCGTTTAAGGTTTTGATCACTATATGGGGTGAGTAGAAGGTGACTTTTCCAGGAAACCAATAGGTCTGGGGAATCAATAGCTCCCAGTCCTACAAAAAAAATAACAAAGATGGTTAGTTAAATAATAATTTTATAGAATGAACACATAAAAAGTGAAAAGTGACATGCTCTGTCACTTTTTAACAAACATCTCCAAAAGGTGGCATTCATCTCTTCAAAATGATATATATCCAAATATGTGACATTCAACTCTTTAAAAGTGACATACATCTCAAAAATACATTGATCATACAATCTATTTGCTAGCTTAGATGTTCTTACTTATTGTTTTTATATATTACATAAAAGTGACATGATGTGTCACTTTTTACCTAAAAAGTGACATGCTATGTCACTTTTTAAGTAAAAAGTGACAAACATCTTCAAAAAGTGGCATACATCTCTTCAAAATGATATATTCTAAAAATGTGACAAGGGTCTTTTTAAAAGTGACATACATCTCAAAACACACGGTGATCTTACAATCTATTTGTTAGTTTGGATGTTCATACTTATTGTTTTTAAATATTACATAAAAGTGACATGATCTGTCATTTTTTACTTAAAAAGTGACATGCTCTATCACTTTTTAAATAAAAAGTGACAAACATCTTCAAAAAGTGACATACATCTCTTCAAAATGATATATATCCAAATATGTGACATTCAACTCTTTAAAAGTGACATACATCTCAAAAATACAGTGATCATACAATCTATTTGTTAGTTTGGATGTTCATACTTATTGTTTTTATATATTACATAAAAGTGACAAACATCTTCAAAAAGTGGCATACATCTCTTCAAAATGATATATTCTAAAAATGTGATAGTAGGTCTCTTTAAAAGTGACATACATCTCAAAAACACAGTGATCTTACAATCTATTTGTTAGTTTGGATGTTCATACTTATTATTTTTATATATTATATAAAAGTGACATGATCTCGCCTTTTTACTTAAAAGTGACATGCTCTGTCACTTTTTTAAATAAAAAGTGACAAACATCTTCAAAAAGTGACATACATCTCTTCAAAATGATATATATCCAAATATGTGATATTCAACTCTTTAAAAGTGAGATACATCTCAAAAACACACAATTGATCATACAATCTATTTGTTAGTTTAGATGTTCATACTTATTGTTTTTATATATTACATAAAGTGACATGATGCATCACTTTTTAAGTAAAAAGTGACAAACATCTTTAAAAAGTAGCATACATCTCTTCAAAATAATATATTCTAAAAATGTGACAGCAGATCTCTTTAAAAGTGGCATACATCTCAAAAACACAGTGATCTTACAATCTATTTGTTAGTTTGGATGTTCATACTCATTGGTTTTATATATTACATAAAAGTGACATCATCTGTCACTTTTTACTTAAAAAGTGACATGCTCTGTCACTTTTTGAATAAAAAGTTCTGTCACTTTTTAAATAAAAAGTGACAAACATCTTCAAAAAGTGACATACATCTCTTCAAAATGATATATATCCAAATATGTGACATTCAACTCTTTAAAAGTGACATACATCTCAAAAACACAGTGATCATACAATCTATTTGTTAGTTTGGATGTTCATACTTATTGTTTTTATATATTACATAAAAGTGACATGATCTGTCACTTTTTACTTAAAAAGTGACATACCATGTTACTTTTTAAGTAAAAAGTGACAAACATCTTCAAAAAGTGGCATACATCTCTTCAAAATGATATATTCTAAAAATGTGACAGTAGATCTCTTTAAAAGTGACATACATCTCAAAAACACAGTGATCTTACAATCTATTTGTTAGTTTGGATGTTCATACTCATTGGTTTTATATATTACATAAAAGTGACATGATCTGTCACTTTTTACTTAAAAAGTGACAAACATCCTCAAAAAGTGACAAACATCTTCAAAAAGTGGTATATACCTCTTCAAAATGATATAGCTATAAAAATGTGACATTCATCTCTTTTAAAGTCACATATATATACAACAACAGTGATCATAAAGTCTATTTATTAGTTTGCACATTCAAAATTATTGTACCTATATAAGTAAAATTGACAAACATCTCTTAAAAGTGACGTAGATCTCTTTAAAAGTGACATAAATCTCCAAAACAATGATCATACAATCTATTTCTTAGTTTGGATATTCATACTTATTGTATTTATATATTACATAAAAGTGACGTCTTTCTCACTTTTTTAAATAAAAGTGATACTTTCACACTTTTTAAGTAAAAGTGACAAACATCACCAACAAGTGACAAACATCTTCATAAAGTGGCATATACCTCTTCAAAATGATATAAATATAAAATATGACATTCATCTCTTTTAAAGTCACATATATATACAACAACAGTGATCATAAAGCCTATTTACTAGTTTGCACATTCAAACTTATTGTACCTATATAAGTAAAAATTGACAAACATATCTTAAAAGTGACGTAGATCTCTTTAAAAGTGACATAAATCTCAAAAAACAGTGATCATACAATCTATTTCTTAGTTTGGATATTCATACTTATTGTATTTATATATTACATAAAGTGACGATGCCTCCTGTCACTTTTAAGTAAAAAAAGTGACAAACATCACCAAAAAGTGACAAACATCTTCAAAAAGTGACATGGATCTCTTTAAAATTGATATAAATCTTAAAAAATAGTGGAATGTTCAAAAATCATATGTTAGTTGGATGTTCAAACTTATTGCATTAATTTTTAGTTTGCATGTTTAAACTTATTGCATTTGGAATATGAACTAACATATTAAACGAGAAGGGACATATCAAACTTATTGCATTTGGTATATCATTGATTTGGCAATGGTTTCAATGTGTTATTGGATTCCTAAACGCACCATCATCAACCAGCTTAATCATTGAAAATGTATATGCAATTTCACGTAACAAAATCCTCAAAATGTAAAAATTTCAATCATCAACCATTGTCACCGATTCTCCTAAAGTCAATATCATAAATTGAATAATAATGGAAAACATAAATTGAATTAACAAAGCAATCGAAAAAAATATAGAAATACAGAATAAACGAACAATATTTTTCATCTTTTTTGAAGATCCTTCCGCTGAACTACACTTTCTCTTCATCCTTGAAGATTCTGCAACGATGATTTCGCCTTCTCCAACCATGTTGAACAATATAGTGTTAAAATATAGAAGAAACGAATGAAACTATGAATTAGCGAGTGAATTTGAGAAATTTCGCCGTAAATCGCAGAAAAAAAAAAACGTAAGGAAGGGTTTAAGGCACTAAAGTAATTAATTTTCCATTTTACCCCTCCATTCGATATATTAAAGAAGTCTACTTTTCAATTTTTTAAAAATAACCGTATTTTTCAATTTTTTTGAAAAATAAAGTAAGGGGCCTAATTTCCACATAAAATAATTATAAAAACGCAGAAATTTTGCCTGGCGATCCTATTCCCGGGCGATCGCCCAGGTGGAGCAAATTGGCCCATGTTTCTGGTTTCGATTCTTTGGCCTACTCGCCCGGCTTAGCCCCAAATTGTAACTCTTTTTCTTTTGCACTTTGGTCTTTCTTGTTTCAACAGCCATCAGTTTGGTCTTTCAATTTTAGGTTTTAGTCATTTCAGTCCTTCATCTTTTCATAACATTTTATTTGGTCCTTCAACTTTACATAATCTCCACTTTGATCCTTCAACTTTCAATTGAATGCAATTGAGTCCCCATACTTTTGAGATATCTTATAATTTATCGCTCTTTTCATCCAATCTTCTCCAATTGTTCACAAATGAGTCCAAAACTGAAATAGAAACAATAATAAACCAGATTAAGTAAAAATCACTATATGACAGAATAAATACTTAATTTAAAGGCCAAAATAAGTGCACAAAACGCACTTATCAATAATAATGATATACTTTTTTTTTAACCAAAAAAGATAATAATAAACATGTTATCCAAATAATTATTATATATATAACTTTTATTTAGATAAATAATTTTATTCACAAACAAAAAGGCCTCTTGGTACTTCTCAGCCCCCTAAAACTATTTAATGGCTAGCTATGCTCGTGACAGCATAAACTAGATTACATAGGGGCTGCTTGTTTCTGGTCGTTGGATATAATTTCAAATTGATGTATGATATCTTACCTATGCAAAAATAATTAATTAAATGAAACAATAATTCCCCTCACTAATAAAAAATGTACGACGGCACTTGCAGAAGCAAAGCAAAATGAAAGGATAAGAATAGTAGTGTTTAGTAGTTGAAACTTGAATGGCTGGAGGAAGGAGGCTCGAATTGTGTCTAACATCCGTCCATTAAGGGTTTTTCCTAGGAACCGACAATTCTATACTTCAAAGAGTAAATTACGGCACTTTCATCCCTGACTTTTATTTTTTACTTACTTTGTCCCAAACATTGAAAACTGGTCATTTATCCAAATGGACAAATTCTATCCATTTTTCCATTAATCAACTAATTTGACCAACATATTCAAAAATCAAAAGGACAAAATTGTCATTCAATTACTCTTAATTAAAATATTAAAAAAATGAAATTGAAAAATTCATAAAACAAAAAACAAAGGAAAATAATTAAAAAAAAACCAAAAAATTAAAGAGAAAAAAAAAGGTCATATTCTCCATCCCACCCTCTACCCATAGCCATTGCCACCACCATGTCAAGACCAAAATCGAGGGGAAATTTCCTTTCTAGTTTGCTGCCAATAATGACAAAAACACCAGGCAATCCCCCTTGATTTTGGCATGGGTGGTGTGATTGTGGATAGGGATGGTAAAAATATCCGATCCACCCCAAACTCGATAAATACTCGATCTGCAAATCAGCGGAGCGGATCGGATCATGTGTGATCCGATCCGATTCGCTCCGTTTGAAAAATATAAAAGAAAAATTAGAAAAAAGTAGTAAAATTTGTTTTAATGTTTGTTTAATTTTTTTAATGACAATTGACAAAAAAAAATAAAAAATAAAAAACGGATCAGTATGCGAATCAAAGCACTAATTCACCTTAATGGGATCCGATCCGCCCCGAGAAATGACAGATCAATTTACGAATTTGAATCTTCTAAAATTAATTCAGGACGAATACGGATCAGGCCGATCCAATCCGAATCCACCCAGTTGCCATCACCAATTATAGATATGGATGTGGTGGAGAAGAATATATTTTTTAAAATAAAATTTTCGTTGTTAAATATTATAATTAAGAATAATAGAATGAAAATTTGTTTATTTTTATTTTTGAGTGTGCTCGTTAAATGGGTTGATCAACGGAAAAATAGATGGAAAGAGAATAAAGTAACTAAAAAAACAAAGTTCGGAGACAAAAATTCAAATGCAATCAAAATGAATTCTGTTTATACTAACATTTATCTATTAATAAACTACTAACCATTTACAAATTAGATAAGAATAAAATTGTCAAATTAATTAAATTTGTATAATCTAGACATGATTAGAATAAAAAAAGATTAAAAATGGAGTTACTTACTCAACTAATATGTTTGTTAAACGTCATTTATTTTAAATTAATTATTAAAGTTTTATTTTTTGTATATTTATTTTTCGAATTAACAAAAATAATTACATTAAACTATAGAAAAATATGACGTGGTGAATCAATTATGAACAAAATTATGTGAACCAAATCCATAAATAAGGTAAAGAAGCCTTATAACAGGGGTAAAAAGTGAAAATGCTTAAATATAGAGGGGCTCCACAGCAACTTTGAATTGAATACCGTCACGCCAAATTCGTGAGAGAGAGAGAGAGAGTCTTCACTCTTCAGAGTTCAGCGCCAAAGACTCGGCCATATCGATATTACTTGTAAGATTCTTCATCTTCTATTCTACTCTTCTTCAGTTTTCCTCTCATAATTTTCATTAATTTGTATCTATATATAGGAACCAGCACTGTTAGTGATAAATTATTTTGATGCAGGAACGAGAAAATTTGTGAATTGGTATATAAATCGTGAAGGTCACTCAACAGAGAAATTTGATATAATTTAGATGAAAATTTGTGGGAATTATGGAAGATGGGTTTATTGCTTGTTATTTGTGATTTTGGGCAGTGTTTAATTTTGGAAAAGTTCTGTGTGTAATTTTGTGGCTGCGAAGTGATAATGTTTTCAAAAACAGGTAGTAGTAGGAAGAAAATCGGTGAGAATTCAGGGGATGGGATGTTTTTGAAAGACCTTGGAACTATAAATAAAGGCCTATATATGGATAAAACGTGGCCGAGGGCTGCAATTCCTACAATTAGTAGTCGATCCAAGGCTGTGGAGAAATCCCATTTGCCTGAATCCAAAATGGCTGTGGAGAAATCCCATTTGCCTGAATCCAAAACAAAGCCGAAGGATGCTAATAATACTAAAAATTCACTTGATAAGAATAAGAAGTCCATTTGGAGTTGGAAAGGGATAAAGGCCTTGACCCATATCCGAAACCGTAGGTTCAACTGTTGTTTCTCGCTCCAAGTCCATTCCATTGAGGGGTTACCAGCCACTTTTAATGACGTTAGTCTTGTTGTGTACTGGAAGAGGCGGGAGGGTGAGTTGATGACGGTCCCAGTCAGGGTTCATCAAGGAGTAGCCAAGTTTGAGGAACAGTTGTTGACTCATAAGTGCTCTGTTTATGGGAGTAGGAGCGGACCATACCATTCTGCAAAGTATGAGGCGAAGCATTTTTTGGTGTATGTTTTGGTGTATGATGCTCCCGAGCTGGATTTGGGGAAGCATCGGGTTGACTTGACAAGGTTGCTTCCTCTAACTTTGGAGGAGTTGGAAGAGGAGAAGAACTTGGGAAAGTGGACGACTAGTTTCAGGTTATCTGGTAAGGCTAGAGGTGCGACTATGAATGTCAGCTTTGGATATGTAGTAATTGGGGATGATACTTCTGTTGATGGGCAGATGTCTCTGATTCAAAGCTTGAGGCAGGACCGTGCAAGTACAACAGAACTTGGTGAATTGGATCACAAAAATGAGCTTAATATTCCACATGTAGGAAGTGTTCCTGCAAGGTCGTCTACTTCAAATCTGCCTGCAGAAGATATAAAGGAACTTCATGAGGTTATGCCAATATCAAGGTCCAAACTGTCAGATTCAGTGAAGATACTCTATCAGAAGCTTGATGAAGAGAATTCTTCAGTTGATTATAAACTGGAGGCTGATTCTTTTTCTGAACCTGCCAGTTCTCTCAAACCTAATACATGTGCCTCTGATGCTGGGAAGGAAAGTTCTGAAACCGAATGGGAAACTACTGAGGGTTCTGTCGTAGAGAAAGCGATAGAAGACTCTGAAAAAGAGAACGTGCAGTCAGACGTTGGTGCATTGAACTTTGCACAGGGTTCTGATGGAGAGAGTCTTGAAAATGCCACCATCAAGGTTCCCCTTGACAGGGGTATCCCCCTTCTTCCCTCTGTTGAAGAAATTGGTTGTCGAAGAGATGATCCATCAATAAGTGACCACAATTCTGAACAGAGTGAAGTTTGCACCAGAGAATCGCTAATAGAAGGACTGGAGACAGCATTGACTTCCTCAGATTTGGTGAATGAAGGATTTGATTCTCAAGAAGATGAAAGCGATGTTTTACACCAGGAGAAGTCCTTTGAGATTAAGTCGAATTATAGAGATGTCCCCCTGTCACTGGAGACAGCACAAGGTTCTGATGGAGAGGGTCTTGAAAATGCCAGCACCATCAAGGTTCCCCTTGACAGGGATGTCCCCCTTCTTCCCTCTGTTGAGGAAATTGGTTGTCGAAGAGATGAGCCATCAATAAGTGACTACAATTCTAAACAGAGTGAAGTTTGCACCAGAGAATCGCTAATAGGACTGGAGACAGCATTGACTTCTTCCTCAGATTTGGTGTATGAAGGATTTGATTCTCAAGAAGATGAAAGTGATGTTTTACACCAGGAAAAGTCCTTCGAGATTCAGTCGAATTATAGAGATCATAGGAAGGGAAAATCCCTTAGCTTGGATGATGTCAATGAATCTGTGGCTAGTGAATTCTTGGAGAGACTGGAGATAGAGCATAGCCCATTTGGCTTGAGTTCTGAAAGTGAGCCTGAGTCCCCAAGAGAGCGCCTACTGAGGCAATTTGAGAAGGATGCTCTCTCCGGTGGGAGTTCTTTATTCAACTTTGATATGGACAATAACTCATCAGAGTTTGTTAATGACTTTCAAAGTGATTCTGTATGGGAACCCATTTATGAGGACTTCCATAACTCATCAATGTTTCAGGATTATGAGGAGATGACTAAGATAGAAACTGATGCAGTGAGGACTAAAACAAGGGCCTCAGTGTTGGAGGGATTGGAGACTGAAGTTTTGATGCGTGAGTGGGGCTTAAATGGGGATGCCTTTCAACATTCTCCACCTAGTAGCTCAGGTGGGTTTGGGAGTCCAATTGATGTGCCTCCTGAAGATCCTCAGCAGCTGCCTCCCCTTGCAGAAGGTTTAGGTTCCTTTATTCAGACCAAAAATGGAGGATTTTTGCGCTCAATGAATCCAGTGCTTTTTAAGAATGCCAAAAATGGAGGGAGCTTAGTAATGCAGGTGTCTAGTCCTGTGGTAGTTCCTGCTGAAATGGGTTCTGGTATAATAGACATACTTCAGGGTCTGGCCTCTGTCGGAATTGAAAAACTCTCCATGCAAGCAAATAAGTTGATGCCTTTGGAAGATATAACTGGGAAGACAATGCAACAAATAGCATGGGAAGCTTCATCCAGTCTGGATGAGTCCGAGAGGTTTGCTGTTACTATTTCAGCAATGAAAAATATATTTTTACGTAACTAATCAACATCTCAACAATTACACCAATTATATTTCTCTTGATTTGTTTGGCCCTGTTTCAGGCAAGGTTTATTGCAGCATGAATCAGAACATGCACAAAATATCTCTCTCGAGGAAATGAGAGTAGAAGCAAAATCCTCTGGGTCCAGGTTAAATAAGTTCAATTCAGGTTCACTTGGCAGTGACTCGGAATATGTATCCTTGGAAGATCTTGCTCCTTTCGCAATGGATAAAATTGAAGCCCTTTCAATTGAGGGCTTGAGAATACAATCTGGCATGTCAGATGAGGATGCATCTTCAAACATTAGCCCACAATCCATAGGTGGATTTTCAGCTCTTAAGGGAAAGACAGTCGATGTTGGTGGCTCCGTAGGTCTTGATGGAACTGGTGGATTGCAACTGCTGGACATTAAAGACAACGGTGAAGATATTGATGGTTTGATGGGCCTATCTCTAACACTCGACGAATGGATGAGGCTGGATTCTGGTGAAATTGACGATGAAGATCTCATCAGTGAGCGAACCTCCAAAATTCTGGCAGCTCATCATGCTACTTCATTAGATTCGTTTCATGGAAGATCACGGGGGGAGAAGAGACGAGGCAAAGGTAGGAAGTGTGGTTTGTTGGGTAATAACTTCACTGTTGCATTGATGGTGCAGTTACGTGATCCTTTGCGGAACTATGAGTCGGTTGGTACTCCGATGCTTTCTCTCATTCAAGTTGAGAGAGTTTTTGTCCCACCTAAACCTAAAATCTACAGCACAGTTTCGCAAGCAAGGAGCTATGACAAAGAAGAAGAAGAGAGCAAGACTGCAAAAAGTGAGAACATAATTGAGGAGTCCAAAGAAGACAAAATCCACGAAGAAGTACCCGTTCCTCAATACAAAATCACTGAGGTGCATGTTGCAGGTTTGAAGATTGAAGCGGGTAAAAAGAAGTTATGGGGTTCCAGTAATCAAGAAAAGTCTGGTTCTCGTTGGTTGCTTGCCAATGGAATGGGAAAGAAGAAGCATCCACTGATGAAGTCGAAGGCGATTGCCAACTCCTCTGCACCAGCTTCTTCACCAGCAACAACTACAGTGCTGCCCGGTGATACCTTGTGGAGCATCTCTTCTCGAGTTCATGGAACAGGGGCTAAATGGAAGGAACTTGCCACTCTAAATCCTCATATTCGGAATCCAAATGTTATTTTCCCAAATGAAAAAATCAGATTGTGCTAGGACTGAAACTATATTTTCTCTTAAGTGGACGACTTCTGATAGTGTGTACCCATAGGAAAAATATTGTTATGGTACCGAATGCCATTTTAGTGCAGCAAAGCTGGGTATATCTTCCTGAGAGCTGGTGTTTTAATGGAATGCGAGGATTGCTCTTGAGATCACTCTAAAAGTTAATGAGCGAATCTTGTCTCTATACAAGACGCGGTTAATCAATCTGCGTATGTGCAGAAGTAGAGAGGATAAATACATAGTTTCGCTTTCATTTGGAGATTCGCGAGTTTTGTCAACATTGATTGGCATTGTATCTTTGCCTGTGATCCATAATCCCTATGGTTCACATCGATTTTTACAAATAAATTTGTATTTCTTTTGTCTTTAATTGAACGAAACTTGTACCATGTTTTACATGTCGTTAAGACCATCTTTCAGAAAGAGAATATATGAGATATATAGAATCCACAACTCTCGGGCAAAAATTTGAAAGTCAAAAATATAAATGACAAACCCAAAAAATAACCAATAAGATTCATATGAAAACGATATTATACAAATAATATATGCACATTCCAGCATTACAAGACTGCTACTCAAATGCATCATCATCTTGATTATCCTCAATTGTGTCTGAATGTCTTTCTTTTTGTTTAATATATCCGTACTTTCTCAGAATCCACAAATTCATACGAACCATATTTCCTATGAAAACAACAACCATGAGAGTCAACCAGGTCAAGACGGATATTTCAGTGACTTTGCGTAATATGCCCTCGACGTCACTAGGTGACATATGCCGGAGAGTGAGGAAGTAAGTAACAACTTGAGCAGTGATCGCGACCCACACTATCATCATTTGAAGCCACATCCAACGCCTTCGCTTCAGAGGCAACCCACTAACAAGGAGGAGGATTATGCTTAAAGACGAAAGGAAAGCAATTGTATTGAAAATCATGAATATCCCATATTCTTTAGGATCTTTGTATGCCATTATCGACTGCCCAACAGTGTGAGGATTGCTCACTGGATTCCCATTTTCGTCTATTGTATAATCATCCTGCCAGACACCGCCTGGCGGGGTTAGTCCAGCTTGAAATGCCACAGTTGCAATCAAAGACGCTACCACCATTAATGCACTCCGTTTCCTACCTAGCCAGTCCGTGTGCTTTTGATTTACAACTGGCTTCTTTGCATTGCTTTGCTGCAAGGATAGTCTTTTCGTCGTCTGCCTAACCTTTCCCGGAATCCAATCATCCGTGATCAAATGCAAATCCTTCACACATGAAGCACCTGCCTTTTGAAGGGAATTTTCAATTTCCATATCTCTCAGATCTCTCGGGCTTTGATTTAATATATCCAAAGCTGTCAATCCATTCTTATTCAAGGCATTCATTTCCAATCCATTCACCATAAGCAAAGAGTTGATGATCTGTTCAATAGAAGCAAGATTACAATTAGAACATTTAGTTAATACTTGGATAATCCATTTCTTAACGGGCAACACAACCGATCTAGCATTGAATTAGATTCCTTAAACTCAAAATTCAAACTGTAATTTGTGATATTAGTTGATCCCTCTTTTAGTTATAGACTTCGTGTTGGGATTTGGGGTTCGACCCCAAAAGCTAACTTTTAGGACTAGTAGCTCAATTCCTTTATAAGACCATCTCCATGACTCCATGTCTAGCCCACACGAAACTTTTGTTCGCACTTTCCCGACCCATCATTATTTCATGCTAATTACACATTAGTACAATTCTTTTTTTTTCTTGAATAAAAAAGCATAATTTTGATCATCTACAGATGTCGTCTTCTTGTGCATAATTGAACATAGCCCAAATTTTATTTTATTTTTCCATTTTCAATGTTGGGCATATAGATTATCCAAGATATTCAATTGACATGAAATTTATGTTCTGGTAAATGTATTATTAAAGAAGGGAAATCAAGAAAATAAATACAAACCTCAATTTGCTTCTTAGCCACTGCAATATGCAAACTAGTATTCCCATCACAATCCTTCCAATTCACCAAATCCCCATCTAATTTCTTCATTGCCTCAGCCAAAATCTGTAATATTTCCACCCTATTATACTTCACACAGAGGTGTAAACACGTCTCGCCTCGGTCAGACAGAACCCTGGTCAACTCAGGCACAACTTGGACCAACTCAGCCGCCGCCGCCACCCTCCCCTTGATCACCGCAACATGCAAAGCAGTCCTCCCATCTGAATTTCGCACAAACCCCACCTCAGAATTCGCACTTAGAAGCTCCTTGACGACGTCCACGTTACCCTTTGCTGCCGCCAAGTGCAGCGGTGAGCAGCCGTTCGAGTCCAACTCAGACGCCAACTCGGGCTTCCGATTCAGCAATTCTTTCACGAAATTTAAGTGGCCTAACATGGAGGCCGTATGAAGAGGCGTTTGTGAGATGCATAAAACTATGATTTTATCTAATATCAATGGATCTTCGTCCAAAACTTGCTGTAATAATATTACATTTCCTTGTAAAGATGCCTCTGATAACCTTTTCTCCATTCTCTCTCTCACAAAATTCTCTCTACATAAACATCATCTGTCCATACACTTCAAATATGGATTTTCTACTTCCATTCACAAATCTCTCAGTGATTTCATTATTTTCTTGATTTTTCATTTTATATGATGATCAGTGGTAGCCGCCGAAGAAGTGGACTGGTTAATTGGTTGTGGAAAAATTGCAGTGGGGGCCATTTTCAATTGTCTAGATGAAAGGACCCACAATGGAATTTCTTTCAACGCGTTTTGATCCCCTTTTTTTTTTTTTTTTTTTTTTTTTCCTGTCGCTGTTAATTTCGTTATATGTTTAGTATTTTCTATATAAATAAAAAGCACTTATTTAATAGTAAAAGAGATGTTAGTGTCAAAATATGTGACATTTGTGTTATTATTATACACATGTATGAATGTGAAAGAATATGCAATATGGGGTGGAGAGGGACCCATTAAGGGAAAAGGCATTGGAATATGTCTTGTTTTTCTAGAAGGTCAAAATTGGGAAGTCAAATAGTCTTAGAAATTACCTTTTTATGTTCAATAGACTCCGGGCGGATATAGAAGCTCCTTGTGCTATAATTTTCCCTTTGACCCAAAATTATTTTTCTTCTTTTAGTAAAGAAAGATAAGTTTTGAAAAATTAATTTTGTTTATAAAATTTTATTTTTCTCATATATTATCTCGATCTAAATTTTTTTAACTCTTGTCTCTATTCACAACTTTACACCCTTAGTCCAATGTCATGTGTAGATGCCATTGAAACAGCATTCGATACGCAATGGATTGACCAATTCGCATTGAGAGCCCTCGATTAAGGTGCTAAAACCCAACATTTTTAACTGAAAATTAGTTACTAAATCATCATTATTTGAGACGAAAAGAATGGATTAATATTAAAGAATAATCACTAATTGAGACGAAAAAAATAGATTAATATTAAAAAAAGATACGCATATCCTCTTAAAATCTCTACATAACGAGTAACTATATAGATTAAGCCAACTAGCAACCTTTGTACTTTTAGGACCAACAGCACAGTTAGCCATGTCCCAAAAAAAAAAACAAAAAAAAGACTCAAAGCCTAGCACCTCAATCACTGTGCATTCCAAGGGCGTGCTCTCTTGTTGCTACAGTTTGGGCATTTGTACTTCTTGATATGCTCAGCCCGGGCAGGAGTTATGTTAACACACTTGCCATGGAACCATCTCTCACATACATCACAGAAGATCCAAAATTCATCCGCCCCATCGAATTCCCCACATGTTCCACACAAGTTTTCATCATTTTCCTCTTCTTCATCCATGCCCTCGTCCTCGGACTTAGCTTGGACCTTGGAGTTTTTGCCCTGAGATTCAGTAAAATGATGTTTTCATATTTAAAGGTAAAGCATGCAGACTGCAGTAGGAAAAGATGTTTAAAGGAGATGTGAAACTGTTCTTGTTTACTGCAAATATGAAGGGTAATCTGTTAAGGTAATATTACTAAGCACTGCCATATTTCCAACACCCAACATCTAAAAAGGTCGTAGATGTTATAAAAATCAACCATGGATACTGCAGTATTTATGCGAGGATAATACACAAAAGCCAGACGTGCATCCTTCAATGAAGATGCGTTACAAATGCTACAAAGTTCTAACTATTCTGCTAAAGCATCGTGATACTTGAACTACTTGATCAAGTCGTGTAACTTAAGAATTGCCATTTCTTTCTTCCTTGAGCATTAATGCTCATTGTGTGGTGAATAAATGCATAAACTTAAGCCAAGTGGTTGGTTACTAATGCAAACAGCAGCTCAGCACAACATTGTTTAATGCATCTTGCCACGGATAAATGTACAGGCGGCGGAGACACAAGCATAACAAAGCAACAGTTAATAAGGAGAGAAAAGAGTAGCATCCAAACGTGTAATATACAACTAACACTTGCTAGGGAAACTCTTCATTACCCTTTCAACTCGTGAATTTCACAAAACTACACAATCAAAATTCATCCATATAATTTACCAAAATAGGTGAAAAGTGAGTGCCACATGCAAAGATGATCCCCAGCCATTACCACAATAAAGGAAAGAAAACTGAACAGATGGGAAGGAGTTGAAGCAAATATTTTCATGTAGAAGATCTCATAGGCACAGATTTGATCATGGATTTCTACGTGTAAATACCAGAAAATGCTTGGACAATCATTTCAAAATAAGCACAAGGAAAGCAAGTTTGGAAAATGCAAAGTGCAAACAAACCTACAAGATAGATTTTGATATTCATTATTTTCCTTCTATTTTTCACCACAATCAACTATTTAACAAATTCTTTTTTTCATATTTATTTAGTAGGGGAGAGAGTGAAATCAGTTCGTCCAATTTTTTAATCACTGGAAACTAGGGACAAAATGAACCATAAGTTACATGCCACATTCAGACAATGGCCTGTACCAATCAAACACTGACAATAGACTTTGGCAGCGAAAGATCTATTAACTGGTCAATATTTCAAAAGTCATGCATAATCTCAGCAATATTTATAATCATATTATTGATACGGGCCGCATGGCATAAATCATTTGAAAATTTGTGAATATATGTGTGAGTATATGGTAACACTTAAGAATTCTACATAAAACAAAGAAAAGATGCTCTTTTACCGCTTTTGAGTTTGTCTTGGATTTGTCCTTCACTTGCTCCTTTGCAGCTCCAGTGACAACATCAACTATTGTCGGGAGTTCATTTATCTTATCGAATAAATGATTCCTGCATCCACATACCAGCAATAATTTATGAAACAAAAAACCAAACCCCAGAATAAATATTTTAAAGAAATTTAAAGCTATTTTTAATTTCCATCTCTAAGACAAATACGAGAGGCTGTTGCGTCAAAAATATCCTGAGAAAGGAAATCTTTCAGAATCACTAGGATGACCTCGCCTACTAACTTATATTTGTTGGAAGGACAAGAAAGATGAGAGAACAGAAAATGAGGGGAACTCTTTACGTCATTTAGACATAGAAATCTTTAACACCTTAGCCATATCGACAACACGCAACAAAACCAAAATTTAGGTTCAGATCACAGCATTGTCCACCAATAAGATGAATGATTTTTTTTTCCCGGCTTAATAAGGGATACAAGATGACAAAAGAAACAATTTCATAAAACAAGCAATGAAAAGCACCGAGTTCATAAGTTAATTGTAACTATACCTGTCAGCTTTGTCGAAACCAAATCTGGTACCAAAAAAGAAAGCAACAGCAGATAGCCAAAAATCACTACGAAGAGCAACAAGAACTAGCCAGTCCTTTTCTTGCATCTGATCTCTGACAAAGTTTATACCTAAAGTAGGCTCAGGAAGCTCAGGAGGCACCTCCTCAACAGGCAATTTAACTTCCCACTGCTCATTAGGAAGTCCATAAAGACAAAGATTATCCTTCTCTGCAAAATTTCCATATGTTTAACTCAATGTCATTTAAGCTACCAATTGAAATGCTTACGAAATAAGAGGATTAACAGCATGCTCAGTCAATACATGAGCAGTATACAATTGAATGTATTCAAGAGGTAGAACCTCCTATTGGCTGTAAGTAGAAGCATAAGAAGGAGCAACGGACTGACTCCTTAAGCAAGCATTCAAGTGATAAGAAATATACAGTGAAACGTTAAAATAACTTCATAACATTAAATAGAAGTTCTTTTCATAGAAAAAAAAATTGGATTCCTGTTTGCAAAAATGACTCCCTTTGATTTATAATATTTAGATGGATTAAATTCAATGATATTATCCGGCCCAATTCCAAGACTTGTAAAGGCCAATTATTGTTTTTACTTTGGCAGGCATTGTGTATGCCATTTGCATTCAGAAATAACCATTATATGAGCAGGTCCAGCTAAACAAAAAGGTCTCATTTAGTAAACTTGCTCATTAGGTGTGACATGGTTGTATTTGTAAGAATACAAACTCCCCAACTTTGCTTGTGTGTGAACCCCTTTGTCATGTCATTAGTGCTTAATGAACTATAACCGCTTCCTCCCTTACATTGTTTTGGAACTGGTAACGGCACACAAAGGGACATCACACATAAGAACAACATGTTGGAAATCAGTTTAAGAATTCAATAAATTGACTAAGTGTTTAAAACAATTAAAATGACTTTGTGTCAACTTCGGCCAAATATTCAGACCCGACCCAATCCGTTTAGGCAAAATAGTTTGCCACTTCCGAGCGTCGAAACCGGGGCAACGCCCCTCGTGGAGGTCGAGGGAGCAATGCCCCCGAAAGAAAATTCAGATTTCTCTGTTGAAGGGTATATTTGATGTTTCAAAACCAATATCGGATGAATGAAAAATTACGGAGAATGACAAAATCGGATCAATTTTTTGACCATGCGATCGCATGGGTCTTTTATCATGCGATCGCAACTTGATGAATTTTCCACCAAAATATTTTTAGGTCCTACCATGCGATCACAAGAGACAAAGCCATGCGATCGCATGGTATTAACGACCTTTTGAACTGTTGCACGATTTGGCTCCACACCACTTCGTTCCCAACTCTTCTTCATCTATAAAATGGATCTTAGGGACGTTCTTTTCAATGATATGCAAACAATTATAATCATATTTTCTTATCTTGAATCAAATTTTTCTTTTGTTGCAAAATTCGGTTTCATTTTCATATTCATTTTGGAGTACAAAGCCTTTTTCTGGTTCGTTGTGCTTGTGTTTTGAAGTGCTGCAAATACAAGTGATGGTCGTTGTATCTTGGGAGTTGATTGCAATAAACCGTTGGCATCGTTGCGGAGCAAATTTGACTTAAGGACAAAGTGTTCAACACTTGCCTCGACTTTGCCGTTACTTTTATTTCCTTGCTATAAATTTGTTCTTTGAGGTCACTTTACACAAAATCACAAAACACAACATACATAGGAAAGATGCAGCAATTCGAATCATAAGAAATACACAAACAGGAAAGATCACAAGAAAAGAACAAGAACCAACACACATATAGAACTGAAGCAACTTAAGCATGGTGTACATGTAACCAAAACGCACAGGATGGCTAAACATTGACAAACCTTGGTGACAACATTATTTCACTGGACTAGGAAACTTCCTTGTTTGAAAAAATGTACAAATTTTAAAAAAGCAGAAAAACTTGAGTTGATTAAAGAAAACCATTCAGAATCGTAAGAGAAAAAAATTAAAATTCACAAAGTCAGGAATAAATATAAAAATCAACAGCAAAAAAAAAAATAAAAAATTGTATTGAGAGAGAGCACCAACGTAAAACTGGAACTCAACTCACCAGGATCGCAATGTTGGTAAAATTCTTCAGCGTCTGATAAAGTTAACACAAAAAGAAACCCAAAATTTAGCAAACAGTATATATCAGAATTCTCTATAAGAAATTTAAAAAAATAAATAATAAGTACCGGTGGTGAGAGCTTTGATTAAGCCAGCACGGCGGCCCTTGAAATCTGTAAAAACGTCTTCCACCGAGAGAGGCTTACAATTTGCATCTCCATCCATGGCAATTTGCACACAAATTTGTGAAAAATTGGATACTTTTGAATTTTATGTTTTAAATTTCCGTGACAAGTTAAAAACAAATAAAATTTCAAGTATATATGATATATACTTCTTATAAAACAAGGATTCTTGCACTACATGGTTAGTTCTTTTTTGTTTTTACCAATCACAATATGGTGTGTTGAGAGCACTCAAGTCTATTTTTTTTAAACCCGCCACCTATGCATATATATAAAAAGAACTATAAAAAAATCATCTTTAATACATGCTAACAAAGAATCATGTAGAATGTGCAAGACACTGTGGCTCGATTGCCTGTAAGTTCGTTTAAGTTTAAACGGACTTCTAGACACTCATCACATTTAAATTCAATTCAATATTTTATTAAAAAAACTTTAGATGAAAAAAATAAAAACACCTGCCAATTTTTTTAAAAAATTAATGTTACATAAATGATAATATTAGTTTTAGACGGATACATTGGATATGAATTTTTAATTTAATCGTTTATTCAATATATGTGGTGTTACATAGATTATAAGTCTGTCTTTTTTATTGATCACGTTCGCTACAACAGGTACAACAGGCAGAGTGTATTGGAGAAGCCCACGTAGTATGAATCTTCACATTTCACAATTTGAAGAAGTACAAAAATTGGAACTAGGTCCCCAATCTTTACACGAGTGAGCATCTAAATTTCCAATCTTCAAACATGAGCACTTGGGTCCCCAACATACTTAAAAATGTACATTTAAGACCTAGATTGAGTGAAATCATTATATCATCTTCAATGCTTCAATGGATTACTAAAAAAAATTGCCACATAAACAAAATAAACAATGTTTTTAAAAAATTCATTTATAATGTATTCTGGCAAAAGAAATAATAGATATTGTCTAAAAAGATTCAGAAGCTTTGTTGACATGACGATTCATCAAAATTTATATTTTTTATGCATCATTAGATGTTGTTTTATTTTTATTTATTTTTAGTTTAAAAAATGACACATTAGATATCAATATTAAGAATTCGTTCGGTGTGGATTATAAACTAATTTATTTGATCAAAAATTTTACATTTGTAGCATGATATTTTTTTTACCATTCTTGGTAAAATAAACTATTTTGATCAAATAAACTAATTTATAATCCACACCAAACGTGTTCTAGATTGTAGATATTGTTGTAAATTTAATTTATATTGTATAAAAATATTATGTTTTAAATGATTTTAACATGCAGAAATTTGAACTGATTTTGACTTACCAGAAGTAGAAACAAGAAATATAGAAAGAAGAAATTGCAGAAAAGTAATTGGCCATAATAAGAGTTGTACTCTTTTTTCCTTAAGATAATATTGCCTTGCACTGGTGTTTGACTTAAGCACTTGTCTCTCAAGATACAACGACTACGTAGCACTTCAAATAAAAAGACAAGCTAATCGAGAGATATTTTTGTACTCTAAAAAGACTTAGAATAAATGCAGAATTTATTTGAAGTATAACTGCAGAAGAATGATAATGCTAGGATGAATTGTACGAATTTTGTAAACAATGAGAGCCTATTTATAATATTTAGAAAGTTGTGTATAAAGAGACACCACTACTGGAGAGTACATATCTCAATAGACATATCTTGTCTGAACAATTTTTCCGGAAGAAGTTCTGTCTTTTCTACAAGTTATTGACACGTGACGTGTCTGATTCATTAAATGCTAAGCCACGTCTCGCATTCTTAATAATCTAGTTGTCGCAACTTGGAAGGTAACTAAAATTAAATAAATAATAAAATGACATAAATATAATAATTTTGGCCAAATCCAAACACGACCCATGACCAGAGCCCAATTAGCAGACGGCAACAACGCACTTCGACCCAATCCAATAGAGCGTATGTCTTCCTCCTTCCAAAGACTATTAGTACCTCTTGAGACCCAAATTCAAATCTCAAACTTGGGCTATAAAATTTATCAATTGGTTTTTCATTTTCGAATGTGAGACACACTTTTCATTTTCCCACCAATTTTTAATAACATAATTCCAACGTTTCCCAACTTCAAGTGACTCACAGTATTTATTTCTCATTCACCCGAAATCAGTTCAAAAAGCTAAATATACTATGATAATTTAGAAAAATAGACAAATGCAAAAGGTGATTTGGGAGAACAACAACTTTTAATAATATTTGTAAAAATGACAATTTTTAGATTTAAAATGTCATATATACCCTTTTACAAAATAATAAGTTTTTATTTTTTTTAGTTTGCAAGAGAAGATACAATATGGAATTTAAGGGGGCAATTACGTTAAATTTGAGAAATACCGTAATAATAATAACAATTAAATATATTAAAAATAATTAAAGGATAAATTAGTAAGGAGACAATAGTCCAAAATGCATCATAACAATTAAATACATATATAACATAGGGGATTTATATTAACACCATAGTTTTTAACAAATATATTACATTTTAATTGTATTAGAAGTACTTAATTCTTATTCGTTGTCATATTTATGTCTTTAAATTTTATTACTAATTTTTTATTAATTAACACATCTTGTTTTCAATGACGGTTTTTATCCAAAAATTGTGTTAGCGTGTTTTAAAATAAAGGACAAATATTTAGTCGCAATTTTGTATTTGTTGTTATTTTTTACTTATTTAAAAATACGAGAGATAAATAAATTATTTTACTTCCTCTTAACGAGTTTTTTGCACGAAAATTGTCATCATTGACAAGATATGCTAATTAATTGAATGTTGAAAATAGAAATATAATGAAAAATGCTAGGGACATAACTATGATAAAGAAAAAAAATTGTAGACCTTATCCGGGCGGTGTGCCCGGCCAAAGCATCAAAGTCGAAATTGAAAAATCCAGCCTAATTATAAAAATTATATATAATCCAATTTTTTTTTTTTTTACTTTAACTAATTTATTCATTTTATTTCTTGTCAATTCCGTGCTTTACATTTTCACCAATTTAGCCTATAATATAAAATACATAGAGAGTTTAACTCTGTATCTAGATGGTATTGTAAAATATGACACATAATATTGATAACTATATTTAGATATTTCTTATCGAGTCTACATGCATTTGAAATCTTATGTATATATATTGGTCTATTTTTATAATGAAATACACAATTTCTCTCTATTATCTTTCATTATTCTCTCTACTTTATAAAATATTATCAGTACGAAGTTTAAACCAATTGAATTAGTGGAAAAATTATTATTTTCCATTCCAAAAAAAAAAGACAAGAAATTCAGTTAATACGACTAGCAAATAATTCTTCTTTGGGCGATTATATTGCCACCACAAATTTTTTTTATTGCACCACATTTTAATTAATTTTAAGGTCTTCAATTTTTGCCTATTGTAATACTTATGCCCTAACATTTTTTCCATCAAATTCTTATCTTTAACGTTCTAATTAATTAGCACATCTCGTCATTGATGATATTTTTGTTAAAATATTCTATTTTACGTGCTTAGAAATGAGATAAAAATATTTTGTCACACTTTTGTATTTATTTATTTTTTAAAAAATATATATGATGAACAAATAAGTAATTTTACTCTTTACAAACGGAATTTTTGGATGTGAACTTTTATTAAAGATGAGATGTGCTAATTAATGGAAGATTGAGCATAAAAAATGACAAAAAAAAGTTGATGATATAAGTACTACAATAAATAAAGATTTAAAATCTTAAATACAATTAAAATGTGGTGCTAAAAAAAAAATTTATAGTGTGTATATAATTACCCTTTTCTTTTCTATTCAAAAAGAAAAAGAAATGCATTGACGGAACTGCAATATGGAATATCCGAGCAAACCTTTTTGAACAAATTCACAAAAAACAAAAGGCACCCATCATTGCTTCTATGTCTACATGAGTACACATGCATGTTTAGAAAAATATTAATAATTGCTCTGCTTCTTTAAATTTATTATTATGGGAGTTCGTGTAATAAAATAATTTATAATATTCATGGGTTTTGATCTAATGTATTTTGTGAATATTGTTAGAGCATCTCCAATATAACAATGTCTAATATGTATATATGTACGAAGATATTGACATTATATCAAAAATTTCTCGCAATATAACAATTTTTATCAAGAAATGTGTCAAATTATTATTAACTTTTAGAAAAAGAAAGAGAGAGAAATGTTTTGATTGGATAAAATTATTAAATTAATGGTGGACATTGTCGAAAACAATATTTAGAATTAGAGCGTTGTCTTTAGTATAATCTTCAAAGATTAATTGTACTGCATATAGCTCTTTTTGGCCACTTGTAAAAAAAAAAGTACTAGACATTATACTTTTTTTTTTTTCAACACACCATCACATCCCCAATTGTTGCGGGCCTCCACCAAGATAGGATGGGGGGTTCGAGATATTCGAACCATATATAAAGATCTCATAAAAATATACATGGGAGGGTATAAAGCGCGACCTCCAATCATAAAAAAGCTAAAAAGCAACATAATAAATGAATAAATAATAAAGCAATAAAAATGAGTTCCTAAATAAATAGTCCTAAGAAGTTCTATAAACCCCTCACCGTAGGAAGCCTATGTCTATCAATCTGAACTAAACTACAGTAATGTCGAGGTAAGTCATGACCGTTGTACTCAAAATAGCAACAACGATCCCAACCTTCTGAAGCAAGTAAGTCAGTCACCTGGTTGCCCTCGCGAAATATATGAGAAATAGTATCACGCGCGGTCGAAGGCAAGTAAATGTCTAATGTGGCGAAGAGTGGCTGAATAGACGAGGTCCTCCACCTCCGATGATGCGGTGAATGGCCAAAGTAGAGTCGGACTCAATCCATAGATCCGATAAATACTGTCTTACGAGCAAGAAGGATACCATCAAGAATAGCCCCGAAAAATAGGGCACTCGCCATATGAAGACTAGACATTATATCTTGACATTGTTGCATTGGAGATATTCTTAGAGTATTTGTAGTTAATAAACGTATATCTTAATTAAATAAAAGTATTTGATAATCAAGTTTGTGATAAAATTATTTTTTGTTGTCGTTATAAAGATAAAATAAAATTTTAAAATTTAAATAATGTAATTATTTAATAATAAAAATAATAAAATTATCGGACCCATTTACATTTTTTGCAAAAGTTAGTATAACCCAACTACAATTATTCTTATTAAAATTAATGGTATATTAGTTTTTTTTATTAATCAAGAACTGATTACGCACTAAAATACATAGATTAGTGACTTCTATACCAAAAAAATAAACATTACGAAGCATTTCCACGATGGGAGCAAAGATTAGGTATCATTTGCGCCAAAATCCCTTAATAGTTTAATACAACTTAGCCACGTGCAATTGGAATAGGGCGCACACATGTGTGTTTGATGCGCTATATAATAAAATTAAACAAAATAGTATATTTGGTTTCTAACTTTTCAAAATTGTAAAGAATGTTACCATTAATCTTTAAAATTAGCATTAAACATTCTTAACGTTTGAGAAAATAGACACGATAGGTAATTTATGATGAAATTGTTTTATCTTTTAAATAAGCAAAAAACAAAAGGTCAAAAAGAAAAGAAAATGAAGAATAACAAAAAAATGTACCACAAAAATGAAGAATCTCTCAGGTCATCTCCCACCACCAATTTTTTATCTTTCTTAAACCCACCGCTAGCATGACTATATTTATAACCACGCCGCCGCCGCCCCAATACTCTCATCACTATTTTTTGCATTGAAGAACGTGTTACAATTGGTCAGATATTTACAGGGTGTGACAACTAAGAAATTTTTTTTTTTAGGGGGGGGGGCGGTGGGTGTTGGTTTCGTCCCTTAAACAAATGGTTGATACATTATTCTTGAAGTTGAGTCAAATAATTAATACCATCAGCTACCTCAATCAGATTTGGCTGGACAAATCCTTGACAACCGGCTTGACATCAAAGAATGACGAGGCGTTTTACTTGATTATTATTTAAAATGACTTATGAATAAAAGTGAACCCTTAATGATGTTTTGCAATAAAATTGATATAATCATGTTATATTTAACTCATGTGTTAAAATGTACCGAACCTCTAGTATGATCACTTTCGTGAGGCCGGCCTATATCCATTGGCTTATAATATTTTAAGAAAAATGAAAAGCCGGATCCCTCAAAATCGAGTTGTACCAATTGTACCCAATTGACATCTCTAAATTGAAACATAAAATCGATCCATATGACCCTGGACAAACGGTCCTATTTAAGAAAAAAGGACAAACAGTTAGGGGGAAACGTCTGTATTAATTATCAGTCTTCTCAAATCTTTGTCTGTTGTGTCGTCTGATCTTGTGAAAGATCAAAATCCACCAGATTTCAAATACTAGAATGGTCTCAGTAATAGATTATGGGAGAATCTGACAAGAAAAAAAATCTGGCCTTATTTGTCTTATTACCATTTCCAAGATTACCCACATCAATGTTCTCCTCTTTTTGTCATTTGTTTGACTTTGTTGTAGAAATTTGCAGATGAATTACATTCAAGATTTGGATTTGATCTGCAACATACAGTAGATCATACAGAATATATATGAAAAAAAAGGGAATAAAAAATATAAATTATACAAAATATATTAATAAAAATAATATTTGATCAACTTATAAATATTTATAAGTACTCTCAAATATGCTGTATGACTGTATACAATATCACTCTAGACTTTAATTTACTAAATATCATTCTAGTTTAATATTTTACGGAGTTTTCACAAATTAATCTCATTAATAAAATAAAGAAATAAATTTCATAGATGATCAAATAGTAGAGAGTGTCATATTAGTTATTACTAACTATTTTACATGCATTGATGTAGGATATAATTTATTAATATGCACTAACATTTCCCTACCAAAACTAACTTGAGTTTCGAAGAAAAATTATTTAAACGTCGAAGAAGATGTGTTATTGTAAAAAAGTTGTTGTGGCTACAGGGTTTCATTAATAGGACAATTTAATATGGTACTACAAAAATAAAAATTAAACAAGCGTGATACAAGAAGAGACGTTTAAACAATTTAGGGTCTTAGGCAAAATTACTTTGAGATTTTTTTTCTAGAATAATAATAAAAATTTAGCAGAGCAAATTATCTTTGATGAATATTTCATTGTCAATCACTTACTTTGACGAAAATCATATCTACTTGTACTTCAGACAAAATTTTCGATAGCAATATTGTTGCACATCTATTAGCGATTAGCGACCACAATGTTGTCTTTGAGATTATCGACAATCATCAACAGTGTTTTAGTCGCTGATTATCAATGAAATTTTATTCTTTATTTTATTTTTTATAAGTTGTCAATTCTTTTATTTTATTTTTTTGATAATATTAGCGACAAATATTCCTGACGGAATAAATGTTTGTTGGTAAAATAATGTTATTAACATTAATAATTAAAAATTCATTAGAATCTTAAACTAAATTTTTATTGGTATTTAATTTTGTTATATATTTATTACTTTATTGAACAATGGAAATCTAACGATAAATTAAGTTTATTAAGACATTTTTATAAATCATCACTTATGGAAAACTCCATAAATAATATTTAAATATTATTTTATTTTTAACAACGAAAAGTTTGGTATTGTAAAGTCTCTCGACGACTATTTTTCGACAAAACAACCTAAAAATGACTTTCTACGACAAAAATTTCATTGTTAAAAGTGAAATTTCTTGTAGGCCTATGAACTTTTCGTCAATAATATTCATTTTTTATATTTAGCGACTGAATTCCTTCTATTAATAAAATTTATTAAAATAAATTTTTTTATTTAGTATTGATGAAAAAATATGATTCGGGGACATTCAATAATTTTTTTATTTTTTTTTTAAATTTGAGGATCTTATTTAAATATTAAAATTTAAGTACTTATAGTTTAAGTCAGCTCTAAATAAGGATAGTTTATGGAGCTGGATAGGAGGAAAGAGTGGTGATCTCCTCTCCACATTAGGGAAGAGATATGTTGCCTACTATTTATATGGTAGTGAGTAATTGGCCAAAAAAATTTGACAACATTAAATATTTTTTCCCATTGGCCAATTGCTTACTATCATATTGGCAGTGGGCAACATATCTCTCTCCACTGTGGAGAGTAGATCACCACTTCACACATGGGTTCACAATAAATTTTTGTTCTCTAATTTTTTAAATTCTCCCTTTTATATTATTTGAAATTAATGATAAAATTGTCTTTAGACTAATTTAACAGATTTTTAATGGTTTTAGCCCAAAAAGCAAATGCTTCAAAAATTGAAAGCTTTTTGCTTGTGAAAAAATTGTTATTAGTTTTTAATGGATTTTTTTTTTTAAAATTTACCAAGTCATATTAATTTTCTATGTTTATGCTACCACGTGTCTATCAACAGTATTATTTGCCAATTACATTGTTATGTTGGCGATTTTGTTAATCAAACTAATATACATACGTAAATGATTTATTATAACAAATTTTTATATTCAATATTATTGATCGTAATACTGTGCACATAGTACACCTCGTTACAAGGATGTGGCCAAAGGTTTTGATTAATGGTTGCAATATGGTCTAAGCGAAATTCTCCTTGTTGCTCTCTCTATTATGATGACACCGATGAGGCATCAACTCCCAAATTCGCATTTTTATGAGATCGCTTAGTGCTTCTTGCGATTTTTCATCTTTGAGGGCATGGGTGATTGTGGTAGGTTCAAGAGGTTTATGAATTTTGTGTGTTTGTTGGTGCTAAGAGTGAGAATCACTTTATGTTTTAAGATATTATTCTTCAAAAAGTGTTTGCGTGGAATGTAAAGAAGAAAAGTCATGAGATATTGGGTAAAGAGTCGCGTTGAAGGAACATCACACCTAAAAAAGGGTTTGAACTTGTTTGATAATGATAATCCAACAAAGAAAGGTCAATTACTACAAGGGATGCCACTTGATTGTATAAGATCTTCATTGGCATGATGACTAGTCATCGAGAAAAGAAGGGATGAAGCGTGCAATGACTTTAGATAGGCCTGATGAGATTGATGACCATATTTAAGGAAGCAATAGACTTGGATTGATGGAGTTGATCTATGCAGAGCACGCGAGTTAATATTGTTGGATGTCTTCTTCACTTATAATCTATAAAAGGAATTTACTTAAAGAAATAATTAGTAGAAATAATTTGATAGACCGCTGTTAGAGTTTGATTCTATTTCTTGAAGATGAATTTTTCCTGCTTAGGTGCTCACGGTAAAAAAAGCAAGTTTCCCAAGATACAATGGTTTAAGTATTTTTCTTGCGGTAGAAGCACTTCAAACAGTAAGAAATAGTAAACTCAAAAAATATTTTGTACTCTATATGAAAATGGACAGATGCAAAATGCGGGGTAGAATAACAGAGAGAAAAATGGTAGAGTTAATTAAATTCGCAGAAGTGGAGAATCTATTTATAATAAATCAAAAGTTGTGTCTGAAAAGACACATCACCTGAAAGGATTTAATTAAACTGTGTCATGTGTCTAGAAAATGTCTATTGAGTTAATTAAATTCGCAGAAGTAGAGGATCTATTTATAATAAATCAAAAGTTGTGTCTGAACATACATATGACCTGAAAAGACTTAATTAAATAGACACAAGATCTGAAAGGACTTATTTGAAAAATTGTGTGTGTACTATTTCAATAGACATTTTCTAGACACATGACACATGTCAAAATTGGATATTTTAATATTGGAGGATGAAAATTAAATTAAATTAAAATAATTAAACTATTTTATCCAAAAAGAATATTTTGGGCCGACCCACGACCCATGGCATGAGCTTGGCCAAGCGGTGGTGGCACGTATGTGGGATTTAAACTGTCAGCGTCAAGCCTCATCTCGTCTGAAGACTTGTGGTGTCCTTTGGGGCCCAAATTCAAATCCAAACTAGAGGTATATGAATTGGTCCAAAATTATGTCATCTTCCTATGTGGGATAAAATTCTTCACTTGCTCCAATATCTAATTTTCATTTTCAAGATGTCAACTTTTGCTACTAATTTCTCATTCATTCGGAAATGGTTTTGCGACACCAAATGTTCCACTAACATCTATTTACGGAGTATAATACATTCGACTGTAAATTTATAACAATTTGTTATCGGGATCCACCCGAATATTTGGTCAAAAATTGGTCAAACCAATTTATAAACAATCTATTTCCAACAAACACGCGAAGAATAATACTAGAAGTCGTGGAATGCAATAAGATCGGTGAGTTAAGATTGAAAGTTGGAGGTAAGGTTGTTGGTTGTGGCAATGGAAAGTGTCAGAAGGAGATATGTTATTGGTGAGGACATCATTAAAATTTGGGAAGTCTTTATTTGGGGATCGATCCTAGAGAGAATGAAGCAGCTCACTATAAGACTTAATTTTATGTTGGTAAAACATTTTCAACAAATTGGACGTGTATAAATAAAAATTATGGCCGTGTGAGGCTCATACTACATTTTTTAATCCAATGATTCCATGTCATTTTTTTTTGTGTGACTCTCATAACTCTTTGTTTCAACAATATAAACTAGAAGATATTAAAATTTCTAGACTAATACTTAAAGCAACAAGATTTTTCACACTGTATTTGAACACATTCGAACAATTTTGCTTGTAGAAATTTTGATTATTTCATCAAATAAAATTTTATAGAGCCAATGTTAATGAGTATATATTGATTCTCTCTAAATGCTACTATAACGAGTATTGAGTTGTACGCTTGTTGTAAAAAAGTTATGCTTAAAAACATGTGAACTTTCTTTTTGGGTGTGAGTCTTTGTCTCCACGCCTAGTTATGTCTCACGTCTCGTCATCGACGTGCCTTTATTTCGTTCTGGCTCTCGTTTAAGCTCGAAAAACTTGAAATTCGACTTCCACGTATTACACTTTTTAGAATATTGGTGGTACGAGGGCTTCATTATTTTAGTACTTATCATTCAAGAAAAGAAAGATGTAAGTAATGATATGACACGATATTCATTAGAGTAAGTAACGCATAAAGTATATGAGAGTTAGAAAATTATTTGATATTGGATTATTTTTGTGTTTCAACTAGGTGTTAACTAAAGAAAGTTCTTCAAATGCTCAATTTATAGTTTTTTGGGTTTGAACCGTTGTTATTTGGACACTATAGCATAATATAGAATTTAATTTTTTTAAAATATAGTGACATGTAATTTACTAAACAAATCAATAAAAATTAAAAAATAATTAAATAATCAAGACTGAATCTTGAATTATTCTTGAGTTCAAAAAGTCAAACATCCTTTAATAAATACGAGTTGTTTTATTGGAAAATGAAATGAAATCTACAAATCTTGAATGCCATTTTTTAATTCTTAAACATTTGTTTGCACGCTTAGTATTTCCCTTATAAAATTCTTCTGCAAAAAGCAACCCACGCTGTGCACGAAAAACCTTGTTAAGGGCATTATTGTAAACATCCACTTTTGAACTTTCTAAAAAAATAAGACAATTCATAACGGTTACCATAAATATTTGAATTTATTAATATATCAATAAATAAAAGTGAGATAAAAAGTTGCTCTTCCTTTTTATCTACTTATCAAAATAATTGACAAATAATAAAATAGGGTAATGTTATTCACAGTCGCTCACTGCCGGCAGTTATTCTATATGACATTACTCAATTGGATAAATTATTCATAATTAGTGGCTATAAATAAATTATTCAATTGAAGTAAATAATTTATCTAATTAAATAATGCAACGTAGATAAATATCAATAGTGAGCGACTATAAATAGCATTATTCAATAAGATATTATTTCATTAACTTGTCATCCATCTCATATTTTGACTTGCACTACTTTTAAATTATATCAATGGTTTTAAGAGGAGAGAAATATATGTCAAATGGATGACGGATATTAGAGCGACGATACGATCTTGTGATGGGCAGTGATGGAGCATTGTTTAAGATTTGTTGTTTCTTTGAAGTGCGATTGTGCGATGATGTTGTTGTTGAGAGATATAATGTGGGTTTTGAAGAAGTGTTGTCGATTTGCAATTCTCAAAAATTTTGAAAATGAGTTTAAAGTATAAGATTGAATTTTATTTTAGTTAATTGTTTGACAATATTTCACCATGTTAAAAATTAAATGGTCATTTGATCAAATATTTTCACAAGTAGCCATATTTTAACATAGGTGGTGGGAATATATATTTTCTATAATTTCCTTGTAATTAATAGCTAATTATACACAGTATTTAGATACATATTTGAAACAAATTAAATTATATATTTCTCATGCATTTTTTTGCATAATTTAATGTTTTTTTTTTTTTATCGAACATTGTAGTATATTATCAACCAAACACATCACAATCATCTAGTTTTATAATATTATGGTACCAAACATCTTGTAATTGTAAACCGAGCTAATCTATCCCAAACATATATATTTTAGTTCCTGTTTAGGATTAATTTTAGAAATTAATTTTTGATTATCAAATAATTCACAATTATTTTAAGTGAAACTTAAAAAAATTGATTATGAAAGAATATGTAACATATGACAACATATTTTGAGAAACAGCAAAATTGTAGCTTATTATATTATAATTTTAGCATTTTTAATTATCCATCATTAAAATGTTAATTTAATCATAATTAATAAATTCATTCATTGTTATAAATTTGTTGGTATTCCACAATTTTTGGTATTCTACACAAAATAAAGTTCCACCTATAATTCACGTAAAAAAATATTTTTCTACTCCCTCCGTCCCAATTATATAGGCCCTATTTTTTTTTCATTGATTAAAACAAAGATGGGAAAAATAAAAAATACAAATAATTTTCCTATCTTACCCTTATTTAATAAATTTTACTTGTAAAAATAATGTTAATGAAAAATTTATTACTTTGGATGAAAACTAGCAACCAAATACTTACTACTATTGAGAGAAAGTCAATTTTTTATTGTTTTCATTTTTTCAAAAGACGTGGGGATGCCATTAGTTTAATTGATAATGTAAATAATTTAAAATATCAAGATTAAATATATATCTATACAAATTAAATAAGTTAGAATAGTAAAAAGAATAAAATTTTACTTATTCAATATGAAAAGAAATTATATATATGTAAGATTCACCAAAAAGAAAAAGAATATATTTTTCTATTATTTTTAAATTTAATAGATATTATTTTTTCCTTCTAAAATAACTATAATGAATTTTAGATAGATATTTAGCCGAACAAGTACTTACTAGAACTAAGAAGTTAAGTGCTACAAGACAAAAAAACACTACAAGAAGAAGAGAGAGAAAGAGGAGAGAGGGAGCTTCGATATTTATATTATATGCCACTATGCCAGTAATGGTGCTGGTGGGTGGCAGTGTTTGCCTTTATTGAGATCATTCATATTAATTTAAGTCAATATTTTAATAATAATTTGCGGATACGGCCAAGAATGGTAGAGAGAGAATCTTTAGTAGTAGCATAGATAAGCGGAGTTTGAAGGGAGGGAACATGCCCAATTTCATCCCAACAGTTGTGTTCATTTGTTTCTTCAAGTCTTGGCAGCAGATCCCAGAGGTCCCTCTCCATCCTTTCCCTTTCGCTATGCTATATATATTATATCCTCTAATGCTCTCTATGTTGTGTATATCTGTGTCTAGAAGGTTCTTCTTATGTGCTCCCAATTCATGTCAAAATTCTGCAAATTTGTGAAGGATTTTCTGCATCTTTTTTTTTATCATTCCTACTGATCTTTGAGTTGTATGCATATACCCATGATATGGGTTTGTGTTTTGAGTACTGATTTAGCTTATGATTGTTGGATATGTATAGAGCTTGAGGTTCACGTGGTAAGCTAGTGGTTCTGTAGATCATGGATAAAATTCAGAGTTAAATTCTTGACCTTTCTTGTTACTTTATTGAGGGATCTGCTGTGTTTTCTCTACAGTAAACTTCTCTGTGAGGATAGGGATTGTGGGTTGTGAGTTCTGTCTTCTCATATCTATTCTGGACATTTTCATTCAATGACAGGAGCTTTTCTATTTAGTTTATGGTTCTTGAATGCATGTGTAGTTCGAGATAACGGCACACTTTTGCTGTTTGTGATAGCAGAAAAAAACTTGCTCAGTGTCACTTTAGTTTCTTGGGTAGTAGTGATTGTCTCTGGTTTTGTGTATGATAAAAGTGGGTTGTGATTTTCTCTGCTTTTGTGTATCATAAGAGTTTTTCTTCTAAGAACCTCAGTGGTAGAGAAACGTCCCTTGTCTCTTCAGTTACTTATTCATTTAGTTATTTTAGGAGACACTGATTAGACTTGCTATGCTATATGGTTCAGAATGTTGTACTGTTAAAAAACAAAATGTTCATAAGTCGAATGTAAGAGAAATGAGAATGGAAGACGTGATTAGGTGGTTGTAACATGTTTTGTGTAGACCAAAATGGTTTTTGTTCATAAGAGTGACGCAATCTCGCAATCTTGGCATAATAAGTTAGTAGAGGAAGGATAGGCTAAAAGTAGCACGGCATATTGTAGTTGCTAAGAATTTAGTTGCCTTAGTTCTTATAGGAAAAAGGATTCATGTAGCTTAGCTCAAATTTATTGAGAAGAAGACTTAGGGTCCGTTTGACAGAGATTATAAACTAGTTTATAAACCAATATTGGTTTATTTGAGTTGAAATTGTTGACTTTTCATGTTAAAAGTGGGTTGAAAAGTCAAAAATGATGGTTGAAAAAAACCAAAATGGGTTTTTAATCCTTATCAAACAAGCTCTTAGTTTATTGTTGTAGTGTATTAAAGGTGTTGAAGCTAACCATTAGGTTTTGAGTTGCTTGACAAGTTATATCTCGTCTTTATGGGTATTGAGTGTAGAGCTATGCATGCTAATTATTCATGGGTCTTTGAATTGTGGCAAGTTTTTATGATCAAATTCATTGTCTGTTAAATTATGGAGTTAGTCCCACTTTTGAGCCAGAGAGGACCATTAAGTAGGTAATCAGTTCTTGTTAGGTGAATATTCAATCAATTGCATTTTAACCTTGCACAAGGAAAGCTCACCAACCTCCATACTGAATGAATTAAAGGATGTTGAATTTGTCTGTGCTTAGGCTTTTCAAATTACTCTCAATTTGACTTCTGACTCCATTAGTTTTTCAGTCCCAAATGTATTTGCGTTCAAACAGCAAGTGGAAGTCCTGGTGTTAATGCTCTTTTGCATGTAGAATCACTATTCTAGATTTAATATATGTGAATCAAAGCACAGAGGCCAAAGGCACAAGGACTCAGGCAGTCTACCTTTCTATGCATTTGAAGTGCACCATGAGAGGGTTGTTAGTGGATAAAAAGGGCATAGGGTCCATTTTTGTCTTGAAAGTTAGCAGCTCCATCTGCAGAGTCCGACTTGAAGTGTATCTTATCCAGTAATTCTTTCATGCTATACAAACTTATAGCATGAAGTATATAGAAGGTTTATCATATTGTCATCGAACTTCATTTTGATTCAAAACGCTCACTTTACTTTCTAAAACGTTTTAGTTACGTCACTTAGTTAGTTTGCCATCCATTATTTAACAGAATAGTCTAGATGGCTCAGCGGAAATCTGACGTGGCATTTTTATCGGTTTACCTATTTTTCTAAAGCCACACATGTAAATTCTTTCCAAAGATTTGTGATTTCGCCCAGATTATTTCCAGATTTTCAATCATTTCCAGACTACACCACTATAATACATTGAATTCTAACCTACAACCAGTGGTTTCAACAATGCTAGGAACAGAGATTCTTCACCCGTTTCCAAACCCAATATCAAGCATTTCAAAATCCTGCGAACCCATAAACCGCAACATCTAAACTAGCCCTGGCAATGCCATTCACATCTTGGTTCTTTCTGTCTTTCTTTCTTTCTCCCAAATATCACTAGATTTGGTGCTGCAGTGATAAGAAAAAAACGAGATAGATTTGTTTTGGGTTTGGAGCACAAGCAATCTAAGGAAGAAATGGGTACCTTCTGTTGCTGTTCTTGTACTGATGACTTTGAGGAATGTCACATTATGTAACTGTGATGAGCTATGGATCTGGCTTTGAACAGCCTAGTACTTGGTGGCGATGTCGGTGGGGATGGGTGTGGTGGCGGCAACAATGGAAAGGTAGGGTGAGTCTCTTTGATAGGGATGAAGAGGATGAAAAATGCCCTTCAACTTCTTGTTATAAACGAGCCAAGTATAGTATACAAACATAGTAATGTTTCTTCTGCCTGGTAGCATTTCTTTAAGTTGGCATTTGAAATTGAAGATTAAGCAAGATGTTAAGGCCTGAAAACCGTTAGGCCATGTAGATTAGTTCGTTAAATATTGGATGGAAAAAGTGGGTGACTGAAACAATTTACGCAGTTAATTGGCCCGTTTAGAACAAATTACAGTTCAGTAACGAACATGAAATTTTGGAGCAAAGTTCAGTTACTAGTGTTTTTAACCCACTGTTCTCGTTTTCATCTCGAGGGCCTGTTCTATGTGAACTTCCATTTATATAGGGCAAAAACTTTGTACTTGAGTGTGCTGGTTCTTATATTCGAGTAATGTGTGCTAATACTGCCTATGGAAATTCAACTAGATGCAACTCTTTAGACTGTTATATTTTACCAACTGTTCAGTGTTCTTGTTCCTCCAACCAATTCATACTTGCAAATTATGCACTCATTTACAATAAAACTCTCCATCATATTAAATGATTGATGCAAGCAAGCTTATTTATTGTGTGTTTTTCTCAAGCAGCTTAAGTGAATCATAAAGAGTTGGACAATTTAGGAGCTTATGGATTATACTTTGCGAATCAACTACTTCAGTAAGTAATAACCTACAATTTCAAATTTTCTTAAAATAAGTGCTCACAAGCTTCTGTTTTGGTGCCCCATTTACTGTTAAGTGTTAACTATTCATCTTCGGCAGAATTTGCGTGAACAGTTCTCCTCACCTTCATCCAAGAATCTCAGTTTCGAAGTTGAATTTCCAATCTGACACTGGTAGGAGGTGAATCATTTAAGTTCTCAACTACAAGACCAGCCCTCTGCTCATTCAACCGGCCCACCTCAACAGGAATTCACTGCCATGGGAAAGACAAGTTCTCAAGATCAATGTGTTTCATCAGACTCTGGTAATCATGCCTCAAGCTTCTTGTTATCATCGTATTTTTGATATTTCCTTTTTTATTTGATTTCATTTAATGTTTATGAATTAATATCATAATAGCTGCAAGTGCTATAGTTTGTAGCTTGACTCCTTTTTAGAATTCCTATTTTTTTTAATACTTTCTTTTCTCTTTTTAAATTGTATTTATTTTATATATTACTATTATAATAGTCGTAACGACATTTCTTGGTTGCTCGACTCCTTTTGAGTATTCCTATGTGTTGAAAATCAGGGAGCCACCTGCGTGGGTTGACTTGACCTAAATGATATAAAATTGAGTTGGTGGGAGAAGTTACTTTAAATTCAAAAGTGAAATCTCAATGACCACTCAAAATCACATAACTCCATATATACATAATAAGGGAGTTACAAATTATCATATATGCATAGGTATTCGTGCACTAAAATCACTAAAATTTTAGAATGTGTTTGATTTTGATTAAAATCAGATTTTTTGGAAAAGATGATGAAATGTGTGGTTGAAAAGTTATAAAAAGTTGTGGGTCCATGAAATGTGTGGTTAAATTAATTGTTGACCGACTTCAGCTTTTTAGCAAAATTTTAATTGAAAACAAACGAACTTTTAAAATTTTGTAATCCATATTATTGAACACAATCATTGTCAAAGTTGTCAGTTGGACTGCGGTGAACTCTTTCCATTGTGATAAGAGTTTTTGATGGAAAGAGTGTTTCAAATTAGTGATTAAAGTGCTTACTTTCCTCGGGATTCTCACATTTCAAATAAGTTTTTTGAACATTTTTTAATTATTAACGAGTTATATAAATTTACATTAGCGCTCTTTGAGACAAGTAGCTAAGTCGTGTGTTTGAAATGGTTTTTTTAAAGTCCAAAGCACTTCTTAACAAGCAAAAGTATTTTGATTATAGAGTTTGGTTAAGTATTTTGATTATATATTGTTTAAAAAGGTTGGTCAAAAGCACTTTTTGACTTTTAATGAAGTTGTAAAAATTTAATGATCTTAAAATTAGAAAATTCCTCTAAAATATATCTAATTGAGCTTTTTTATCCTATTAATTACTTAAGTTGTAATTAACATTTAATGATCTTAAAAATTAACAAAATTACCATTAATATATATAAAAAAAAATATTAATTTATTTATCCTATTAATTACTTATATCAAATTGTTACTTTATATATTTATATAAAAGTGAAAAATATATATTGGTGTATTAAATAATATAATACAAATTATACATAATATGTTTAGTCAAATATACTAAAATAAAAAGCTCTAATTGAGCTTTTACGCGAAGTTGTAATTAACATTTAATGATCTTAAAAATTAACAAAATTACTATTAATATATCAAAAAAAATATTAATTTATTTACCCCATTAATTACTTATATCAAATTGTCATTTCATATATTTATATAAAAGTGAAAAATATATATTGGTGTATTAAATAATATAATACAAATTACACATAATATGTTTAGTCAAATATACTAAAATAATCGTGTTATTATAATTAAATTGATATATTAATTTTAATAGTTATTATATGATATAAACATATATGATTTATTTTAAAAATAATAATATGAGCTATATAATAATAATAAGGGTAAATAGCACTGTGGTCCTACCTTTGGACCTTGTAACGATGGGGTCCCTAACATTCAATTTTGAACTCCCGAGTCCTTAACCTATGAAACGTTAGCACACAAGTCCTTTTTGACCAAAACTGTTAGTTTGACCGTTAAATGGTCAAATTCTTGTTGAATAGACCAAATTACCCTTAAATTAAATGATAAAAAAGAAAAGAAAATGAATAATAAAATAAAAATTGCAACAAAACCTCAACCAACAAAATAAAATATTTCAACTAAACCCCAAATACTTCATCATCTTCTCCAAAATACCGCCGCCAACCACCACCCACCGGAACCACCACCCCACCGCCGCCATCCAAAAATAATTTCAACAGAATGGTTCACGAAATTCCATCGAAACTGAAAACTCTAAAGTCTCAAATATTTGATATATTTTCCGTCCGTTTCTTGGGATCAGATATGTGTGTATATATATATATATATATATATAAAATAGAGCAAAAGAAATTAATAAACCTTTAGTGGTGTTGTTTTAGCATCTAGTTGTTTTACTGTGTAATTCTTTCGCCGTAGTAGGTTTTTACTCCATTTGTGGTTGGGTTTTTGCGGATCGCGCGGCCGGTATGTATCCGGAACAATTCATATGTTTAGAGAATAATAGTATTAGGGTTAGGTCTTCTTTACTTGTATTAATGGGGCTAGGAACCGGTCACGATAAGTAGATCGATTCCCGGGAGATCGGGAAAGTTTCTTCTTTAGCCAGGTGGTGCAACCACCGTCACGGGAGGAGGAACACAGCCGCTTACTGCGGAGGATGACGAGATCATTCTCGCGCACGCGCAGCGGTATGGTAACAATTGGGCGAGTATCACGAGTGCTCCTTAACGGCCGTGACCGATAACTCGATTAAGAACCATCGAACTCGACTGAAGCGGAAGCGCGCCACCGCCACGGTCGGCGAGAGAGAGAGGCCCGCGGTATTAAAGCAGTAGATAGCGAGTCCGCCACCGCCGGTTTTCTTGCGGTGGGGGTGGGTTTTGTGCGGAGTTGGTTGAACCGGATTGGTGAAGGTGAATAGTGCTTCTCGCCGTACGGAGTTGGTGAAGGTGAAGATTGGCCGCCACTTAAATCGGTAAATGCGAGTTGGAGAAGAAGAAGTTGATGAGGACTTGATTGCAATTTTTATTTTATTATTCATTTTTTTTTTTTTTTTTATCATTTAATTTAAGGGTAATTTGGTCTATTCAACAAGATTTTGACCATTTAACGGTCAAACTAATAGCTGGTCAAAAAGGACTTCAAAAGCTAACGTTTTATAGGTTAAGAACTCGGGAGTTCAAAATAGAAGGTTAGGGACCCCATCGTTATGCGTCCAAAGGTTAGGGACCCCTAGTGCTATTTACCCTAATAATAATTATTGTTTATATAATAAAATAATCGTGTTATTATAATTAAATTAATATATTAAATTTAATAGTTATTATAGGATATAAAGAAAAAATTTATTTATTTTAAAACAAATAATATGAGATAGATAATAATTAATTAATATTTAGTCAAATAATTATAAAATTTATACAAAGTACTTTTATAGTTATGCAACCAAACACTCAATTTAATATTCACAGCATATTTAGGATTCATATTTAAACAGTCAGCAGTTTTTTAATGAAAGTTCTACTGATAAAACTTCTACTCACACAGCGGTGCCAAACGGACCTTTAATCCAGCGATAAAAACTGCTGTGCTAAGAGAGACGCTCAATCCCGTTGCTTCTTCCCTTATCTTCTTCCGACTTTTAATTATTAGCTAGCTATAAAAATTTAGTTTGGATCTGAGCTATTATAGTTGAATTCCTTGCATCGTAACATGCTAAAATTTATTTTTGCTTGGTCCGAAAATGCAGGTCCAAAAATGCAATAAATTATGTATTATCATTTTATATGTGTTCTTTAAGGTCATCTACGATATACATTGTTAAAATTCACGAAATTTTCGACGTAAGAATCTTCCATGACGTAGAATACTTCTGTAAAATTTTAAAGTTTTCTCCTTGTATTTTTGGAGAAAAAAGAAACCCTAGGGGTAGACTTCAAAAATAGTCTTTTTGTACCTTGATTTCGTGCAATGAAATTGATTCATAAGTTTCCAAACTATATTTAACATGCTTAATTTGGACTCAAAATAAGAAACAAATTTTCAAGTTTGGGATAAATTAGTGTATTATGTGAAAATGTAGAAAATAGCGAAGAAGATGAACAGTGATTTTTTGGTCCCACTGTCCATTGCTTTGTTTGTTGTCCCAAACACTAGGTTATGTATGGATCTTGGGAATTTGACAACTCCATTGACCTAGCACGTTGAAAAATGGTAATCAGGATATTGAAATGTTGCTGCCACCACCTCAAAGAGCACCATCTTTGTGCATGGGCTTCGTGCAGGCAGCGTGCATGAGGACATTTGCTAAGGCCTTTTTCGGTTTGAAAATTTGTGAATTGCTCCAAATATTCTTCAGTAATTCAAAAAATATTTTTGGGACATCAAAGATATTTATTGTAAGAGTTTCCTAGTGAAAAATTCAGTATAAATATATACAAATTATATGCTTGCAGCTAGTAAATTCTTGAATTTTTTGTGCTGATTTCAAAATATATATTTTATGGTTCTGTCGTGTAATCGTGTTGCTACTATGTGCTATTTATAATTTTTGTGACTTGAATATACTTCAAAAGTATTTTTAATATGGTTTTTTGTCAAAAAATTGTGTAAGTTGTATTTAAGTCGGAAAATTATGATTTTTGTCTCAAAAATTGTAAGTACCTTACATGATGCATGACGGGGGCACATGAAGTTTAGAGTCGAAATGCCCTCTTCAAGTCCCTATGTTGGTTAAGTTATCATCTTTTTCCTCATTGTCTCGAGGTCAGGTTTAATGGCCCCTTCGAAGTTTGTAATTTTTTCTTGTTTCTGCTTTAGTATTAATAAAACCCCCACCCATACTGTGGTTTGAATAGAAAAAGGAGCTGTCTGCACACTGTTCCATTTTATATAATAGGATAACATTTTTGTGACGTGCTTATATTTCGCTCGTCAATAGTGACATCACTGTCCACGTGACATCGCCACATTTGTCACTTTTAGCAACTTTTTAAAAAGTGACAAATGTGGCGATGTCACGTGAACAGTGGGCACCATAATTGGTGCCCATTGTCGGTGCTATATCACCCCTCATTCGCACATTTTGACTTCCATTTTGGTTGTTGGGCGCATAAACTGTCTAACAGTGGGTTTTTTCGTGCTGTGTTTTGACATATATTAATCAATGATGGCTTATTCTTAATTAGTATCTTCTATTTCTCCTCTGATGATGCTGTACTATGTAATGAAGCTGGTTTTCCGTTCAATTGATTCAGTACACAGTGAAAGCTATGGGAATCATAAACACGATATGAAACCTGCTTTGTTTTACGGCAATACAGATTTTTCCATCAGTGCACACTCCGAAATAAGCCAATCAATAGTAAGTTCGTGCACCGCATTAAAATTCATTTGTTCCAATTTGGGAGCAATTTTGCTCAAGTATGACATAAGGCTTAATTGAGTTGAGTCAAAACTGATTTTTATTCCTTTCATCCTATTTCAGATGCAGATTCCATATGCTCTTTCTGATACCTACATCAGTGGGTTATTTACAGCCTATGGACCTCATACCCTGGTAAAAGTCATTCTCACAATTCAAATGTTTGAAATGTCATCTTGCATGGTTTTACAACATATAAATGGAATATGCCTACAGCCTCCTTTCGTACCATTATGCGTACTATCGGACACCCATGATTTTGGCTTGTGATCTTATTCGGCAATCTAAGACTTTGTGCTACCTGTGGTTTCCTAAGCATGCATTTTGATTTATTATATTATTATCAACGTGAAGCTTGCCTATATAGAAATGGAAATATGCCACTTCGTACATGATCTTGGTCATGGAAAATTATTAATTTAAAGGGCTCGCATGGCTTGGGATTTTCATCTCCTCTTTAAAGCAATCTGTTTTGTTTGCACATTTAGTTACTTCTTTACATGTGAACTTTAGAAATAGCTCCTGTTTTTTATTTCAATTAGTGCTCTTTTCAAAACGTTGTTAATTTTGAATTTCTTCAACAGGTTCAGCCTCAGATGATGGGGCCATCCTCTGCTCGGGTCCCACTACCCGTTGATCTGTCTGAGGATGGTCCTATATATGTCAATGCAAAACAGTATCATGGAATACTCAGAAGAAGACAGACACGTGCAAAGCTTGAGGCTCAAAACAAGCTTGTCAAATCTAGGAAAGTGAGTAGTTTATGTGTTTCTGCTTGATTGTTTGCTTAGATTGGTTCTTTTTTCTTATATATGAGGTCAATGGGTAGAAGTGTATTCAAGGTGTTCAGAGATGTTTTTTATTTCTCTTTCTTTTTTCGGGTCAATTCATTTTGCCATTAATTTTAAACTTCATGTGGTTAAATGAGAAATAGTTCAGTAATTTGAAAGATGGTATGCAGTAGGACAAAAAGTAGTCCCAATTTATTCCTGGTTTGAGGCTGGAGGGTTTTTATGGGTCATTTTTAATATTTAGTCCTTTAAGCAACCTATTATAGATTGGTGGGTGGGGGCAGCTATATAATTCGGACAACAAACTAATGCATACGCAAAGGAGAGAGGTTTTCGAAGGTTAGTGATAGAATCAAGAATATTAATTATATCTGCAGATTATCATTTGGAGTTCAAAATTTTAGATTACTGAAAGAATAATCTGCATGGCCTGTGGAAAATAGTTAATAAATTAATTATATACTAGAGTAAAAACTAAATAGAACCAATTTTTCCATCAACTTTTAACATATCTATGTGAATCTGTTTTCTTGATGCTGCTCTATATACTAACAGAACAGACTCATCTTGCTGTTAATTTGTCTCTTATTTACCGACACAGTTTTATCAAATGTGACTTTTAAGGTCGAAATTATCATTCTTGCATTTGATTATGTAGCCCTATATGCACGAGTCTCGGCATCTTCATGCACTAAATAGAGTTAGAGGGTCCGGTGGTCGCTTTGTCAGCAAAAAGCAGCCTCAGCAATCCGACTCTCCATATCCCTCTAGCTCCCAGGCTCATCAGGGCTCACTTCATTTCAATCAGACGGGAGACAAGCTGAATGCTGATGCACGTGAGATTAAAGCCAACAAGCATGACGTTCCCATTGCAACTGGCACTGAAGGTATGAGGACCGCTGGTGATGATGTCATTTTCCCGCTGACAGAGGGAAGGTTTTCAAGTATCCCGTCCCACATGGCTGTTTCCATGCAAGGTGGCAGTACCCTTGTATACAGTGGAAATAGGCATTATGCTTCCATTGTCCGGTGAGCAGTCGGAACCCGCACGACTGCCACCGGCTAGGCAATTCATCCTTGGCTTAATCACTGAAATACCTGACTAGTAGATTAATCTATGTACGTAAGACGTAAATGTACAAGGAAATGCTAGAAAGGTTCTACTTTTGGTGCTCGTTATCTGTTTTCTGGGCTACATGTTTTCTAACTAACTGTTCTTTGGATTGGTTTCTAAACATTCAAGGTTTGTGTGTTAAGGAAATTCTCCTTATTTGTGCATTTTATTGCATGCATTATTTGTCTCCAAAAATTTATCATGTAAGCTTAAAATCTGTTCCAAGATGCTCCTCTTTCTTCAATTCGAAGAGAGCTAACTAGTGACTAGAGTGAAGTTGTAATAAGGTAGTCGCAATGGAAGGTGAGGTTGGATAACCTTTTTTTCATGGAGAGCTAATGTTTGTTGGGTATTTGATGCAGACGAAGTGTTGAAACCTCATATATTACCAACTAAATATTAATATTTGAGAGAAATCACTACATTTTTCATTCAATATTACAAACTACCAAAACACGACGAAGCATTTAACAGAATTTAAATACTACGAAATAATAGAAAACCCTATAAATACTAAATACCTTGGAATACCGCCGTGCTAGAAATAAAATAAAATATGTAGCAGAAATAAAATAACAACTAAAAAAATAAAAAATTTAATATTGTCTGAGATACGTAAGAATATGAATGCTAACATCTTCACCAATATTTTGGTTAAATAAAAACAAGAGAGCTATATCTGAATTAAACTTGGATATGGAAGTCTTGTTACTGCTAGGGTTGGGTTCTGGATCTAACGCAATGTCGATTTTTGTCAACTTTATTTGAGTTGTTAACATGATTTGATCTAAGTTAAAAATGGTTGCAGCTTTGGCGTTTTGCTGAGATGAGCATAATGTAGATAGTTGTGACAATTTGACAATAGTTATCAAATAAATTGGGTAATTATTTTCACACTAAGTATATTTTAATTGTAATAAAGATTTTTAACCTTTGTTCATTGTCAAATTTTTATTCTTAACTTTTTTTTGTAACCTTCACTTAATTAGCACATCTTATTGCTCTTATTCTGATGCGATTTATGTTCAAATATTTTATTAACGTGCCTTGAAATGAGCGGTACATATTTTTTTGAATTTTTATATTTGTTATATTTTTTGCTTATTTAAAATATAAGGGGCAAACAAGTCCTTTTATACCCTTCTTAAAGATTTTTTGGACGAAAGACAATGGATAAAAATTGAATATGTTCATTATAATGAAAAAATGGTTCAGCATACAAACCGTAGTGTGAATATAATTACTCTAATTAAATATCAATATCTTATTGTTGAAGTGTCTTTGACGAATTGGTCATTGATGATGGTTATTTGTCAATCTTAATTATTTGTAACAATTTAATTCTGTCAAAATAAATATATTTTTTTTATTGAAATCCTCATTTCATGATATTATATATTGTTCTCGTTGGTTCTTAATATCAATTTTCGCTAATTTTTTGAAATAATTGTTTTTTTGCGCAGTCAACTATAAGTGCAAGAAAAGGCTGATTACTAGTCTCCAATGAAAATTCATTACAATTCATTATTCATTTTACTTTAAGGGCATGTTCGGTGTAATTTTTTTGGAAAAAAATGAATTTTTTTGAGTACTTTATTGACTTTTCAAACTTTTTTGTAATGTAAAAATGTTGAAAAGTAAAAAATTGTAGACAAAAAAATGAATTTTTTGGGGAAAAATGGCTAACGAATATGCCCTAAGGAGGTTAATATAGCATGAGATTCTGAGAAGGAGGTTAATATGGAAACTATATTAGGTTTTTTACATGTACCCTAGTATTCTATCAATGGCGAGTCAATAAATTGTTATAGCTATTTTAGGTTTAACGTTTTAGTGCTTGCTTGGCTTTGTTAAAGATAAGTTTTTTTAGCAGATTTTGATAAAAATTGATGAAATTTGTTGTTAAAAATTTAATAAAAGTTGTGAGTTTCATAAAATGTGTTGTTAAAATTAATTGTTGATTTTAACTTCAGCTATTTAACAAAATTTTCGGCTCAATCAAATAAAGCCTTAATAATTTTGTTTTAACCTAGATCTAGGTCAGATTTAAGTTCGACAAAATCTGGATAATTTCTAAATTTTTAGTTGCTAAACTACTATCTTAAATCTATGGAAAATTGTAGATGTGGTTTCAAATCTTTCAAAAAAGTACAACAGCTTCTCAAACTTTCTATTTTTGAAAGTACATTAGGATTCCAAACTTTCTAATTTTGACATTATTATTCTAAACGTTTAGTACTTGTTTGGCTAAGTTTAAATTATAATTAAAATTGGTAAAATTGATCAAACATATTTTTTATCTACACATTTTGTAGGACTCCCTAGCTACAATTTGCCCTAAAATCTAAACCAAATTATTGCAAAGTCCATATTTCTTCTAAATTGTCTTTGATATCAAATTTTGCATTTTGTATAGGTTTAATGGGAAAGATGGATGGTAGTTTGATTTTGAAAGTGGCTCAAATAATTTTAAATGAGTGTGGGACTATGAATTATAATTCATGTGATCCCACCTCATTTTGAATGAGTAGTTCCTATCCATTTATCCTACTCACTTATAATGTCCACGCTGAGGTGGCATTATATAATTGGTAAAAATAATGAGTGTGACCATGAACTACCAATCATGTGATGTCATTTCAGTGTGAGTATTATAAGTGGGTAGGAGATCAAAACTAAATTCTAAATATTAAAAAAAATGGAGTGAGTTTGAAGCTAGAGTCTTGATCAATGTGATGTGATCGCAATTGTTCTTAGAGTGCTTGATTTCTTGTTATAAACAAGGTCCTTAATCTTTATTTCTTGGCATTTGAGTCCACGACCTTTTATATCGAAAATTATTTGGAAGTCATATTTTCATTGAAAAAATGATTTATTAGTTTGTAAAGTTTATACAAGGACAAATATTCGTATCGTTCGTCTCAATCAAAAAAATTCTAAATTGTTCGTGAATTTGATTTTATTATGTCAAACCAAGAACCAGAAACAAAAAACCCAAGTTCGACTACCTAGGTCTATAAATAGATCTAGGGTTTTCTTGTTCCAATTGTAGTTCTATTAAGACTTCTAGGTATCTTGGGATCTCCAATTTCAAGTTCTAATTTAAACTTAATTTATGACATAGTCAATCTTGAGTTTTACCTAGTCAACTATACAAGCCCTAAACTTCAATTACTTGCGTGATTAAGTTATCGTCTTATTTTAGGAGCTACCAAATGGACCTAAGCGGACACATAAAATTCAAGCTCAAATAATTAGATATAGTCGAGTTGACCCCCGTCAAACATTTGATAATTAGACTTGGGCTAAAATGACCATTTTTCCATTGTAATTATTTTCTTACTAAAGCTCACATTTTCTACAACAATTCTTTTCTTTGAACAAATCACAGACGTATAGTCGTCGCTAAATACTGAGCTCAGATTTAAATCGCTAAGTGAAAAATACCTAAGTGGACTCTTTGACCCTAATAAAACGGCGACGGTTTCCCAACATGAATGCATGTTCAATACTTTGTTTACTCTAAGCTCACAACATACCGATGTATTTGACCATATTAATTGATGTCACTCATTGACACATCAAAGATCATCGAGCTCACTAATAGTGTCCATCATCCTGTCCAGAATTTAGATCATCCATAAGATAGTCATGTGAAATTTAATTATTCGTTCGATCACACTGTAGAATTAATCTAAAACACTACCAAGTGTACTGGTGTTACTACTTTGAAGACTTAATTTGTAGTGTCAATACAAACCGTTAACCTATTAGGTGACTTAGTCAACCCAAGTGGTAGACTCACGTTCAGGCAAGGGGGGCAATTGCCCTCACTAAATATTGGGATTTAAAAATTTCCTTAAAAAAAGTTAAACCAAAATTCAATTAAAATTATTGAGGTATTTTTTTATTTTACATTTTTTTATAAATAAATTTCTTAGGGGACTCATTATAGGGCCTAAAAAATTTGCCATATTCTAATATTTAATTATTTGAGCGAGACAAATTAGATTCACGTCATATAAATTTTTTTGTTAAATTGACATTGAAAACAGAAACGAAATCTAATTATAAAATTATTTATAGAAGGTATCTTTGCTCTTTATTTTCAACTCACTATTTAACAAGTTTTTAATTCGAAGGATAAGTTGCGAAGTTTGCTATAAATACTTCAAAACGGTATTAAGAACCTACTTCAACGAGTGAAGAACATAGTTCAAAAATAAGCCAAAAAATGTGACACCAAACTTAGAATTTAAAGAAAATATTAGATTATAAATCTATTTCTAGTAGTCATCTTTGTCTATTTGCAGTTTAACGATTTTTTAATCAGAAAGACGCATATGTAAGTTCGCCATAAATACTACGAAACAGTACGAAGAACTTATTCCAACAAGTGAAGAATATACTCCGAAATTTTGTGATTAGAACAAAGTTTTGGCCCCCCAAAAAAATTCTAAACTCCGCCATTGGTCGACCGTACAATTTTATTAGAACAAAGTGCTAATCTTTGTTCACTGATCTAAGACTAACCAATTCTCGATTGAAATATAAATTGTATAAATATGTAAGCACTTTAACTATATGTATTATTTATTTAAATACAAACAAATCGTCTACCTATTACAATAAAATTACTACTTTTGAGTACACTCGAACGAGCAATGCTCACTCGTATACATGAAGTCTATTCTGTCTTTCGTTGTCAAAAATACACTTCCAACACTATATTCTTTATTATATTTTAAACAATTGTAACATGGTCCACAGAATGCCCTCAAGCATCTATCTACTAGTTTCTATGTGCTTACCCACCCATTTGTTATAGTAGCCACTCCTAGCCAGAATCACACCCATGCGTGGTAAGCCCCCTTATAAAACACACACACACACACACACACATGAATACCCTACATTCTCTCTCTCTCTCATCATTTTTCACCCCCCAAGATCCAAGCCGTTGAATTTGGCTTTTTCACTTCTAATCTTTCTATCAACAACTTTATTTCTCATCTGCTACTAAGTACACTGTTTGTGATCAATGCTCTTCTATTTCTAACATTACACAACAAAACAGACAAAAATACTTGAGATTCATTGTTTTTTTTTCACTTCTGTGTGTGTGTGTGTTGGAAGTTTATCAAAGGATGGCTATGAGGGAGAGGCAGATGCATCAGCCTCGGCGTAAAAAGCCGTCGTTCTCGTCCTCTCTCCTCGATTCCATTTACCAGTCCATCGACGAATCCAAAGGCATAAAAGAACATCAAGAAATTGAAGATTTTGATGTTCATAGAAAAAACAATGCTGTACAAGCTGAAAATGAAATTGAAAGTTTTCGACGAGCAATCTTGATAGAAAAATGGATGGAAAACTACAGCAGCAGCAGCAGCACTCCAACTCCAAGACATTTTGCATCGAATTCAGGCTCATCTACAGATTCAAGCATGTTTTCATCTTCCAAATCCACACCAAAATCATCAGTTCTTTCCACTGATCAGAAACAGAAACCTGGCAAGATTTTACAGTTTGAGACTACACTGAATCACGAAGGAAGATACACGAAAACAAAATTAAGAGCATTAAAGATTTATGGAGATTTGAAGAAGGTGAAAGAGCCCATTTCACCTGGTCGTAAAATCACAAACTTCTTAAATTCCATTTTCAGCCCAAGAAAGTTGAAAAATCAGGTTATGGAGGAAAGGAGTTCAGTGAGGAAGACTAGATCAATGAAAGACACAACAACATGTTCATTAGCTTCAAGATCTTGCTTAAGACAAACGCCATCTTCATCAAGAGGTAATAAATCCAAGAGGTCTGTTAGATTTGGCCCTGTTAGTGCTGTTGTTGACGAAGATTCTCCATACGTCCAGCACCAGTATACGAACAGTCATCTCTCGAGCACAGGCTTAAGTTCAACCCGACCACGTGGACGGAAAAGTATATATGATTATGATTACTCAAGTAGTACTGCACCAATGCCAAATGTTGGCAGCCAATTCATCAAGAAAAACATTGAGAGTTTGAGACTTCAAGAGGTGAAGAATTTGAGTAAGCATGGATTCAGAGATCAATTTTATGAAAATGAGAGTGATTTGGACAACAAAAGTTGTACTAGTTCTGATCTTTTTGAGCTTGATCACACTGTCAGGGTTGGGATTGGAGCATATGAAGAAGAATTGCCAGTTTATGGAACCACAAGTCTTAAGGCAATTGCTAGTGGATTGGTTATGTAGTTCAAATAATTGACCGTTGAGGTTTATTATCAATGTAGACTCGAGAATTTAAGCATATTTCTTCTGTTGAATGTCTTTCTAAATTGTATCATATTGAACAACATATTGTTATCAACATTTCTATACTTTCACTTGATAATCAGCAGCTACTTCAAAACATGATATAAATCATCAATTGTCACATTAATTTTATGTTTACAAGAATGACTTTACATCAAATTTGGGCATTTTTCATGTAAAAACGAATAGTTATTTCATGTAAATGAGATATAGGTATAACGGTAAAAAGTGATGCCAGGTGTGAGATTTACAATAGGTTTTTATATGTCCAATGGTTGAAGCATCAATTCACTTTTAAGGGATGATCATTTCGAACCTTATACATCATGGGCATGTTTGGTGTACATTACTAAATACGAGTGGATAATATAATAGACAAGATTTGAGCTCTTTTTTATTTTTAAGCTCGTCTAATATTATACAATTCATCTTATAAAATAAAACGAGTATTCAGTCGGGACTCTATTATATATCCCATTGTTGTTGGGGAAGTTGATCATTTCATTCTGTCAATTATATTCATCAAGAGATTAACAGAAAAAGAAATAGGGTGCCTCAATTGCAATGATGGTAATAGGTACTTGTTTCTTTGGATTTAAGAAAAAATGATAACCCTTTTGCTTTCCAAAATTAGCAAATTAGGTTTGGATTCTAAATTTGTTTATAATGACCTAGTTCATGTGTCAATTTATGAATTGTGTTTTAAATTAATGCAAGTTTGGCAAATATCATGTTGTATACTTCACTTTTGGGATCCCCAACAAAAGGGAAGAGAGGAAGAGCAAAAAGTCTTTGTAGAAAAGTGACTTTATAATGATGTTGTCTACTAAATTATTGAATTAGAGAATAAAGTTTATATTTAGAATAGTCAAAAGAGAACACATGTACAAAGAAGTTGAAAAGTCGGCATGAGAGGAAGAAGTGCAAAGGGAATTAAACTTCACACTTTCGAAATAAAGCAAACGCCAAAAGAAATATCTATAATCAAAATCAGTTTAAATGAACAATTGAAGACGAGTAAAATAAATATACATAATTTGAAAATATCAAGCATTTGATCAAAAAATGAATTCGATCAACATGTAAAAGGGCATATGAGAGAGAGACATGTGATAAAATGTGTCTAAATATTTGATCTAGTGCGAATTATAGCCAAAATGCAATATTGCATTGAACATAAATACTTGTTCTTCTCCCTTTCATTTTTCCCATCTAAAAGAATGAAATACACTATCAATCTAATTATTATCCAAACTAGTACAACATTAGCCACAATAATTGTCAAGAAACAGTATATTTGAGGATTTTGGTAGCTGTAAAATATGTCTGTTTGTGTCCAACAAGAGAGAAATAGGGTCAATCCAAGAAACATTTATGTCACAAATGCACACCAAAAGACAATAAAAAATTGATATTAAACTTTTAGTGGGCATATAAATGACCCCATTAGGAATCCCATAAGTCAAAATATTGCAAGATTTGACATGATAGCTCACATGCAATTCAACTTTTTCAACAAGAAAAAGTAGATTTGCAAACATCTTTTGCACCCCATGTAGCATAATAGTTGTAGTAGATTTGAAACCATCCAAATTCAAAGAAATTACACAAAAGTTCATGTTTTTCAAGAATTACATAGCTGATGAGAAATTATGTTTTTTAAGATAATTTAATTAATATAAAAGTCAAATTATCAGGGATACATTCCGTACCTATAATGGATTACGCAAGATAAGATTAAAAAAAATGTGTGACATTAATATTTATTTATATTTAATTCTACTCACTTTAATCTATACTAATTCTAAAAGTCCCTTAAATGGAAAAATATTTTTGGACGATATTGCCCTTCAAATAACTTATAATTCCTAAAATTATCTTTCAATTAATATAATTTATTTTGGCTTTAATTTAAATTATTTAATACTATATAAATATTGTATTTTGATCATTAAAAGTTATTTGTCTTTTTAATTTCCATTATATATTGTAATTAATGAAAATAAATAAAAATATACTAATAAAATTTTTAATATATTGAAATTATTATCTTTAATTGTAAACAATCAAAGAGTCAATCTTATTATGCACGAGAATTTAAGCAAATTCCTTCACCAACATAACAAAACAAGATGAATTTGGCTTTGCATTTCGACTTTCTTATTATTGATTTATAATTTCTTCCTTTGTTATTCGTTTTTGTTTTTTATTATACCAAGAATATTTTTTTTCCTTGCAATGACGATTTTTAATCTTGGATAATTAGTTTGATAGTAATGTTGTAATAATGGATGTGTTAATTTTCCATGAATGATTCACTAATTTTAAAAATATATATGATGGTAATATTGATTTTAAATTTTGATTTCTATATCTTTTTTTCTTGATTTAGAATATTTGTTCGATGTAAAATGTTAATTATTGTGGTAGTCTTGATAACAACGGAAATTAAGTTTGAATTATGTTTTATGTCATTTTGTAAGCAATTAAATATATATTTATTATGGAAGAACGAGTTAGAACAAGAAGAATTGGTGTTACTCTAACTCTTTCAAGCACGTGGCTGAGGAAGACATAATTTGGATAAAAATGAGTCATGTTATGTATAAGGTGAAGGTAAATCTCGCATAATAAGTGATTTTATGTGATGAGTTAAAATCATTGTCCAAATATCTGGTTGTTTTAAATTTTCTTGAAATTTAATAATATTTCAGAGAATTACGGAAAAGAATGCATGAAGAGAACAAACCCCCTCCCCTACCCTACCCTACCCTACCCTACCCTACCCTAATTTATGGGTGCATTAAAACTGAATGAATATTGCAATAGAAAATTCTTCATTATCTTATGTCTAAGAATTTTGAAATTCTTTTTTCTGAAAAATAATTACCTAAAAAGGCTAAATATTTTGTTTTCGTATGCTTTTTATAATGATATAAATACAGAAAATCAATGAAAAATTGTGTTATACTTATATCTACTATTTTCATGTATTTTAGAATTTGATACTAATTTTCATAAAAGAAAGTTGCCTTTTCTGATATGCCATTAGATATATGCTTTAAAATATAATTAAAAGAGTATCAATAATCTTTCAAATTTAATATTCACGTAGGCCATGTATTTTTTAATGAATCACATGTTTTATGATTGAAAATGAGTTTCAATTAAGTGTTATATTCATCGATAATTTTAAAATAAAAAAATCATAATATTATTACAAAATCACGTGCAATGCATGTATTCTTAACTAGTGTACCAAAAATATAGATTATACAGTTCAAAAAGGATTCATAGGGCAATTCACTTTCTTGATATGATAAAATAGCACCATGCTATATTTATTTCGTAATTTCTTAAACATTTTGGTTTGATTTTAAACCGTTATTTAAGATTGAAACATAAATCAAATCGATTTAGTTTAGTTCATAATTAAATCATTGACGGGTTTACGTGCAACTAAACTAATGATTTTGAAAAGATTCCAATTTGATTTTGCAGTTTTTACTTCCACCCCTAATTATGAAGTCGTGGACGGGTTTACATGGTACTAAACTAATGATTTTGAAAAGATTCCAATTTGATTTTGCAGTTTTTGCTTACACCCTTAATTATGAAGTCTAAGGGCTTGTTCGGTAGAGATCTTTTGGAAAAAAATTAGTTTTTAGTTACTTTTGATTTTTCATTTTTTTAGTAGTGTAAAAAGATTGTCAATTACAAAAAAAAATTTTTTTGATAAAATGGAGTCTAATTTTGTGACGCTAATTACAATTTTGGTGGAGTGAGGGTCAATCGAAAGACAATATCGATTGTAGAACAATTTTTGAAAATTCTTAATAGGACAATTGCACTATCCTCTATAATTATCGTGTTGATACTGCAATTTTATTTTTAACATTTAGGACTTGTTTGGTGTAGTTTTTTTTTTTTTTTTTCCAAAAATGGATTTTTCTACTTTATTAACTTTTCAAATTTTTTTTTTTGTAGTTTAAAAGTTTGAAAAATAAAAAATAATAGACAAAAAAATAAGTTTTTTGGGAATCTTAACAAACGAACTTGACAAGTAAATCTATAAAATAGTTAAGTTGAGAGAGTATTAGTTTGACAAATATTACAATACGGCCTATATGAGCTCATTTTTACGAGAAAAGAAAAACAACTATGATTTTTTTTTTTTTTTTAATTAGCTTAAATTGATTTTGCGTTGCACAAAGAAGGTATTTTAAGAGAGAAAGTTTATATATGTCTAACTTTCACTTTAGTTTCAAAGAGGACCATTTTGAAAATTTCCTCCAACAAATTATATTGATTGTACAAGTAGACCCGCTGTCATTGAAAGGGTTATTCAAAAAATGAAGAGATAATTAAGACTAATCATACTCCTAATTTTTTTGTTTTCAAAAATTCAACTCATTAATAAATATTTTGGAAAATCAGATATTCAAAGATTTAAATAATTCAAATAATTGAATTGAAGTCTACCCACTACACTATACTCTGATCGGGAATACTGACTCCATACGGAATACATAAAAAATATTGTATGGACTTTCTTTTTTCTTATCCCTAAAGATTTAAAGCTACCTCAGTCCCTTCTCGATTTGGACCGTTCTTCCATAGTTCGGCGCTTGAAGGGTGTGATGTTTGAGTTATAACGGTGACTCTTCACTATTACGACTTCTATTGTGTGGCACGTGACTTTCTCTATCTCTTTATTGTGTTACTCTATATATAACTTATGATGATCTTCAGTGAAAAAAAATCACGTAACTCTTATTAGTATTTTGTTACATCAGTCGCGTGATTGTATTGCCTCAATTTCAAGTACGTGTGGCCCAATATAATGTGACACGTATTAGTATCTTGTGACCTCTGTTGTGTGGTTGTTAATGTAACGAGTGATTTTTTTAATGATTTTTTATTGTAATTTTAATATTTCGATAAATTTTCATTCACGTGACCACGAATTTCATTCATGCGACCTCTATTTATCGATGCTATGAACCTATTGTAAATAATTTGTAGCATATGTAACGTTCAATGAGTTATTTTGTAATGTGAGTATATTAGCTAAACTTTATATAGTACTCAAATAATTCAAAAAGCTGGTCACGGAGATAGTTCTAGTGAAAGAAATGCACGACATTATAAGAATCTATTATGGTGAGAGAAAAGTTACCTTATAAATCTAAATTAGGACATATACTAGATCGGTTACATAACATAATCTTCTTAGTGCATGTTTGGGATTGATTATAAATACTTATAAGTTGGTCAAACATCATTTTTATCTACAAATTCCGCATATCCCACAATTTTTATCCTTTTTTTATATGCACATTTTGTAAAATTCAATGCTTATAATCTATAAAAAATTTACCAAACAAGCACTAAAAAGAAGATTACATAGATTATATTTGATAAAGATTTTTATAGATTATAAGCAGTGGGTCTTATGAAATGTATGGATAAAGTTGTCAATCCTACAAAATATGTAGATAAAAATAATGTTTGACCAACTGATAAATACTTATAAGCACACACAAACATACTCGGGTCTACTTATAAATGAGTAAAATTTTCAGTCCAGCCCACCATACATAATAGGCCCAATGATGTCGATGGCCGCCACGTGTATAGGAATGACACCACCCCACCGCCCCGCCCGAACCGTCCCACCGAACAATCGGGTAATAGAAGCGGGTTTGAGGCAGAGAAATCATCATGACAAACTCGCCTTTACCCGGACATATTTATCATTATTTTTTTTCAAAAAATATGAAACTTTTTAAAAAATTTTGTTGAAAATGAAAGTTGATCCCAGGACATGGAAAATGGATTTAGCAAGCCTTAACCACTGCACCTCAACTTTAACTTTGATTTTACTTGCTTTGTTTAATAAAAATATGATAAAAATTACTTATTTCTACTTAATAATTAATCATAATCAATCTTATTCAAACTTTCCCAAACGGAATAATACTTTGAGAATTCACAAGTAAATTCTTCAAAATAACACATATTACATATTGACATTCTTTCCAAATGATTTAAGGCATCGGCGATCAATTGTTGTTCTAGTGTTTTGAAGGCTTCATAAGTTTAAATTGTATTTATGCGGATTAAAATGGATCTGATGAGTATGGTTAAATGCAAAGACAATAGTATCCATGGATGCAAAACCTAAATTAAATAAACAGTAAAATTTAACCTTCTTACAGTAATGTATTGGGGGTTCCTCTTTTCTTTTCTGTCCAAATAGAATGTACTGCTTTCTTTCTGCAATGGCGTGGATCTGTGTTTCCCCTGCAAACGGCCACCTGCCTCAAAAGTGGTACTCCAGTGATCACCTGACCTGAGCTAATCCAGCAGTATATATATTTGTTTGAAATTTGAGGAAGTAAAGGAATTTAGAAAGAAAATTTCTTTTTATTCGAGAAGGTTGAAGATTACAACTTATTTTGGGTAATGTAATTCGAAAGGTTCAAGATTACAACTAGTTTCGGTTTCTGTGAAGTCACCGTCTCTCCCATAACTTCAAGCTTTTCATGTTGATTTCTTCTAGCTCCTTTAATATATTGATCAAGATTTCAAGATTTTGGGTAATGTAATTCTTGAATTTTAGTTTTGTTGGTTTTAGAAAGATTCCATCCATCTCCATCGAAACTCTCTCTCTAAATCTAAGGATTTGTAGACTTCTACCAAGAAGTTAAATGGTTGGCACTAGGATCGCCCACGCCACTTTGAAAGGACCGAGTGTGGTGAAGGAGATAGTTATTGGAATCGTGCTTGGTTGTGCAGCAGGTAGCATATGGAAGAATGAAGAAAAGTTCGGGCATTTCATGATTGGTCTGGATTTCAAAATTGAAAGAAATAAGTTGTTGTACTGGATTTTATGGATTCGTTGCTTTTGTGAATTTTAAAATTTTTTGGATTTAAAAAAAAGAAAGAAAACCAGAACTACAAAGAAGAGTTTTAATGGAGTTTTTCTAAAACCATAACCAATTTTATGAAAATCTTTGTTGCCACTATTTATGCATCTCTTGTTTTGACGTCTGTTGCTCAACTTACACTGAAGAAGAAGAAGGTACCTACCTCCTCTCGGTTTGATTGTTAGTCGTTAAAAAAAAAAAAATTTAATCGGGGCATTTGGCGGGGCAGTGGTGCTCTGCACCCCGTCCCGCCTTGCCATGCCAATTGCGGGTCTAGGGGCGGGCCGAGGCTTCCCTAATGCCTTGCGGGGCGGGGCGGGGCGGACCCACCCCATTGCCATCCCTACACGTGTATTAGAAGAAAAAATGTGGTCGTGGAATAGGAGAAACCACTGATGATCTCCTCTCCATAGTGGGGAGGAGATATCTTGCCAATTGCACACTTGGCAAGCGTGCATTAGACCAATAAAATTTGATTTTTTTTAAAAGTACGACAATACCCAACAAGTCTAATAAGAAGAATATGTTAGGATCAATCAAGCAATTTGTCCTTGTTGGTTATCTTGTTTCTCCTCGTGGGAAAGCGTTATAACTAACAAGGACAAATTGCTTGAAGATCTCTTTCCCACCGAGGGAGGAGATCGGTTCCGTAGGAGAAATAGTATAACTAACAAGGACAAATTGCTTGATTGATCCTAACATATTCTTCTTATTAGACTTGTTTGGTATTGCCGTACTTTAAAAAAAAAATCAAATTTTATTGTGGTAAAAAAAAAAAAAAAAACTAGTAGTAGGAAGAATCAAATAATTATTTGATAAACTCTTGTTTCAAAATTGCTATATGTTTCAAAATCAACATTTAAACATTTAGTAAATAAAAGTGATTTATTGTTGTGACGGTTTAAAATTACTAAAATAGATATTAATTATAATAATGTTATATTGTATTAGTATTATCATGAGTAGTGTTGTAAAAAATTTATTTTTATTTTTATAACAATGTGTAATATTATCATATATTTTTTCAAGACATGTATTCACTATAATTATTTTAACAAACATCTATTAAATCTCAAAAATTATAAAAATTACAAAACAAAAGCATAGTCGTATAGTACAAAAATTAATTAAATTTAAATTTAAATGATCTATAGATATGCATTATAATTAGAATACTAATAAACCTATGACATAAAAGAAATTACTTTAATTAATTAATGTCAAAATTAGTATTTTAATAAGGAAAATTGGCACAAATAATCCTTAACCTTACCCCTTAGGGCTAAATGGTCCTCTAACTTTATTTGTTAGCACATAGATCTCTAAGCTATGTGTTTTAGTCTTGTAATTAGTCATCGTTTAATGAAAAGACACAAATATGCCTTATTTTTAATTAGAGAAATTTTCAATTTGATTTCTGACATTTGCAAAAAGTACAAATGGGTCCCGTACTTTTATTTTTTTATTAAAAATTAAAACAAATTAACAAATTCATAATATACTAAATTATTTTGTATATTTTACGAACTATTATAAAATAACTAAAATTTAAGCACTTTAATAAAAATATGATAAAAATTACTTTTCTACTTAATAATTAATCATAATCAATCTTATTCAAACTTTCCCAAACGGCAAACCCTTCTAGTTTCAGCCTTCCTATGAAGTTACCGCCTCTCCCATAACTTCAAGCTTTTCATGTTGATTTCTTCTAGCTCCTTTAATATATTGATCAAGATTTCAAGATTTCAAGATTTTGGGTAATGTAATTCTTGAATTTTAGTTTTGTTGGTCTTTAGAAAGATTTCATCCATCTCCATTAGAAACTCTCTAAATCTAAAAGATTTGTAGACTTCTACCAAGAAGTTAAATGATTGGCACTAGGATCACCCACGCCACTTTGAAAGGACCGAGTGTGGTGAAGGAGATAGTTATTGGAATCGTGCTTGATTGTGCAGCAGGTAGCATATGGAAGAATGAAGAAAAGTTCGAACATTTCATGATTGGTCTGAATTTCAAAATTGAAAGAAATAAGTTGTTGTACTGGATTTTATGGATCCGTTGCTTTTGTGAATTTTAAAATTTTTTGGATATAAAAAAAAGAAAGAAACCTAGAACTACAGAAGAAGAGTTTTAATGGAGTTTTTTCTTACCAAAAGGGCTAAAACCAGAACCAATTTTATGAAAATCTTTGTTGCCACTATTTATGCATCTCTTGTTTTGACGTCTGTTGCTCAACTTCTGCCTGAAGAAGAAGAAGGTACTTACCCTCCTCTCCAGATTTGATTGTTAGTCGTTAAAAAAATAAAATTAATCGGGTCATTTACGGGCAAGCAGGTGGCACACGACCGGCCCTCACCACCGCCATGCCAATTGCGGTCTAAGGGCGGGGCGGGCTTCCTAATGCTCATAAAGTGGGGCGGGTTGACCCGCCCAATTGACATCCCTACACATGTATTAGAAGAAAAAATGTGGTTGTGGGATAGGAGGAGATATCTTGTCAATTGCACACTTGACAATTGTGCATTGAACCAATAAAATTTGATTTTTTTTAAAAGTATGACAATACCAAACATATCTAATAAGAAGAATATGTTAGGATCAATATAACTAACAAGGACAAATTGCTTGAAGATCTCCTTCCCACTCAGTCCCGTAGGAGAAGTAGTATAACTAACAAGGACAAACTGCTTGATGGATCATAACATATTCTTCTTATTAGACTTGTTTGGTATTGGCGTACTTTAACAAAAAAAATCAAATTTTATTGTGGTAAAATAAAACTAGTAGTAGGAAGAATCAAATAATTATTTGATAAACGTTTATTTCAAAATTGCTATGTGTTTCAAAATCAACATTTAAATATTTAGTAAATAAAAGTGATTTATTGTTGTGACGGTTTAAAATTACTAAAATAGATATTAATTATAATAATGTTCTATTGTATTAATATTATCATGAGTAGTGTTGTAAAAAATTTATTTTTATTTTTATAACAATGTGTAATATTATCAAATATTTTTTCAAGACATGCATTCACTACAATTATTTTATCAAACATCTATTAAATCTCAAAAATTATAAAATTACAAAACAAAAGCATAGTCGTATAGTACAAATATTAATTAAATTTAAATTTAAATTATCTATAGAGATGTATTATAATTAGAATACTAATAAACCTAGGACATAAAAGAAATTACTTTAATTAATTAATGTCAAAATTCGTATTTTAATAAGGAAAATTGGCACAAATAATCCTTAACCTTACCCCTTAGTGCTAAATGGTCCTCTAACTTTATTTGTTAGCACATAAATCTCTAATATATGTATTTTAGTGCACAATTAGTCATCATTTAATGAAAAAGACAAATATGCCTTATTTTTAATTAGAGAAAATTTCAATTTGATTTCTAACATTTGCAAAAAGTATAAATGGGTCTTATACTTTTATTTTTTTTTATTAAAAATTAAAACAAACTAACAAATTGATAATATACTAAATTATTTTGTATATTTTACGAACTATTATAAAATAACTAAAATTTAAGCTCATAATTATTAACCAACATGTTAATTAAATTATTTTTTTATTATTAAGTAATCATATTATTTAAAACTTAAATTTTATTATTATCATTATAATATAAAAAGAAAAATAACTTTATCACAAACTTGAAACTCAACTCAAGTATTTTATTTAATTGAACTATTCATTTATTAACTACAATATTAGAGCTCAAATTATATTATTCATATTTTAATTTATCATTGTATTATCGTTTAAAAATAAAGAACACATGTTTAAATTAATTTTTATTAGTATTTTTATGTTAAAAAAAACATAATAAGATTGGTTCAATGTCATAAAATTATATACGCTATTTTATTATTTATTTAACTTGATTTTTATTCAAGTTTTTTATATCACACAACAATTACATATTCTTAAAGTACAATAATTTTTGTTTTTCTTATAAAAAATTTAATTGATATGACTTAGTGATATATTTAATATGCTAAATTGAATATTATTTAATAAATCTATCGGACCTATTTGCACATTTGCAAATGTTAGAAATTTGATTGCAATTTTCTTTGATTAAAATTAATGGTATTTTTGTTTTTTCATTAAATAAAGATCAATCACACCAAAATACACATACGCGTAGTCTTTTGTGTAAAAAATAAAGGTTAGGAACTATTTCGATCAAGGCAAATGTTATGAACCTTCAGACCAAGGCTGGGGTGGGCTAGGTGGTTTGTTCTTGATAGTAAAAGAACCGGCTAGGGTGGGCTAGGTGGTTCTTGTTCGGATAGTAAAAGAACCTGAACCACCCGCTTATGTTCGGTATTTTACAAAAAGAACCTAACCACCCACTTTCAACCGAATCGAATCCTGATCTAGAACCACCCTGCCCAGCTTCTACCCGATTTTTTAAATAATTGTCATTTCAAACTAAATGCACAAATAAACAAATTTTTAAATCATAGGCACCAAAAAATAGCATGAAAAGCATTCAATAATATGAATTAAATTATTAGTTATTTACTCATTTTCATACTTTTGGTCCCCGATCTATTAGTCAATATTAATTTTAAAATGGGCATTGAGCAATGCAAATGAATTACTGGGTTTGGATAATGCCGTAATGGATTCATCACTAATAGGTCATAGATTAATTTGTTTTTCCTTTGGCTTTTGGATTAATGTATAATGGAGTTAATTTGGTAAAAAAAAATATGAAAAGTAAAAAAAAAAATTGCAAATCTAAAAATAAATAAAAAAATTGAATTTTTCGGTTCTAAACCGGGTATCCGGAACCGCCGGTTCTCGGTTCTTAAAAACCGGATCCATTTATTTAGTGATAGGAACCGGACCGGATCCGTCGATTCCGGTCCAGTTTCGATTCTAGAACTTCGGTTCCGGATAAAATGCCCACCCCTATTGAAGGCAAATATTAGGAACCATTTGCACCAAAAGACGGATAAACAAATATTTGAATAATTTTCATTTAATACTAATTGTGCAAACGATATAAAGTTTGAGGAATAACTTTCTCATTTTTTAACGGTCAGAAACCAACTTAGGCAATAGATCGGGACTATGGGGCAATTGTTTCCCTAACAAACAAATCTTCCCCGAGTTGATTCTCACACTATTCCAAAGTTGAGCTAAAATCCCTTTTCGCAACGATCGCTCATTCTATCAGCAAACTATACGAATAATTACATGAATAATTCTTCCACTATATTAATCGTGGGTATACACATATAGGAAATTCAACTAATTTTTTGACGTAATTAATCGATTGATCGCCATGAGTTTCCTTTTCGGAAAGAAAAAAACTCCCTCAGGTCCGTTCATCTGATATTAAATTTAAAATTATGCAGCTTTATTTATTTATTTTATCGGATTGCATTTATTTGACGATGTTTGTTTTGTATTCTGACACTCTATTTGAGCGTTTGGAATCATTTACCATATTTCCCTTAGATCAAAAACAAGAATTTAGGAATTTAGAATAGAATTAGGGTTCGAGTAATATATTTTGGATGTTTAAGAGTTGGGGTTTTAGAAAATGTCCATTTCTATTGATGGTTGATGTCATTTAAAGTTATTTTTAGACTTTCATTTGGAATTTTAATAGTCTTACAAGGTCTCTTATGGATTTTTAGTAAACTGCAGAGGAGATGGTTGAGAATCACTAGCATAGCTGAAGCCAGGGGATAAATATGTTTATCATACCATATACATGTCCTGCATGCTGATACGCAACATACCATGTTTTTTCAATCTTTGCAAACAGATATTACTCTTTGACATCTAACATATCACTGGTATAAGGCTTCAATTTACTAACGACTAACAGGAGCCGTCTTGTCTTATTGTATTTATGGCTTTCCTTGGCACATTGTGCATCATTATCTTTTCAGCCATTGAAGCATCTCGTCTAGCACGATGTAGGTTAAAAAATGAAAACTTCCCATTTGATCTCTAGAAGCCTCAGTTCAAAACTTAGAGATAAGAGTGGTTAGTTTTAACCTCTCATTTACATCAACCTGGATAGAGATGTCAACAGTCAACGACCTGCACTAACTCTTCAACCATGCTCCAACCTCCACCATTTCAGCACCTTTTTCTTGCTGTCCTCTTCCTCTGCCGCAATCTCTGTCATGAGATGCAATTAGAACAGTGCAAAACCCAGCTGAAATAGCATCAATGTCCAGCTCTTATACCAAACTTGACAGAAGGAAACAAGAAACAACATTAACTAAAAAGAAACAAAGACAAATGATGGGAAAACAGCAAGGTTTAAGAAGAGGACTAAGCTTCTAAGGCAAGAGATTCCCTTAAAAGAGAATCTGATATATAGAGATAAAACAGAATGGTTGCCGTTACAAGGAAATTGTCAGAGTATTTAAAGCAAGCTTAAGACCTTTGTGTTTCCCTAAAGTAACAAAGGAATATTATCCTTTATGAACCATATGTGACTTCTTTTCATACGAAAATAAAGCTAAGCATAATCAAAGTTGACAGAAGTTACTGCTGCACACTGAATGAACAACAAGATCAAAGGACGTAAGTTGGAACCACATGGTTTCAGGGGCCTGGAAAGCTTGGAAGTATCTAAAGCTTGGAAGCCTCTTGATACTCTCCCTATCACTGAATTCGAGAATGTAGATTTTGACAAATAGAATATCATTTCTCTGGAAGCGAGTAGTAAAAGCTGTCTTGTTGAGGTGTATGTTTGAAAGAATGATGATCAACTGACTATTAACCTTTCCCTAATTCTGAAAGATGTTTACACCAAAACACCTCACGTGGTTACACTGCAGTAGAGACTTTTCTGTCCTAAACATAGGCAAGACTTCCTTATTGGGTTAAATGTACATTTTTATTGTATCAAGCATAACAATGTTCCTGCAAACATATGAATTGTCATGCATTATGCATATACCTCATGTGTAAACATTCTAAGCATGCACATAACCAATAAATGTAATTCCATTAAACTGAAAAGGTCTTGTTCTGGATCCGTTTGGGTACATCAACGTTGAAAACTTTGGATGATGAGTGATGACTCTTGTATGAGAGAATCTTCCATTCGTTCATCCAGGGCAAGCCAAACAATGTATATTAAAGTTTAGGTTTGTATCTCACATCTGACCCTCTCAACACCCTCACTTGTTAATGGGGATCAAATTTGGATTTGACTGCTGAAATTACTGTCTTTCTTTCACCGTTTCTTTTCATTCTTTGTGACCATCATAATTCTTGTATGAGCTGGGGTACTAATCCTGGAAGTGGTTTTGAATTTCTTTGTTCACGTTTTGGAATGAACAACAATATGATTGTTGGTCTCTAATTTATTTCCCTAATAGAGCTGTTTGCTTATCTAAATTTACATATGATATTGTGATATCAGAGCTTCTGCGGGAAAATAAGAGAATGTTAGATAAATCTATTCGCGAAATAGAGAGGGAGAGACAGGGTTTACAGACACAAGAGAAGAAACTTATAGCAGAGATAAAGAAAAGTGCAAAGCAAGGGCAGATGGTATGTTGGTTCTCTAGATTTTACAAGCTCACAGCATCTTCCACAGTTTAGCTATATTTTTTTCTTCCACATGGTATAATTCTCTCTTTTAGACTTTGCAATACTAAGAGCTTGTTTGGTTAAGATTAAATTATAATTTAAGCCAGTCATATTGGTTAAATATACTTTTTAGTCACATATGATCCACTTATTATCCAATATTGCATAGACCTACAACTTATATGCACTAAAAAAATAAATAAGCACTAAGCACTGGCAAACAAGCACTAAATATTTCATCTCAGGATTAACGATCATGCATATTGTCCCTATATGCAGATAAGTAATGGTTGTTAAACTCCTTTCTTCGTAAAAGATGCAGCTATTTTGTTGCCCCTCTATGATCCATTTTCAAGTTAACTTTTAGCTGGAAAACTAGTTGTTTGAAGAACTTTTTCTTTAACCAAAAAAAAAAAAAATCCAGCAAGCTAAAGCAAAAGCTTCCTTCTCATGATTACTTGTTTTCTGACAGTTGATTTGGCAGAAAAGGAAATTCACAAATCATGAAATTTTAATTTAGAAACTTCAGTTGATGGTTATGAAATCTTAGATGGTAACTAAATATTTTGATCAAATTTGTCTTGATCAAGTAGCCCAAGTTTTGGTTGGGAAAAATGGCATGTTATAAGTAATTTTCTTAATTGGCATGGTAAAACGATTTCGTGCCTGATATTTACAAAAAAAAAACATGTACAGGGGATGCTTTGTCATTTATTTTTTTTCCTGAACAAGAACTGGCTTTAATGAAGTTGTTCGGAAGCTTAATGATGTACAAGTAATGTGCTAGAAGCTGAAAAGTTGATCAGAAGTTTTTGGAAATATATGGAAAGCACTCTGCTCTGTATACAGGGAACATTATTGTTTGTTGTAATATTTTACATTGTAGTTTGTCAAAATATATTACATCGTAGTTTGTCCAAAAATATATATTACATTGAAGTTTGTTGTCATTGTAATTTTCTTGACATCACTTTGATACTTATAGTACCACTAGCCAGTCTAGATATGAGTTGATTTGAGCCCACTTACTCAAATGCATATTTGAGTTGAAGTTCTTTTGTTCCAGGGAGCTGTCAAAGTCATGGCCAAAGATCTTATTAGAACTCGACATCAAATTGAAAAATTTTACAAGCTCAAATCTCAACTTCAAGGTGTATCGCTTAGAATTCAGGTATGTTTTGTTGACTTGATTATTTGGTCAAACTTTTGAAGTCTAGGTATTTGGTTTTTTGGAATTTTGTGCCTTGTGAATTTGATCTTGAAATTATATTAATAATAAATCATGCTAGTGATTACTCAGTGTTACAAGTTGCAAGAGGCTATATGTGCAAATAAACATAAAATTTTGCACTTCACATACCATGTTTTAAAAAATCGCAATTTACATATAATATTTTAACAAAATAAAAAAGTATTCACTTTAATCTCTGTCAATAAAATACCAATATGCCATTGTAAATGGCTTGGACATATTAAAATACCTCTAGTTGCAATATCATAACCTATATAGAACATTTTGCACACTTCAAACATACCATTTTTTTAAACTATTTTATCATTCGTTATAAACAATAAAAAAATTATTCTCTTAATCTTTGTCAAAAAGGTACCAATGTGCTATTGGTAAATGGCTTGGACATATCAAAATCCCTCTAGTTTACCCATGAGTATATAGATACTTAAACTGGTGCTGCAGAGTTTTAGTGTTCTGGAGAGACTGTGGCTTCTATATCACCACAAAATCAAACCTTGTGAAATCAAAGAAAAGTAGATTTGAGATTGGACAAAGATAATTTCTTCAGGAGGAAATTGAATTCCGTGTGGTCAATCCGTCAAGGTGTATGTAAATGTGTATAAAAGCAACAAAATTATGGGTATACGTTAGAGAACATACTTGATTTTGGGAAACCCAAAGTAAATTTTTTTGGTACAGAATTTGTGTTTGGTTTTTTATGGCTGGAAGAGATATGGGTCATCAACAATGGTGGCACATAGATCCGTGGGGAGGAGGCAATGGTGAGGCAATGGATAAGGAACTAACATATAGTTGCCTTTTTGGCTATCTTCAGATTTCTTCAGAAAATAAATTTTTTAAAGGGTACTTTAGTCGTTTAATAGATTTTGTTCATGTTTACTAACAGACTTTAATCATAGTAGGTAAATTGTAATTTATCAAAACACAGAATGTAAAGTGTAAATACACTCTATATACATGGTGTGTTTATTATAAATTTCCCAAATATATGTGCTACTTCCTCTCCAGTCACAAACACCTGTAATCGTTACTAAATAGCTGCAAGAAAATGCTAGCATTTGCTAAAGTATACATGGGGCCTGGCTTGGCTGTTACTAAACTAACAGGATACAAAAGCCAATACCTGTTGGAATCCAGAAAAGGTTCGTTTGTTATTGACATTGACCCCATGACATTCCAAGTAAGATTTTGTATGCATAGTTGTTCGTGTTGAGCAAGTTTTGATCCTGGTAGTTGAGTTCCATTGGTTTGATATGTTGAGAGTTATTCTGATTTTTCGTCCACCTGTCCTCTATGGTATTCCAGTGAAAAATAACATAAAAAAGAAATTTGTTGTCTTTTCTGTTGTTTTACTGGTGAATAATTTTTAATAATAAATTTTATATGGAGCTGCAACTTTTTCCATTGACTACAATATAACTTTTCAGACGTTGAAATCGACACAAGCAATGGGGGAGGCAATGAAAGGCGTTACGAAGGCAATGGGCCAAATGAATAGGCAGATGAACTTGCCATCATTGCAGAAAATAATGCAAGAATTTGAAAGGCAGAATGAGAAGATGGAACTTGTTAGTGAGGTGATGGGAGATGCAATCGATGATGCATTAGAAGGAGATGAGGAAGAAGAAGAGACGGAAGAGTTGGTGAATCAAGTTCTTGATGAGATTGGAATCGATATTAATTCTGAGGTATGTTCAGTTTCAGAACTTATATGCGCAAGATGTTTTCTGTCACGCGCTAATGAATTTATGGTCTTCGATAATTCAGCTTGTTAATGCACCCTCCTCAAGTGTAGCTGTCCCAGCAACAAAGAATAAAGTTCCACAAGCTGAGGCGACGGGAAATGATGACAGTGGGATAGACAATGACCTACAAGCCAGATTAAACAATTTGAGAAAAATGTAGTTTATTTGTAAAATACAACCTTCTGGTGAGAACAGACAAGTCGTTAATTGTTTTGTTACCTTGTAACATCTGTGAAGATCCTATATTCCTATTACCCATGATTTGGTACAGATTGACATTGCATTAATTGTGCCAATTTGAATGGTAAAGATACCTGGAATATGTAAATTTTTGGTTTCCTTGATTCTTCAAAGGACGCCGTATTTTCTAAAAAGTAATTATATTCACGCCATGAATTCAGATTTATTATTCTAATGTTCTCCTACCCACCATGGGTAGGATTTATTATGCCCACTACTGAGCTGGTAGTCTATGATTGACAATTCATGGTTCCATTCTTAGAGCATCTCCAAAGGTGGTTTCTATTTTGAATGTCCAGTTGATGTGGCAATAAAGTGGAGGAGACAAAATTAATGTGGCATCATTTATTGTAGAAGGATGTTCAACAAGATATCTACTTTTAGACGGCTTAATAGACACTTTTTACAATAAATGCTGCAATATTGTGCTTATCTCTCTCATCTATTTTTCTTTCTCTTTCATTATTCCACACACACACACACTCTCTCTCTCTCTCTTCATTTCTTTTTTCTCTCTTGCTACGTAGACTTTTTAAAAGATGTCTAGCATTAGACATGCTGTTCTTATTATTTATTTCAATCATGGGCTGCCATCTCAACAGTGGGCATAACAACTCCTCCCCACCATGGGTGGAGAACATCCCTGTTCCATTAACCGTCTCTTTAATAGAAATTTTACACATCATCAAATAAATAAATAAATAATTGAGTAGATCATTATATGTACAACAATTGTAATTTTTCTATTTTAATTTATTTTTTAATTTATTTAAATTAGGGGCAAAATCGTTAAAAAGACTATTTGAGGACTATCTGTGCAAATTAATGAAATATTTGAGATGATATGTATAAATAAAATTGAATGACTATAAAATAACTACAAAATTAAAAGGATGAGAGTTGTATTAGAATTTAGAAATTTATTCTTAAATTTTCAAAATGGATGGTGGGTAGGAGTTATCATGCCCACTGTTGAGATGAGAAAAGGGTATTGGGTGGTGTGGGATCCATTTTGCCCCACATAAATCTACCCCATCCCTGTACACTTGTTCACTTTTTATTGGACAAGTGGAACTTATTTAATGCGAGGAGGAGATCATGACAGATGCATTATACATACGCTCTTTTAGAAAAAGTTATTTTTTCTCATCTTTGTTTAAAAAAAAAAAAAACATGTAGCAAAATTATACAGTGTGCCAATAAAATTGAAGAGTAGAACAAAATTTTTGATCTGGGTTTGGACTTTTTGCTGTTGGAGTCGCGAGAAGGGGGTCTAGTTGAGTGGAATTGGAGCTTGATAGGATCCATTTGATTTTTCTATCTAGGTTTGTAATGGTTGGAGTTCAAAAAATGGAGGAGTTGAGTTCAAAACATTACTAGCAATTAGAAAATGTGCCGGGACTTCAATTTTCAGCTCAATTTGACAAATTAATCAACAAAATAAAATTGAGAAGAAAAATTGAAGAAAAAAAATAAAGTTGGAATTAGAATTGAAGAAGAAGAATTCAGAAAATTATAGCAAATTGATCCAAAATCATGCATGTCTCTTTCATATGCTGCATATTTATATACAGTTATACAAATGTGTAAGCCAAAATGCGATTTAACAAAATGTCAAAAAACAACTTTAACTAATATAGCCTAAACGACGTTGCAGCAACTTAACCAAATGACATCGTTTTACACTATTCATTATCTCCTCCCAAACGGCGTCGTCTTCTTCCTTCCTTGAATTCAAAATTCAGTTAAAAATTCGGTTGCTCCTCTTCTCATTTCTTTCCCAGTTTATCTGCTGCTGTATGTGATCCTACAAGGTTTTACCGTGCAGGCATTAAATCAGCACATAAAAAATTCTAAATTTGTGAACCATTTGATAATTGTAAATTACAATATTGTTAGTTTTAACATAAGTAACAAACAACCTAGAAGAGATGTTGAATATGTTGTTATTGAAATTACGTAGAAGTTGTAAATTTTTTATTTTTAAAAAAAGAAAATGGAAGGTTCTATGATGTTGGTGGAAATTTGTTGAACGTTAGAGTGTACGTTTTATACAATTTGAGACACATAACAGAAAATGCAATTAAAACAGTAAATAACACCAGATATAACGTGGTAAACTTCTAAGGGAAACATTCACGGCCTCCATACCATGAGTAAATAAATCAACTACTTTAGAATAGGTTACGCACGTCTCAACTTTTTAAAATTACAATTTTAGATTTCATCTAAAACTTTATCAACAATTTACAAAAAGCAAAACATAGTTAACAAGAACAATAAAAATTTCCTATTTTAAATGTTTAACTAGTCTAAGAATGTAGTCAAGTTCCTCGGTCTTCATTTTGGTCCATTCCCGATTGTACCCAAACTGTCTCCACAAATCGAATAAAGACCCATTCATTATTTTGTCGTCGAGATGCCGTTCTCTCTTACAGTGGATTTCTACACTGCTTAGAGCATCTCCAATGCATTCCGTTTATTGCAGTCTACGTGACAGGTAAAATAGACGGACTTCTAGTTTATGTGACACTACGTTTATAGAATAGATGGTCAAATTAAAATTCATCTCCAATGGATTCCGTCTAAAACTAATACTACTGCTTATGTTGCATTATTTTTTTTATAAAATGATAATAAAAAAAAGTCCACATAATAGTGGAGATTTAAATTTGCTGACTCACTCCGTCTAGACGTAGTCTATTTTTTGGTGTTCCACATTAGCTAGAGGAGTTCTTGTCAGCATGCATTGGAGATGATTTTTTATAACTCCGTCTATATGTACTTATGTGGCACTTCTAAAAAGCTATAGACGGAGTGCATTGAAGATGATCGAGCATTTCTAATGCAATCCATCTATTGCAGTCTATGTGACAAGTAAAATAGACGATTTTCAATCCATGTGGCACTACGTCTATAGAATAGACGGTTAAATTAAAATTCATCTCCAATGCACTCCGTCTAAAATTAAATTTGTTGACTCATTTCAGTCTAGAAGTCCGTCTAAATATAGACGGATTTCTAGACGGAGTCTATATTTTAATGTGCCACATCAAATAGATGGAGTCCTTGTCAACATGAATTGTAGATGGTTTTTTATAACTCCATCTATAAATGTTTATATGGCACGTCTAAAAAGTAATAGATAAAGTGCATTGGAGATGTTCTTAGTTTCTCAGAGTCTTTCACAAAAATGGAGTTTTTGATCAAATTAGGATTTTTGAATATTTGTTTGGAATGCACAAATCACATATTATTTTCTCATAGATGCTTGAGTATCTTTGATTTCAAAGTTTGTAAAATTCTTGGTTCATCATCTGTCTGATTTATATGCAAAAGTAATTTGTCTAAACTCAATGACTTAGTATCTATCTTATTCGGTGATAATGTAGACTAAGTCTTTAAGTTTAAATACAAATCTTATCATAAAAAGTTGGATGAGTAATATCACAAAAATTAATAATGAAAATCATTAACTAAGTCTTCCAGTCAAATACTTTCATTTAAGTAGATAATAATTGTTATAAAGATAATATTTCAATATGCATACAACTCTATGTACGTAGAAACTTAGTTCATATAGAATGTTCAATATGTATTAGAACAACTAAGTTTCCAGCTTGATAATTGGATTAGATAACAAATACTTTTTCAGTATTATGCAGATTTCCATTCAACAACCAGATAAAATTGACTCTCAATTATCTTAACTCATTGATTACAAAATAAATTAAAATAATATATAATTAAAGATGCCAACAAAATCACAGATTCTCCAACAAATATATGTTATGATTTTTGCTTTGATATTCGAACGTAATCAGAAAACAAGATTATAAAGCAGAAAGTAAAAACACCAGAGTTTTTGTGTCCCGAAGGACTCGGGTTCACCCAACCGTTGGCTACTTCCTGTTGAAGCTCCACGAAGTGGATTCGGCTTCATGCATTGACAAGATCATTCAAAATATGTCTCAGAAGTTACAAGACTTCAACACAAAGAATCACGCTCTAACCCTAACTCTTACAGACCGAGCGTCAATCAAAGATTGACCTCAAAACAATCACAAATGAGAATGACTTTCACATAGGAAATATCATCACCTTGTTTACGGTGTGATTTCACCAAGAAATCATAACAGAAAAAGAAAAAGGAGAGTAGTCGAACTAAAGAACTCGGAGATAGAGAGAAAGAAGAAGAAGCGTCCAGAAGAAAGCAAGAGGTTATCTTATCTGTCAACAGTGCCAAAGCCTTAATATTTATACTCCAAATGAAGGGCTCAGAACCAACGCTTCAGATGAAGGAGTAAATAATAAGCACAAAGGCGTGAAACCACAATGCGACATATCAACAACCATTAATCTGATCACTGTTTGATCAACTAATAACAATCTACACCTTGATCAAAAAACACATCACAGACTTCCTCTCTTGATATTTATTAATGTATGATTGGCCTTAATCCAATTTGATTTCATAGCTTCTTGTACCTGCATAAAAACGTAAAAAGTTAGAAAATATTGAAAAAAAAAATCAGACTTACTAACTTGCATCTATCATGTATCTAAGTTCAAAATACTCAAGATAAATGTAGTATTTTTGTTCCTATGTTTGTCGGATTAAACTGGGAATGAATCTTTTCCAGATTTACTAACTTTTGGACACAATGTCCCTGATAAAACGAAGTTTAACATCAACATGTTTTGTCCTTTCATGAAACATTGGATTCTTACATAAATGAATGGCAGATTGACTATCAGTGTAGATGACATGAGACTTACATTCATAGTCCAATTCTTTTAAGATTCATTTCAACCATAAAGCTTCCTTAACAGCTTTAATTATGGCCACATATTCAGATTCAGTAGTTGAAAGTGCCACAATATGTTGGAGTTGTGATTTCCAGCTAATGCAAGTATCACAGATAGTAAACACATAAGAAGTTACATATTTCCTATTATCTCTATCACTTGCATAATCAAAATCAACATAACCTTTCAATTTAATTCCTTCTGAACTATGTTTAAAAGTCAGGCCAACATTTGAAGATCCTTTTAAGTATCTCAATAACCATTTTAAAGCCTCCCAATGAGAAGGGCTAGGATTAGACATATATCTACTTAGCACACTAATAGAATGAGCCACATCAGGTCTGGTACATACCATAGAATACATAACAGAACCAATTGCATTACTGTAAGGAACATTTTTCATTTTAGCAAGTTGTTCTTTTGACTTAGGGCAATCATCTTTGCTAATTATAAAATGGTTTCCAGAGAGGATACTAACTTCTTTTGCATCGACATAGCAAATCTATCAAGGACTTTATGAATGTAAGGAGTCCGAAAGTTAGTTTCAGTTCAAGAAGATCTTTATTTCTAATGATCTCCATTCTTAGAATCCTTTTTGCATTTCCCAAATCCTTCATGTCAAACTCAGAAAACAAATCAGATTTTAACCTTTTAATTTGATTTACACAGGAACTAATCAACAACATATCATCAACATACAAAAGCAGATATATACCGATATTGTTTTCATGTTCACATTTATAGTATAAACAATGGTCATAATCACTTCTTTTAAAATTTAAAGACAGAACAAAAGTATCAAATCTTTTATACCATTTCCTTGGTGATTGTTTCAGACTATACAAGGATTTTTTCAGCAAGCAAACATATGTTGGTTTCAATTTATCTTTAAAACCAAGAGGTTATTCATATAAATCTTTTCATCCAACTCACTATGTAAGAAAGTCATTTTCACATCAAGTTGATCAAGTTCCCGCTTAAAATGAGCAACTAAAGCAATCATCAATCTTATAGTAGTATATTTAACCACGTAAGAAAAGATTTCATTATAGTCAACCCTTCTTTTTTGAGTAAAGCCCTTAGCTACTAATCTGGCTTTAAATCTAATAGGATCGTAATCGTAAACCTTTTCTTTAACCTTATAAATCTATTTACAATCAACAATGGACTTATATTTTGGTTTGGAGACTAACTCCCAGGTTTTGTTTTGACTAAAGGATTCCATTTCTTCAATCATAGCCTTTTTCCATTCAACATAATGAACACTACTCATTGCTTCTTCAAAAGATTTTGGTTCTTTTTCACAAAGGTCTTAATAACTCAAGAAAGCAAAAGAAATACTATCTTCAAAACCTAATCTTTGTGGCACTCTTATATTTCTTCTCACTCTATCCCTTGCTAGCTGGTATTTCCTAAGATTACTATCATCAGGGACAGGGAAGTTCTGTTCAATAGCAGAGTCAGGTGAGGTTTCATCAAATTCTTCAAGATCTGTTTGAGTCTGATTGTTATCAGACTCTACCTCAATTTCAGAATGAGGATTAGGTCTTTCTAAGTCATTATCAGCAATGGTTAAGAAAAAATCATTTTTCTTTTCATGTCTGTCATCTACTGTCTTAGGGTCTAAGCAAGGCATCTCATTTTCGTTAAAAGTAACATCCCTACTTATTATTACTTTTACTCCACCAAGACCCCTAGCCCACAGTCTATACCCTTTTACACCTTGAGGATAACCTAAAAAAAACATTTTTGAGCTCTAGACTCAAGTTTACCTTCACTTTGATGAGAGTAGGCAGAACATCCAAAGGTTCTCAAAGAAGAGTAATCAGCAGGCACATTATTCCACATTTCAAAAGGAATTTTATCATTTAGAGTAGCAGAGGGAGTCAAATTCACAATATGGCATGCAGTCATTATAGCTTTCCCCCAAAAACTTTTAGGTAATCCAGAACTTACTATCATGCATCTCACCTTATCTAAAAGTGTTCTATTCATTCTTTCTGACACTCTATTTTGTTGGAGAGTATAAGAGACATTTTTATGTCTTAGAATTTCATGCAATTTGCAAAAGTTATCAAAATCAGAATTACAGAATTCTAAGCCATTGTCAGTTCTCAGTGTCTTTATTTTCTTTTCAGTTTGATTTTCAATTAAGATTTTCCATTGTTTAAACTTTTCAAAAGTATCAAATTTATGCTTCAATAAGAAAATCCATACTTTTCTTGAAAAATCATTAATTATGGAAAGAAAATAAACACTGCCTCCCATAGTAGGAATATGTGAAGGTCTCCATAAGTCTGAATGAATATAATCAAGAATTCCCTTAGACTTATGAGTACCAGTTTTAAAATGCAACTTGTGATATTTTCCTAAAATGCATGTTTCACATAAATGCAGATCAGAAACCTTAATTTTGCCAAAAACACAATTCTTACTTATTATGGAAAGACCTTTATTACTAACATGAGCAAGCTTTTTATGCCATTTTAAGGTATCATTTTGATCATTTATCACGTAAAGTGCATAATGGTTTTCTCATTAAAGCGATTAGCATTTACAACAAAAATTCCATTTTATTTTATTCCTTTGAACATCACAAGAGAACCATTTGCCACTTTTAACACACCCTTATCAATTTTAACAAAAAACTCAATATCATCAAGTACACCTAAAGAAATCAAATTTCTTTTCATTTTAGGTACATATCTTACATTTTCAAAAATACATTCACAGTTATTTTCAAATTGTAAAGACACACTTCCAATTTCTGAAATGTTTGAAGCGATATTATTTTCCATAGTTACTAAACCAAGATCTTTTTCAATCAAATTTGAAAACCATTCTCTTTTTGAAGTCATATGAAAAAAACAGCCTGAGTCTAAGACCCATTCTCCTTCAAAACTAGATTTTACAATCGACGATTCAAGAACTTCGTAAATTTGATTTATGGCAACATAAACTTTAGCAATGTCAAAATTGGAAGAAGAGGCAATATTTGCTTCTTCCTTATTTTGATCACTTTTCTTTTTATAGCAATCTTTTATAAAATGTCCCATTTTTTCATACCCATAACACTTCTTACCTTTAGCTCTAGACTTTGACCTACTTTTTACTTTAAAATTCTTTTTCTTTCCAGTTTTATGATTGTCATAGTGCCCATTTTGTCTAGTAAGTGATCTACCTCTCACATTTAATCCTTCCCTTTTGATAGAATTTAAATTTTGTTGTTGAATATCCAGATTCTTGGTTCTTAAAGAATTAACCACAATCTCTGTGGTTAAGGAATCTCTGCCATGTTCAATGGCATTTCTCACATCTTTAAAGGTGTCAGGTAAAGCATTTAGTAAAATGATGGCTTGATTCTCATCAGAAAACTTTTCACCACAGCTTGCCAAATCTTGACTAAGTTTTGCAAAATTATCAAGATTTGTTTCAAGGTCCACAAAAGAATCCATTTTATAACCAAAAAACTTTTTTAAAAGATATATTTTATTTGGAAGGGACCTTGTATGATACAAAGTTTCAAGTTTATTCCAAATGAGAAGGGTAGTTGTACAATCACTCACTTTTCTCATTACATTATCAGCTAGATGTAATATTATGGCACTATGAGCTAACTTATCAGACTCTTTCATTTGAACACTTGTCATATCATCAGGAAAAGACCGATCAATTACCTTAGACAATTTTTGTTGAATTAAATGAACTTTCATCTTTTGTTGCCATATTGAAAAATCACCTCTACCATCAAACATTTCAAGATCAAACTTACTTGTTCCCATTTTTCAGAAAAGAGGAACAAGGTAAAAGAAATTTTTCACAAATGCAACAAAGAAGACAAAGAATCAGATAATGTACAAATACAACACAGAGTCACAAAAAAAAAACTTTCCAGCAAAACTTGTTCAAAACATCACTTTCATGTATTTTATACAAAATAAAAGCATGAAAAAAAAGAAATCTAAGGTCTCAATTTATACACTGTTCAGAGATCCCAGGATTCCGTGAGACTCTTGTTCTCAGGTCAAGGAAATGAATCCAAACATGAGGCTTAGGGTGATCTTATTCTTAATATGAAAAATGAAAAAGATTCATAACACGAGAAGAAACTTCAGAGATATGATTTCTAAGTCACAAAGTACAGAAAAACATGCAACTCACAAAATTAGTTTGAAACCATACTAAAATGTAAAGGTCTAGACAAGAAAGAGACAAATAGTCAGTTTTATGCATAGATCAATACAGTCAATACACAGTTGAGAACAAAACTTAGCAAGTATGATAAAGAGTGAAAGTTTATCACCGAGCGAACACCCTGTGTTTCGTTAGATGCGACTCCAGCAGTATTTCAGGTTTCAAGATTCACTGATCTAAACCTAGGGTTTGCAATTTTTACCCTAGGAACTTTTGTGTTTCTTCAACTTTGGAGATTTTTACAGACCCCCTCAAGAACAACCACCAGAGGCCTTTTATTGTTTCAAGATTCACACCCAGAGCCAGTTTTCAAACATCAAAGGCTTCAAAACACAAAGCTCTGATACCAATGTTATGATTTTTTCTTTGATATTCGAATGTAATCAGAAAACAAGATTATAACGCAGAAAGTAAAAACACCAGAGTTTTTGTGTCCCAAAGGACCCGGGTTCACCCAACCATTGGCTACTTCCCTTTGAAGCTCCATGAAGTGGATTCGACCTCATGCATTGACAAGATCATTCAAAATATGTCTCAGAAGTTACACGACTTCAATACAAAGAATCACGCTCTAACCATAACTCTTACAAACCGAGCGTCAATCAAAGATTGACCTCAAAACAATCACAGATGAGAATGACTTTCACACAGGAAGTATCATCACCTTGTTTACGGTGTGATTTCACCAGGAAATCATAACAGAAAAAGAAAAAGAGAGTAGACGGACTAAAGAACTCGGAGACAGAGAGAAAGAAGAAGAAGCGTCCAAAAAAAGGCAAGAGGTTATCTTATCTGTCAATAGTGCCAAAGTCTTAATATTTATACTCCAGATGAAGGGCTCAGATTGAAACCACAGAACCGATGGTTCAGATGAAGGAGCAGAATAATAAGCATAAAAGCGTGAAACCACAATGCGACATATCAACAACCATTAATCTGATCACTGTTTGATCAACTAATAACAATATAAAAACTATAATTTCACAATTTTTTGAGATAATTTTTTGTATAAAAGGAGATTGAGATGGCTTTAGACAAAATTTGTGCCCTCTCTATCTTTCTGTTTTGTATTTTAATTTCATTTCTTTTCTCTTGTGTTTCTTGTTTGTTTTTTCCTTTCTTCACCAAAGAGAAAGAGTTAGTTTTTCTTCTACATAAAAGTTCACCAAGATGGGACTTGCTTTCTCAGATTAAATATTATGTTCTTGATCAACATCTTTTAACAATTCAAAATTCTTCGTTTATTCAAGAAAAAAGGAAGGACGTAAATGTTGAATACTTACTTCGAAGATGGAGAATAAATAAAAGACAGATGTCAAAAATCTATTGCAACTTTAACTTGAAGAACAAAAAAAACTAATAAGCATATGACTTGATGTGTGTATAACGTTGTCCTAAAAGCAAATCCTCTCTTAAATGATAATATGCTAAAGAGTCTTCATCAAATACCTTTAGCAGATTTTAAGTCTCAAACCGAATTGCACTAGCACTAATAAAATATGAAAAAATGAACTTTGAATGTTTGAGAAATCTGAGATTTATTATATGAATTTGATGTTTAAACACTTCGATAATATTTGTGGATGATTTTTGTATTTATTTACATCAAATTCATCTTGATTTTATAGTGTAAAGACACTCAAAACTAATGGACACATTAATTGGGACGAAGATGCACCTTTTGGTGCCTCAACATTCACTTTCTATTGGTTGCGGTCCTACCGTGGTATGCTTGCCGCGGTTGGATCGCAGCCAAGATATCAGGGGCAAAAAACTTCTATTTGTCACAGTGGACCGTGGTATGTTTACTGTGGTGTGACTGCATTTCGGCAATTTTTTCTTTTTTTATATGTAGGATAATTAGGATATATTTGGCATTTTAGTAAATCAATAAGGATAATTTCATTAATTTAAATTTTTTATTAAATACAAATTTCAATTTGTCGTAGAAGCTAAATGTAATTTTTTTTAGACTAGCTCAATATAGCATACAAAAGTTGTTTTCTAGTCAACAAGCACTTTTGGATTCTAATTTTAATAAAAATAGCTTTTGACTTCTAAGAAGTAATATTAAGCTTTGCAAAAGCCCTCTCAAACACACTCTAAATTGTGCAATGTTATAATGGAATTAGAGGTGTGATATTGATAAACAAAAGTTCCAAAATGAAGAAACAATAGGATATATGAATCCTTAACTTCAATTTGAATCCTTTTCCTTCTTCAATGGCTGGTGGTCGGAAAGAAATGGACGATGGGGATTGGGAAAGGCCGGTGGATGAGGAATAACAAAATATTTAGGGTGCATGTACACATATATAAGCGGTCAGTCCGACTTTCCATGAGGTAGAAAGAGACAGCAAACTGGGGCCTAAAAAATTTGAGGGCCAAAAATTCTAACTTTTTAAAATATTGAAATTTCATGCACAAATTGAGCACATTCTTTTTTTTTTTTTTTCCAAATTCCAACAGGCTCATTATCTTAATTCTATAGACTAATAAATCCAAGAGTTCTACTCTATCATTACTTATTACTATTTCTGATAATTGAGAAACAATAGAACGAGGCAAAATGACCCAATTCGGCAATCGACAGACTAGAGAGGTAACGTTTATTTTTATTTTCTTGATTTTTTTAATTCTTGTTTCTATTTGCCTACAATATTTGCAAATATGTAATTTGTATTTATTATATTTTTTTGCAAGTTAGGTTATATTTTTTTTACTTGAATTTATTTATTGAAATTTTGGTTCTATTTTTGCATACAATATTAATGAGACAAAAAACATGTGTTTGAAGGAGTAATGTGAAAGAAAGGGGTGTTAAAAAAAAAAACTTTACAATTTTTAGAGGGTGATATGGACAATGAGTTTAGAGTCTAGAGATAATGGGGCTTACAACAATCTGGACGGTTGGCAATGTTAGCAATATTATATTTTTTTTTAATTTTACTTTTTTTATTACTTTAGCATTAGATTTTAAATGTTCAATTTGTAATTTTTTGTTTATTTTTTTCAATAAATTTGTTTATTTTTTACTATAATATGAATATCAATTAATTTTTTTAGATTTATGCTTTGGCTTTGTTGGCCTACAACTTGGTGTTTTGATTCTTCCAATTTTACACACTTTGAAATCCGTATTTCTTGGTTTAGGTACTTTGCCATTCTTAATTTGATTGTAGAAAAATTAGCAACTTTTGCATATGGGTATAATAAGAGTAGTGAAAGTTCTTAATTCACATTTTAGTATTATAGTGTTCTAAAAAACTCGCATAGGCGGCGCCTAGGCTCTGTCTAAGCTTGAAACTTGGCCTCGACACTTAGCCACGCCTTACGTCTCGCTCTCGCATCGCTATTGTCTCGCCATCGCCTAGACCTTACCTAGGTCTAAAAAGCTTGAAACTCGGCCGTCATGTCTAGTCACACTTTATGTATTTTAGAACACTGATATTATTTTATACAATTTGCACAAGCGCATGTAGTGATGTATGTTGATCAAGTGTACATGTGCACACAATTGGGTATTGTTGTTGATGTTGTTTTTTAGATTATACTTAAAAATTTGTTGATTTGTATTGAATTGATGGCGTTGGATAGGAACATGTGTTGATTCGTTGATTTTTTTAATTTATTGATGAATTGTTGGTGAGTGATCACTTATGTTAAAAACTTGACTTGTTGGATTATTGAAATAATGATTTTTTTAAGGACTAATCAATAAAAATATTCAAATACCATGTCTCCTAATACATGTGTGGAACTCAAAAAGAAAAAGAAAGTTGAAAAAAGAAGTTTCTCCAAGTGTTCATGTAGCATATAAAATTTTGCTCACTATACCAGTTATAGTTACATATATAGAAAGAAGTTTCTCCAAGTTAAAGTTGATCAAGACTTATCTCCAAGTTAAAGTTGATCAAAACTTATTTCCAATCAACTTTGTTAAAAAAAAGATTGAATGGATCGATTATGTTGTCAATTGAAAAAATATGGTTGAACAATTTGATTATGCAAACTTAATTAATACTTCTGTCTCAAAAACTGTAAAGTGAGATGTATTTAAGTGATTATTTAGAACATTTTTAGTCTTATTATTTAATTAAAATATAAATATAAATATTTTGGATATTACATTTTATTTACTGGTTTATTGTGAGGTTTGAGTTTATAAATTTTATACAAAAATTTCTTATAGAAAAAAATAAAAATTGAATGCATTGCCTAAATTTATAATTTGTCTGAGATATGAAAAATCCAAAGTCCAGCACTCCATAAAAGTTGGAAGTGTGTGTGCACACTTATATAAGAAGTGAGGCAACATAATACAAGGAGCATGAAAAGAGTGGTTGGACAGTTGCTGTGCTGAGAATTAGTTCTATCAAAACACCAATGGAGTTATTGTCCTTCAGATAGAAAAAATCCAAAATAATATTGATTCAGACTGGTTTTCGATTGAATCGTGTCCACTATGGTTGGACAAAAGTAACCAACCGAACCCGTATCGAACCGAGTGGATTCTTAAGTTTAAATTGGATAATAGATATTAGAAACGAGAACCGACCATTTATGGTTCAATTATTGGTTCTAGACTCAAAACTGAATAACCGAATCGATCTTATTTTATAACAAAAAATTAAAAATTTAAAAATTAGTCCATGAAAATAAAACATCTTATATCTATATTTGTTATATTGCATTGAGATTGTGTTCAAGGTTTGAAAATTATAATTTTTTATATTATTGTCTTGTTTCAAACAAAGAGAATAAAAATAATTATTATAAATATAACAACTTTGAAAATATTAATTATGTCGATTTGGTTCCATAATTCAAGTTGGAATCTATGGTTTCATTTAGATGATATCCAATAGTTCTCGGTTCGATTTGGCTCTCTTTGGAATCAAACAAAATCGGACTGCGCACACCCCTAATGTCCACCTCGCTACCTTGTTACCTGCCCTAGCATCAAATTCTACTTGATATCCATCAATATGGCCATTAACTCTTGTGCTAAAGGGGAAAATTAGGGTTTCCAAGAGCTTCAAACAAAGCAAGGTTCGTCGGCCATCTTACCTCTTGCGAAAGGAGAGATCTTTTATGCATAAACATTTAAAAGCAAGAATGTTATGAGCATAAAAAAATCAGTGCAATTAAGAGAAAAAGTGAACGCATTGATTAGTAGTTAACTAAATGGAAAAATTGTTACTAAAGATAAATAAAACCTGCTGATATCTGTCAAAAGATTTTACTAAAAACACCCCGAGACATTAACAAAACGCTAATCTAACACAGTTAATACTTAAAATATAGATGCTCTACAAATATTGCACGTCAACTTCAGTTGGTATCACTGTGGGCTTGATATGTTCTTCTTCCTTTGGATGAAGAATTGTGACAATATCTGGAAGAGGAGTTTTTGGACCAATCTTTCCTTCAGGATCCCAATCAAGCATGATTTTTACCTTGATTCCAAGTACTCCCTGAGCAATGCATAACAAACTCGGAAGTTCAGTAAGAAAAGAACAGCATATAACAATTAATATTGCTCCTTTAGGAACACAAGACGTGTAATTGTAACAAACCTGTCTGAGAAGAACATGTCTGACAGCAGAGTCAATGTATTCTTTCACCGGCTGACCTGAAGAAATCATGTAGCCATCTTTGAACTTCATGGTTTTAGCACGCTGAGCCCTCAGTTTTCCACTAATAATCACCTGTACCCCATACCACAACATCATTAAATTGGAACTGAACATAAAGAGGCCTCTAGAACGAAGATGAAGAACAACTTTTCATGAGCTAGCATACCTCACAACCCTTAGCTTTATTGTCCATAATATACCTTAAAACACCGTAGCACGCCCTAAGGAAGACATAAAGAAATATAAAACTAGCGTTTCAGAAACTATAATACAAAAAAAGAACGAAAAGATCAAGAAAATAAACCACCTCAGAATGAATCTGAGAGGAAAAAGAGTTTCAACCATGCAAAAGATAACAATATTTGAGGTGTTTTATGAAAGCATCAAATAGTTTTTTTAAACAATGCAAGATAAAGTTTGGGTTTGACGTAAATGATCATTTCATTAGGGAACAATCCTTTATTAACCAGCGTAGAAATGCAAAATGTCTTGGAAAAGGTCAATTGGTATAGTCATCTTCGGACATCAAACACCCAAATCTTAAAAGTCCTAGAATGTGACAGGATTAAGCAGTGGACCTACTGATATGTGGATAAAAAGTAGATAAAAGTTAAAGATTCTACTAAATATGTATATAAGTGTTTATTAGCACTTGCAAACATGCAGTGATGAGAGAAATTAAATACCTCCTCACAGCAAGGCCACCGAGTAGCTTGTATCGGAGGGACTCAGCTTGTGCAATGGCACTAAGACCCCTATTGTGAACCTTCTCGGCATACAACTCCACACTGTTCTCCGGAAACTTAAACCTCTTCTGCACAATTGATGTCAGCTCCCGAATCCTCCACCCTTTTTCACCTATCATAATAAAATCAAAAGTCATAAAATCGCGAAAAGTAAAAAACAAAGCACTAAGCATCCTATGTCAAATTGAGAAAAACTATAGAAACCCTAAAAATCTAAGATTAAATAAAAAAATAAGTGAGAAACGTCGGTAATCCAGTCAGAATATTTAGTAATTAAAGCAATTGTTTAAATAATTTATAAATGCAAAATTATAAAAACAAAATACGGTAAAAATAACATAGTAAATAAAAATCAAAATCAAAATCAAAGAAGATAGAAACGATCTAAAATTATCCAAAACCAAAATAAATAGGAAGAAAAATATATATATCTAAAGTAGCAAAGGGTATATTTACCAAGAACATTCTGAGTGCGAGTAGCACGGATGATGATCTCAGTCTTCATGGGAGTCACCCTGACCTCCACACCAGAGTAACCATCCTCAGCCAGCTCACGCGTCAACACCTCGTTCAACTCGGCAAAGAACAATCCATCCGCCACAAACTTCAAATTTAGGTGAACAAAACCATCAATTACAGGTACATATACAAGGATACTTGACACGTAATTATATATACAAACGGTTCATATATAAAATAGGATCAAACAGTATACCTTTCGCTTTTTGCTTATCTGATGAGTAGCCATTTTCGGATTTGCAGGGAAGGAAAATAGCTGGAGAGAGGTATTAGGTTTATTGATCAGAACCAAATTAAAACCGTAAACGAGATTAGGGTTTTGTACTTATGCGGAGGAATTTATACGTGACGGATAATTGATCTAACGGTTAAAATGGGAGCAAGGGTTTGGAGTTTTCGGTCGAGATAGGTGTCTGGGATTTATTTGACGGTTTTATAGAATAACGAGCCCGTTTCCAGCTGGGACACTAAAAGTGAACTGTGTGGGTCCACAGAAAAGGTCAAAAATCGATTATTTAAATAATATTTTTTAATTGCAACAGTATCGTACTTTTAATTCCAAATAATTTGCAAATTTTCCTCCAAACTTGTTCCCTAAATGGCACGATTTCATGTGACATTAAATGGGCATGATTCCAGTTAATTTGAAATTTGGCATATCAATTATTTCTCTAATTTTTTACATGAAAATAATTCCTTAAATAAATTCTTAGGTTTTTGGTATGTCAACTCTAATTCTATAATTTTTTTTTAGTTTTAAGAATAATGTTATTTATAGTCGTTCATTATCGGGATGACTACCAATAATGAACGATTATAAATAGAATTACTTTAGTTTTAATTATGTAAATAAATCCCTAATTTTTGGCTTATCAATTACTTCTCTAATTTTCAACATGTTTTAATTTCTTAAATAAATTCTTACTTTTATTACTTTTGGCATGTAAATGAGTTCTCTAAGTTCTAATTCGCCAAATAATTTCTTAACTATTTTGACATGATTTTAATTTCCCAATATTATATACATTTAATCCAAGATAGTTATAAATATATAAATAAATAAAACGGGTATTTATAGTCACAGTGATTCTTTTAATTTTATTTTATATTTTAATTTTTTTAATAAGCAGGGTCAAATTGGTCGTGGGGATAAAAATCAAACTCGACTTGCCCGGTCATTATGGTGGGCCAACTCGTTGATCGGTTCTAAACAAGTCTGGATTGTTTTGGTCAGGTTATTTAACCGGATGGTTTGTCCCGAGCATGGGCCACGGGGTCTATTTTGACACCACTGCATGAACCCAATGTTTTATTTGAGGGCAAATTAGACTTTAGTACGAAAATTTTATTAAAACATTAAAAAATATGTTTAAAATTTAAATAAGTTGTAAAATATGGTATGACAGTACGTGACTTTTTAATGAAGAAGTGATACAACATATCATTCTATAATGTAGAAATTTAATTAACGTCCAATACATAAAAAAATAATAGCTAAATAATTGTTTAAAATATTTTTTTTAAGCACATTGTTTTAGTCAAGGGCTTACAGTGGGAATTTTGGAAAAATTAGACTGGTCGAGTGTCTCCATTCAAGCTTTGTACATACGTACGGAGAGCAAAATGTAGTGAAATTCGAAGTCATAAAAAAGAGTCGAGACAATCAGACTTGACCATTGGGGTCAGTTTGGTATATGGTCAATAGTTAAACATAATTGTTAAAATTTGTATTATCCTGTTTGGGTAGAATTTATATACTAGTACACTTTTATCCGGATACAAATTTAAGCTAAAAAATAAGGATAAGTTAATCTTTGGAAAGAAGAGGACAAATTTTTTTATCCGGATAAGGATTCGCTCATTTTTAAAAAAAATAAACATACTCCTTATAATATGAAACAAATCTATTTTGAACATCCATATCCTAAGATAATCGCTACCCCGACCTACCTCCATCGCTCTACCTTTTTTTTTCTCTTTTTGTTTATTTATTTATTTTCTTCGTTTAATTAGAATAAATGTAGAGTTGTCTTTTTTACAAAATACTGACTTTTTAACGTGCGACTTGTTTCATTCCTATAACTAGTCTAATCAAACAAAATAATCATAAACATATTATTTGAATAACTATTATTCAAATAATTTTTATCTAAATAAATAGTTATAGATCCACAGACCAAACGGTCTCTTGAGACAAACAAAACAAATATTCTGTTAAAAAATAGCCAAATTACATAAGAGTCTTTTAATTAAAAGTGACATTCTAATATAAAACTTTAATTCTAATCTAATACAAAAAGAATAAAACAAATATCTAAATATTAGTTTTAGAAGTTTTTATAATCACAATGTAATATTAGCCAAAAATGTTCTATTAGAAAAATATAAATTATAGTATATAATTTTTTGATTATAAAAGTAATAAAGCATGTCATTTTCTAATGCAAGACCTTAATATTCATCTAATCAACAAAAATTTGAAGTAATAATCGAATATTATTTTAAGATATTTTTATAAGAACGTTATAAGTTTAGCTAAAGTAGTTCTATTAGGAAATAAAAAATAAATCACACGGTTTGTGACCTTTTAATTAAAATTGACAAATCATGTTACTTTCTAGTTTTTATCATTTCCACAAGTATATACATTTGACAAACTAAAAATTAACTCATATATTTCCACAAATACTTTGTATGTGTGTTTTCTCTAATTATTTTCACACACAACCCGTATTGTTCAAATTGTGACCACTGTGGTCACACCTCCTAAGTCATCACTATCGACCCAAAAGTTGAATTTTCATTATACTAATGCAAACAAAAATCTCGAATTCATAAAAAAATTTACAATAGCTTTTCAAAGTAGAGTGTGTTGATAAGTTACCAAGAAAAAAAAAATCAATGCCGATTGAAGAATGAAATTGAAATAAGAGATGTAGTTAATGAATCTAAATATTTATACTTTTGAAACGTTAGAATCTGAAAAATAAAAACTATAAATACAAGAAATAAATTTTATCATATTATCTGAAAAATAGAGATACCGAATTCTAATTTTTGGCAAAATTAAAGAAAAAAACAGATAGTATTCAAGTTGTTCGTGATTCTAATTTTGAATTTGATGGGAAGAATAAAAAAGAAACAGTGTCGGGTGTTAGAGTTATGAGATTTGGGAGCTTTTATTCTGTATTTTGTGGTACTTGATTTTTCTTGATATTCATCATAATTAAACTATTATAATGCAAATCCTTTAAGAGAGCTATAATTCCAAAATAACAAAAAGGCAATTTGAAGATTGGGTGGGAACTTATCAATGGGATTCTTGCCCGCCATTTATATATCAGCCACTAAATTTGGCAATGCACATTTCTTCAAGTTTTTTGTCTATTTCTATCAATTAAAGGAAACTATAATTATATTTATGTTCGGATTAAGACGTTGTAACTAATTTCAAAGTTGTACAAATCTTAGCTTTGATGAAAAATTCATTCGTCGTATGATTCTTATGCAAACTTATGTTTAAATGTCTCAACTATCTAAATTCTATAGTGCATGTTTGGTGTGGATTATAAATCAAAAAGTGATTTATTTTAGTCACTTTTTTTTACTTTTCAAACTAAATAAATCGTAAAATGACAAATTTGTCATTAATCAACAAAATGCTAATTCAAATGATTAATGACAATTTTGTCATTTCACATTCTATTTGATTTGAAAAATAAAAAACAGTGACTCAAATAAACTATTTTTTGGTTTATAATTCACACCAAACATGCACTTAAATGATTCGAATAATTAAATAACTTTTTAAACTCAATTTCATTATAACATGATTCATTTAAGTAAATACTAAACATTTCGTGACCAAATCTCATTATATATTTAGATACAATTTACAAAATTAACCGTTTATCATAATTCAAGAGTAATGAATTGCATGACGCTTTAACAGAAAGTAGAAAGTAACACGATAACAATCTTGATGACCTTGTCTAATCTTTGGACAACTAATATAGAAGCAATCATGTATTTTATATCATTATATTAAAGTTGAACTCCAAATCTACGTCTCATCGTTTGCCTACTTTGAGATACAACTTTTTTTTAGTACTCATGTTAAACGATCCCATCTTTTTCTCTACCAGTTCTTCCTTCGTGTTACTTTAATGTGTGTTGATTATGTGTTCCCGGTTGATCTTTGAGGTCACGTATCAAAATCGAATAATCATATTGACCTGATTTAGAGTTTCAAATGAGAATTTAAACTAGAGTTATTCAGTTGGATTAGAGAGAGAAAATAGTCAATGAGACTAACTTTGCTTATGCGTAACTATTTAGACTAATAGAATTTATATTTACTTGTCCATATTTACATGTATTATGAGAAACATAAAGATGATGTGAAGAGACTTGTTTTTCCAAATATAAAATTGAGGAAATTGGACTAAGTACTTGAATTTAGAATTGTATTTTGAAATATGTCTATTTTTTTATAATATTTAATGAATTGACCAAATTAAAAAAATTTAGACAAAATTACGCTCTAGATTACTAACTGAATATCTATTATATCCATTTTCTTACCTTATCAAGCTTACCTTTTTTCTCTAACTTAAAACACTCTCTCTACACTTCCTCCACCATTGTCACTGCCAAAAGCTCCATTTTCACTCCCATTTTTATTTTTTTGTGGCCATATTCTCTTATTCTTATCCCATATTCAAATATATTATTAGATATGTTACTTGTTTTTGAGCCATTTGAAGAAGTCAACCGATTTAAAAATTTTGAAATCAGTTATAAACTACTAAAAAATGAGGAAATTAGTGTACTTTTTATGTAGATTACATGAAACTTAAATTTGTTATACTGTATCTCTATTTTATTTGATATATTTTATGTTGGTAGGTAATTTTTTTCAGTATTTGTATATTAGTAAATTGTATTAGATATTGAGTTTAATTTACAAATTTTTCGAATATAATTTATTGGTATATTTTGTTGTTTAAGAATGAAATTGGTTAAATTTGGTCGAAAACATGCAAAAAAAAAAAAAAAAAGCTCAAAATTCGTCTCTTCATTAACAAAATAGATGATCATTTTGTTAATATCATCGACAAAAAAATCAACAAAATAAACTCTCATTTTATCGATGTCGACAAAATAGTAACCAAATTGGTTCTCATATATGACAAAATGGGCTTTGGCTTTGTTGACATTGCCCATTTTGATGAAATGGTTAATCAATGTCGATAAAATGTGAACCAAATGTCGATAAATTTGTTCCTATTTTAATATTGACAAAATGGACAATATAAAAAAAGTATTAATTTAGTGTCTATTTTATTTGTGCCTATTTTGTCGATGTATTTTTTTATATCGAAATATTTGGACATCAAATTTCTCTTAGAAGTTATTGTATGATTATCAACTACTATTAAATTTTAACTACACAAAAAAAAAAGTTAATTTTACAAAATTTTATATTCAAAATTTTACATCTAAAAAATAACATATTTCCAATCCACGCTTTTAATTTTGGGTACATTTCAAAATCCCACTATAAAATTATACCTTCTTCTTCTTAGTCAACCAAAAATAAGATTATAATAAACTTTCGACCCTTTAAATGGGCCATTTAAACGATAAATAAAAGATCCTGATTTCACCATGACCATTTAAAAAATAGTTTTAAAAAAATCCCCCATTTCATTAAAGGCAATTGACAAATAGTTGTTTAATATAATGTCTTAGCCTAGATCTTGAAGCAAGTATAAAGTATTGAGATCACTCATCTTTCAAAAAAGAAGTATCACTATGTCATAATAATTTATTATCAAGAATAAGAATAACAAGAGAAAAATGTATTTTTATGGGTGTAAAGTTGTAGATTTTGCTTTTGGTGGGTCATAAATGAAAATATGTAGAAATTTGGGGCTATAGTTACGATGTTATTTGTTTTATTTTGCGCATTGCTTGCACTTGTAAAGGAAGAAGAGCTACGAGAGACATAGTAAAGAGTGTTTGCATTTGTTACAAATGGCAAAGAACAGAATAAATGTGGTTTATTTATTTTTTTCATTTATTACCTCGTTCTATGTTAAGATGTTGCTTTAAAAATCAATGCAATTCAAGTCATTCACTTTTTGAACAATTATACGATTTTTTTATTAGATTAAGATTCTCTAGATCAAAAAAGACACAGAACTCTTATTTATCTCGAAGTGACTAAATAGGCTTTAAAAAAAAAAGCATTGCTATAGCCTACTAATTAACATTGACGACTTTGGCCAACTAAAGAATATTGTCGGTTGAGAGTCCATTAACATATAAAGAGACTGCCTAAACTTTCTTGAATGAGGTAACAACCTTCCTAACCAGGGTTGGAGCCAGGTCCAATGGAGACAGCCCCACTAGATTTGGAAATTTCCTTTTTATAGAACACTACTTTTTAAGCAAAATATTCTTATGGATTATAAACATGTTTTGTGGAGTTTTTTTTTTTAAAAAAAAATTCAAAATTATTTTCAATCACATTTCATAGGATCTACAAGTTTTATTAATTTTTCAACTATACATATCATCAAGTTTTATCAAAATCTCTTAAAAGAACTACTTTTAAACTCCACCAAACTCTATGTCCATAAAGATAAAGAAAAAAAAATATTTTAGACCACAAAATCTGATAAGATTAATGACTTGTTTGATAAAAGTTTTTTGCAAATTTTGATAGAAATTTGTGTAATGTGTGGTTGAAAAATTGATAAAAGTTGTAGGTCCCATAAAATGTGTGGTTAAAATTGAAGTTGGACCAAATTGAAAAATTGATTAAATTTTAGAAATTTTTTATCAAACAAGGGCTAAGCTATCAACAGATTGTTGTCACATCTATGTTCACGTGTATATTACCTACACACTTTGACATTGTTGGCTTGTAAAGATAATCGTTCCAATGGGGAGTTTAGACGGTCATTTGCACTCCAACAGTCAAGTCAGTTACCGAAAAATATGAAATATAAATTAAATGGATGTTGGGGGAAATAAATGGATAGATATTTGGCTAGTGGTTTGATTTTTCATACATTTCTCTTCATGTTGCATTGTGTATTTATATGAGAAATAAGGTTAAAGACATTTCGGACCTTTTGGGTCATTTGATACTTGTCACCTAATCATTGATTCAGTCATTGTCACTAACTGATTCTTGTTTGATTCTATTTCACCTAATCGACGGTTTCTACGCATGTAGCAATAGGCCCCTTACCCACGTGGCAAACGAATACTATGTTTTTCTTCTTTTATCGCAGAATATGTGGGATCATATGATTTGTACCTCATCAGCCTATTCTCAAGCCGAAGGCAGAAATAAGGAAAATTCCTTCAAGTAAGCAGGTTCACCACCAACTTATTTGTCCTAAGAGAGTACGAGGTTAGGCTTTACCTTCTTTCGAAGTTCGCTTGATGGTGAACCACCTTGGTAAACTCTTTTGTTGGTGATGCGGGTATGGAGCTTTGGACATGTCGAAGCGATATTGGCGAGGTACATTATGGTTCATCGAATGGTGGTTGATAATTGTAATTTTATACTTATTTAGACCGTTAAAGTTGACCGTTGTGAATGCATTTGAGTATAATTTTATTTAATTATGTATTTATTTTGTTATTGTATGTCAAAACCCGAGTTTGGTGGCGTTTGGAGCAAAATTGGCGAAAATGACTAAATAGAAAGAAAAGTATAAGTATGGAGACCAACTTGCAAATGTATAAAAATTTAATGACCTAGAATGAAAATATATGAGGGCATAATTGAAATAAAAATTTATTTTAGAAGGCTCAATTGACAATGATGTAAAGATCATGGGCTTATTGTGCAAATAAATGAGAACTAAGATGCAAAGTGAGAATGAATTTTGTCCATGCGATCCATTGCGATCGCGGGCAATTGAAATTATAGGCAGAGACCCAATTTCTTCTTCCATGTCTCGTATAGGCTTTTTAAGCTTTTTAGCACGGTAGATTGTTTTTCTTTCCTTATGTGTTTGAGCTTTTTTTGGACTTCTTTTTGGACACAAAGTGAGACACGGATTTAGGGTAATTGTTGGTCCTATAAATACACATTATTAGAGAAGAAAAATGAGAGTTCCATATCATAACACAACACAAATCTTTGGAGGAACTCCACATCAAAGACATCAAATTATTAGAAGAAAAATTATAAGAAATCATTAGAATTTTGTATGATTTTGAAGAAGAAGACGGTGCCTTCTAAGATCGTTGAAGAGGTTCAAGATTAAGAGTTGTATCAAATTTTATTCTAAATTATCCGAGTTATTTATTCACTTTTTATCTTGTATTTTCTTTATCAAAATACAATAGGCTAAACATTTATGGCTAGGATTTTGAAGAAACCTTCTTAACTCTTTAATCTAATAAATTGCTCGTTTTTATTCTTGTTTTTGGGTTAATTGTTTATTATTCATTAATTCTATTTTGATACTTGATCACTATTAAAACGTGTTTGTGATTTATATTGTTTTCGAGAGATTTGGTATAAATTAGCACATAGTAATAAATAACATAGATTCCTATAATTGATGATCCCTGTCATTATGCTCTATCAAATCGTTATGTGATGATTTTAGTGAATTAATGCATGCTTATTTGTTCAAAATTTAATTAGAGATAATTATGTTCACATATAAGTATAGAATCGTATTGACCATCGAGAGAAGCTATTGATTAAAATTGGATCATTGATTTTTAACCTAGATATCTAAGTTCTTAATTTTATTGATTGTTTGTTATTGAATTAATATTATTCTAAAATTTGGCCAATTTTAGGATAGTTCTTGGAATTTGTGTTGATGCTGATAGATGCTACATGTGTCTACATTAAGTCCAATAGGAAATAGAGATATACTTCTATGCTTGGTGCAATCTTTGGTAGTTTTCTAGTTTTGTATAGTGTTCTTTATCTATTCGAAACTTTCATAGAGATATAGTTGAGTCATAGATAAGAATTGGTTTAATTTATATCGAGAGAACAAATTAACATATAAGGAATACCGATTGTCAACATAAATCAAGAATTGAGTATAAACAAGCAATTGAAGGTTAAATTATGTTGACTATGGTGGATTCGGGATTCTAGCACCTTTCATGATTTGATTAACTCCAAGTTTTGTATAATTCTAATTACTTATTTTAGTAGATTATTAGATTTAGTTAGAATTGAATTTAATAAATGGTTTTATTTTTCTTGAATTAAAATTATTATTAATTAAAGTACAAGACGTAGAGAATTGAGCTCCCGTGGGTTCGACATTCTACTTACTATTATATTACTTGTTGACGATTCATCCACTTGTAAGATTAAAATCGACAAATAATATAGCTACTATGTGACACGTCGCCTTTTTTACTCCAAACACTGCACACAGAAGTCACGTGAGACAAAGTAGTAACAATAGACTTCTAGATCGAGCATAACATTTACGTTAGATTATGGACTTTCAACTCTCTGGTTCACTTGGATGTTGTTTGGTGAAGCTTAGTTTTGTGCAAACCTTTATTACTTATTCAAATTCTTGAAACTTTTTTGGATGGTGCTATATTGCCTCATATGATGAATCACTAATAATAGTCTACTAAGTCTGATCCTAATATTCATGTTTAACATAAGATTTGTTTAAAACTTGAACGAGATGTGGATTCATGATAGAATTTTGTCTTGTCGAAACGATATTGACGAAGTACATTACAATATATCGAAGTGTCGGTATGATTCATGACAATGTGGTCACTGTTTGAAAAATGGCCTTGTTGGCCCCACAGATCCTACACGCTGTAACAAATGTAAAAAGTAGATACCATTTCACATGTTATGTTATAGCATGCATATTTTGCCTTGGTCTTGGCCCATCTCATCTCATCTTTATTATTAATTTATTAAGCACAATATAAATAAATTTTGTTTGATTTGGTCGGCTCAACTGGCGGCCAATATGAACCCAAAAACCAATTTAATATACAAAAAGCCAGTTAACAATTTAATATACAAAAAGCCAGTTAAGATAATGATAGACTGGGTAGGATTTCATAACCCCCCATCCCACCCTTCCCCCTCCCCCTCTTCTTATGTGAAACAATAAAAGTTTTGTTTCTTGTAATAAAGTAGATAACAAAAGAAGAGGAGTTTTATGAGCTGGATGCAACCTCTTTCAAGTTTTATTTCTTCTATATCAATATTTGGTTATTAGATATTTTCTATGGTTTTAATCTAATACTCCTGGTTACAATTATCTATGCTCCCAATGTGCCTATACTTGAATGGTACGATCCCTCCGTCACCCCAGATTAAAAGGAGTAATCTCGTAGTTCTTGATTTGTGAAGATCGATGCGTTGTTAGGTGCTCTATTTTCTTTTTTCATTGAAGTCGAACCTAAACATGTGCTCGAGAAATAGCTGTCATGGATTCTCGAGAAGAGAGGAGCCGTGGTGGTCCCCTCCGGACCGCCCGGATCCCACAAGTGAATCAAAAGTTGAATCTACGTAGTTGTAATGCCCACTTGAACAAATGTCCCACACCTATTGCATGAGTGTAAAGTGGGCATTTACACTTATGCAATGAGTGCATGACACTTGTCCTGATAGGCATTATAACAATGTCCACTGGAGACATTAGATCAAATCCCTATGTTTTTAACTCTAAATCGTCGCGTGACAAAAATCATCACAATAAGATTTATAATTACATGCGATTCAATTGAATTAAAAAGAAATATGAAGTTCTTTAATTGTTTTCCCTCTAATTTTTAAATCACATGAAAATCATGTGCGATGTTAATCCACGTCAACGGTTTCAATCGCATGGATGACCTACATGTATACATACTTAATAAGCTGAGAACTTAAATTAAACTCCACTTCAGAAGATTTGATATCCATAATTAAACTACGTTAAAGGTTGAGGAGTCTAGTATTAATTTTTCCTATTTTCTTAGTTCTACAATTATAAATTATTGATAAAAGTAGATATAATAATTTCTCTTTAAAAGGGCTACTTCTACTGCTACATGGGGAACTCTCGAGCTTCTAGGCAGATTCTCCTAAAAGCAAACCATTTCCAAAGGAAAATTTTCTGACTAGTGAGAGAAAATAATTGTTTTTTAAAAAAGACATTTCATTCATTCATTAGTAGGGAATTTTTATAGACCAAATTTACTTTCAAATGTAAAGGTAAAAGTTTCTTGCCTATTTCATTTTCAGCCTTTTACTCACATTTTTCGATATTTGGGCAATTTTTTTGAAAAAAGTGCATGTAAGAATTGAATTTATGAAATCTAATTTCTGAATTTCCATGAAAAACGACAAGCTCAAGTAGACAATGAGTATAGAATCAAAAAATAGATAAAAATTGTAGCTCTTACAGAATATGTGGATAAAAATAATATTTAACTCATTTAGAGCATCTTTAACGCACTCTGTCTATTGAAGTATACGTGACAAGTAAAATAGACGAGACTTTCAATTCATGTGGCACTTGTATAAACGGTCAAATTAAAAATTTATCTCCAATGGAGTCCATCTAAAACTAATATTACCGCTTATGTGGTATTATTTTTTTTTATTTTTCTCATCCGACTTTTTTTAAATAAAATATTGAGTTAAATTTAAATTTAATGAGTCACTCCGTCTAAATTATAGACTTCTAGACGGAGTATTTTTTAATGTGTCACATCAGTTAGACTTAGTCTTTGTCAATATGCATTGAAATTTGAAGAGAATTTTTTTATAACTCCGTCTATTTGTGCTTATGTGGCACGTCTAAAATGCAATAGATATAATACATTGAAAATGTTTTTATAAGTACTTATAAACAATAATAAATATATTTTTATTTTAAAATAATATCTTTGTCATTTCAAGTATTGAAAAAGACGCAATTTATAAATATTCTACCTACCAATAATCACCCATGTGGGGCTAAGATCCAAAAATTAGGAAGCATTTTTTGTGTGTCCACCAACAAATGCACATCTTCACTTCAATCAATGAGAGTAAAGAAACAAAACAAGGTACCATCTAATGGAAGCCACTCATAAAATGCCATTTATTGCCGAGAGAAACTTGAACTAAGAGGAAATGATAATGAAAAGCAAATAGAGAGAACCCAAGTGGAGTAGAATCAAGGATATCGAATATAATTTATACTTATTCTGTCGATAGACTTGGTTTTTTTTTTTTTTTAATTGGGAATTTGACATGAATGATTTTTCTTTTCAGCGTGGAAATGGTCTTTAATGTTTATTTTTTAGTATACAGAATTCCCTAATTTATATATTTTGGTGCGTAATTGATTCTTATTTGAAGAGAAAAACAAATATGCTCATAGTTTTAATTCGAGAAAATTACAATTATATTTTTAATCTTTGCAATAAGTGCAAATGGGTCTTATACTTTTAATTTTTTATAAAAAATTAAAGAAAACTAACGAATTTTTTTTATTATTATTGAATTAACACTTTATTGATCAAATTGATAATATACTAAATTGCTTTGTATATTTTACGAAGTATTATAAAATAACTAAAATTTAAGTTCATAATTATTAACAAATATTTTAAATAAAATTATTATTTTTATTATTAAGTAATTATATTATTTAAATTTTAAACTTTTATTTTATTATTACAACATAAAAAGAAAAATGACTTTGTTACAAACTTGATGCTCAAATACTTTTATTTAATTGAGCTATTTGTTTATTAACTATAAATATTAGAGCTCCAATTTTATTATTCATATTTTAATTTATCATTTATTATCGTTCAAAATAAAGAACACATAATGTATAAATTAATTTTTATGTGAAAAAAACATAATAAGATTGGTTCAATGTCATAAAATTATATACGTCATTTTGTTATTTATTTAACTTAATTTTTATTTAAATTTTTCACATCACATAAAAATTACATATACTTAAAGTGCAATAATTTTACATTTATGAAAATTTAATTGACACGACTATATTAATATATTGGCTTATTTGTACAAATGGTCCCTAACTTTTGCACTTACTGCGGGTTGAGGACCTATCATTTTATTTTTGGTAGTTTGGCCTCTATGTCAAATGTTTTTTGCGGCAATGGTCTTTTTCATCAATTTCCATCCAAATGACTGTGAAATTTAACGGTGGCCATTTTTTTATTTAAAAATGGCTTATTTGCACAAATGGTCCCTGATTTTTGTAAAGAAAAATTTGTAGCAAAAGTCCATAATCTTTTAGAAAGTGTTGAAAAGTCTCATAACCTTCTAATCTTAACACATATGACCCCAAACCTTTTTGACAATTTTACCCCTAACTTAAATAAATTAAAAATAACTCATAAACCTTTTTAAAAATACAAATAAGTCCTAAATATTTTTATTTTTTTACAGATTTACACTTAAAATAATAAAAAGTGTGTCATCAAATCCCAAAACTTTTAATTTTGTTCACCAAAATGACATTTAAAATGTGTTTGATTAAAATCAAATTTTTTAGTAAAAGTTATTAAAATGTGTGGTTGAAAAGTTGTGAGACTATAGGATGTGTGGTTAAAATTAATTGTTGACTTTGACTTTAGTTTTTTAGCAAAATTAAAATTGAAAACAAACGGGCTCTTAGAGTCTCTACAAATTTTGTCAAGTGATCCATTAATTAACAAAAAAAATTATACCCATGATCAAAATTTTATCAATTTAAAATTTTAATTTATTTTCATACCAATTAAAAAAAAGGTGGTGTGGACAGGAGATTGTGAAGAACTTTTTTTTTTAATTATTATTTAGTAATTGGTAGAGCTGGCAAATGGTCCAGATGGACTGGCTTAATCCAAAATTAGATGGGCCACATAAAAGATTGGACTGGACTAACTCTGACCCAATTTTACAAGGGCTGGTATTTACTAGACTAACCCAACCCGATTTTGGGCCAATGGGCCAGCCCAACTTACATTTTTAACTTATTTTTTCAAAATAATTACTTATAATTTTGTAAAAACAAAATCTACCATCTTCATCCACCACCACTTTTTTTTTAATTTATACTTTTGAAAAGGTTAGGGTCCCAAAATAAAATTATCGAGTCAACTTGGTTGGCTAGTTGTATCGGACTAAATTGACCTAATTTTTATTTGATCAATATTTTATTGGACCAGCCCATCCCAGTAACTGGGCTATCCATTTTGCTACCTCTAGTAATTGATATGAAAAATAAATTAAAATTTTAAATTTGTGAAATTTTGGGTATAATTTTTTTTGTTAATTAATGGACCACTAGACAAAATATGTAGAGACTCTAAGATCTCGTTTGTTTTCAATTTTGATTTTACTAAAAAGCTAACGTCAAAGTCAACAATTAATTTTAACCACACATTTTATGGTCCCCACAACTTTTCAACAACTTTTACTAAAAATTCTGATTTTAATCAAACACATTTAAATGTCATTTTTGTGAACAAAATAAAAAAATTTGGGACTTGATAACACACTTTTTATTATTTTAAGTATAAATCTGTAAAAAAAATAAAAATATTTAGGACTTATTTGTATTTTTGAAAAGGTTTATGAGTTATTTTTAATTTATTTAAGTTAGGGGTAAAATTTTCAAAAAGGTTTTGGGTCATATGTGTTATGATTAGAAGGTTATGGGACTTTTCAACACTTTCTGAAAGATTATGGACTTTTGCTGCAAATTTTTCTTTACAAAAGTCAGGGACCATTTGTGCAAATAAGTCCTTTTTAAATAAAAAAAAATGCCCACCGTCAAATTTCACGATTATTTGGATGGAAATTGATGAAAGGACCATTGCTACCAAAAATATTTGAAATAGGGGTTAAACTGCCAAAAATGAAACGATAGGTCCTCAACCTGTAGTAAGTGCAAAAGTCAGGGACTATTTTTGCAAATAAGCCTTGATATATTTAATATGCTAAATTAAATATTATTTAATAAATATATTGGACTCATTTACATATTTTAAAAATGTTATGAATCCAATTGTAATTTTCTCTAATTAAAATTAAGGGTATATTTGTTTTTTTTAATCAAATAAGGACTAATTGCGCACCAAAACACATAGGTTAAGGACTTCTGTGCCAAAAACCAAACGTTAGGAACAATTTCCACATTGAAAGCAAAGGTTATGGATCATTTGTGCCAATTCTCTTTCTTTATTCAATTGTCTCAAATTATAGTCCACTTTTATTGTCAATAGTATGGTTAATTTCTTAATTTTCTAATATGTTTATTTAATGTGTCTTGTTATCAATAAATACAAACAATTATTATATTAATGTAGTGGTATATTAGAAAAAATGTAAGTAAAATTTATTATTCTAATTATAATAATTTTAATCTTTGTGAAAATAAAAGTAAACTTATTTTTTATTAGACGAATAAAATATCAAATAGCGGGTCAATGCTTAATATAAATATATAGATATATATGTGTTTTTCTCATCGCTTAAAAAAGTCACGCAAAAACTTCGCTTTGGGCAAGTTCGACCTCCACGCATTACGCATCTCTCTCTCCTTGTCTTTAACTCTCTCTCGCTTAGGCCCGAAAAGCTTGAAACTCGACCTCCACACCTAACCACGCTTTACGCCTTTTAGAACATTGGTTTTTCTCAATCTCACGTTACTTGTTACCATAATGCAATATTTTTTAACTATCCAAGCCTGGTTTTATTTCATTTTCCAATTTTGAATTTTTTATATTTCCTTTTGAGTAACTATCTAGTACCGGTTTACTCGACATTGAGAGTCTACTTTTAATTGTTCAATAAATTTAAATTAATAAAAATTGTGAGTCTCGTGAAATGTGTAGTTTTATTAATTTTGACTACAGTATTTTAACACATTTTTAAGCCCACCAAACAAGCGCAAAATAAATATTAAAAAAAGGTCAAAAGAGCATCATTTCTTATCCCAGATTCTGTTTCCTGTGGTAGAGTGTGATTGAAGAACTGAAAAGATTATCTAAAGCTGCTTTCTTTTTGATTGTTTCAGAGCATCTTTGCAGATAAATGTGCTCAATTCTCCACATACAGATCCTCAACTATATAACTGTTATTGTCTAAAAAAGAAGGAATTTTTATTTTTATTCTCAACTACTGGAAAAAGTATCTGCAACCATTTTGCTTTAGTACTTGCTTCAAATCATAATTGTCCATGTCAAAATTCGTCAACTAATAGCAAAATTATTAATTTTTTTTTTTATTATATATTGCACACAAGCAAACGCTAGAACACTCGGCCACCAAGAGGATGAACAAAGTTTTAGCTATTGCATCGAGCATTGGCCTCGTATTTATAAGGATTTGGCCCATTTGGGTAGTGGAGGTTGGCGAGGCTTATCGTGCGTTTCTGCCAGTGATGGCAGCCACTTCTGCAACAGCTGTTGTCAAAGGCCTCGTCACTGTAGCGGGTCACATCCTCTAGAGTTCAGGGTAAACTGTACGAGAGTAGTTACATGTGTAGTAGGTGAGTGCTTGCCCTAGGCCAAGGAGCAGTACAGTGAACCTCGTGGCCATGACCCATGAATGGTTGTTGGCTCAGCGTCTTATGCGTTCATCTTCATTGCCGCCCTCCTTTACCCTATTTGCCACCTCATATATAGGTATAACCACCGTTCAAAAAAAATTCGTCTAAGCATGATGCCTCGCCCTCTCCCTACACTCGAAAAGTTTGAGATTCGCCTCCATGTTTAATCACACTTTATACTTTTTATAACACTGGATATAACACCAGTGTAAAATCTGTAAAGATTCTTATCAGACATTAGGCTAATAACAAATCCAGGAAGCTTAAGCCTGCAGAAAGCTGCGTTCCATAAGAATCTACAAATGAGCTTCTTGTCAAGAACAAATGGAACCATCTTTCATCAATCCACAGAGACCAAAAGTTGAAGCCAGAAGATCAGATCATAGAAACATACTCGTTTGGATTAGACTACAGGTACAGAGACACTAAAAACGATTACAACTTACACAATCTAAACATATTCCACAACTTGTCAATAAAAATGCGAGCGCGATCCCTTTTCGACCAGGCAAAAGAATGAAGAACACTTATCTTGATCCTAATTAACCAGGTCTATTCCTTTTGTGACCAGCTTTTCCATCTGACTTAAGAGCACCATTGGAATCCCCTTCTGATGAAACATCGATTGATTTTGTGAAAGAATTTGAAAGATCAGAATATAGATCAACAACCCTTCTTATGTTGCTGTTCAGTTCTCTGATTAGACCAACATTTCTGCCCAAGTTGTCTGGGATCTTGGAATCATGGTTCTGATTAATCTCATTTATTAGCAGCCTGTTCTGATCTAGTATATCTTGAACTTTAACAAAATTCTTCTGAAATGTCTGCACCATTTTGCCATCTAAATGGGTGCCATTACCGATGCCTGCAAAGGGATCCCCCTCCATTTCTGGTTCAGAATTCTGCACCAGTAATCTAATAAAATGAGGTCGAGATCTCTAAAATCCGAAACAAGAGCGAGTTCTTTGTACTAACTAAATTCAATAGCCCCAACCAAACAAGAAAACATAAAGATGAGTAGATGATTAACAAGAAGAGACAATGCTATACATTCAATTTAAAATTGGTTATATTTTAACAAGAAAAAGACCAGACAAAACATGATTAGGCTTTTAATTTGTTTTGAGCAAAAGACAATGTCTGAACCTGAAATCATGACCCCTTCTCCCTGGGTAAATTAGATTTATTATTATTTAAGGCATGATGAGATGTAAAAAGTAGATCCCATTTCCATAAAAGGGAAGCTTTTTACAATGTATTCTGAAAAACCCATCTACTAAAGGTGAAGCTCAGAATTTCAAAACAAGAATCACATGACCCCGAAACTCTTATAAGACCATCATTCCAAGATACCATTTGTGAACATAATATAATTGAAAAAAAAAAAAAGATTATCTCTATGGTATTTCTAGAAACAAGTTTTGCAGCGAAAACTAGAAAAAATGGTTGAATAATTTCTTTCAGAAAGAAAGGACGAAAATGGGAATTTAAACGTTGGAACCGTACACCAAAAGATTTGCAGTTGCAGAGAGCATATAATAAGAATTCCTAATATAGAAAACACAGAAAGGGAACAAAAATAAACCCATCTAGTTCTGACTTCTGACCCATTAAGGGAAAAAATGAATCAAAATAAAGAACCCCAGTAAGATCTCAAATTACAGAGAAGAATTTAACTGCCATTTCATAGAAAATTCTGTGAGAATATGAACAAAGAACACACACATAAATACTTAAAAAGAATCAAGAGTTGAGTTGATGAAAGATTTTGAGAGAAACTGCAGAGCTTATAGAACTTTTCTGTATCATAAACAATAGATTTTTGTTTCATACAAATGTATCCTCCCCTCATAGCCTCTGTGTAGATGAATATTAGTGTGTGTATATCATTACATATATATGTGTATATATTCTATATTTAACGTACCTTGAGAATTTTGGAACATTAGGAGAGACAGGACAGAGATTGAAACAAAAACGAACGAATGAAGGATCGATCGGCGATTGAGTCGAATGTCCAAGAGAGAGAGAGAGAGAGAGAGAGGAGAGGGGCGGGGGCGGGGGGGTGAGAGAGAATCTGTTCGTAGATTTGACAGTCACGCTCCGAGCCTCCGACCCAACCTCACACAATAGTAAAATATATTTTTCTCTCTCTCTCTCTAGTTTTGCATTCATATATATAGGAAAAATAACAGATATGGTCCCCAACTTAATATTTTGGATACCTTAGTACACATTCTTTCATTTTGTAACTTTAGTAACACCAGTCTCCAACATTTACTTATTGTCGATTTATGTTTCTAATTTTTTTCATTACATTCTCATTTTCAGTCTTCCATTAATTAGCACATTCTGTCTCTAACAATAGTTTTGTCCAAAAAATCCGTTAGGAAGACATAAAAAAATTTATTTGTTCTCTATTTTTTTAATAAGCAAAACAACAACAAATATAAAAGTGCAACAAATAATCGTCTCTAATTTCAAAGCACATTAACAACATATTTGGACATAAGCCATCATCAGAGACCAAATGTGCTAATTAATGGAATAGTGAAAATAAAAATGTGACAAAAATAGATGGAGACATAAGTAAACAATAAGCAAAGATTTTGGACCTTTAGTACAATTGAAAAATAGTGTAACAAATTTTATTTGTGGTGTGAATATAATCATTATTTCTTAGAGAAAAAGTAGATGGAAATTCTCTTTACTTGGTGGCATATAAAAAATATCTAAAGTTGTGTTTGATTGTTTATAGTTTTTTGTGAAAAATTTATTTTTTCCACTTATTTTTCAACTGACATGTTTGATTACAAGAATTTTCATGGAAAAAATATTTTTTCACTTATTTTCTATATTGTGTTTGATTGCAACCTTTTTTTTTCATGTAAAATATTTTCTTATTTTCTTTGGTTTGACTACATTTTCCTTGTTTTTAAGAAAAATATTTTCTTATGGGGGAGGAAGTTTTATTTTTCATGAAAAATTTATCTTATTTTCCAATCAATAATATCTTAGCAATTCAATTCCATGGAATTCATTTTCTTTCTACTCAAATTTCTTACTTGCAATCAAACACACCCTAATATTCATAATTTCATGAAAAATTCCAAAAGTCTAAGGGTATGTTTGATTGGCACATTTTCCATGGAAAATGTCACATCCATAAAAAATGTTGTCACATCCATGGATTTTCTTTTCTACATTTGGTTGTTTGATTGCACATGGAAAAGAAAATTGATTTTTAATGTACAATCACTTAAAGCACATTTTTTCCCACTTTCTTGAAAATATTTTCTCACCTATTTAGTAGATTTTATTTTCCACCTTAGATGGAAAATATTTTCATTTTCCACCATTTTCAATGCACACCAATCAAACACACCCTAATTTCCCTCTCACAGAAATATCCACATTATTCTACGGTCAAAATACCATCTACCATGGAAGTAGGGATACTATCGTGCGATCGAGATTTCATGTACTGTGATGGTAGGTGCATGCAATTCAAGTCTTAAGTAATTTAGCTTCTAAGAAGTTATCTTCTTTGTCCCACATCAAATACTCTGATCTATAAAGAATACACATCTTCTTCACACCACAAACACACACCTTCTCGCCAATTTGCATTCTCCTTCCTCTTGCAATTTTACATATCAAGACATATTTTTGAAGCTCGCTAATTTTTCATGTAATGGTACTTACAACTTTGATAATTTAAAAGTAAAACAAAAAGAAACTTTACGATACTAGTCAATATATGTGTGTGTGTGAGTTAAGCAGTGCATTGCATTGCCTTTAATGAGCTGTTACTGGAAATCATTAAATATTTATAAATTCGCTCGTCCAATCAGTAGTATTGTTTTCTTATTAAACGTTGAAGTTCGATCTTTATTTTCGAAAATAGAAATGTTAGAGTTTGTTATTGTCCCATAATTTGCACCAACCAAGTTTTTTAGAATATTTACTAAAGAAAATCGTCCTAAAGGTTATATAATGAATCCTCCTTCCTCCTTTCCAGAGAAAATTCACTAACGGAATGTCATAATAGTTACATTTGACATTTGGCAACTGGTTAATTTCATTTTTCAAAATAGGAAAACATACATAATAATCGATATTCAAAACTTTCTAAAACTAAAGTATGTATCGAAATACACTAAAACTCGAAGTATCACCTTAGTAGTTGTGCGTTGAAAAATGTGGAATCAAAATTTGAGAATTTGTCAATGTGATAAAACTTCGTCAATAGAACTAAGAATCGTAATACTAAATATTTACATTTGCGATGCTTCAATAGTTGTGTATTCGTTATTTTGATATCATTGATGTGCATTCAATATTCTGAAATGTCAAAAAATCGTCGAACTAATGATTGTTTAAAGAGAGATTCAAATTCGAAATGTTGATGATGGTTCGATGGTCGTGAATCTTTACCACAATGTAATTGTCATTTTTCATTTTACAAGAAGCCGTTTTTGGACTAAATCGACAAGGGAAAGATGTAAACTGAAGTCAATTGACAGGGAAAACTAGTGAACTAAGTTGTTTTATTTGAAGATTTTATCTCATGATGTTCAATTTAAATTTATTATGTGAACTAGCTCGTTTTATTTGAAAATTTTATTTTATGATGTTCAATTTAAATTTATTAATTAGAATTTGTTGGTGCAATTCGTTCATTTGGATGAATTTGGGGACCATTATATATATATATATATATATATATATATATATACAAGTTATGCCTTGGAATGAAAGACAATTCGAATCCGCTTTGTCTACGAACAAGGAAGCTATAAGTAATGCAACAATGAATCTCATGGAAAGTTCGATCCGGCTCGGGATGAACGCCATGCATGCTTAACACATGCAAGTCGGACGGAAATGGTGTTTCCAATGGCGGACGGGTGAGTAACGCGTAAGAACCTATCCTTGGGATGGGAACAATAGTGAAACAATTTCGCTAATACCCGTAGTTTGGAGCAAAAGGAGAAATCCACCCAATGAAGGACTTGCATCTGATTAGATAGCTTGGAGGCAATAGCTTACCAAGGCAATAATCGATGGGCTGGTCCGAGAGGATGATCGACCACACTGGGATCGAGACACAACCCGGACTCCTACGGGAGGCGGAGGGAAAATTTTCAGCAATGGGCGGCTTGACGGAGCAATGCCGTGTGGAGGTGTATATATATATATATATATATATATATATATATATATATATATATATATATATATATATATATAGAGAGAGAGAGAGAGAGAGAGAGAGAGAGAAAAAGAAGAAAAAAAAATAAAAGAGAGGATGGAATGTCGGTCAAGTAAGAGAGGAGAGGAAAACACCGATTCAAGTCTTAAGCTCTTCATTTCTAAGTTCTATCAAATTCGAATTAGCTTATTTTGGTTCAATAAGTAGAAAGAAGCCAAATTTCTTAGGACTTTGTTTGAATAAACTAGTTGATAGAGCTTTTTAGTTATGAGCATCAATTTTGTATAATTTATTGGATTTGAGTTTTCATTGAATGATAATGACAATGTCAAGTTTATCTTGGAATGTTTTAACTATTGGAATGGAAAATTATTAATTTAAGTGTTTTAGGGAAAATTGTTCTAGAAAAAGAGAAGGAATGAGAATTATCTAAATTGATGTGTGTATTTGCATATGAATATTATCAATGAGAGGAATTGAAAATGAGTTATGCTACTTGTACATCATCACTTACACTCTCACTTTTAGGGTAGAATATTTGGTCAAATTATTATTTGTCACATAAGTATGTGTAAGTGAGAGTGTATAAGTAACACAACTCATTGAGAATTTAAAATAGTAAAAGATAGGGTAATTTGCAATTTTGGTCTCCAACCTTTCAAATTTGTAACTAATCTACCCTTAACCAATTTTTTACCTTTCAAATTTGTAACTAATCTATCCCTAACCAATTTTTTTTAGCATTAACCATCCCCAACTCTTGCAACTTGTTGCAAATCACGTCTTCTTGATGGATTTGTCATCCTCTTTAAATAAACAAAAATAAAAAAAAAAATTTAAAAAAAAATTACAAATGAAGTCCTATAACTTTTAAAAAGTACAAAATAAGTTTATCCACCCCACCCCACCCCACCCCACCCCAGAAAATTTGTTGATGCCATAGCACTAATCAATCACTACACATATACCCAATAATTGCAACCAAATTCATGATAATAATCAATTCAATCCCATAAATAATTTCCTCAATCCCGAGCACTACAAAGATCCTTCAATGGCGGCACGAAAAATTCGGAAATTAATAATGGCTAAAAGAACATACATCTTTTGGGCTTTCTGACAACCTAAGCAACTGCGGTGGGTTTAGGTGGCGCAGCCTTATTTTTCACAACATGTAACAAAACACCATCAATCCTTGAATGTAAATTCTCCCATTTGTGTAAATATCGGGATCGAACAAATAAGTAGAGCCTTCACCTTGTCCAAATTTCAACGACCCATCGCCTTCATCCGCTACCACTTTGTGCGGCGACCATGAGAGTATCATCTGGGACTTTCTCGAATTGCCTCACGGCATTGTACATACTTTCCTCCATTTGGTACTCCGGTATCAAATGATAATACATTATTTACTCTAGTGCCCCGGGTTTACTCAACTAATCTGTAGTCAATTTCGCCATGGCCTCATCATTTGGAGCTAAATCTGTTAATACATACCCTTCAAAGACTAACCGTCCCATTTCGGAGGCTAAAGATGTTAGATTTACAAGAATGTCAGCCATTTTCGTTGTAGCCACCGTAATGTAGAAGAGTTTGGATAAAATCTTTCACCTGGCTCTCATTGTCAAAGTGGTGGTGGGGTCCACCTGGGCTCGGAGCGGGCGTCGGGGCCAGAGACGGATTGGGTGCCATGGCATCAACAAATTTTCTGGGGTGGGGTGGATTTTTGGAAAAGATAAACTTATTTTGTACTTTTAAAAAGTTATAGGACTTTATTTATAATTCTCTTTTATTTTTTGTTGTTTTTAGTTTTTTTTATTTTTGTTTATTTAAAGAGGAGGACAAATCCGTCAAAATATGTCAATGGAGACATGATTTGCAACAAACTGTAAAGGTTGGAGATAACTAATGCTAAAAAAAATTGATTGGAGGTAGATTAGTTACAAATTTGAAAGGTTGAAAGACCAAAATTGCAAATTACCCTAAAAATATCGGGAAAAAGCAAGAATTTTGGGGATTTGCTTAAGTATGAGAAAAATTAAGTTTTAGATTTGCCCAATTTAATTATTAGTACTACTTGACTTCGTTAGTTTTTAATTCGAGAAATTTATATTGTTTTTTAGGAGGTGATGTATAAGTGGAGAAAGTCTATTTGTCGAACTAGTTTTTTGTCCATCTCTCTCCGAATAAAAAAACTTATCTTTTTAAAATAAGCATTTAACCATTATATGTTAGTTTGTAAAGTTGATATGAACAATTAAGTGATTACAATGCTTTCAAAATTTTATATAAGCTGCAAGAATTACTTATTTTTAAGATAATCAGTAGACAAGCATGACTTTTAAAATAATAAGAGCACCTACATGCACTCTATCTATTAAAGTCTATGTAGCAGGCAAAGTAGACATATTTTCAATCTATGTGGCACTACGTCTATTGAATATACGGTCAAATTAAAAATTCTTCTCCAATGAGTTCTGTCTAAAATTAATATTGCCGCTTACGTGGCATTAATTTGTTTTAAATTGGCGAGTCTTCAATTTTTATTTCTCTCGTCCGATCATTTTTTTTTTTTTTAATAAAATGTTGAGTTGGTTTTAAATTTATTGAATTACTCCGTGTAGAGGTTCGTCTAAATTTAGATAGACTTCTAGACTGAATCTATTTTTTTGTGTGCCACATCAATTAGACAGAGTCCTCATCAATATGTATTAAAATGATTTTTTTATAATTCTGTCTATTTGTGATTATGTGACACGTTTAAAAAAAAATAGACGGAATTTATTAGAGATGCTCTAAACAAATGTCTTAAAAGTTAAACTTGGTTAAGCTAAAACATTTAATTGGCATATTAAATTATTATAAAATACTTCAGTAACTTACTCTAGTAGACTGGTACACAGAGTTGGTAATAAGGTGTATTATCAAAAGTTTTTACCACTCACTCTTATACACAAAGGAATTTTAGGCTTGTATAAGAGTGCTTATCTCAAAGGTTTGAAGACCCACACTCTTATTAACCCCATTTATTTTGTTATAAATAAATACTCCTTTCAAATAATGATAAAATAATATAATAGTTGCAAACAAGATCAATGGATAAATTTCGTATGTTAGTGGGGCCATTTGAGACATAATTAAATACACAATCTTGTCCTCATCAAACCTTCCACCGAGATTTTGGGTTAACATGCTATCAAATAGGAACCAATTCAATTCAGATTAAGACATTGGGTTCAGCTCATGGTGCTTTCAAATCTATTCTCTTGTAAAAATTCGACAATTCGATCGAACTAGTCGAGTATTAGGTTCAACCACTTCGACCATTGAGTTGAGATAATCGAGTTGAACATGTGTCTTTATGGGAAAAAATAATTAAAATTATTTTTCATAAATAAAATTGAACATTTATAGCTAAAGAAGATTTTTTAAATAAAAAAAAAACTAAAAAGTAAACATTCCCCACTTTCGTATATTAAAAAATGTATATTTTAAAATATTACACTTATCCAAATAAGTGCTCTTGGGTTCCATGGACTAATATTAGTTGATCAATCATTTCATATTTTGCACCAAATCATCCTTAACAACCTCAATTAGGTTTAAATTTAGGTTTAATTAGTTAAATGTTTGATAGATCATGAGTTGTTCATGTCGCTATCATGATAACTAACAAAAATGATTTTAAGTGTCAACATACACTATGTCCCTTGTCCCCTTATTCCCCCACCCCCACCATTTTGATTATAAGGTAAAGACATAAAGAGTATCACGAGTGCAACCTCTTCTAGTCAAGTATCGACTATACTTTAATCAAACTATTTTCATTTTCAAGATTTGTGAATAATACTTCAGATCACACAAATCGATTTTGTTGAGAAAGGTCAAATTAGTAAGATTTGGAGACAAAAATTGAGCTACCGGTTGAAAATGTACACCTTCCTTTTAGAAAAGTAGCAACTTGTAAATTTGTAATATTAGCTAGTCAAAGAAACATTGAGAACAAAAACATCAAAGAAAAGGCAAAAAAGAAAAACTAAGGCCAGTTCTTTTTATTGTTTTTAGGTTGTTTTCTATTTCAATTTTTCAAAATAGTGAAAATGTGTTTACTAAGTCATTTTCAAAAATGCATTTTCCAAAACACCCAAAAAATTTACATAGAAAATGAAAAATGATGAAAAGCCGTTTTCATCATTTTGTGTACAAAACAAAGTCCAAACTCAAAACACGGAAAATAGGTACATGACTTCTGCTCAAGAAAATGGACTCCATTTCGAATCCGCTCTCTCTCCCTTCTTTCTTTTGTTGCTTGGATCGCGGTCCAAACAGACAAGTTCTTGTTTTCTTGCAATTTAGTCCCTCAACGTTCAATGTCATGCATTTCGGTCTTTTTTGCTCCAAACTTCTTTAACATTCATCCCAAAACTTTCAAGTACTTCAACACTGGTCCCCAAACCTCGTTAGTCTTCCGATTTTGGTCCTTCTCAAGTTTTAGAAGTGCACAATTCAGTCCTCAAACTTTTTGTAAGTTACATTCCACTTTCGAAGCCTGTGAAATTCTCCCAAATTACAATTAAATATCAAATTTATAAGCTAGGATAAACATATAAAACACAATCATCATATATCTATTGAACTCATCATATATCTATTGAACTGTTTGATGTAATCTTATTTACCATGAATAATAACACGTTCTCGTTCTAATTGAGTTTGTCTTTAATATTTACTTCTATATTTTCTAATTTTTGCCAAATTTAATATAGGTTTTGTTTTTTGTAATTGAAAAAAAATATTTTAAAATTCACCAACTTCAAAATTTATATGTTATTTAATACTATATTAACATTAAACCATTAAAATTTTTTGAATAATCAAATTTTTTGAATAAAATATTATTAAAAAAATTCTCAAAATTTCAAAGTAAACGCATTTTCTAGTTTTCTGTTTTGAAAAACAGCTTTCTATAATAACAAAAAGAACGTATTTTCAGCAATCTCAAAACAGACACTCAAAATACAAAGCTGAAAATGAATTCAAAAACTCAAAACTGAAAACTGAAACACAAAGAGAACGGCCCATAAATGATCCGCTTCCATTGCAAAGGGGTTAATTTCATTAACACTCGTTAGAGTTTGTTAAATTTTTTAAAATAGTCATTGAAGTAATTTTCTTATAGTAATAGTTACTCAAGTTTCTGACGGTTATACTAACGGTTACTCGACTGGAAACGTTAATCTAAAAAGTCAAATTCTAACGTTGACACAAACGTCGTTAACTAGTACACTAATTCATACAAAGTTGTGTTGATTGCAACTATTGTTAAACACGTTTTTCCTATATTTATTTGATTTTATTAAGCATATGGTGAAATTTCACATTTTTGTTGGCAAATTTTTTAAGGTATGACATTTTTAATGTCGTCGGTGTCCACTTTGAAATTTAACAATGACACGCAAGATTTTAAGTTAATATTTTTAATCGAGTGATCATTAACGTAATTATTAGAAACTTGAGTGAATATTACTATAAGAAATTACTTCAATGACCATTTTAAAATTTATAGCAAACTCAATGAGTGTTGCTAAAATTAATCCTTTTGCAAAAGAGAACGTAACTCTAGCCTTGTTGTGGGGGTCTGTTGGCTAGAAATGCAGTGTGGGGCGACGCCGCATAGTTGGACGAATTTGACAAGATGTCGTTGTTGTGGGAATGAGTATGCTGTGAAAGCACTTTGTGTTAGTCATGGATTATCAGTTAGCCTTGCTTAGGTGTAACCCTAACGATGGGCATTGCAGTACACAAAAAGCTAATATGCCCATAAGAAGGGACGACCACAAGGGTTGTGTTGTAGGACATGCGAATGACCCCCAATGCTTCAGACGGAGTTAGAAGAGCTCTCTTTTATAGAGTATGCTTCGAGAGGATCGTATGTTGTGCATGAACATGAGTGCGAGCTAGCTAAGTTGGGTCCAACAGAGTTTGGAGTGCATTGAGAATAGGCGAGCGCCTTGGCACCTAGTGCAACGCAGGGATGCGTTCGAGTGTTTACACATTAGTAAGCTTTGTGGACAAAATGAGCAAAGAGTCATGTCTAAACTCGTGATGGAGAAGGCAGAAAGTAGTCGAATAGAGTGAAACTACTTCCACACGGACGAAAAATAGTTGTGGTGCGAGATTGAAAGAGTTGGTCCTTGACATTAAGACCAAAATACTGCCACCACATCTATCTCCAAAAACCACAATTACCACATCCATCTCTCACAACCACTGCCACCACTTCTATCTTCAAAAAACAAATAAGGTTGATGCATAAATCCTTATCTACAAATTCCACAACTCAAATGTCAAATTTTGCAAATAGTCCCATTGCAAAATTACCAAGGGAATTCCCAAGCCAACTACATAAAAACGAAATGAGAATTCAAATTGCAATTCTCATATTTTGATGGCTAGCGATGTCGTATTGGAAGGATACGATTTTCGAGAACTTGTATGCTCATATATTATAGTTCTTTTTTCTTCTCTGAAGTGTAAGTGATGTGAACCCATGAAGATTAACACAACAAATATTGATAATAAATTCTAAGAAAGTTAAAATTAAGCTGTAAAATCTTGATCCGATTATTTCTTGAATCAAATAATCAAATTTGAATGAACGTCACAAATATTTGCGAAGTTTTTGATAAGCTCGATTAGTTCAATTAAGAACAAGAAAAGTAAATCTTACTTTAATGTGTTTTTCCAACAATAATCAATGCTATTTTGTTTACAATGAAAACTGTTTTATATAGACAAAACCAATGAAATTCTAGTTTAATTCGAAAAATGACTAGAAATTATATTGAATGTGTAGATAATCAATAGATTGTAAATTGTGGATCGTATAAAAGTGTGAATAAAAAAAATATTTAATCATTTATTAAAAGCTTTCACTGGCGGCTAATCTTTAAATAAAAGATAAAAAGAACCTTAGCCAACAACCGGTTCTTAACCAATTAGACATAACCACGTTTACTATTAGGTTCTGCAGATCTATAGAGTCGGAAGATTCCCAAGGCTGCAAATTCGCTGTCAGACGGGGCCCACGTAGTGAATGTGGACAGTGGACACACCAATGCCAACGTTAGGCGCGTGACGTAAATCTAGTAATCCCAATGACACATGCCTTTTGATCGATAATATTATACACTTTATTAATATGGATTGGCCCCATCTAATATTAAGGGCTTATTTGCACAAATGGTCCTTGACTTTTACACTTATTGTGGGTTGAGGACCTATCGTTTCATTTTTGACAATTTAACTCCTATTTCAAATATTTTTGGCAGAAATAGTCATTTTCATCAATTTTCATCCAAATGACCGTGAAATTTGATGGTGGCCATTTTTTTTTATTTAAAAAGGACTTATTTGCACAAATGGTCCCTGACTTTTGTAAAGAAAAATTTGCAGCAAAAGTCCCTAATCTTTCAGAAAGTATTGAAAAGTACCATAACCTTCTAATCCTAACACGTATGACCCCAAACCTTTTTGACAATTTTACCTCTAACTTAAATAAATTAAAAATAACTCATAAACCTTTTCAAAAATACAAATAAGTCCTAAATATTTTTATTTTTTTACAGATTTACACTTAAAATAATAAAAAGTGTGTCATCAAGTCCCAAAACTTTTAATTTTGTTCACCAAAACGACATTTAAAATGTGTTTGATTAAAATCAGATTTTTTTAGTAAAAGTTGTTGAAATGTGTGGTTAAAAAGTTGTAGGGACCATAAAATGTGTGGTTAAAATTAATTGTTGACTTTGATTTTAGTTTTTTAGTAAAATCAAAATTAAAAACAAACAGGTTCGTAAAGTCTCTACAGATTTTGTCCAATGGTCCATTAATTAACAAAAAAAATTATATCCATGATCAAAATTTTACCAATTTAAAATTTTAATTTATTTTTCATATCAATTACTGGAGGTGGCAAAATGGATAGCCCAGTTACTGGGCTGGGCTGGTCCAATAAAATATTGATCAAATAAAAATTAGGTCAATTTAGCCCGATACAACTAGCCAATTGGGCTGGCCCGATAATTTTATTTTGGGACCCTAACTTTTTCAAAAGTACAAATTAATAAAAAAAGTGGTGGTGGTGGTGGTGGTGGATAAAGATGGTGGATTTTTTTTGTTTTTGGTTTTACAAAATTATAAGTAATTATTTTGAAAAAATAAGTTAAAAATATAAGTTTGGCTGGCCAATTCGCCCTGTGGCCTAAAATCAGGCTGGGTTGGCCCAACAAATACTAGCCCATGTAAAATTGGGCCATGATTCCCGTCTAATTTTAGATTGGGCCAGTCCATCTGAGCCATTTGCCAGCTCTACCAATTACTAAATAATAATTAACAAAAAAGTTCTTAACAATCTCCTATCCATCACCACATTTTTTTTAATTGGTATAAAAATATATTAAAATTTTAAATTGGTGAAATTTTGATCATGGGTATAATTTTTTGTTAATTAATGGACCACCGGACAAAATCAGTAGAAACTCTAAGACATTTGTTTGTTTTCAATTTTGATTTTGCTAAAAAAAGCTAAAGTCAAAGTCAACTAATTTTAACCACACATTTTATGGTCCCACAACTTTTCAACCACACATACTAAAAATCGATTTTAATCAAACACATTTTAAATGTTATTTTGGTGAACAAAATTAAAAGTTTTGAGATTTGATGACACACTTTTTTATTATTTTAAGTGTAAATCAGAAAAAAAAAAAAATATTTAGGACTTATTTGTATTTTTGAAAAGGTTTATGAGTTATTTTTAATTTATTGAAGTTAGGGTAAAATTGTCAAAAAGATTTGGGGTCATATGTGTTAGGATTAGAAGGTTATGTGACTTTTTAACACTTTCTAAAAGATTAGGAACTTTTTGTCGCAAAATTTTTCTTTACAAAAGTCGTGACCATTTGTACAAATAAGCCCTTTTAAATAAAAAAAAATGGCCACCGTCAAATTTCACGGCTATTTAGATGGAAATTGATGAAAATGACTATTGCTGCCAAAAATATTTGAAATAAGGGCTAAACTGCCAAAAATGAAACGATAGGTCATCAATCCACAGTAAGTGCAAAAGTCAAGAACCATTTGTGCAAATAAACCAATATTAAGAGCTGGACATATTGTATTGGTTAACTGCATAGTTCTCAAGTGGTGTTGGCAAAATGTAATTCTTCATTAGTGATGTAGAAGTATATTGCCCACAAAATGAAATGGTCCACTATCATAAGATGTAATAAGATGTCTCCACATCACCAATAAACAATTACATCTTGTCCACTGGTGTATAGGAGAACACCACTCTAATTCTCAAACTTGATTCGAACATCGCCTAATTAATGAGTTCGCGGGTGGGTAACTGATTTGACTGTTGCAACAATTTTTATGTATTCCAATTTTTAAAAATAAAATAGAAGTTTTAAATAATTCGTTGTTAATCACAAATATATAAGTATTATCTTCAACAAGTGCCTGAACGTAGACACCACTATAGAGAGATCACCCCTCATCACAAACAATACATTTACTTTATGTCTTGTTTTATATTTTAACACATTAGTGAAAATATTTTTAAGTCAGTTTTATACAAGTTATAAGATTATATTTGCTAAATTTTTTTAAGTCCGCTTTATACAAGTTAGAAAATATTCGATTTATACTATGCATATCAGTGTATTTGTGTATTTCAAAAAGAGAGTTTTGTTTTATTTAACTTTATTTTTTTAGTATATACTACATATTTATATTTATGTGTGTAATACTTTGGAGAGATTTGACCTCTTTCTTCAACGCAGTTGTGCGACCATTACTCCAAGACCTTTTTTTATTTGTAGTACTTTTTAGAGCGGGTACATTGGATGTGTTAATTGCCACGTAGATAATTAATTAAATGTTAATTAAGATATATTAAATTTAGTTAGTATTTAACTATTACATTAAACTAGTCAAATTTAACTTTTCAATCTTCTATTCAATATCTCAATATGTGTGTGACTGTGTTTGTGTTATATATATGTATGAAAGCCGAAACACTGATGACAGGAGGCTGGTAGTGGTTTAAAATGGACCCAAGCAATAACATAAATTTTTTTTTTTTTATTGCACAATTCCTGACAAATTTTTAGGACACTGTTTGCGCCCCTAGTTATATACACTTCCTTTTTGATATATACGAATTTGGAACAAGAAAAAGAAAAGCAAAAATTAATTAAATGCCGCGTTTGCGTCTACTAGTTATTCTACTAATTATAGTTAGCAAACTTGTTAACTTATGACACAAAGAAATGCTCTTAGCTACATACTAGCACATCCATTAGAGAAATAAATTTGACTCTTACTTAACATATGATATTAATAGTTGAATTTGTAAAGTATATATATTTTGAAAAATTCACTTTTTTTAGACACAACATTTGGGTAAACTTGGAAAATCGATGTCTAGAATATATTTTTAGATATTCTAAAAGTATTCGTATTTCTATGATGTATACTTAAAGACTTGGAAAATCGAAGTCCGAAATATTTTTTAGATATTCTTTGAAAGATTCACTTTGTAGAATGAAAATTTGGAAAATTGAGACCCGGAATATAATTTTAGATATTTTTCCAAAGATTTACCATGAATATTCGAAAGACCTAGAAAATCGAGATCCAAAATATATTTTTAGATATTCTCTAAATATTCACGTTTTCAAGGATGAAAACTTGAAACTTTTGAAGATCTCGATAATCGAGGTCCGAAATATATTTTTAGATATTCTCCGGAAGATTTGCCTTTACATGATGAAGACTTGGAAGATAGAAATTGAGGTCCAAAATATATTTTTAAATATTCTCCCGAAGACTTGCCTTTACATGATGAAGACTTGGAAGATAGAAATCGAGATCCAAAATATATTTTTAGATATTCTCCGAAAGATTTACCTTTACATGACAAAGACTTGGAAGATAGAAAGTTAGATCCAAAATATATTTTAAAATATTTTCTTGAAGATTCACATTTCCAGAATTAAGACTAGAAAGACTTGAAAAATGAAAGTTTTGAATATTTTAATATATTCCTATAAGATTTTTCTTTCTATGATGAAGATTTTAGAAGACCTAGAAAGTCAAGGTCTGCACTATAAGAAATGAGGTCAATAGCGGCGATATATGTCGTCGCTGAATACTCAGAAGTCGTCTCTTTAACTTTTTAGAGATGACAAAGTCGTCCCTCAATGTCGCCGCAACAAGTTAGTGTCTCTATATAAATTTGTATCTATATGTCGTCACCATAGTGTCGTGATCATATCTCGAAAACAGATATAAAGGGACGACAAAGTCGTCGCAACAGTCGTCGCTGTTATACAAAATAATAGAGACTTGAAAAACATCGCTATTATCTCGTCGCCATATGTCCTTCTCATATATGTCGTCGCTATTACGAATTGTTTTAATTTATTATAGCGACGACAATGTCGCCGCTATAAAGCTTTTGATTTTTTTTTTTAAATTTTTTTTTATTTTCAAATAATATAAATAATATATAAAAAATTCTAAACATCTACGGACCCTCTAAACCGTCGTCCTCGTCCCCGTTCTCCTCCTCCTCCGCAGGCACAACTGATATTTTACTTTTCAGAAACTCAATTTGACGCTGCATTTGGCGTAGCTGATCCTCGTACATGACAAACCGAAGATCGTTATTATGAGGTCTGCAGAAGACTGATGGGAAGTTCCTTGTGGGACAAACGATGCAGCAGTTGAATCTAGTGAGGGGGAGGTGCCCTTCGGAACTCGGCCAACCCCACGGACGTGACCTCGTTGTTCTCCGAGAACCTCCTTTGCAATAGCACGCTCGTCTAATGATGAGCTATTGGAGGCGACCTATGTATGTTGAATCTCTCTCAACTCAACAAGTTTATCCTGTTCAGTGAAAAAATAATTATAAATAATAATATCATGCATGTCGATAAAATTATATTAACATAATTTAAAAATTCTCACATAGTTACCAAATGATCATGCGGGTTCACCCAATTGTCATCTCGGAAGGTGTGAAACGTCCGGACGAATCAATAATCCCCGACCATTTATGGGTCTCGGGGTCCCGCTACGACAATTTAAACGTGAAATAGTTAGTATACATTTTTATGTAATGTAGTGAAGATATGTATAATGATATTGAAAATTTATATGTTGTACTGATCGTAACGCGCGTGGTAGAAGCTCTTCGACCCACGCACGCTTGGGTATTTAGCCTTACCCCGATTGGCTTTTATTTTTTGAGGACCGTTCTCGAAGGTATAACATATAATTGATTAGCAAAAATGCATTAGTTAAAAAGTATATAAAATATCGTAAAAATATATAAACAATCAGTACCACGAAAGTAGAACTGGTGAAGAAGTCAATGCACTTCGCTGGGTCCTCGGCGACATCTCGCCGTATGGTCGGCTCGGTCCATGCGCTTTTAAGTGATTATCGCGCTTGAGTTTGTATCGCGATAACGATCGGCCGCCCAGACGAGCTCTCATGCGGCACATATCGCCCGTGCTCGTCGGACGACCGATCGCCTCGCTGCAGATCGAAGTAGCTCGCAAGAGTGAAAAAAATACGTTAATGTAGAAGTTGTGAAACAAGTATTTATTAAGTGTACTAATAACAAAACTAATTTAAGTTCATACCTCGATAATGCTACGTAACCGTGCCGCTGCTCCTCTGGAACCTCGGTCCATGAAGGGGTAGCATTGAATCTCACTGTTCCCAACCAAGCGCCAGAAATGATGCTTTATTCCCGAACACGATTGTGCGACATTAGGAAGTGGCATCTTTCCATTAGCTCGCCAAACCATCTCAAGGTTGATGCCTCGAGAGATACCCCGTCGCTTTGGCGGGGTGCTGAAAATAAAAAAATTGAAAATTGTATTGACCATACGATTTTCAACGATATGTACAAAATAATAAATAATGACAATTTGAACGAAACAGTCTTACCGCACTCAGGTCAAGGGAGCCGGTGAGATGACCTCACGTGGAGGATCTCCTCGCACCATCACCTCTGTGCGACATCACGTCGTCATACTAACACACGTGACATAATTACGAATATCATGTCAACCATACTAATTTTGAATGTATGTGAAAATTTGAATCTATTATATTTAACTTTGAATTTATGGGAAAATTTGAATTTATTATATTTAATTTCAAATTGGTCTCTAAACTTATTTTATTGCAAATAAGTCCTTGAAGGAAAATTTGAATTTATTATATTTTTTTTCAAATTGGTCCCTAAACTTATTTTATTGCAAATAAGTCCTCAACTTTGAATTTATTATAGAAAATTTGAATTTATTATATTTAATTTCAAATTGGTCCCTAAACTTATTTTATTGCAAATAAGTCCCTGAACTTTGAATTTATGGAAAAATTTGAATTTATTATATTTAATTTCAAATTGGTCCCTAAACTTATTTTATTACAAATAAGTCCCTAAACTTTGAATTTATGGAAAAATTTGAATTTATTATATTTAATTTCAAATTGGTCCCTAAACTTTTTTTATTACAAATAAGTCCCTAAACTTTGAATGTATGGAAAATTATGAATTTATTATATTTTATTTCAATTTGGTCCCTAAACTTTTTTTTATTGCAAATAAGTCTCTAAACTTTGAATTTATGGGAAAATTTGAATTTATTATATTTAATTTCAAATTAGTCCCTAAATTTTTTTATTGTAAATAAGTCCCTAAACTTTGAATGTATGGAAAATTAAGAATTTATTATATTTAATTTCAAATTGGTCTCTAAACTTTTTTTTATTGCAAATAAGTCTATAAACTTTGAATTTATGGAAAAATTTAATTTTATTATATTTTATTTCAAATTGGTCCCTAAACTTATTTTATTACAAATAAGTCCCTAAACTTTGAATTTATGGAAAAATTTGAATAAGTTTTATTTGATTGATGAATTAGTCCCTAAACTTATTTTATTTCAAATAAGTCCCTAAACTTTAAATTTAGGTCAAAATTTGAATAAGGCGAGGAATAAGATTATGTCAAATATGTCCCCAAAATTCAACATCATTCAACCTCAAATTCAACCATCGTCCTCTCTATAAAAACATAAAGATAGTGACAATCCATAATCAAATAAAAACTTCATCCTCAATCAAACTTCATCAAAATTAAAACAAACATCATCCCTAATGTTATTCAATGTTATTCAAGGATTATTCAATGTTATTCAATATTCAACCTCAAAATATCATCCCAAATTCAGTTAAATGGAAATCTAAAAATCATCCCTAAAACTTCATAAAGCAAATTCACAAACATAAAACTTCATAAAGCAAATTCATTCCCTAAAACTTCATAAAGCAAATTCATTAAAACTTCATAAAGCAAATTCATTCCCAAATTTTTCTCAACTTTGGCAATCAATATCAAAATCACCCTAAACCTGGTTATCAAGATTACCTCGAATGTATGAACTTTAGTTTCAATAATGCGGCTGGACGACAGTGGCGAAAAATGGAAAGCAAATGATAGGCCAAAGCTAGAAAATGAAAATGAAAAATCAAAATCAAAATGAACCATCGAATTGGAAAATCAAAATGAAAATCCTAATGACAATCAAGAAATTGAAAGCCAAACTTTGTGATGGTGGAGATGACGGCGGAGAAGACAACGGCGAACTCAGACGACGGCGCTGGAAACAGATGAACAGGCAAAATGGAAAAGAAGAAGGTTCTGTGTGAATTAAAAGGTTTGACTCTGTAGCGATAACATATGTCGTCGCTATTGATCACTAAAGCGACAACATTTTTTCAGCTTTTAAGACAACGCGCCTAAAACGTGGTGCCCAATTTTCCAGGATATGTCGTCGCTATTGATCAAGAATCTGCGACAATTTTTAAGGGCAATAGCAATGACATATGTCGCCGCTATTGACGATACTATACAGATGACTGAATGTGGCCAGTATTGAAGGGAATTTTTAAATTGAAATAATTTTTAATATTTAATATTTCATAATATCAATAATTTTTATTATTTAATATTATTGATATTTAAAATTATCAATAATAATTTTTAATTTTTAAATTGTAATATTTAATATTTATTTGGGTCATTCAACTTTAAACACTTTTGCAGTTGGGTCATTCAACTTTAAATATTTTTCATTTGAGTCCTCATAATTTTTCTTTTAGTTCAATTTCATCCAATTTTATTTGCAACATAAGTCCTTCAAGTTTTACGATGTTAGATATAATGGTCCCCAGTAACATGTTTTTGTACAATTGCAAAACTTTTTGGTCCTACATTGTGACCAATAGCAATGATAGTATGAATGACAAACATTCAAGTCGAAAACAGTAACAATAATTTGAACATGCGTTTTTATAAATTTATTTCATAAAATTTAGTGACGCACAATAACATTTCAATCTGATTCACTATCATGATACGATTGATCCTCATCATCGTCACTAACGTCCTCATTGATTTCACTCGATATTTCGTCATCCTCATATTCTGCATTTGTATCGTCTTCCACATCATCGTCGTTTATAAACGAAGTTTCTCCTGCAAAGATGTCGACGAGGCTCTCCTGATAACCGATGCTTCGATCTCATCAGCTTCTTCATCATCCGGTGCAAGGATACATGTTCTATGTTGCCAAGATCAACGACTAGAGATAAACTGAAAGAGTAGTTATTGTGGAGCAGGTCAATCTCTATGATGTTAGCTCCCACTGTGTCCCACGTGCTCTTGTGATGGACAATTTGTATTACTCGCCAGTTCGAACTACGAGATGGATCTTCAATGTAGAACCCTTGTTGTGCTTAGCTAGCAAGTATGAACTGATCCTCCTTCAACGCCTCTGCACTGATGTCAATACTGGTAACGTTATTCTCGCCACCATCCGTCTCCCATCACACCTAAACCACTTGCGTCGGAACGGATAAACTGAAAGTTTCGATCCATATTGTAGCTCTAGTATATCTTGCAATGCCCGTAGTAAATCTCACCTCCAGTCCCTGGGACGGACACACCACTATTCTGAGTTTTCTTCGAATATCACGATCATATGTCACGAACCGAACTCCTTTGACAACACAAGTCGTGTATGACATAACTCACTTGTAACATCCATCGCCAACGCAAATAACTCATGAGAAACTTGATGGTTGTGGCTTTGGCGCATTGCATATAGCCGCATGACGCGAATTATTCTCGCTTATTGAAAGCAATTATGTTGAAAACTTGCAATTTTATTCAGTCGATGTTCGTTTACCTTTCTGTAGAACCAACCGTGAAAGTCTCTTTTGTGCACTAGTTCGATGTTTGGACAGCCATTGTTCAGTAGTTCCTGCCTATGTTCTCTAAACAAAGTATTGAAGATCAAAGTTCATTAGTTCGTTTCAAATGATAAAGTTAATTCGAGATAAAGGAATAATAATCAAGAATTAACGCCGTCTTACTGCACGAATGGCTCAACTTCATAACAGTTGTTCAGGACGTAAAAAATTGCTTGATTTCAAACTTGAGTAGGAAACGTCGTTGGTGACTGCTTTCCAAGTCGGTAACACTGCGACTGAAAAATAGAAAGTTGTGTTTATGGAATAGTAGCATCCTCGTTTCTGTCTGGTCGATCGAACCTTGTCCCTATGTCCTCGAAGTACCTCGAACAAAAAGTCAATGCCTCGTCCACAACATACCCTTCAGGTATTGATCTCTCGGGTCGAGCTCGATTTCTGACGTAGTCCTTCAATTTCTTCAGGTATCGCTTGAATGGATACATCCATCTCATGTGCACCAGACCTCCAAGGATTGCCTCTTCTAGTAAATGCATTACGAGGTGAATCATGATGTCGAAGAAGGTTGGTGGAAATATCCGTTCCAACTTACAGAGAATGAGTACAAGGTGATCGTGAGATGCTATCATGTCGCTAACCTTTAGTGTTCTTGCACAAAGCTTTCTGAAGAACGTGCACTATTCAATAATTACCGTAGAAATTGTTTTATTCAAGAACGCCCGACATCCGACTGGTAATAACCGTTGCATGATAATATGGCAATCATGTGACTTCAACCCGATAATACTGTGTCATTTGGAGCAATATTCTTCCGAAGATTAGAAGCGAAGCCATCTGGAAACTCAACCGATCGGATAAATTTACAAAACTTCTTACGATTTGAAGACGACATGGTGTAACATGCGGTAGGCTTCATCCACCTATTCCTGTTCTACTACAAGTGCAACTCTCTTTTGATCCCTAATTGCATCAGATCGCGCCTCGTATTGACTGTGTCTTTTGATTTGAATGGATCGTCCATAATTATGCCGAGCAAGCTATCATAAACATTCTTCTCTACGTGCATGACATAGAAGTTATGTTTGAGCTCTGTAGAAGTCCAATACGGCAACTCATAGAAAATGCTTTTTTTTTCTCTAATTGAGCTCGTCATCACTTCTCCGAATTGTAGCACCACCGTAATTTGGATGCTATCCTGGACTTCTATATATTTGACACGACTTAACTGTGCTAAAATATCTCAGAGGCGTTAACCGACGCAGAGGTGGTCGCCATCCGTCCTCCCATCAAAGTCTAAATTGTTTTGAAAATGATGCTCGGATGGCAAGAACCGACGATGACCCACATAAAGTCGCCTTACTTATCACACGGATGAAGGAGTATCCTCGCCGCACGCCGACATGCTTTGTACCCCGACCACTCCAACCCGACAAACTACTTTTTTGAAAAATCGTTAACGATCCCACAACAAAGTTGCACGCAATCCGAATACCGACTTTTGTTGGTTCCACCATCTCTCGTGTCAATCCCATCGCCCACAACTCCTTCAACTCGTCCACTAATGGTCGTAAAATATATCAATGTCCTTACCCGGTGTTTTAGGACCGGTATCAACAGAACAAGCATGAGGTATTCGGGCTTCATGCATAACCATGGTGGCAAGTTGTAAATCGTTACAACCATCGGCCACATGTCATTTCTGACGGACTCATGTCATCGAATGGATTGAATTCGTTTGCGGCCAAACCTAACCTCGACATTCTTGATCTCACTTGCGAGCGATGGATGTTTCATGTCAAAATCCCGCCATGCCTTTCCATCAACAAGGTGTCGCATTTCATCATCGTCCCTAAACCTTCCTATACCGTGCCACCTCATGAGTTTTACAAGATCCTTCGTCGCGAACATACGTTTTTAGTCTGGGGCCAAGGGAAAATATCGCAACACCTTATGCGGAACATTCTTCTCGCTTCACTTTCTCGAAGTGTGCACCCAACGACTTTTTCGCAAATCGTGCAAGTTTGTCTATCAAAGATGTTCACCCCAAAATAGTGCACATCGTTCTTGTAGGCATGAATAGATTTGTAACCCAAATCAAGCTTCGTCATCGCCTTTTTAGCTTGAGTGAGAGTCAACCGTGTTCATGTTTGGGAATGCTAACTTCGATGAATTTCAAAATATCATCGATGATTTGTTTGTCCATTTGTTCATAACTTTAATATGCATCAACTTGACTAAAAAATTTAGGGATGAAAATGATGAAACTCCTGGGTACAGTTCTGAATGGAGAGCCTGAAACAGTTCGTCATAGTAACCATCGGTGATTGTACCAGATGCTCATCACCAACTCGTTGTCTATTACATCCATCATCTCATCCTCTACACCATCTCGCTCATTCTGCTTATACATATTCGCAGATCTGAACATCGGTCTCGCCATGATATATCTAGTGACATAACTTTCTGCAAAACCATTAAGAAATATGTGAGCCTCGACAATTTCCAATGGATGTGTGAGACCGTTTAAACATTTTTTGCATGGACATTTAATCATTCCTCTGTCGTTAACGTATGGCCTCACCATATTTATAAATGCTTGCAAATCGTTCTGAAAATCTGCAGATTTTGTGCGATTTCTAATTGTTTTCCAACTTTTATCAATATCCATACTTAAAAAATACTATATTCTTACAAATACAGTATGGATAATAAATAGAGATGAAGAAATGAACTATAAAGAAGATGATTATGAAGGAAAATAATAGAAATGCAAATGACCGGGGAGATGCGAAGATGGAGAAGAAATATTTTTGGGTGTAGTCTGCAATACAGAAATGCGGAGATGGGGAAAAGATAAAGAAGAGTCTATACCGGCTACAATGTCTTCGCTATAGATAAATATCGTCGCTACAGGATCTTTCCCATTTTACGAAAAAATTAATAAGTCACGTGCCTGCAAAAATGATCCATATAAATATGGCGACGACTTATGTCGTCGCTATAGACAACAATTGGGCGCCAATTTTCCGCTTAAATTGATGTAGGTATATAGCGACGACGTAAGTCGTCGCTATAGATCCCATCACACTTTACGAGAAAATTCATGATTCACGTGACTCATAGCATCATCCGCAACTCAATTGCAACGACACGTGTCGTCGCTATTTATGCATCAAAATGCCGCCATTTGTTCCTGATGTTTCCGAAACTTAGTAGCGACGACATGGAAAGACGTCGTTATAAGGTATACGTAACAGCGACGACATATACTCTATGGCAACGACATATGTCGTCGCAATAAGTTTTATGTATGTGGCGACGACATTTCTTAGTCGTCTCTACTGTGTAGAATCAATAGAGACGGCGTTGTGTCGTCGCAATAGGTGTCGCCGCTACAGACCATTTTTGTTGTAGTGCTGGAATATGTTTTTAGATAGGGATTTTAGCGCAGATAGTCTCTAACGTATATCCTTAGTACGTTTTTAGCTCTTAACTTTTTATTTTTGGCTAGGAAGTCCATAACATATGCTATTGAGTGCAAGAGTAGTTCCTATGGATGGAATATGTCCAAATGTGCCGTTAATTGGATGAGTGTAGTGCAATCTCTTTTATTTTATCTTTACCTGCAGGGGCAAAATTCGTCAAATCACATTTTTTTCTCTTTTTTTCTCCTTTTCACTCTTCATATTACCCCACTTCCATTCCATGGTTTGAAAAAAGAAAAAAGAAAAAAAAAAAAATCAACGCACAGAAGGCTTCCACTTCCACTTCCATTCATAATTTTTTAAGTTTGTTTTGCCAAAGAAGATGGGCGATTCTTGCAAATTTTGATTTTTGGGTTTTATGTGCGGAGTTTGAAGATTTGGTTTTTGAGTTCTTGGAAATTTTGGTTTTGGGTTTTATGTGCGTGAGTTGGAAGATTTGGTTTTTGGGTTCTTGAGTTCTTAGAAGATTTTGTTTTGGGGTTTTATGTGGGGAGTTGTAAGATTTGGTTTTGGGGTTTTTTGGGTTCTCTGGTAACATGTTGTAATGTTTATTGTAGTTGTTGGATGAATGAATAAAAATTGTTGGAAATGAAAGTTGTTGGAAATTAAAATTATTGGAGATAGATGAAAGTTGTTGGAGATGGTGCATAGATAATCCCTAATCTTTTCTGTGTGAATAGTCTCTAACGTTTCAGATGCATATGTGATCTCTAACGTTTTTAGTAAAGGTACGTAAGTGTTCCCTAACATTTTCAGTAAATGTGCACAACTGGTCCCTAACGTATGTAAAATAGTGCAATATTAGTCCTAAACCTATTGAAAAAGTTGTACGAACATTCCCTCAAACAACATTTGTAGAGAATTTTTCAATTAACTGGTGTCATTTACATGTTTGCAAAACTAGAGAAAATTCCTGAAAAAAAAAAACATAGGAACCACATTTGAGACCTACAAATTATGAGTGTAATTTACACATTTGCAAAACCAGAAACATTCTATCTGCACACGGGTCCTCATCCAACGCAATCTGTTTTTCTTCTCCTTGGGTTCAATTTAAGGTTTTACAATGATTAAATGAAGATTTTCTTGCGTTTCAGAGTGGTAAGAGTTTTTTTTTTTTTCAAAATTCTCAAACCATTGTTGGGTAATATGAAGAGTAAAAGGGGAAAATATTATTTGACGATTTTGCCCCTGCAAGTAAAGACAAAATAAAAGAAATTGCACTACACTTACCCAACTAACAGCACAATTGGACGGAATCTATCCATATGTACCAGTTTTGTAACCAAAGGCATATGATAGAGACCTCTTAGTAAAAAATAAAAGGTTAGAGATCAAAAATACACTAAGAGCATACGTTAAGAACCATTTGCACCAAAATCTCTAGTAAATATTCTTAGAACATTTTGAAAAATTGAGGTCCACAGTATATATTTAAATATTCTTGAAAGATTCATGTTTTCAGGATGACTTGAAACTTTTGAAGTCTGCAATATATATTTTTTATATTGTTAGAAGACTTTGGTCCCAAACAAGAGATTTAGAATATATATTTTATATTCTTAAACGATTTTGATTTCACATAGGAAATTTAAGAAGACTCAAGTTTGGAATATATATATATATATTTACTATAATATAAGTATCTATCACATATTTACTATTCACCCTTCAACCAACACGACGTCGTTTTATTGATTTAGTATTCTTAATTGCGTCCAAATCTCACCCTTTTGTCTTAAACTTTTGACACTTTTTTTATATTAAATTAATATCAATGGCTACAATTTTTGACTTCTTCATCTTTTCTTTTCTTTTATTTATTTTAATAAATATATATATATATATATATATATATATATATATATATATATATATTAGTGTCTTTTAGCCGTAATTATTGACTTCTTATATATTATAGTAAAGATATATTCATTTTTCCCTTAATAAGTCATCAAATTTGGCGTTTTTTGATCCCCAGTTGCTATGGGGAACAAATGACGAAAAACAATCGATTCCTAAAGGTTTTGGTAAATTTTATTTTCTCTAAACTGTAGTTTTTGTTGTCCAACTTAAATATTTGCTGCAGCTTATACATTAAGTATTTTTACATAATTCTAGTTAGAGACAATATCCCTATGGGTTACCTAACCATTGGCTTTGGTTTCACATAATTTCATGTTATATATCTAAAGTTATGGACAATTTTGTAAATTACGACAACATGAATCCGAGAAACTGCCTTGGATGTTTCGGTGAGCATTTTAGTATGTCGAAACATGCCTTCGAATTATCAAATTTTTATATGTGGTAGCTACATGGGTATTCTACGTTCCGTGAAAATTTCATATTGTTTGGTGATCGTTTTCTATGTCAAAGAAATTTTTTTACTCCATGACCGGGTGAATTATTTCTCCAAATTGTACTTTCTGTTGACCAACTCAAAAATATGTTGCACCTTATATATTAAGTATTTTTACATAATTCTGGTTGGAGACGATATCTCTATGGGTTACCTAACCATTGGCTTTGATTTCACATAATTTCATGCTATATAACTCAAGTTATAAACAATTTTGTAAACTAAGACCGCATGAATCCGAGAAACTACCTACGATGTTTCGGTGAGCATTTTCGTAAGTCGAAATATGCCGTCGGACTATCAAATTTTGATATATGGTATCTAAATGAGTATTCGATATTCTCAAAAATTTCATATTTTTCGGTGATCGTTTTCTATGTCAAAGAAATTTTTTTTACTCAGTTATTGGGTGAAGAAATTTTAGTAACACTACCCTTATTTTGAAAATTTATTCACCTAGTCATGGAGTAACAAAAAATTATTTGACATCGAAAACGATAACCGAACAATACAAAATTTTCGGGACATATAATACTCAGGTAGCTACCACATATTAAAAATTGGTAGTCCGACGGCATGTTTAGGCATACTAAAATGCTCACCGAAACCTCCTAGACAGTTTTTCGGATTCATGCCGTCGACGTGTCCAAATCGCTATTATAAACCAATCAAAAAAATTTAAGTAGTGTAAATATCTTTTTAAACTTTTGTGAGCCTTGGTTTTGTGGTAGTTTTAGTGGATTCCCATTCTTTGATTACACGTTAATGATGTGAACTTGAAAAGTTTTGCTAAACTTCATGTTTCTCTAAGTCTGCAGTTTTACATTGTCCAACTCAAAATCTGCTGCATCTAATATATTAAGTATTTTACATAATTCCAATTGGTGACGATATCTCTATGGTTTACCTAACCATTGGCTTTAGTTTCACATAATTTCATGTTATATAACTCAAGTTATGGACAATTTTGTAAACTCATGACAACATGAACCCGAGAACTGCCTAGGATGTTTGGTGAGCATTTTAGTGTCGAAACATGCCATCGGACTATCAAATTTTGATATGTGGTAGCTAAATGAGTATTCTATGTTCCTGAAAATTTCATATTTTTTGGTGATTTTTTTCTATGTCAAAGAAATTTTTGTTACTCCATAACCGGGTGAATTGTAGCTTAATTGTATTCATTTGTACAAGGAAGATCATGGCACCTGTTTCATTGCCCCCCGGCTTCCGATTTCATCCAACAGACGAAGAACTTGTGGCTTATTATTTAAAGAGAAAGATTAATGGCCATAAGATTGAACTCGAAATCATTCCCGAAGCTGATCTCTACAAGTGTGAAGCATGGGACCTCCCAGGTACATTGATAATAATTTAGCTTTATGGATGCAATAATTTCTTCATATATTACATTGCTTGTGGAAAGGGAAATTGATTAATGGACCTACATCTTTTCATGTCCTATAATATTACAAAGATGTGTGCTTATGTGGGATATATATGATTAGTTAAAAACCAAAGAAAATGTGAATTCACATACGAGGGCAGTTGGAATGAATTTTTTTTTAATGACTTTGTCGGGTTACTCGACAAAGTCTTAAATTAATTTTTTTTTAATGACTTTGTCAATTTACTTGACAAAGTTTTTTATTAATTTTTTTGTAATTTGCACTTTTGGTCCACAATCTTTTCAATTTATAACAAATTTACCTCAACATTTTTCATGTACGTGCACACACGTACTCGAAAAACTTCTTCTTCTTCTTTTTTAATAAGATTAATGCGTAACCAAAATCAAGTAACTTTTGACATTTTTTTTTTGTCGTTTGTCGAGTTGCTCAATAAAGTACATTTTGACCATTTTTTCAAAAAAAAAAAAAAAAAAATTGTTGAGTTACTCGACATAGAATTTTTTTGCTTTTATGGGTTTTTGTCGAGCTACTCGACAAAGCCAAATTTTCAATTTTTCATTTTATTTTTAGTTTTGTCGAGTTCAGAGATTTTTTTCCCTTTTTTTTGGACTTTGTCGAAAAACTCGACAAAAACCCAAAAAAGCCCACGCCTAATCACTCGAGTAACTAAAAGCGTAATATTATATATACTTGAAAAAAAAAAACAAAAGACCACGTCTAACCACTCGACAAAATTATTAAAAAAAAAATATTTGAAAAGTAATGTTGTCGATGGCGTGAACGGTTAATTTCTAATTCACTCTTTTTTTTTTAAATTTTGATTCTTAAACATATGCGACATTTATTTAGAATAATCAGTAAAAAAATATAAAAATTTACCTTACAATTCAAAAGTTTTCGGATTAAAATAAAAAAAAATGTAAAGTCAAAATGGGCTTACCCTTTTAATTGATATGAGTGTGTGTTTGTTTGTCGAGAAACTCGATAAACACACACCCAAATTTGCGTTTTTAAAAAAAAAAAAAAATTTAAATGTATGTGGGTGTTTGTCGAGTAACTCGACAAACATCCACTCCTCCACGTAAAATCGAAATGGGTTTTTAGCCCATTTTTTAACCTTTTTTTTAATTTTTAATTTATAAAATATTGGGGGTGTGTATTTAACAATCCCCCCCCCAAACAATAAAATGGGCTTTTTAGCCCATTTTAAACTAACTTTTTATTTTTTTAATTTGGGTATGTATTTGTCGAAAGCATTTAGACCTTTATTTATTATTTTTTTGGTGTGTTTTTTTTTCTATAGTTCAGTAGCAAATAGATTTTCATTTAATTTTTTACTATTTTATTTTATTTTTTCTTATAAGCAAATTGAACACAATTCTCTCTAAAATTTGCTTATAAGAAAAAATAAAATAAAAAATAAAATAATAAAAACAAAATGAAAACTTATTTGATAGTAAAAATATATTCATTTTCCCTTAATAAGTCATTAATTTTGGTGCTTTTTGATCCTCGCCATATGGAGAACAAATGACGAAAATACAATCGAATCCTAAAGGTTTTGCTAAATTTCATTTTCTCTAAACTGTAGTTTTGTTGTCCAACTTAAATATTTGCTGCACCTTATAAATTAAGTATTTTTACATAATTCCAGTTGGAGACGATATCCCTATGGGTTACCTAACCATTGGCTTTGGTTTCACATAATTTCATGTTATATAACTCAAGTTATGGACAATTTTGTAAATCACAATAACATGAATCTGATAAACTACCTTCGATGTTTCGGTGAGCATTTTTGTATGTCGAAACATGCCGTTGGTCTATCAAATTTTTATATGTGGTAGCTACATGGGTATTCTACGTTCTCGGAAATTTCATATAATTCGGTGATCGTTTTCTATGTCAAAGAAATTTTTTTTACTCCATGACTGGGTGAATTGTTTCTCTAAACTGTCTTTCTGTTGACCAACTCAAAAATATGTTGCACCTTATATATTAAGTATTTTTACATAATTCCAGTTGGAGACCATAGCTCTATGGGTTACCTAACCATTGGCTTTGGTTTCACATAATTTCATGTTATATAACTCAAGTTATGGACAATTTTGTAAACTGCGACCACATGAATCTAAGAAACTGCCTAGGATGTTTCAGTGAGCATTTTCGTACGCCGAAACATGCCGTCGGACAGTCAAATTTTGATATATGGTAGCTAAATGAGTATTCTATATTTTCTAAAAATTTCATATTTTTCGATGATCGTTTTCTATGTCAAATAAATTTTTGTTCTTGGTGTGACCGAGGTGAAGAAATTTTAGTAACACTACCATTATTTTGAAAAAAAAATTCACCAGGTTATGGAGTAACAAAAATTATTTGACATAAAAAAAGATCACCGAACAATACGAAATTTTCAAAGAACATGTAATACTCAGGTAGCTACCACATATTAAAAATTGGTAGTCCGACGGCATGTTTAGGCATACTAAAATACTCACCGAAACCTCCTAAGCAGTTTTTCGAATTCTTGCCGTCGACGTGCCGGAATCGCTATTATAAACCAATCAAAAAACTTTAAGTAGTGTAAATATCTTCTTAAACATTTGTGGACCTTGGTTTTGTGGTAGTTTTAGTGGATTCCCATGTTTTAATTACATGTTAATGATATGAATTGAAAGGTTTTGCTAAATTTCATGTTTCTCTAAGCTGCGGTTTCTGTTGTCCAACTCAAAAATCTGCTGCACCTTATATATTAAGTGTTTTTACATAATTCCAGTTGAAGACGATAGCTCTATGGGTTACCTAACCATTGGCTTTAGTTTCACATAATTTCATGTTATATAACTCAAGTTATGGACAATTTTGTAAACTGCAACAACATGAATCCAAGAAACTGCTTAGGATGTTTCGGTAAGTATTTTAGTAAGCCGAAACATGTCGTCGGACTATCAAATTTTGATGTGTGGTAGCTACAGGAGTATTCTATGTTCTCTGAAAATTTCATCTTGTTTAGTGATCGTTTTCTATGTCAAAAGAATTTTTTTTAGTCCATGACTAAGTGAAGAAATTTTAGTAACACTACCTTATTTTAGTCATTTGATTTTATTTTTTTGTTAAAAAAAATTAAGATTTTTATGAGTTACAAAAAAAAAAATTTAAATCTTTATCGGGTAACTCGACAACAATTTGTCGAGTTACAATTAAAAAATAAAAAATAAAATCAAGATTTTTTCGAGTTAGTCTTGTGATTGAATTTTTTTTTTTAAATGACTTTGTCGAGTAACTCGACAAACATTCTCTTTTTTATTTTTTTATCTCGAGCTCCAGTTTATTAACTATCGAGTTACTCGACAAGGTTTTTTAAATTTTTTAGTTCTTTTTTTTCCCCCTTTTTTATATTGTCTATTGTTTTTATATGTTTATTAGTTTTTATATATTTTTTTGTCCAGTAACTTGACAAATAACTAATTTTAATCTTTCAAATAATGTACAAATAAACAAATTTTTTTTGTTCATAATAAATAATAATAATATTTAGTTTATCGAATAACTCACATGGAGTTTTTTTTTTATGTTTGTCGATTTTTTTTTTCCTTGTCGACTCTACAACAAGAACATTGTGAGCTTATGGATCCATTCATCACAAAACACGCACATATTACCATCGTAGTTTTTCCAATCAAATTTGCAATAAACTGCAAAAAGCAAATAGCATTCACACCATCCAGTCTTTGACTCAAAACTGCCGAATAGTACTTCTTAAAGAATGTCATCGTTGCACCATATTCAATTGTCCAGTGGAAATCATCATTTTGAGCATAAGTCTTCAGTTTCAAGAAATAGAGGGAAAATTCAGTTTTGAACCATGTGTTGTGATGGAGATTGCAGGCCTTTGGGCTTCCTTTTGGGCATTCCCTTTGCTTTTCTTGCCGTTATCATCTCCCTCATCGGCATCGTTGTCTGAATAGTCGGGTATTTTTTCTAGGATCCTTTCTGTCTACTTTTTAATTTGAGTAATTTTGGTTGATTTTGATTAATTTATATGTGTATGCATAGGTTCTTTGAGAGTTGAATATGCGTGAAGGTGTTGGTGGAGTCGGCGCTGAGTTGATCAAGGCCCATTTTGTCGAGCGACTCAACAAAATGTGAGTCCCATTTGTCATTTTGTTGAGCTGCTCGACAAAATGTGAGCCACAATTGTCGAGCAGCACGACAAAATGGAAGTCCATTGTCGAGGAGCTCGACAACATGGGATTCCATATCCATTTTGTCGAGTACCTCGACTTCCAATATATATTTTTTTCTTTTCTATCTTGTTTTTTTTCCCTCTAATAATTCCCCTTCTTAAACCCATTGCTGAATTCTAAGATTGTTGGGAATTAGTTTATGTTTGCATTTGTGTCTCAGGGGTGCTTTTTTTTTTTTTTTTTTTGCAAAAAATTATGTGTTTCCCATATTACTTTGCTAAGGCTTTGATTCATATATTACATAGACTGGATTGCATGGAGAAATGTAAGTAGTAAACTCTATATCCTACTGAATATCTTCAGATGCACATCCAATTATGAAAATAACAATTTCCACATATGATAATGACTTTGACCAAGAAAATGATACTTCGATCACTTGCATTACTCGCCCATTGCCGAATGTATGTGTTCTAACTTTGCAACTGCAGATGATAATTGTCTTCCTCAAACATCACAATTGGTGCATTAGCAACTTATTCGAGGTGCCACCTACAGATGGAAGTCTCAATGGATGCGTATGATTAATGTATGTGTGAGAAGGAGAAGAGGTCCATCCTTGAGGTACCTAACCTTTAGTTCCATTACAATTCTTTAACACGAGCAACGCCAAACAGAACTTCAAGTCAACCCACATTTGCAGGAGATACTTTCTCCCGAAGCTTTGCAATTCGAGCCTTGAATGATTTGGAGCGACAGTTGAGGGCTCTAATTCTAAAGCTACCGAATAGGACTCCTTCGTTGCTTCAAATTGATCCATAGCCATTAATGTGTCAGCATGGCAAATATAAGCCTCATGGTAGTTGGGGGCAGAGCCTAAGCCTTTATAGCATCTTCAAGTGCCCCAATTGTGTCTCCTGTTGCCAACCTTGCAGCAGATCGGTGATGAAAAAAGCTTGATACTTATTTCTTGCATCACTAGGGTCACTGTGAAAACTTTAGATGAATTGAGAAATTTTGGATATTTATGGAAATCTAGGCTTTAGAGAAGGTTGAAGAGAGTCTATATATAAAGAAGTTTGAGTTTTTGTGCTTGAATCAGGGGTTCTTTTCATTGCTGTAAAAAGTACTAGAAATGGAAAATACAACAGCTTCTGAAGAATAATGAAATTATGATCCAAACAGTTAGGGAATCTTGTATAGATTTTTTGTTTTGGGTTATTCAAAACATAAAATTTCAACTTAAACTTTGGCTTTCGGCTTGTTGAAATGGGAGCTATTCAGTAGTCCTAGAAATATTGCTGATCACTTCTGGCAATTTATTAAGCCAATGGCATTTTTGAAACTTAGTTATCATTAAAATATAAATTATTTAGTTTTTGTATACAAATTCTTTTGTCTTAGTTATATATCTTTGTTGACTAATTGTTTGAACTCTTTTTGTGATAGTTTTTTTTAATTTTTTTTTCCCAAATGTTCACTTAGGCAAATAAATTTGTATTAATCTATTTTCTCTAGATAATACTTTTGCATTTTTTGGTTATGCAGAGAAAGTTTATATGAAGATGATGGAAATTTTTGTAATATCTGTCATTATTTAATGTCTATGCTTGAGCAGTGAATGAACTTCTACGTGAGGCTATAAATTCATAAATGAGCTCTGGTGAAATATATTTGTCTTTTGAAAAATTAGTTAGATACACATCATCCTTTTCTATTGTATGTTATTTACTTCATTTTTCTTGACTGACTAAGAATGAACATGGGTGCATCATTTGCACTTGATTGCAGTGTTTGTATATAGAGTCTAGATGCCAGTTTATAAATCTTTTGTTATAGGTGGAGCCTGGAGGGACACAAGGTTTGTTTGAGTGTGTATGACTTAAGCCAAGGTCTAGCTCGCCAACTGTCAAGCACATTTTTGGGAAAGGCAATTGAATCCATATGCTAATATATCCGAACACAAATTATTTGCGTTAAAGAAAAAATTAAAAGCATTTATTTAGAATAATTTGTAGAGTTAAAAGGTAAAATAAAAAAAATAGTAAAAAATTGAATAAAAATTAGGTTTAAAAGAAAAAATTTAAAAAATTAAATTAAAGGAAAAAATTTGTTGTCAAAATGGACTAATTTGCACACTACTACAATAAATGAATAAAGAATACAAAAAAAAAACTCATTGATTTATATAAACAAAAGTTAATTTATATTTTGTCTTTATTTGTTTTCTTTTTCATAAATTTTTATGATTAATGTATAATCAAGTTAGTAAAATAAATTGTCCAGTTACTCAACAAGTCTAATTATTTTTTTATTTTTTTTATTTGTTAAATTTATTTTATTAGTGTGTTGACTTATTGGAAAACAAAAAAAAAAAACTTTGTCCAAAAAAATTAAAATTTGTTGAACAATTTTCTATAACAATAAACTAGATATGAGACAAAAATAAACAAAAAACTGTTAAATTTTAGTTTATTACAAGTTACTAGGGAAAAAAAAAATTAAACTTTGTAGGAAAAAAAAAATCGTGAACAGTAACTTTTTCAAGTTACTATTCAACTCGACAAACTTTTTTCGAGTTGAATAGTAACTCGACAAACTTTTTCAAGTTACTGTTCACTCAAATTTTTTTTTTTTTAAGATGAGCTTTTTCATTTCTATTTTTTTTTTCAATGAAAAAAATCAACAATTAGTGATAATGCGTGAACATTTTGTCATGGTGCATTCCCTCTCATTATAATGACTAAAGAAGTTCAAAACAGAATCAAGAATGTAGTCCAAATCATTTAATCACATCTTACTGCTAAATATATATGTTTAGCGCCCTAATTCATTTTGATTTTATATTGAACAGACAACATAATACAACATAATTTAAGTATCTAAGTTCATTTACTTGTTAAATGCCATCATTTGCTTTTGGCCAGAAGTTGGTAGCTTGACATCAGTGGCCAATCCAATAGCTTCAAGAAGTCTAATTACATACCAAGTGATATCAATCTGCCACCATTCTAGACCTTGTCATGGTGAATATTCGAAAGCATGATGGTTATTATGCCAACCCTCTCCAAATGTAATCATGGCCACCAACCTACCAAATATTCAAAATATCAAGTTTTAAGATTCAATCAACCACAGTACGAAAGGTCAAAACTTTATATGTACACACATAGAAAAAAAGTTATTGCAAATTGTTTTGACATTACAAGATTCGATAAGATGAAAATATAACTTTTGAACCTTAAGTTGGTAAATATGGACAAATTTATAGATTATGCGAAGTCATAGAAAATGTGATAGATATCGAACACCTTTTGAATTATCTTAGTGAAAATGATAAAATAGTAAAATTGTGTACTGATTAAGAGATTATTAAATGGAACTAAATACACATATCAATAGTGATCATGATCCATATTATAGTTAGAGCATCTCCAATGCACTCGTTATGTTACTTTCTAGAAGTACCACATAAGCATACATAGACGGAATTATAAAAAAAACTCTCTTCAAACCATGTTGACGATGACTTTATCTAGCTGATGTGGCATACAAAAAATAGACTCACTCTAAAGTCCTATAAATTTAGAATTTCTAGGTTGAGAATTTAAAATTTAAATCTAACGACATTTTATTTTTAAAAAAATAAAGTCAGACGAGAGAAATAAAAATTGAAAATCCGCCAATTTAAAAAATATATAATACCACATAAGCGGTAATATTAGTTTTAGACGGAATCCATTAAGATGAATTTAAAATTTAATTGTTTATTCAATATACATAGTGCCACATGGATTGAAAGTCCATCTATTTTATATGTCACATAGATTATAATGAACGAAGTGCATTAGAAATGCTCTTAGTGTTTTATCAATTGTTTTCTCAAAAGAGGTCTTTCAAACAATCGTAATATCAAATAATTACTTTCTACAAAACTTTAAAAAAAAAACTAAATGCACGTGGTGTGTGCATAGCAAAAATTAGAGATAATATTGAGTTTGATTTGAGTACAAATAAAAAATAAATGACTTTAGATATATATGTTGAAAAAGAATTGAATTGGAAAAATAGGAATTGTATTAGTGTTATGAACTTTTATATATTTTAATTTGATCATTATTATTTTGTATATACGTTGGGCTTTAAATATAATTTTAAAAATAAATTATCTTATGTATATAGCATGGTTATTGATTTAGTACACTAACAAAATTTTAATATTTAAGCGAGATTATTACATTATCAAACATTTATTTATTGAGATTTTACTTTACTATTCTAAACATTCAACTTGTGCCTCATATGTCAACTCCAATAATTATTGAATGTTTGGTAATTCTACTTAATCATGCTTCTAATAGAAACGCCAATCCTAGCTTGCTGATGGCAGCCCCTCATGACAAATCAAATGCAGTTCCGCCCTTCAAAATAGATGAAGGAAGCCGCATTAACATACATTACAATACCTCAAGAATAAAGGCATTTCGCTAGAAATATGAAATTATATACTCGTATTCATGTTAAGAAACGAAAAAACAATAATTATGCACCTAATGTCCTTGTGATACCATAATTTACGTAAGTTAATAGTATCTTAATTAGAGTAATTTATAAAACTTGTAGAAAGATGAAAAATTGTTGTGCACTACAATAGTTAAATGTGAAATGCATACTGAACATATACCAGTTATTTTTGGATAGATTGCATGTGTTCCATGCCTGCTTTCCCCAAGTATGGCTAGCGGAATTTACTAGCCAAGTGCCATGGTACACATACACAGTTCTCACTCCTTGCATAGTCACGTTACATAGATTTATCATTAACTAAAAGTACAAGTGTAAATGTAGACGTAACTAGCTCTCCTAAACTACTAAACAAACCTTTTTAAATTAGTGTTTATTAATCCCTATACATGTGTATGTGTGTGAATATCACACCCTTAAATTTTTAAGACCACGAAAATTAGTATTTGTACTTACCATTCCCCAAACAATGTATGGAAATCCTTCCAATGCATATAATAGTGCTCCAAGTGCAATTGGATGTATAAAATAAGTGCTTTATGCCATTGTTGCTTTCTTCAGTACAACTTCTCAAACACAATATACATACATTTAGCAATCAAATGTTGGTTAAGCAACCAATGATTGAGGAGTACAAATGTTTTTGAGATTATCTCGAGAAATTTTAAATTAATCTTAATCAACTTCAACACGAGCCAAGCTTATTACTACAACATATTTTATTTTTTATAACTTTTAATTATAACATTCTTACTAATAATGCTATAAATTAAAAATTGATTAGAATAAGAGGGTTATCCACAACTTAGATTTTAATGGATTTTAGAAGTTCATATCAATTGAGGTGTTCCCAACTTAAATTTTAATAAAATTCATAAAAATTTAGGTGAATAACAGGCAATGAGACCAAATCAGTATATACCCAAATCTACACTACTCTTGCTTTACTAAATCATAAATGTGTCATTTGAAAAAATAATCTTGTCAAGTGAAAAAAAATTATAAAAAGACAAAGGAAATGAAAAAGTCCACATACAAAAAAAAAAAAATCGTGAACAATAACTTTTTCCAGTTACTATTTAACTCGAAAAAATTTGTCGAGTTACTATTCAACTCGACAAACTTTTTTTCGAGTTGAATAGTAACTCGACAAACTTTTTTGAGTTACTGTTCACGCAAATTTTTTTTTTTTTAAAGATGAGCTTTTCCATTTCTAATTTTTTTTTCAATGAAAAAAATCAACAATTAGTGATAATGCTTGAACCTTTTGTCATGGTGTATTCCTTCTCATTATAATGACTAAAGAAGTTCAAAACAGAATCAAGAATGCAGTTCAAATCATTTAATCACATCTTACTGCTAAATATATGTGTTTAGCGCCCTAATTTATTTTGATTTTATATTGAATAGACAACATAATACAACATAATTTAATTATCTAAATTCATTTCGGACATATAGAAGGTTAAAATTAATTTATAGGTTAATGACACCATTCTTTTGAGATTGTATCTGCAACTATTTGCTTGTCTCCTACCAAAATCACGAAAATAATTAAATAAAACTCTAATTTCCCCACCCATCTCCTCACTTTTTACATACAAATGTTGCACTTTTTCATTGTCAATTAAGCATATTCATAATCAGATGAAGATACATGAAAAATAGAGACAATTCTTAGTTATTATGATCTATTAAGTTTCAAGAAAAACTCACTATCCATGTTACTACATTGGGAGATGGGATTCAATAATCTTCTCTATCTCATATTAAGTGTGGATTAATTATAGTATGTTGGTTCTCTGTTTTTAAGTTGTAAGAATGCTTAGTGCACACAATTTGTTATTCTTGACCTATATTGATGAACATTTGTTCGTAACTTCCGACATGGTATGCAAAAGTAGCATCTAGGTGAAACTTCCTTATAATTAAAATGAAGTTTTCAATCATAATCACTGTTTTTCTATAAAGAAGTAGAAAATTATCCTCTTTGTCCAAAATTAGATATTTAACTTCTCATTTGAAAATATTTTAAACAATGGTTTTTCTTCAAATCAGATGTTCTTTTGACACGTTACTTTATTAAATTGAAGCAGTTATTATCTTCAAAATGGAATAAATGTACAGAATGTAAAAAAAAATCGTGAATAGTAATTTTTTTCACTTGACAAGATTTTTTTCTTGTCGAGTGTAAACTTCAGAAAAAATTTCTTTTACATATATATTTTACTCGACAATAAATTTTTTTTTCTTTTCCTCTTACAGTGTATAGATTGTAACTAATTCACCCACAATTTTTATTTTTTTGCCATTGACCATCCCCAACATTTAAATTTTGTTGAAAGTCCAATTTGACCATTTTTTTTTCTTTTTGTGGGATTTTGTCCTAAATTCTACAATATTCATTTATTTGTCCTAAATTCTACAATGTTATAATTGCTACACGTGCAACGCACGGGCTTAAAACTAGTATATATATATATATATATGTTTTGATTCATGTGTTTGTTATCCCTTAAATTTTCATGCTCTTCATTCATATTGTTTTTATTTTTCTCATTTTCATTTTCTTGCTCTTTAACTATAATACTATATTAGTGAGAAATTTTTTTCATTGCTCCTGCTTGAGATTGGATAAATTCTTCAATTTTTTTTTTTTTTTGCTTTTTTTTTTCTTCATGTCCAAACAAATATTTCTTAGAAGACATAATAAGACAATCCAACTATAAAAACAAGATATGATTAAATATAAAACTTGTGAGAAACAATAAAACCTGGTTAATTTAGATAGAATTCGATCTTTGAAATGTGAACTCTAATATGCAAAAAATTAACAACAAAAGAGGTTAATTTATTTACTTAAAATTTTATTATCAAAGCATAAAAATATTAATTAGTGGCTTCATTCAATATAAGAAAATGCTCTAATCAAATAAAAAAATACATTCTAGAATTATTTTTATGCTATATACTTCAATCAAATATTCAAATACCAAAACAATTTAAATGGGTATTGAAATATTTAAATTATATGCATTTATAATGGTAATCCCATCCCCCTTCACCCTGCTTACCCAACTTTGCAACTCAACACAAGCTACACAACGTTTCGCCATTAACCAATAACCATATTAATTTGTTGGGCCACATGGATCCTCTTGTTCCACTCTCCACCATTTAATGCTTTTTTACCGCTACACAAGAATGTCAAAAAAGATTCAAACTACTTATATTACAAATAACCTCATTCCTTGTGATTAACACATTGAAAATACCAAAAATAGCTTCTATGATTTTGTCCGCCAAAAATTGCAGAATCGGAGAGAGAATCGCACTATCGCAAAGAAGAAAGGGGATTGCTGCTGTATTTGGAATACCCATATGGCTATATTTACCTTGGGCTTGGGAGATTGATAAACGGCACACCACGTAATCGTATTTGCAGACGTGAGAACTGACTATTGAGACGACAACTTCTCACCTTCTCTTTCTTTGGACTCTGATACTCTCCTTAAAGCAGCGTCTCTTCTTAAAGCAGCATCTCTTGAGTTTTGGTAATTGTAATTGTAAGGGAAAGATTATAGAGGAAATTACATCCATTACTGTGTAAATACAATATAATTTCAAACTTACTTTTCTTGTGTTTTTATTCTGAAATTACTATGTAACATTTATATATTATTATTTATATTTGTAGAATATAATATTTAAAAAAGGAAAACACAATATGCATCCCATATATTTCGCAAAGAGAGAGAGAGAGAAAAAAACCGTTGGTGAGATAAATCTATTTTCATCTTCCATAACCATCTTCAACACACCCACATCGTCGACATTCTCGCCATTGCCGCCATCGGCCCTAATCTTATCTCTACAATCTATAGGGTTTCATCATTATGTGAAACCCTAATCTCCAATTTGTAGATATTTTAGTACCGGGTCAAGAATACCCAACATGGATATTCCTACTGGCAGAATGACTCGGTCGTGACAAAGAAGGACTACTCTCGCTGACAGGTGGGAAGAAGCCTCCATTTCATTCCAATACATTTGATGTTATTTTCATTCATTTGCATTTGATGTTTAATTGCATTGAATGTTAAAAATATCTTTGCTTGCTTGATGTTACCAAATGTTATTAATATGTTGTGAAAAATGTTACAAAATTTGTTGCAAGGGATGTTCCATAATTAGTGTAGTGATGTTATCTTCATCAGTTGCAATATTAAGTGATAATATGTTGTAATGAACGTTATGAAATCTGTAGAGATGTTAAAAAATTTGTTGCAATGAATGTTATGAAATGTGTAGAGATGTTAAAAAATCTGTTCCAATGGATGTTACAAAAATTGTTGCAATGGATTTTACAAAATCTGTAGTGACGTTATCTTGGGTGTTAATCTGTTACAATATTGGGTGATAATCTGCTGCAATATTGAGTGTTAATTGAGGTATATAGCAGGAGAGAGGTTGCATAGATTAGGAAAGAGAATATAATATTTAGTTAAATAATGAATCATAATCAATATGGTAAATGGAAATAATTATGGAATATTACACTAATTAAATCTATTAAATTAATAAAAAAAGGAAAAATTGATACATCATCCAATCAAAATATATGAAACAGTTTTATATAAATATTAGATAATATGGTTATTAGTGAAAATTTCCCAAGATTATATATTTGGACAATGGATTGGAAATTTCTATTCAAATGTAATGGGCTGACTTTAAAAAAAAATGGTTGGGGGCCTAGGCTTGTTGCCTATCACCTTAGCCTGTGGCCGGCGCTTTATATTTCCAGAAGACTTTGGTCCAAGACAGAAAATTTAACAAGGCACGTAAGTTTTTAAGTCTACAAGATTCATGTTCAAACAAGTGATTTAAGGTGTCATTGGAGTCCAGGAAAATTTTAAGTATTTTTAAAACTATATCCACAACTTCATGTCTTTCATTATCCAAGAGATTCAAGATCTTTTGAGTTCTCACGGCATGCTCAATTTCTTCATGTCTTTCACCTCCTCGTTCTAGGACATGTAATTTTGTCCAAGGACCACCATTACTGAAAGAAGTGATTACCTGTGTATTCAAAGCTGAAGCGACTCATTTTATGAGGCAAGCAAAATTTTCCTTCAATTTAGTAACATTCAACTGTAACCATCATCTTTTAATGATCTAAGGAATTAATATTTGCAGCAATAATTAGTCAAACCCGTGTAAGATTAACCAAACATGGATTTCTAATTTCATTAAATGCTTTGAATATAATATAAGTTCTGATTTAATAAAAATTAGGATTATAATGTATAGAAAACTCGACATATTGACTAGGGCTTTGATATTTCGATGGATGTTTAGGACTTTTCTAGTAAAAATCTATTACTTCAAATGGAATTAAAGACTTGCTTAAGAATTTCTTTGGAAGACACAAGAAAGTTATTCACGCCTCGGTCCCACGTGGCGATCCACGTGAGCAGGGTCAAAGTCAAACTTGTCAGTAAGTTCGTTGTCTTCTATCCGAGGAGGTTGAAGGAGGAGATTAAAAGAAGAGGCTAATTTCCTTTATGTTGAGGGGTTTGGGAAGGAGAATGAAAAGAAGACTATTCATTTGAGAAGACGAGATGATCAAAGATCGATCATGATTGCGTGTTGAGAAAGCCTCATCTGACACTCTGTGAGTCAAACTTGAAAAGACTGATGAGACAGTCTGTCAGTGCGACTTGTCATAGTAATAGCTAGGGGTGGCAAAAAAGCTCGTCGGCTACGTGATTCACCCCATAAAAGCTCGGCCTAGCTTAGACTCGGGCTCGTCGAGGGACGAGCACAAACTATGGCCGAGCCCAAAAAAAAGAGGCCGAGCTCGCCACTCGACCAAAAAACGCAGCGGGCTCGTGGGCTTATGGGAACGAGCCCACGAGCCCAAAAGCACGAGAGGAAAGAAAGTGCCAGCCACATGTGTCCAAAGTCGAGCTTGGAGCTATATCTTCGTGTCGTAACGGTAACTTAATCGCGACCTCACTGTGGCTCGTGGCTCGTGTAATGAGTTATGATCGTGACCGTTGGATGATCATCCAACGGTCGATTATTGTTACCGCTGGTCAACGGTCACAACAAAAAAAATTTAATTTCATTATTCTCCTATAAATATCCTTATTCTAAACTCATTTTTTCACACTTCATTTCAATCCCTTATCTCTTATTCAATTATATACTCAATTCATTAACAATTTTCAAATTTCATTATCTCAACATTAATTTTATAATTAGTATTTAATATCTCATTATCTAGATATTACTCTATAATTTTAAGTTGCAATTTTCTACTTTTACTAATTCTCTACATTTCTATTTTCTATTTTCTACTTTCTACTTTCTACTACATCTTCATCTTCTCCTATTCTCTTTATTCTATTACTCCAAATGATATACAATCGAAGTGATGATGATTTCAGTGGTCTTAATGACATTCCAATTCCAAACGAAATTATTGATCATTTTGGTGGTAGTACTGATCCAATTGATTTGAAAGACTTTCAAGAAAATGCTGATACACAAACTACTATCGGCTCTAGCACTAAACAAAATGCCACCAAACAAATTGCTAAGTGCTGGGAGCATTTTGAGTTGGTGCCGACTGGTAAATTAGTGGACAGAGTCCTTGAATTCAAAGCACAGTGTAAACACGGTCAAGAGAAGTTAGATTGGCACAAGGAGATAGACATGACTCATCTAAACAGACACTTCAAAAAGTGTCAATACAAACATAGAAGTTTGGTTACAAATTAGGCACAACTCCAGTTTGGATCTCTGGGAACCGGGTCCAGTAGTCCCACTCTCAACAACTGGATATATTCACAAGAATTCATGCGCCCACGAAGGACTACCGAAATTGATAGCAAATGTCTCTAATTTTCACTATGCTTGGTGGACAATCCTCAAAACAAGTGATTTAAGGTGTCATTGGAGTCGAGGAAAATTTTAAGTATTTTTAAAACTATTTTTTATCTTATCATTTTATTGATTTTGTTTGTTTGTATTTATTTTGCAGGAATTACTTTATTGTTAAGACATAATTTCAAAGACAGAAATTTTGGACTTACCTGAGATCCAATTGTTGAATTTGACAATCCGGCTCAGAAATGCAGGGATTTCATATTTTTTCAGTTCCCGGACCTTTGATTAAAAATGGACATGAGAGTTTAGTATCAACTTAGAAAAAATCTTGTACTTCAAATTGTCCATCTGAATCTGATCCACAACTTCATGTCTTTCATTATCCAAGAGATTCAAGATCTTTTGAGTTCTCACGGCATGCTCAATTTCTTCATGTCTTTCACCTCCTCGTTCTAGGACATGTAATTTTGTCCAAGGACCACCATTACTGAAAGAAGTGATTACCTGTGTATTCAAAGCTGAAGCGACTCATTTTATGAGGCAAGCAAAAATTTTCCTTCAATTTAGTAACATTCAACTGTAACCATCATCTTTTAATGATCTAAGGAATTAATATTTGCAGCAATAATTAGTCAAACCCGTGTAAGATTAACCAAACATGGATTTCTAATTTCATTAAATGCTTTGAATATAATATAAGTTCTGATTTAATAAAAAATTAGGATTATAATGTATAGAAAACTCGACATATTGACTAGGGCTTTGATATTTCGATGGATGTTTAGGACTTTTCTAGTAAAAATCTATTACTTCAAATGGAATTAAAGACTTGCTTAAGAATTTCTTTGGAAGACACAAGAAAGTTGTTACGCCTCAGTCCTACGTGGCGATCCACGTGAGCAGGGTCAAAGTCAAACTTGTCTAGTAAGCTGTTGTCTTCTATCTAAGGAGGTTGAAGGAGGAGATTAAAAAGAAGAGGCTAATTTCCTTTATGTTGAGGGGTTTGGGAAGGAGAATGAAAAGAAGACTATTCATTTGAGAAGGCGAGATGATCAAAGATCGATCATGATTGCGTGTTGAGAAAGCATTCCATGACACTCTGTGAGTCAAACTTGAAAAGACCGATGAGACAATCCATCGGTCTGACTTATCATAGTAATAGCTAGGGGTGGCAAAAAAACTCGTCGGCTCACTTGATTCGACCCATAAAAGCTCGGCCTAGCTTAGACTCGGGCTCGTCGAGGGACGAGCACAAACTATGGCCGAGCCCAAAAAAAAAAGAGGGCCGAGCTCGCTCAGCTCGACCAAAAAACGAGTTGGCTCGTGGGCTTATGGGAACGAGCCCACGAGCCCAAAAGCACGAGAGGGAAAGAAAGTGCCAGCGGCATGTGCTTCGAAAGCTGAGCTTGGAGCTATATCTTCAGGTCGTGTAACGGTAACTTAATCGTGACCTCAGCTCGTGGCTCGTAGCTCGTGTAATGGTTACTTAATCGTGACCGTTGGATGATCATCCAACGGTCACGATTAAGTTACCGTTGGTCAACGGTCACAACAAATTTTTTTTTTTTAATTTCATTATTCTCCTATAAATATCTTTATTCTAAACTCATTTTTTCACACTTCATTCCAATCTCTTATCTCTTATTCAATTATATACTCAATTCATTAACAATTTTCAAATTTCATTATCTCAACATTAGTTTTATAATTAGTATTTAATATCTCATTATCTAGATATTACTCTATAATTTTAAATTACAATTTTCTACTTCTGCTAATTCTCTACATTTCTATTTTCTACTTTCTACTTTCTACTTTCTACTACATCTTCATCTTCTCATATTCTCTTTATTCTATTACTCCAAATGATATACAATCGAAGTGATGATGATTTCAGTGGTCTTAATGACATTCCAATTCCAAACGAAATTATTGATCATTTTGGTGGTAGTACTGATCCAATTGATTTGGAAGACTTTCAAGAAAATGCTGATACACAAACTACTATCGACTCTAGCACTAAACAAAATGCCACCAAACAAATTGCTAAGTGCTGGGAGCATTTTAAGTTGGTGCCGACGGGTAAACTAGTGGACAGAGTCCCTAAGTTCAAAGCACAGTGTAAACACGGTCAAGAGAAGTTAGATTGACACAAGGAGATAAACACGACTCATCTAAAATGACACTTCAAAAAGTGTCAATACAAACATGGAAGTTTGGTTACAAATTAGGCACAACTCCAGTTTGGATCTCCGGGAGCCGGGTCCAGTAGTCCCACTCTCAACAACTGGATATATTCACAAGAATTCATGCGCCACGAAGGATACCGGAAATTGATAGCAAATGTCGAATTTTCACTATGCTTGGTGGACAATCCTTATTGGACAAAATTCATCCAAAAATATCTTCAACTGAGGTACGTTAATATTTCTAAAAATACACTTCGTAAATACATTATTGTTATATATAATACAAAAAAATAAGCTATTATTAATAATATTAATAATTATAACGGTGTTATATCTTTTACATCAGACTTATGGATAAGTTGTAACAAAAAAAGATACATGGTCCGTGTCCTGAGTAACAAAATAACCCTTCCCCCTTCCCCCTAATGAGACGGGGGTCATGGTCCGTGTCCTGAATTCTCCGAACTCGCTCCCAAACATTTTTTCTATTTTTTTATATTTTAAAATTTAAATTGTATGTAAAAAAAATAAAAAAAAATATATTAAAATTAATTAATTAAACAGTGCGATAAATAGAAATTTTTATATATCGGCTCCAATCCTTATCCCGCTTCTCAAAAATCTCCCCAGCGAAACGGGGATAGTAAGGCCGCTCCGCTCATTGCAATACCTATTATTCTGACACCGATTCTAATAATTTCTGACTTCTTTTTCTGTTTTCAACACTGAGATTAGATTCATATGAAGAAGTTTCAAGAAAATTGTTGAGGAAGAATAATGTAATCAAACTCAAAATTATTCGAACAACAAGCATAAAGTTAATTATCCATTGTCTTCCACTCTCTATGTTAAATAAAGGGTAAATTGCAGCTAGTGTCTCTAACTTTTGACTTCATTTGCATTTATATCCTCACTATTTAATTCTTTGCATCCATCACCCTAACTTTTTATATGATTAGTAGTCAATGTCCTCATGTCCTTATATAATTAGCAGTCAATGCCTTCATGAGGGCATTGGCTGCTAATTATATAAAAAGTTGAGGTGATGGATGCCAAGATTCAATACTGAAGATACAAGTTCAAATGAAGTTAAAGGTTGAAAATACTAACTGCAATTTACCCTTAAATAAATATTATATATCAACATCAAAACTATATTGCCTTTATCAATTAAGGTCAAATTAAATATTAGTATAACAACATCAAAACTAAAAGTATGTATTAGTTTAAGCATATATGTACTAAAATAAGATAAGATATTATAAAGTTGAATACTTACTTTCTGTAAAGCTATACAATATTATTAAACGATTTGAAAACTATTTTCAAAATGACAAAGGAGTTATTTGATATAATATTATCTTACTATTTTCAAAATTTGATGGCAAAACTAATTAAATTCATAGAAATTAGAATAAATTTTTGGGTATCACATGGGGCATTGTGGGTTTGTACTATTTTAGTCTTTTTACGAAATTAATACAGAACTCTAAATTTTTAACTTGTTATTCGCTAAATACTCAACTCTGCCTTCGAAAACTAATGAAATTTGACAGAAATCCTACGTGGAATAATATTCAAACATTAAGTTAGAATAAAACTTGCACATGGTTGACGGACCTTGACTTTTTGGGGTGACTTATTCCCAAAATTTGATTTTAATTCAATTAATTACAAAACGTGTTTTATTTCATTGTCAATTGTGAAAATATGTTCCATTTTAACAATAGCAATTTATCCCATGAACATACTATTTTAATTTAGGGATAATTGCATCAAAAGTCTCCAACATTTCAAAATCGTTAAAGATATGCCCTTAACTTAAAATAATAGCACCAAACGTCCCCAACGTATAAACAAATAGGCATCATAGGTCCCTATTGACAAAATCCATCTATTTTCTCCATTAAATCCAAAATTTGGAATGCACGCGCTATTTATCCACTAAAAATGTGAGTGAGAATAGCAGGGGTAAAAAAATAACTCCACTGTAAACTTCCCTCAATTTTTCCTTCTGATTAAGGTGAAATGAACACGTTGTGCAACATGGATGAAAAGTGATTGATAATTTTCCGGACAATTCAGCAATCAATGACATGGAACTTAGAATTTTAGTTCTTGATAAATAAAGATTAAATTTTAATTCTTGATAAATAAAATCTCAACCTATTACACAAAAACACTGGCTAATCAAGCATGTAAATGCACCAAATAATCAAAAAAGAGAATTTTATATCAACAGTGCGTATAATCCGCAAATCTCAAAATTAAATGTCCATCGACAAAATTTAATGCTACTAATCGCCCATTTATGTAAAACCCAGAAACAAAAAAGTACAAAATCATAGAAAATCAAACTCCGTAAAGAAATATAATTGTAGAAATAAAAGTATGAACGTATACAGATGCATACATGTGCGCGTGTTTACTATAGATGGATTTGCCTTTTTCTCTTGAAAGATAACATAAGAGAGTCAACAGAGGTAGTGGCTGAAGTAGTTACGCGACCAATACGTACGGCGGCGGAGATCGGTGGTTGGTGGGGGTTTATGGGATGGGTTGGGATGGTCGGGGTAGAGAAAGAATGAGCATCGGACCACAAGAAACAAAAAAGTACAAAATTGTAGAAAATCAAACCCCGTAAAGAAATATAATTGTAGAAAGGGAAGTATGATGTATACAGATGCATACCTATGCACGTGTTTAATGTGGATGGACTCATCTTTTTCTCTTGAAAGAGAACTGGAGAGAATCAAGAGAGGTGGTGACTAAAGTAGTTACGCGACCAATACGTATGGCGGCGGAGATTGGTGGTTGGTGGGGGTTTATGGGATGGGATGGGTTGGGATGGTCGGAGTAGAGAGAGAATGAGCATCGGGCCACAGAGAATTGACCATTCTCACTCGCATTTTTTGAAGATGTATAGCGCATGTATTCCAAATTTGGTTTTAACTGAGAAAATGGATGGAAATTGTTAATAGGGACCTATGATGCCTATTTCTTCATACATTTGGGACGTTTGATGCTATTATTTTAGGTTATGGGTATATCTCTAACAATTTTGAAACGTTGGAGACTTTTGATACAATTATCTCTTTAATTTAACGTCTAAAATTATTGCACGTAGGATTTCATCCACCCGTACAAGTTCTGTTAGTTTTCAAAAATGCAAATGAGTATAGTGACTAACAATAAGAAATTGAAAATTAAAATTAAGTTCAAGAACTAAAATAGGGCACATCCATAAATTCAATGCTTGAACAACTTTTTAACCTTATATCAAGTGCATGTTAGACAAAAGTGATTTTTTACGACTTTATGCTTTAAATAGCAATGTTTTAGAAGGCGACAAAAGGTAGAATCTAGGTGGGAGGAAAAAGCCTCGCATATGAAACAAGCGTGGAAAGAGACGATCAACTTTGTTTTTGATTGCTTAATACGGGCCTAGACACCAAAAGACATGTGCCTGTTTAATTTTTTAATTTTTATCATTTTTTTTCTTTTCTTTTTTAAGGTTAACTAAACTAATTAAATAAAATGAATAAATAATAATAGAATAATTAAAATAATATAAAAAATAAAGAAAATTTTATTACACCTAAGCTAATAAAGTTTGAGACTTGATCTTGTTGCATTACACCAGCCTTCTAGAACCTTGAAAAACTTTTGATAGTGCGTGTCCTCTATACGATAATAAAATGTTCCATTTAAAAGGTAGGGACAAAAATGAAACATAGACAATATGTTGGGGACGACGCTGCTATTTTCCCTATCTATTTCCTATTTTTGGGTTAGACTAACAGCTTCTTTAAGCGCCGCACTCCCTCAGTCACTCTGAAACCAAACGATGCTGTGTGTCGGCTCGAGAGCAGCGGCAGCTCGCACCCACCTCTTGTCCTCCTTCCCCACCGCCTCCTCCTCCCTCTCCGCCGCCACTCTCAAGCCTTTCCATTACAAACCCTTCAAATCCCATTTCCATCCCTCCATTAAAATGCTGTCATCCAATTCCGATTCCAGTCAATTCGTCGAACACGTTGTGCTCTTCAAAGTGAAGCCCGACGCCGATCCTTCTGCAGTCAACGCCATGATCAGCAACCTCAATGGATTGACCTCCCTCGACCCGGTGTTCCACCTCAAGGCCGGGCCAATCGCCCGCACTCGATCCTCCTCTCTCTCTTTCACCCACATGCTCCACTCCCGTCACAGATCCAAACCCGACTTGGGTTCCTACTCCGACCACCCGGCCCACATTAGCGTAGTTACGAACTACGTCAGACCCATCATCGACGACGCCATGGCTGTCGATTGGGTATCTGATGATATCACTGGTTCTTTGACTGTCCCTCCCGGTTCGGCCATGCGGGTCACGTTTATGAAACTGAAGGAAGGCGTTGAAGAAAGTGGTAAAAACGAGATTTTGAAAGTCGTGAAGGGGATTAAGCAGAAGTTTCCATCAATTGAGCAATTGAGTGTTGGTGAGAACTTCTCCCCTGGAAGGGCTAAGGGGTTTTCCATTGGTTCAATCGCGGTTTTCAAGGGTATGAATGAATTGGAGGCGTTGGATTCGGAATCGGAGCTGGCGAATGAGCAGAAGGACAAGGTGAGAGAATATCTCGACGGCGTATTGGTGTTGGATTATGTGGTGCCGTCGGTCTAGTCATGCCCCAACCGTCAACTGCAGAAAATTGAAACCATGGTCGTGCTTGATTTTACCAAGTAGACAAAATAGGCTTTAAAGATGCTATTATCTCTCCTCTTGTTGTTATGCTGATGAGGGTAAAACTGTACTTTCCTGTTTTGACCTCTATTTAGACTTCACTTGGTTTATTTTATGTTTGATTGAATGGTATTTATTGGCTTTGATTTTGTGTTTTGGAATGGCATTGTCATGTTGCCTCTCTATCTTTCACAATGGATAGTTAATTCCTTCACTTAACACTCTAATTTGCATCTTATATTCAGTATGCCATAACAATAGAAGATAGACTAGGGGAATCAATGAATTTGGCATAATATTTCCAATTTTAAGAAATTCAAGAAACAAAATTGGACAAACAAATTTTAGAATTTTTGGATCATCTCCAATGCAACCGTAGATTGCTTAAAAAATTATGTCGCATAATCAAAATTGATAGTGTTTATATAAATTCATCTTCAATGCAAACTTATAAAGACTCCGTTAAGTTGATGTGACAGAAAAAACAATATCTAAATTCAAAAGTTGTATTAGACACGATTGAACAAAATTTAAATTTTTTATACAAATTTATATTACCTAGTACATATTTAATTTTATTTTTATTTTAAGAAAATAGAAGACTTCTAGATAACAATCCATAGAATTTATTGGAGAACATTTTTTAAATTAAATACTTATTCACTAGACATTAATATTACTAAATTAAAAGTTTTTCAATTATTGTGTTACTTAAAGAACATTTACAAATTGCAATTCTTTTTTTTTTTTTTATGACTCGTTCAAGTTTCGCCTGACTAATCCCGAGGAGTGGCGACTTTCCCCTAATTAAATCACCTGTAAATCCAAATGCGGTCACAAGGTTATACACATTTGGGCCGGACATTCGACGGTTCTCCTCCTTGTCGACCTCTCCCAATCACAGGTAAATGTTTTCTTCCAGCTGCCACGGAGATTCAAACATTGAGATCTCTGCAGAAACCTCTCCTAACTTTATCACTACGCCATGCCCGTGGGGCAATTGCATTTCTTTTTGTACCGCCAACAAGTGCCCTTCATTGAAAACTATTTCACAAATGGTCATTGAAGTTCAAATGAAATTTTAAATTGATCATTAAAGTATTTTTATAACTTATTTAGCCACTGAATTTATATAATCTTACATAATTAGTCAATCTTTTAGCAATGTCTACTCCAAATCGACCCGTTCAACCTTGACTTGGACTAACAATCATACTGTCCATTTCACGAAACTTCAAATCTTCAATTTTTAAAAGAAAAAAACCTTAAACCCCATTTTTTTTTATCATTAACAAATAGTAAGAAATCACTGCAAACTAAAACAAGTGAGGCCAAATTTAAGTCAATAATCTAGGTGAAAGTATAACACCTACTACAGTGGATATGACTATAATCAAAGTGACAGTCATCAATTATGTAATATCAAAAATACTTTGATAGTCAATTTGAAATTTTGATTCAACTCCATTGACTAGTGAAATTTACGCCTATTAGGTTATAGTGCGGACCACTAAATTGTTTCTCCATTTCATACATAATAACAAATATTTCCATAAATGCTAAACCCTCAAGGAATATAAGGTTTTCGTGAGGCTTCAATTTCTTATAACAAAAAGAATAAAAATAAGATTACATTGGAACATACAATGCTTGCATAACTCGCGGAAGAAACCTCGTACTTTTGCCATCCTATATCTTTCTGGAGACAATGAAACCATCAAAGCAAAATCGGCAAATTAACCTAGTGGCAATTTCCTAGAGACAAACAACAGTGATTTCCTCCCTTTCGAAGGAGGAAAGGCATGTTAAAATCACAAGGACTCGGGACTAGTCGAGGGTCTGATTTTTGATGGCATCTGTACAAATCCCTGTATTCTGCCTCCAAATTTTGTGCTTGAATCTCTAGGCGTAATGGACATTTTGTCTAGAGCGTAGTCAAATTCATCAAGGTGAGCATCGCCATCATCAACACTAATGTCATCTGCTATGCTGATCCCAGCCTCGGCAATATCTTCATCACTTGCACTTTCATCCTCATCATCTTCGTAGTAACTATTTCTCACCATTGACCAGTACACGAAATTTGGTCGGATGAATCTTCAGAACAATAAGAAGCATGCATAAGTTTGATGTGCAGTAAGGCTAAAAACTGGTCATTTTCTTAGAATACAATCGCAATTTGACAAAGGATAATTCAACTTGGAAAACAAAGTGGGGCACCTACAGGCTTAGGGAAGTACAAATAAAGCAAAGACAAACCTGTCAGATTTCCTTAATAAGTAGGGATCAAATGGGAAAAACATGTCGAGCCTTTCTATCCCACCAAATGCCCGCGAAAGTTCTGATTCTAGCATACCGTAATCTACAAAGGTGTCTGGCACAGCAAATATTCGATTTCTTTTTGCCAACCGGAGAAATTCTTCTACTATTGATGGCAGGCATACCTGCTCCAGAAAATTGAAGCAATGGAAGACCAGAGTTAACAATCTACCACAGTGATTGATACATATTCTCAGGCCAAATACAAAGAAGGAATTACAAAGATGTATAAACACGGCCATGAGCAAACATCAATACATGTGCACTCAAAACAGAGGACCAATAGACTTCGTACAATATCTCACCTGTAACGGTTTCAAGGGATGCCTAAGGATGTCCTCAATACGCATAAGAAGAAGTTGCGATCTGAGGCGAGGCACAGAAATCATTGATCTCATACGAAAGCAAAGCACATACATAATGGCCTGCACTGCAACAAAAAACTCATTAACAAACAAAATTTCCAGCAAATTTGTTGTATATTTGCAAAAAAAATAAACAAGTAGCCAATTAAATCATTAAGCTACACTGGCGATACAGTGTCATTAAAGGCTATACATGTCTGCTTTGACCCTTAATCTAGAAAAGTGTAAAAATCTGCACATAATATGAACTGATAAAATAAACTTTTCTCAGTTGTATCACGCAAATGGTGCAGGTAACATGTTCCCATTAGGAAAAAAATATGCCCAAACTTAGGGACACCATGAATAGCACAACCAAATGACAACACATTATTCCACCTCTGAATACTCAATACTATTGAGGCAACGAAGCCTTGGTGAAAGATACATTTATAAGAATTGTAACTGCCCAAAGCAAATAACCTTTAAAAGATGTGGGGAATCAGGAATGATTTAAAATCTTGAAAAACTTCTAGAATTCAACTACATATCAAGGCTTTACATACCTGGCAACCAGCATAGAAGATTTTATGAGCTCTGGGATTAATGTCACCATCCTGCTTATTGCAGTAATCAAAACACCAGTTCACCAAACTGGAACCTCGCATAAAAGATATATATACTTAAGTCAGACGTCCAAATTCCACTTTGTGGTTTTTCTTCATCCACAAGCAAATCAGATGAAAACAATGAGACAATTGACAACCTTTCCAGTGTAGTAGCAACAAAGGAGGGAGCCACAAACTTTGCGCGAGATAAATAACTAGCAAGATATGCAACAGCACTCATTCTGCAAGAATCCCAAAAAAAAAAAACCAAAGAATAGATAACTTGTTAAGTAACATGTTGTTGACACCACAACCGAAATGGAAAATGGCTAAAAATGATAAATTTGACTTTGAAACATGAATATTATAGGCCAAATAAGTGAAACCACAATTTGTCAAACAATGCAAATAAAGAATAAAGCTATAACAGTCTTACCCATGAGAAAAAGGGAAAGAGGGTGAGCAAGTAACCAGATTAAAGCAAGAAATCCATGCAATAACTGATCATAAATGCAATCCTCAAATTCTTGGTGTTATATGAAGTAAAAACACAGCGAAAATATTGCCATATAAACACTAATCATAGAAAAGCAAGGCATGTCAAGAAAGGTATTACCTATTCCTAATAAACTATAAACAATTTCACACTATTTTACACCACGCATGATGAAGTTACAAGTCTCTGCATTCAGATACTTGAGTGTTATTGTTAATAGAAAAATCTTCTACACAACTTCTGGTCTCACTGAATGAAAAACATACCATAAATTTGAAATGAGATCAATATATAATGAAGTTTTCCAATTTAAAAAGACATTGGATTAATATAATCATTTCATTTACATGCAAAAGCTAGACTTTCTTTATGAAACATGGGGAACAATATGTTCATATTCAAGAAGAGAAAATATGGGTCACAACAACATATTTGAGAAGTAGTTATCATGAAGCAGAAATTCTATTCTCCTTTACATTATATTATGTAGCAATTGCATGCTATTTTGTCTGCCGAGATCAAGAACGTTATGAAAGTAAAATGAAGCTCATCAAGAAATCTTGATATTTACCTCCATGCAGGATAGACACCACTCACAAAAATATTCACAAGTGTGCTTACGAACATCTTTCCACAATTTTCAGGATCCAGGGAGCAAGCGTAGAACATCACAAACTACAAAAGATGCGTTCAACTCTGAGTAACAGAATGGTTGAGAAAACAAGCTACCAGAAGAAGGGCCACAACTAGAGGTTTCATTGAAAGAGAAGAAATAAAATAGACAAACAATAAATGAGGGCACCTTTTGTTATTTTACACAAGGCGAAAAAGGAGTAAATACCTGAGCAAATTTTGATTTGTATGCAGTCAAAACAGTTTTCTGAAATGACTGGAGGAGTGTTTCAAAAACCTGAACAACCATAATAGATAAACCTAATTATAAAAGCCAGGATATTACAGCACCAAATTAAGAAAGCATGATTGAGAAGTTACCTGAATTAGACGGCCACTTCCACTACAGGATTCAAGGTGTTCAAATGTAAGCACCAATAAACTATCTAACTTCTCGGCAACTAAGTTTCCACCAAAAAACCTTTGCATCAAAGATTCCCTGGTAAGCTGAAAACACAAATTTCTATCAGCAATTGAAAGATGATAGTAAAAAAATTGAAAAGGTGCGTTCTTGAACAAGCTTAAAGATTATCTTCCTCCTAAAAGTCTCACACCATACGAAAATTAAGAAAGTAAATGTCTTCAACTTATTTATTTATACGAGTCTTGATGTATGACATTGAAGTCCTTAACATCAAATCTAGTGAGGCTTAGTACTCATGAGTTTTTGAACAGAAAGTACACATATTTTCTTGTCTTACTTCCTTCCCATATATTTATCCATGTCAGGTAGATCCATAGAATGCTAGACATAAAATTCATATCTTGTCTGGTATACTTCAAAGATCAATGCGTGTAAAACATGCCAGACAAATTCATAGCATGCTAGACATAAAAATTGTATCACCTTTTGTAATCAAGCCTTAGCAAGAAGTTAAATAATTAATCTCGTGTTTACGAAAATCTTTCCTCCAAGCATCCAACTCCATTGTTTTTTGCAGATGAAAAACCCAAAAATCATGTCTTGTAGCTTATAAAATTCAAGAACATGCTTCTTTCCTAATATTATCCACCGACAGCAATGTTCTAATTACGATTTAACTACCAATCATCTCCAGAAAGTTCCAAACCATAGAACTCTATCAAAACAACAGCCTTGCTTTTAGTCGAGCGGATGTTCTACACTATTCCAAAAGGAAATCTGAATTCACGTATCTTGCAACCACCGATTGCTAATTCTTGGAAATCCAGACTCTCGTGAGATTGAAATATGAATTGATTAATGCCCTGCTCTCATCTATGAGATATCGTGTTTCGCTCACATACTTGGAAAATAAGAAATGAAGTTCTAACATTATATTTCCTAAGATACGAGGTGTACTTAACGGCAGCACTTGTAGATTGATATGAATTCTGAATCCATGATCAACCAAGATTTTCCTTTGTCAATAAAACAAAGCAAATAATATAATAACAAAGCTTATTGACAAGAGAAAGAAGAGACAGAGAGATGCAACTGAGTGATGCTGCCATATATTAAGAATCTTAATAATTAAGTACTAGATTAAATTATCACTAAGGCAATCAGAAATTGTTGGATGTGTAGAGCCTAATAGACTGCACATTTTTCCCCTCGATCGCTGTTCGACCTAATATTTCGTCCTATATAAAAGGGTACTCTGGGATACTTTTTAAGTGTTATAGGGTACTTTGGGATATTCTCACATGTATTAAGTCGCCTTAATATTTCCTCCTATATAAAGGTATTAGGCAGGTCTATTTTTCCGTGTGAAGAAAGAAAATAGAGAGGTGAATCAAGAAACACATTGTAATCTTCTTCTTCTTCGATATAGTGCAATTATGGAGCGGCATTGAGTGGATGTAGCTCTCATTGAGAGTGAAACACTTTAAACCATGTTTTTATTGCTTACATTTACAGTTTCGTGTTATTATTGCTCTCGCTAATATAGGATTAGCGATTAATCCATGACAGATAGACTCTGACACCACAATAATGCTCAACCTTTTTTGGGAGATAACTCCTATTCCCAGCTAACTTAAGCTTCATGCTATTGAGAACTCGTCTTGCTTTGCTGTTAAACCATGGTTTGAATGAATTTTACACAAGTGATGTGAAGAGGACAACAAAGATACAATCAATATGAAATGGAAGAACATTAAAATAGGAAACAATGGCATTCAGTTAAGGTTAAAAGGTGTAGGAATATTAAAAAAAGCACCTCATCACCATCTTGTTGAACATGATCTGAAAACCCCTCTAGGTCTTCCAGCTCCATATCAAAGATTCCTTTAGAGAAATCATCCTGCAAAATGTCATCCCATGCTATTTCCACCTGCATCAAGACCAAATAAAAGAATATAAATCAGGCCACTGAGAAGTCACTCTTCAATTAGTAACTCTGGTGCAGCATCTAAAAACTTACATCCAAATCTATTAGCCTATCCATTATTGCCACAAGCATTGAGCCACCAACAAGTTTACCAGCTGCACCACTCTCCAATGTTAACATGTTCTCCACGTACATCACAATAAACTGCACAAAAATATGAGTACAAAATTACAAGAATCCCAGACCAAACAGGGAAAAAAAAAAAGTTGCTACCGACCACTCAAATTGATGAAGGTTCATTCTATTGTATTCCTTTGTTAAACTTCAATTTTAACATTCCAGATGGTATAAGTATCTTGTTCAGAAGGAGATGCCTAATATTACTGACTAAAGTCTTAGTGACCTTTGAAGAGGCATAATTATTTATTCCAAGTGGAATAGTACGTCACAAATTAACATGCAAAGCCTTGAGTTGTCCATGCACCAAGCATGACAATATCTGACAGGGTCATAATACTTTATCGTGCAGAACCCACGACAGATTGCAACACTTCTCACAAGAATGACTCCCAACCACAAGGCAACTCAACAAAATTTGTACCATGGCACTCTTATGATCAAAGTGATATGACTAATCACAAATCCCTTTGCACAATCCATGTCCAAACGAACATGGACAAAAAAAAACCATGGTGTGTGGAACTGACTAATAGTAATGCATCAAGATTGCTAACAAAGGAGGAGCCTTTTGTTGTTACGACTCAATATGTGCACATTTTGAGTGCTGTAAACCAATGCCTAGCTTAACTACTACTATTAACAGCATAAATTATGAGAGGGAGATTAAAATTCAAAAGAAAGTCTTCCACGCATTTCCTTGAGGTGATATACTTTAATGTGTGACCTAGAAATTGAATACAGACAATGATCATCAAGATAACAGATAAAGGGATGTGTGATTTTTATCTTACAGGTTCCTTTGTGTATATGTTTGGCATTCTATCCCTGACTATTTTCTCCAGCCTCAGAGGAGAAAGAGGAACCAAATTGGCAATATCTTGAAAAGTTGAATGAACACGATCCAGAACTTGGTGCTTCTTATCAAGTCCCCGTGGTTGCTTCAGTAATTCTATGAAATAAGTAGACGAAGAAGACGGAGGCATGAAATTGGTAACAAGCATTTCCAAGCACAAATCAACATATTGTCCACTCGATGCTGCCTATATTACAAACAGAAAGAAATGGCACTGGATCAATTATTAAATAAGGCTTTTCATGAATGTTTAATAGAACGAATTCCAAAACCTACATATGATCACATACCAAGGAGATTAGCAGTTCAACCAATGCATCCATTACATCAGTCCCATAATTCCACAAGCTCATTCCAAATATCTGTAGTCCCAACCACCCACTAAATCAGAAATTCATATAATAATGAAAAAATGAGTTCAGTGTTCATGTATGTTTGTTACTCACTGCAGCAAGAAGAGATCGATGATGAACAATGTGCATACAAGAAACTGCTCCAGTCAGAGCTTTCAAACACGTCTGCAATGTGGTAATAAATTAAATATATAAAAGAAGGGACAGGAAACAACTTACTAAAATAAAACAAGAACTGTTTAATTAAATATTACGACAACATACCATGAGAAGAGCCACCTCCTCAGGAACAAGACGTTCTTTATGGTGTATCACTGCAACAAGCTGGTTATAAGAGTCACAGTCACCCTACAAACCAATAAGATTTATCAATAATTACACCATTTAGTGAAATACCACTATATTTAAGTTTATATAGACACCCTAAAACATCTAAACTTCAGAGAATTATTTTTTTGTTTTTTTACCTGGACAGCAGCTTTAAGGGCATTCCTAACATGATAGTCCAACTCCGAATCCGTGAAACTAAGTTCATCCATATCACGTAACACTGTTTGTTGAGGCGCCAACTCTATTCCCATTTGTCTCTTTTACACTTGAATTCACTACACTCCAATTCGGGTCTGAAGAACGCTATTCTACAGTGTAAACAACTCAAATTTATATTCCACACAAAACATAGTAGAAATTACCTCACGTGCTTAGCGATTACAAAATAAGTTAATCAGTAACTCAGATTCTAGCTCAATAGAAGAGTACACCAGCTGAACCAAAAATATTCACTCAATTAAAAATATGACAAATATATATCATCACAAGATTCAGATACTGACAATCAACAACTAAACCTTGCAGAAATTGAACTAAAGCAAAATTACGAAACTCCAATAGCAAAAAATCAGGCATATGATTGCATATATACAATATAGACGTACATATATGGTTGTGTTTGTACGAGAAAGACCCAATTACCAGGAAGCTAGGCAACCCAAATCTAATAACAGATAAGTACAACAGCTCAAGCAAAAATATTCACTCCATTAAAAATACATTTATCAGCACAAGATTCAGAAGAAGCACCCAAAATTATACTAACAAGAAACAACAATACCTTGCAGAAACTGAACTAGCAAAATTCTAGAACTCCAACCGTCAGAATCACGTATTGCATGAATACAATAGATACCTACATATATGTTTATGTCTGTATATGAAAAAAACCCACTAATCAGGAAGCTGTGAAAGGTTTATAGAGAGAGATATGAAGTTGATCTTGAAGAGAAGGCGGATGGACTGGTATCCTTCTCTCTCTCCTCGATTAGAAGTCTATTGCCGCCAGACAAAAGAAAGCAAGCTTTGCTTTCGTTCAAAACTCGGATTCCCAAACCCTAACCTTAACCCCCTCAACTACCTTCCTCTCTTAACCCTGGTTAAGGACGCGTCTTTGCGATGATAAAAACCTAATTGGTCCCTTAACTTTATCCTTGTTTGCAAATAGTCCCTAAATTTTAAATTGTCAAAATGTAGTCAAATAACCTTACAAAGTTTACTTTGTCGGTTATTAAACTAAATTATGTAACTTTAAATTAAACGGCAAGGTTGATTTGCTTATATACTGTAATCGTAGACAATATTTGTCTTCCCACTCCCACTCCCACTCCCATAAAAAAAAAACCACTAAGACAATATTTATTGATAGCAAATAAAAATACAAACAAAAGTAAATAGTTAAATCGTAAGCTTCACCGAATTAAATCTTATGAGAGTTCCAAAATGAACTTAATTGTAGTTAAGAGTAAACGTAACATAAAAAGTGGGTGACTTCATGTCCAACAATATAGAAAGCAACAAACAAAACTCTAACACCCTCAATACGTGTTGTATGATTAAAATTAATGTATATAGTTTAAGGACCTAATCTTTTTTTTTATTGGAAAAAACTTAACAAGAGTCTTACATTTTGTAAAAAAAATTGAAAAATACTATCTTTTTTACTTTTTCAAAAAATACCTCATTTGCATGATTTATATTTATGGTGTGTTTGATTGATTCCATGGAAAATAAAGGATTTTTTATATAAGTAGGAAAAAAAAAAACCACATATTTTGGCAAGAAAATATTTTCCAACTTTTCCTTCTTAACCATGCTTTAATGATTGTACTTTGAAATCATTTTCATTTTTCATGCGATCAAACAGTACCAAAGATATAAAATATTTTCTACTCATGTGACAAGATTTTCCATGGATTAGACATTTTCCATGGAAAATCTTCCAATCAAACACACCTTTAAAAATTATTTCATTTTCATTAAGGGTGTATTTGATTGGTAAAGGTGGAAAATGGTGAAAAATGAAAACAATTTCCATGTAAGGTGGAAAAAAAAAATCACAAAAATGGTGAGAAAACATTTTTCAAGAAAGTGGTCAAATCTATGCTTTAAATAAGGCTATGTTTGATTCCCTTTCTTTTCCATAGAAAATGAAAATTTTCCACCAATTTTCTAACTTTGATTCATTTGATTGACGAAATTTTCCATGGAAAAGCCATTTTCTCACCTATTTTCCAACTTTTGTTTGATTGCAACTTTTTTCTATAGAATTTTCCACTTTTGGCCATATTTTCCTTGTTTTCAAGGAAAATATTTTCAAAGTGGGATATGAAATTTATTTTCCATGGAAAATTTATTAACCTTTTTCAACCCATTTATTTTCCATGGAACATTTTCTAACCCATTTATTTTCCATGGAACATTTTCCAACTCATATTTTCTTGGTAATTCATTTCTATGGAAAATATTTTCTTTCCACCCAAATTTTCCACTTAAATCAAACATGACCTAATTGTACCTTAGAAAATATTTTCTTTTTCACCTTTTATCAAACAACTAAAGTTGGAAAACATTTTCCACTGAAGTGACATTATTATCCATGGATGTAACATTTTCTATGGAAAATGGTGCAATCAAACACAGCCTAAAATCAATATTTTATAATTTATATTTTTTATAATTTAATAAAAGGGTTAATTTCACAAACGATCACTCAAGTTTAAGCGAAATTCCAAAACGGTCACTAAAATTCAGAATTTACTCCATTGGTCATTAACGTTTTGGGCGTTTACTATAATGGTCACCATGTTAACGCCATTAACCCCCATAGTTGATGTGGCACCATTTAGCGTGAATGTGGCATTCACCCCGCCAATTTGTTCGCTTCATTGGATATTAATTTCACAAACAGTTACTCAAATTTGAGCAAAATTCCAAAATGTTCACTCAAGTTTGAGAGAAATTCCAAAAACAGAACTAAAGTTCGAATTTACTCCATTGGTCATTAACGTTTTGGGCGCTTACTATAATGGTCACTCAAGTTTGAGTGAAATTCCAAAACGATCGCTCAAGTTTGAGCGAAATTCCAAAACGGTAACTAAAGTTCAGAATTTACCATCATTGCACAAACTCCAAACATGCCCTTTAAAATTTAAGCAATACCAAACACTCACAAACTCTAAACATACATACCAAACTAGCCATTGTATATTTCTTAAAAATCACTTGTATTTCTTAACAGTTGAAAAAATCCTCCCCAAAATAGTTTTTTATTGAAATACTTTAATTTCATGTAAATGTGTCGGTAAAAGTGTTGTTCTAATCGTAATAGTTTAACATCATCATCAAATTCAACAATAATTTGTCATAGCACTTATTGATGTACAAAATGAATCCCCACAAATGAAGTACAAAAGTTCAAGCACTTCTTGATTTTTCTTACTTAGCACTAAATCACGCCCAACAAAATAAAGTACAAAATGATCCTATAATAAGAAAAATCAACAATGCCCACAAAACAACTTGTCTTGCACATGGTTGCAACACAGTTTAGGGCTCGGGTGTTAGGGTTCTTCTGTATTACGATTAGAACAACACTTTTATGAACACATTTACATGAAATTAAAGTATTTCAATCAAAGAAAAATCGATTTTGAGAGAGGGTTTTTTCAACTGTTAAGAAATACAAGTGATTTTGGAGAAATATAAAATGGTCAGTTTGGTGTGTTTGGAGTTTGTGCGTGTTTGGTATTGCTTAAATTTTAAAGAGAGTGTTTGGGTTTGTGCAATGGTGGTAAATTCTCGAACTTCGCCACTGCTTTGGAGTTTCGCTCAAACTTGAGTGACCGTTTTGAAATTTCACTCAAACTTGAGTGACCATTATAGTAAACGCTCTAAAACGTTAATGACTAATGGAGTAAATTTTGAACTTTAGTTACCGTTTTGGAATATCGCTCAAACTTGAATGGCCATTTTAGAATTTCACTCAAACTTGAGTAACCGTTTGTAAAATTAATATTCAACATGGCCAACCAATTGACAAGGTAAATACCATATTCGCATTAAACGGTGCCACGTCAACTACGGGGGTCAATGGCATTAATAAATAATGGAGTAAATTCTGAACTTTAGTGACTGTTTTAAAATATCGCTCAAACTTGAGTGACCGTTTGTGAAATTAACCATTTAATAAAAAGTAAATTACTTTCATTTATAATCAATATTCAAATTTTTCATTTTTAAAATTAAATATTAACTTTGATATTAACTTTTTGAATTTTCCCAAACATACACTTATTCTTAAATTTATTTTTATTTTTAGAAAATCAAATGTACATAATATGATCGAGTTTATGTAATTATGTTGTTGACTAATAACTTTTCTTTTAAAAATTATTGTTTAGTTTCAATCCCTTCTCTTTCTTTCTTTTCCGATAGTCTTTAGTAGAGGAGTATCTCTAATGGTGTCCAGGTCCGCTTAAATTTTTGTTAACTATCTGAAGACCTCTTTCCATCTGCCACTTCATGACACGGCAAAAAAAAAAAAAAGAGCTTCGTTCGATTGGCCTTCTTACGCTGATGAATGCTTATTTTCTCTTCTCTGAGGTCTACAACAAATAAGTGGGAGAGACAAGATTTGAACCTAGTAGAAAAATTTCAATAGATTTATAATTTGTTGCTTTTGACCACTCAGCCACCATCCCCTTCCCCAACCGAGACCCCCATCAATAGGTTCTAATTCTAAGAAGGTTGGTGATGATAGTTAATTTTCTCCTCCTCCGAGCACGGCGACGACAGTGGTGGAGACGGTGGTGGTGCTTTTTCTCCGTGGCCACTCGGTGTGATAATCAATATATGATTAAAACATATATGCAGAATAACAATATGGAGTGTATGAGAATTGTGTCTTCTTTTTATCCGGGGAGTTGGCCTCTATTTATAGGGATGACTTATAGTTATTGATGATGGGGTGTCTCTTCATCTCCCTCATTTGATAACGGGTGTCCTTTCATCTCCCTCATTATTAAGAGTTAATGAGGGATGTTTCATTTTCCAGATAATTGTTGGTTGCTGTCATTCCATGGGTTGCCTACCTAGCTAACCTGACGACAGTTGGGTTGTTGCAGTCTATCTGTCAGAAGCGTACTCATGAGACCAACAAGGCGGGCAAGCTGGTGAGGCAGGAGAATCGTTGAGGCGGGCGTGCCACCATAGCTAAATAACATACATCAACTATCATTATTTATATCATCATAAGCCCCTCTACTTCCCATAGACCACTTTTCATAGACTATTGTCAATGGAAAGTAGAAAAAATCTACTGCACCTGCTATTCTTTAACTTTTTCAAACAGAAGCTCATCGCCTTGTTTTTCTGACAGATGCTCATTACCTTGTTTTTCGAACAGAGGCTCATCGTCTTGATTTTGAAACATAGGCTCATTACCTTGTTTTTCTGACATAGGCTCATCGCCTTATTTATCGGGGCGAGGCTCATCGCCTTGATTTTTAATCGAGGCTCATCGCCTTGATTTTTAATTAGAGGCTCATCGCCTTGATTTTTAAACATAGACTCATCACCTTGATTTTCGAGACGAGGCTCATCGCCTTGATTTTTAAAGAAAGGCTCATCGTCTTGATTTTTAAACATAGGCTCATCACTTTATTTTTCAATGGTGGCTATTACCTTGATTTTTAAATAGTGGCTATTGCCTTGATTTTTAAACATAGGCTCATCGTCTTATTTTTCCGACGAGGCTCATCGCCTTGATTTTCAGACAGAGGCTCATCGCCTTGATTTTCGAGATGAGGCTCATCGCCTTGTTTTTCAATGGTAGCTATCACCTTGATTTTTAAGTAGTGACTCTGCGCCTTGATTTTTAAATATAGGCTCATCGCCTTATTTCCAATGGTGGCTATCACCTTGATTTTTAAATAGTGGCTATTGCCTTGATTTTTAAATATAGGCTCATCGTCTTCATTTTTGGATAGAGGCTCATTGGTCTTGTTTTTTCGGATAGTAGCAGATTGACCTTGTTCCTGGCCTTATAAGCCCCTCTACTTTTCATATACTATCGTTAATGAAAAGTAGAAGTAATCTAACGCACTTGCTCATCTCAAATTTTTTTTTTTTTTTTTAATTTTTGGGCGATGTCTCCTCGCCTGGAATGAGGTCGCCCGCCTGAGTGAGCTCGCCTTAATTTTTATTTTATTTTTTTTAGGCGAGGTCTCCTCGCTTGGAATGAGGTTGCCCGCTTGAGTGAGCTCGCCTTAAATTTTTTTATTTATTTTTTTGTGTGGGCGAGGTCTCCTCGCTTAGAATGAGTCGCCCGCTTTGGGCGAGGTCGCTTTAATTTTTTTTTTTTTTTGTGGGCGAGGTCGCCCGCCTAAGTGAGCTCGTCTTAATTTTTTTTTTTTCGCTTGGCTCTCTAGCTCACCTGGTTGACTCACCCCGGCTTTGGCGAGGTCGCCTCGTCTTAGGTGAGCTTACCTCTATTATTTCGAGGTTCGGGCTCGCCCTGAATCTTCCTTTTGTTAAACTCATGTTCATTTCGATCTTTCATACTTTTGGTAATAAGATATGCTTCTTCAGCGTCCGTATACTTATCCCCTCTATTGAGTAACTCATGCATCGTATCCAGTGGATTTTTGGAGAGTGACATCTTGAAATGACGACTTCTAGTTCCACTCATCATGGCAGTGACCACAGCAGACATCTGCAGATCTTTGATTCCCAGCGTTGCTCTAGTGAACCAAGCAATAAAATCTTTCAGCAGTTCGCCCTTGCCCTGTGTCAATTGCATCAAACTGATAGCAGTTTTCTTAACACGTTTGCTACTAGCAAAGTGTGTAACAAAACTTTTGGAAAACTCGTCAAATGTATAGATCGATTTTGGGGGGAGGGTGGTTACCCAGTCCCTGGCGTCCTGCCTAAGCGTTGGCAGGAAAGCCCTGCACATAATTGCATCAGGGGTGACTTGTAACCTTATCAAGTCAACAAAAGACCTGAGGTGATCGACAGGATCAGAAGATCCGTCGTACTTCTCCATCTTTGGCTGTTTGAAATCTCGTGGCAAGGGACCCGCCATAACTTCTAAGGAAAAGGGTCTTCTTCTAACACTATGGATTGTTGCCTACTACTTTTATTGGACATAGCCTCGGCTATTTTGCGACCCATCATTTCTTCTAATCTCTGTTCCGAGCTTAACATCGGTGTCTCAACCAACAGAGGCGTGGGCATCCATGATGGTTGCTCCTGCAATATGGATTGGGCGGATGTCAATGAATAGAAATAGGATGCGGAAGGTGGAGCTAAAGAAACTAGAGCCTGCGGTGGGCTGCCGTTATAAGTGTTTCTATTGCTGGAAAGTTAGGAGTCTGGAGATGAGCCCCTGGCTGTGATGGCTCTATCGGTGGAGGGCTTAGACCCTAGGGTAGAGCCCCTGGTAGTGAAGATCCTACCGGCAGAGAGTTAGGACCTTGTGGTAGCTGAGAAATCGCAGCGTTCTGATCTTGGAGTAGAGCCGTTAAAACCACCACCTGAGCTTGCAGTGTTGCAAGTTGAGCGGCAGAGGCAAATTCTGGTTGCAAGTGATTAGTGGCGGCGTTGGACTCGGTGCCTACATCCCCAACAGAGACTGGTGGGCGCGGTTACATTCCTAGCTCTTCTTGTTCAAGCCATAACTTCTTGTACGGTTTCCCACAAACGGCGCCAAATGATGATAGTTAATTTTCTCCTCCTCCGAGCACGGCGGCGATAGTGGTGGAGACCTGCAAAAGGTGACATGACTTTTTTCCCCCGTGGCCACTCCGGTGTAATAATCAGTATATCATTAAAATATATATGTAGAATAACAATATGGAGTGTATGAGAATTGTATTTTCTTTTTTACCTGGGGGTTAGCCTCTATTTATAGGGATGGCCTATAGTTATTGATGATGAGTGTTCCTTCATCTCCCTCATTTGATAACGGGTGTCATTTTATCTCCCTCATTATTAGGAGTTAATGAGGGATGTTTCATCTTCCAGATAACTGTTGGTAACTGTCATTCCATGGGTTGTCTGCCTAACTAACCTGACGACAGTTGGGTTGTTGCAGTCTATCTGTCGGTGTGTACTCATGAGACCAACAAGACGGGCAAGGTGGTGAGGCGGGCGAGATCGTTGAAGCGGGCGTGCCACCATAGCTAAATAACATACATCAACTGTCATTATTTATATCATCAGTTGGCAACGCTCCAAACCATACAAAAAGTTTATTAATTTAATTGAAAAGAACTAAGACTTAATAAATAATATCTCGTATTCTTAAAATTTTAAGTGAGACATTACAAATAGAACAATTTTTTTGTAAAGTAAATAATAAAGATTAGTTTTATGAATGAGATTTTATAATTATGTGTTAACTAATATCTTTTCTTAGAAAATATTACCTTTTTACGAATAATATGTTGTCATCTTAAAATTTTAAATCAGCACATTACCATTAGAACCTTCTTTTAGTAAATGAATAGATTCTAGACCTTTTTTTTTTTTTCCCCCTTAAGCAAGTTTGGTCTTCCAATTTATAAGAACCTCTTGGGTGGAAAATGAGATCCATACTTACGTATGTTGATAACTAACAGTGGATTATTGAAAAATTTGGGGTAAATTTCATCCGCGGGCACTAAACTTTTAATGAAATTTTAATTTGGTCATTAAGATTTAATCTATCTTGATTGGATCATTCTCGTTTAATTTAATTTCAAATTTCACCACTCAATCATATTTGTCACCTATTATCCTCCAAACTGATGAAAATTCATTAATTAGTATCGTAACTAATGTTCCACATAGTCTCTATGTGACATTCTAAAACCCTTATATACTTACAGAAATGGTTTTAAATTAAATTATTAAAATGTATGTGTTTTTTGAACTCTTTTATGATGTCTAGTAGTAAATTGATATGCCATCTAGAAATTACGAGAGAAGATTTGTTGCATGTCAATAACCCAATTGCATGGAAGATCCATTGTAATAACACTCTCATTTAAGCAATTTTTATCGATTTTAGAGACGGTAGTGACAGAGTGGGGAAACTTGAAATTAAAATTGAAGTTTAGTGACTCAATTGAAACTAAATTGAAGTTTAATAACCAAACAGATACATATTAAAGTTCAGTGATCCAGTTGCAATTCACTAAAAGCTAGTGGCAGCGCGCGGATGAAATTTATCCAATTTTTTATTGTCAAACTAGACGTAATTTTACAAATGGTCACTAAAGTTGAAGTGCAATTCAAACTTGGTACTTCAAAGTATTTTTTTTGGCTAATTTAATCAATAAAGTTAAATAACATTATATAATTGATCACTCTATTAGCGACACCAGCTCCACATCCAACGCAGACAAATATACCGTTAAATTACGCAGATGGCGAGGCGAGCCTGCATTTTTAAGTTATGAAGTCCTTATGGCGCAGGTCGGAGGAGGGAGAAGCCCTCATGGGGGTTCGGAGGCAGCGTCCCCAAATTTTTTTCTTCTCAAACCACAGGTACTGTGCCCATTTTATGATAATCTAATTTTTTTATATATAAGTCATAATCTTTAAAAAACTTACAAAAAGTCATTGCAAAAAAATATTCAAGATCTAAAACTAACCAAACTCTTCTTATTCACGTTGCCTTCTATAAAATTATCCTCTAAAATAGGAAGATCCGATTTACAAATGAAATTAAATATTACTCAAGCTCAAAAGAAAAAAGAAAAAAAATCAATTGAACACGATATGTATTAACAAGCAAAGTGCATTTATTAATTTTGTATTATCATTTGAAGAATGGGTCAATCATTTATAATTTTGTATTATTAATTTTATTAGATCAATAAGTCTAAATGCCTTACATTAAATTGATATTAAGTGAATGAATCTAATTGACATCTATTAAATTGATATTATGTCAAAGTTAAATTGCATATTAAAAAATTTAAAAAAATTCCAAAAAGTTGGGGGGTCCTGGTCTCCCATGGAACCCCCAACTCCGTCTCTAATTATAGATCTTCAAAATAATACAACGAATTTTATGGGTTTGTCCATGTGTGCAGTCGTGCACAGTGCACTTGTCTACTAGACTTACTATTCTCAAATTGCCCTTTGGTGCTTAGCATATCAATGTAGATAATTGCACACTCATCATTACAAAAATGAAAAAAAAAAAATAAATAAATCAATCAATGTGTATAAATTGTATTTAACGAATTACATGTATCTAAAACACTACGAAATATGCATTATCTTACCCTTCACTTCAATTTTCTCAAGCGGTTGCAAATATTGAATGGATTGTATATATAATTCACTAATAATCAACCAAAGGAAAATGATCTCCTCCCCTGCCATCAACCAAATAGTGCAAAGTTGGTTATTCGAACAACACAAAGCAATTCAATCAACGTTCATGCTGCTTGCAACTACGACATAGGATCCATTGACAAGGGCGGACCATTTTACGGGCTCCACTGGACTTAAGCCGAGTCCAGGGTAAAGCTAGACCAAAAAGGTAGCCCAATTAATTTTGAAAAAATATATTACTAGCCTACCCATAGGCCATAATTTGATCTAGCCCCCACCAGGGCCACCACCCCCAATTAAAAAGTCATAAACCCACCATAGCTGATTTCTTTCTGACCAAACCCAAACCCGTATCCGATTTCTTCTTGTGGAGTGTGGATTGCGGTAAATCATCTTTTGATGTGTGTGTTCATGTAAGAGTATCTCCGATACAACAATATAAATTGTTGTATATGTGATAAATAAAATAGAATGAGAAGAATAAGACTTTCAATAATTGTGATTGAAAAATTGTATCCATGTGAATAAGAAATAGTGATAGACAAATTATAAAAAAAATTAAATAAAAGTTGATTAACACAAATTTCGATAGAAATAAATTATAAAAATTAAATAAAATAGACTTTACATACATTTCGATGAATATTAATTGTAAAAAAAAAAAAAGAGTATGTCTAGCACACCGTCCAAATGTGAACGGTATGCTAGAATCTTCCAATTTTTTTTTGTTATATAAATAATTTGAGATGATGTGGCACACTTTTTTTTGCAATTCACAATTGTATTAGAGATGCTCTAACCAGTCGTGTGAGTAATTTTTGTTTGTTTGAAATCTATCTATTTATTTCATATTATGTTGCTTGCATCGTGGTTATAGGGAAAATTAGGTGAAGAGATTCAAAAATGGAACTTTCCTTTAGTCGTTGGACCTAATTTTTTTTTTTCAACTTCATTTTTTAATTAGTAATGTGTTGTTTATGATCTATTGGCATGCCTGAGACTCAAAGGTGGCAAAACTCGCCAATCCAATGGACTAGTTCGTATAACTCGAATATTGAGTCGGATTGGAATTTACAATAGTTGGCTCGAATGAATTGGGCTTGTATTGGTCAGCCCGATTAGTCCACCAAATTTATTGGGCTTGGGCAGCTCTGGCCCGGTATTTTTATTTTTTTTGTTTTCTTTCATACTCCAGCCCAAAATAATGACAAGCCCAATATTAATAAGCTGAACAAAGTCCAAAATTGATAAATGGGAATATTACACACACTACATACCAATATTAAAATAATTTTAAATCTAACAACTTAACTTATTTATTCCAAAAATACTACATAATTAATATTATATTAATTAATAAAAAAATGAATAAAATCAAATAGACCAAGACCATGTGAATTCTCAAATTTGTTGATTGAGTCATTAATTATTTGCACAATAAGTCTTTCATCTTTATAATATCTCCACTTTAGTTCTCGCACTTTCTCTTTCATTTCAATTTCGTCCTTTTTATTTGCAATACAAGTCCTTTAACTTTTGAATTTTTTCAAGTTGGTCCCCATATTTATACTTTTATGTCGATTTAGTCATTTGTATCAATGTTTGATACAAATGTTACAAGTGATATTTTGTATCACTGAATATGTTACAGATTATATTATATTATTTTACACATCACATGTTACATGAATTGGTATTATGTATCACTGGTGTTACGTATGTTACAAATAATGAAATCATAAGTTTTATTTGTTAAATTTGGCATTGTGTTATGTTGACGTTGGAAAATGGTTTGTACTAATTCCAAGTCAACTTAAAGATAAGTATTGAGGTCGATTATGACCGTAGTAAGTGGCAGATAGGTAAGTATATGTAGGAAGACCGATTGTATGATCTTTGTAAGAGTGCTTTTATTAAGCGATTGAATGTCCCCACCGTTGGACATTTATGTCTCCTATTTATAGAAAAATATGTGATAATGATCTGTATTTAATGCCAAGCTAGGCATTAAATGCCTACAAGATATTTTCTTTATGAACATTTAATGTGAAGTGACATCTCTGTGATGGGCAGCTGATCTGACGTCTGACACGTGGGAAGACGTGCCATACTAGTGACGTGAGCTTAACCGTAAGACCTGGGTATGAGGTCCGACCTGGAGTAAGGCCCGCCTTAGGATAAGGTCCGACCTGGAGTAAGACCCGCTTGGGATGAGTCCGACCTGGAGTAAGGCCCGCCTTAGGATGAGATTCGACCTGGAGTAAGACCCGCTTGGGATGAAGTCCGACCTGGAGTAAGACCTAGATGAGGATGACATCCGACTTGCTCTTGTAGCACTGGTGAAAAATTACTTAGTTGATGTAACAAATCGAATTGGATATCAACAATTGCCCCCCCAAGGCCTGCTCTTGGACTTCAACTTGATCGTGGGTGGCATTCGGTTCTAAATTTGTTTTGATCTTCTTGACTTGATCGTGGGTGGCCTTCGGTTCCTGGGCCGTTTTGATCTGTTTCGTGTGTGCACACATAGCTGACATGATAGTACTGACTATAGGACCTGAGATATCGAGGTAGGATCTCTTGGACGATAGTGTCCTTCTTTATGGAGGTTAGGTTGGACCTCCATCGTGGAAGTTAGGTAGGACATGATATATCGAGGTAGGGCCTGAATGGATAGGACCTCCCTGATGAGTGAACTCCCCCTCCATAGAGGTTGTAGGTAGGAACTCCTTCGTGTGATTTGATATGACCTGAAGGGGTAGGACCTCATTCTTGTGATCCGGTAGGACTTGAAGGAGTAGGACCTAAGATATCGAAGTAGGACCTGATATTGAGGTAGGACCTCCTGGGCGAGGATGTCCCTCTTCGTAGAGGTTAGGTAGGACCTCCCTTTTGGAGTTGGGTAGGACCTGAGGTATCGAGGTAGGATCTGAGATATCGATGTAGGACCTGATATTGAGGTATGACCTCCTTCGTATTATTTGGTAGGACCTGAAGGGGTAGGACCTCCTTCTTGTGATTCGGTAGGACCTGAATAGGTAGGGCCTCCCGATGAGTGAACTCATTTTCCATAGAGCTTGGGTAGGACTGTTGTAAAGTAGGACCTCCTTCATGTGATTCGGTAGGACTTGAATGAGTAGGACCTTCCCGATGAAGGATCTTCCTCTCCATAGAGGTTGTAGGTAGGACCTGAATAGGTAGGACCTCCCTGATGAGTGAACTTATTTTCCACAGAGGTTGGGTAGGACCTGTTGTAAGTAGGACCTCCTTCATGTGATCCGGTAGGACTTGAATGAGTAGGACCTTCCTGATGAAGGATCTTCTTCTCCATAGAGGTTGTAGGTGGGACCTCCCGATGAGTGAACTCCTTTTCCACAGAGGTTGGGTAGGACCTGTTGTAAGTAGGACCTCCTTCATGTGATCCAGTAGGGACTGAATGAGTAGGACCTTCCCGATGAAGGATCTTGCTCTCCATAGAGGTTGTAGGTAGGACCTCTTTCTTGTGATTCGGTGGGACCCGAATAGGTGGGACCTCCGCTACGAGGCCGTAGAGGAACCGGAGAGAAAGGTGAAGAGCTTCTTTGAGAATGAGTCCGAGCTCCGGGCTTTAGCACACCAAGTGGAAGAAGAGAAGATGGAAAAGTCCGACTGGAGGCTTTATTTGAAAAGAGCCAAGCGGACCTCCGAGCTCAGCCTGAGAGAGGGTCGTGGATGAGCTAATTGCGACTGTTGCAAAGAAGCATCGGGACCGGGATGTCCAGCTTCTTGAAGGACGAGCTGGACGAGCTCAAGAAAAACTCTAAGTTCAATCCTCCTTCTTTTGGAGAAGAATGTCAGCCTGAAGGCCAGGACTGAGCTTGACCATTTTTAGCTTACATATCTGGATCAGGTTCTACCAGGAGATGAGGTCCGACCTGGATCAAGTCCCACCAGGAGATGAGGTTCGACCGGATCGAGTTCTACTAGGGATGAGATCCGGCTGGATCGTGCCCTCTCCGGGAGATGAGATCCGACCGGATTAGGGTCTACCGTGGATGAGATCCGACATAGATCAGGTTCTACCAGGAGATTAGGTCTGACCTGGATCAAGTCCCATCAAGAGATGAGGTCCGACCTAGATCAGGTTCCACCAGGGGATGAGGTCTGACCTGGATCAGGTTCCACCAGGGATGAGATCCTACCTGGTTACGAATGTACTTAGAATAAGGTCGACTTTAAGTTGCCTAGCGAGTGAAGAATTACTTAGTTGATATGAGGTCTGAACTGTGTGGGACATTCGTGTCTAGAGGTTGGTGACCTTGGTCACATCCTCAATTCGGACGTTGGCTTTTTGAGTTGATGTCAACAAAGACAAAGACTTACGCCCGATTGACATGGGTCCGAGCTGTGTGGGACCTTTGTGTCCAGAGGTTTGAGCCCTTGGTCACATCTTCAGTTTAGACATTGGTTAGATTCACTAACTTTGTAGCCATTCCAAAAGTGCGGGAATGGGAAGCCCTCCATGTTCTGGAGCTACTAAGACCCATTCTTCCCAATTTTGGGCTCCACTCTAAAGGCTAATGAGAAAGACGTCTCTCTTGTGCTAGAGCGGCAAGTTGTAAGATAAAACCAAAGTATATTCGGAAGTTCTTCTCGCCTGCACCATTGAGTTCATCCATTTGCATCTTGATTGTGTGTTTGATGATTTTCGACTCTTCACCGAACGACCTCAACCTTAGTCAATGGTTCTATTTCGCTCATTTGGTGAAGTAGTCGGCTTTGACTATGGCGAATTTGGTCCCAGATTTTCCGTGGGCTTTGGACCCATTAGATCAATCATCTATTTTGAAAGAAGCCATGGGCTGAGGACTAAGGTCAGCTCTTCTGGGAGAGATCTGGTGATGGGGGCAAACCTCTGGCACTTGTCGCATTTTTGGACAAACTCGATAGAGTCCTTATTTAGTGATGGCCAGAAGTATCCCCACCTCAAAGTTTTATGTGTTAGTGATTGCCTCCCAGCGTGATTGTCGCATACTCCTTTATGAACTTTGCTGAGGGCGTATTTGTGTTTTGTCTTCTCTTAAACATTTGAGTAGTAAAAGTGAAAAGCTTCTTTTCAATAGGATGTTGTCGATGATTTCCTGGCCTCCGCACTATCTGAGGACACCATACCATCTTTAAAAAATTGGACGATTCCGTCCATCCAGTTGGGATTGACTTGCTGCAGGTGAGCATGGGCTCAAGTTAAGTGATCGTTGGACTGTTGATCATTTTGATCAAGATGCTCTCTAGTTCTTCTTTTCTTTCACTGGTAGTGAGTCAAGCTATGGCGTCAGTGAGGCTATTTTGTGTCCTCGAAGTTTTCTTTTACTTAGCCTCCACTTCGGCTAGGCGTTGTTTAGCCCGGCGATCTTGTGTCTGGTTCTGGTCGGTGACCGCTGAGTTTTGAGATGCATCTAGAGGTGGCTTGATTCTTTTCAAGCCATTCGATAACGTGAGTTAGGTACTCCAATCTTTTGTAGGGCTACTTTCCTTACATGGGTACAGGCTGGAGCTGAGGTTTCTCTCGGATGTCTTCAGTGGAAGCCTGGTAGGAGATCAATATGTTGACTCCATTTTCTTCCGTGGTTGTGAGTTCTTGAGTCATGGTTATGACTCATGTTGTATGTGTTTTAGAGATGAAGTGTTTAGGTATGATGATCAAGAGTTGATCTTTTCGATGAATTTCTGGAATATGGAGAGCCTTTTTAGGGGGACCCCCTCCTTCTAGCGCCAAACTGTTGACGTTGGAAAATGGTTTGTACTAATTCCAAGCCAACTTAAAGATAAGTATTGAGGTTGGTTATGGTACCTAGTAAGTGGCGTATAGGTAAGTATATGTAGGAAGACCTGATTGTATGATCTTTGTAAGAGTGCTTTTATTAAGCAGTTGAATGTCCCCCTGTTGGACATTTATGTCTCCTATTTATAGGAAAATATGTGATGATGATCTGTATTTAATGCCAAGCTAGGCATTAAATGCCTACAAGATATTTTCTTTATGAACATTTAATGTGAGTGACATCTCTGTGATGGGCGGCTGATTTGACGTCTGACACGTGGGAAGACATGCCATACTAGTAACGTGAGCTTAACCGTAAGACCTGGGTATGAGGTCCGACCTGGAGTAAGGCCCGCCTTAGGATGAGGTCCGACCTGGAGTAAGACCCGCTTGGGATGAAGTCCGACCTGGAATAAGGCCCGCTTGGGATGAGGTCCGACACGGGTAAGGCCCGCTTAGGATAAAGTCCGACACAGGTAAGGCCCGCTTGGGATGAGGTCCGACACGAGTAAGACCCACTGGGATGACGTCCAGGCACAGGTAAGACCTAGATGAGGATGACATCCGACCGCTCTTGTAGCACATGGGTGAAGAATTACTTAGTTGATGTAACAGATCGAATTGGATATCAACATGTTACATATTTTTATCATACTTGATGTTACACAATATCAATAGATTTTTAGAGTCCAATGTGTATATTAATACTGAACTTGTTGAAGTTTAGAGTTAGTTTTGAGTTGTAATAGTTTTTTTGTAATAGTTTACGCTTTAAATGTATCATGATCCGTCTGGATGTTACAAATGATATTTTGTATCACTAAATATGTTATATATTATATTATGTCATTTTATACAGCACATGTTATATAAAATAATATTTTGTATCACTGATATTTTACATCTCAATTTGTAACACATATTGTTACAAAATATTATTTGTAACATTTGTATCAAACATTGATACACAATATCATTTGTAATATATATATATCAAATAGTGATATTATAAATGACTAAATTGATATAAAAGTATAAATATGGAGATCAATTTGTAAAAATCTAAAAGTTGAAAGACTTTTGTTGCAAATAAAATATGATTGAAATGAAAGAGGAAGTATATGGACTAAAGTGGAGATATTATAAAGATGAATGAGTTATCATGTAAATAATCAATGACTTAAGAAGCAAATTTAGGTCAAATTATATATATTTGATTTTAATTTATTATTTTATGGATTAATATAAATTTAGGAATGTAGTATTTTTAAAATAAAATTGTCAAGTTGTTGGTGATGGAATTATTTTTAAAAAGTGGCTTATTTATAAAAAAATCCCTTGATAAATTGAAACTAAATCTGATTCCAATTTCAATTGTGCTATTTTATCCGTTTCAATTTGATTCATAGATCCACTCCATTTCATCAAAACCAAGCACTTAGACCCAAAATTTGTTTACCCATATGGCAACTCTGTTTCTTTTCTTCCCCAACCGACGACTGCAAAGTTTGACGAAGGAATGTGGATTGTTTCGCCAACCGAATGCCAAATGCGACCAAACAAGAGGTATTTTTTATATTTTCTTGGTTTTTAAAAATTTGTGTAATGTTTATGTTGTTTTGTATTTTTTTTTGTGGATTCTTAATGTGTTCTTCTCACATAACTTTATTCAATTTCATTGGTAGCTTGTGTGTTTATGGAACAATCTTTAATCGTGTGAATCCCCATTTGTGTTGGAGGGAGTCGAGAATGCTGGGAAGAAATGTATGTCGATGCTTCAGATGCTCGACTAGTGGCTGAGCTAAAAGAACAACCAAAACTTTAATGAAGATGCTTTCAATCTCACTGAAATGATTGTTATTCAATACTAAATGAAACTTGGCTTATAAAGCCATTACAAATAACAGAAATGCAAGAATTCAGGCCCATATCTTTTACAGATCCTAAGATCGTGGTAATTAGCTAGAGAAATAGTCAAATACAAACAGAAATAAAACGAGCTCCTAAACTCTAGGAGTTATTGACTGACTTGGAAGAAGTCTACCAAACATTTGAAACATTCAAACGTTTCCAACATGAGCAGCACATTTGGGTTGCTACTCAAAATATTGGTGAAGTGTTCAATGCGGCAAATGGTGATAGCTACAAATGGAAGGAAATTTGGGGAGACATCGGCATAAAGTTGGGAGTGAATCGCGCATTATTGGCCATGAGTGACATGGGAGGATTATGGAAAAAGATAGTGATGAAGGAGGGGTTGGTTGAAACGGAATGGAGGATTTGGCTAATTGGGAATTCCTGGAAATTATTCAAATGCCCAGTCAAAATGTTGGAGAGTCAAGAAAAGACAAATTGTCTTGACTTTACGATAAAGTACCAAACATTGGATTCAATTAGGTATTGGATTGATATGATGGGACAAGATAAACTCTTCCCTTAGGACTTTCTATATATGTTCCTACATATGACAAATTTACAATTGCTTTTATTGGAACTACTTTGTATACTTAGAATTTGTCATGCATGTTTAATTGATGGGCTCAGATCAAGGGACAATACACAGGTGAGATTTCTCAGTTAGCTGTGTGTGTGTGTATATGAAATGTAGTGCACTCTTATTGAAGTTACTAATCAACTATTGGTTAAAAATCTCAATGTCTAATGTACTTTCAAAATTATTTTCAAATAATCGTTGACTTTAAAATTTTCCATCTTCTAATGCCAAAAAGAAAAAAAAAGTCACTCTGGGATGGCTCGAAGGCCTAGTCTTTCGGTGGTCAGCACAATCAGCTCACTTTGACTCCAATTTTTTTTCTTAAATCTATACAAACAAAAAAAAATTAAAAAATTAGAATTGTGGCTGGGCTGGCCCATGTAAAACCGGGCCAGGGCCAGCCCGGCTCGGTTTCATTTGTAGCCTGTCCCATTCCGGGCTGTGCCGCCTCTATCACTGAATGCATTTGATTCTATTTTAATTTTTAAGGCAATGATTTCAATTTCAGCGAACTGATTCGAGTAATTTATACTGCTTCATCATCTGTTCCTGTATTCATTATGCCGTTTGGATTGTTGGATTTACTTTTTAAACCCCAGATTTACAAGATTTCATCTCTTTTTTATTATATTTTTGTTCGAATGTCTGGGCAGATAATAAAGCTAAACGGTGAACTATGGATGTTTTAACAGTCACATTATTGCTGGGTTTATTGGGTCTGTTGATTATAATCTCTCAGCTATGGAAATTTGGTTAGTTTTCTTTTTTGTTTTTAATTGTGAATCTGTAAATTTGTTGAAATGCAATTAATTTCAGTAACTGGAACTTTGATGGTTAGAATAATTTAATTCTTTATAATGCAGATCATGGCGAAAAGGCGAAGTCTAATGTCACTACAAAGGTATTTCCTACTTCATAAAGATTTCAATGACTTTTAGCAAAAATTATATAATTACTTGATTTGAATCTGTGTTTCTTTTGATGTCTTCATGAATTATATGCGGAAATGTAGGATTTCTTGTCAAAAATTGTTTTACTATTCCGAAAAATGTATCACACTCTTCAGGAGTCGAAGACAGAGGGTTTACAGTATTTCTAAATGATAATTATTTGAGAAGAAAGCCTATACATGGACAGGTTTACATTCATGTCCATTTTCTATGGTTTGTTTTAGCTACTTTTCTCCGAAAAATTTCTTTAGAATATTTATGAGATGTTTAACAGCTGCTAGTGTGGCACAAGGCTTTTTCGAGTCGAGTATAACAAATTTTGACTACAAAGTTCTACCGTAATGACATGTTTGGTAAGGTGAATTATGCAATATCTAAAGTAGCTCATTACATATGTAGGGATCGGTTGAGTTTCAACTTTCAAAAGCACTCCCTTGCCCCCCAACCTTGCATTCTCTGTGAACTATTATTTAATTCGATCTAATACTGCGTACCAAACATGCATCAAATGATTAATATTCTCTATCTTTCACGATTGATCATTCAAACAATCAAAATCATTCAAGTCCTTAGGGCTTGATAAGAAACATGGAGGCTTTCAGAAAATGCTGGCTTTATTAAAAACTGTAAACATGGATGTGGCATTTCAAAGTTAGAATCTGCAACTGCTACTTCTACTTCTATGTGTAGACTAAGTTTTTGTTACATAAATCATTTATATCCTAATAGGGGGAGGAGGGTTTTCTTATATCCTCTGCCATCTGATGGAGTTGACGATAAGTTTTGTATGCTAGTTGTTTATCTATTAAATAGTTAAAAAAAAAGAAGATATGATGCTGCTACCTGTGAAATTTAGATAGAAACTATCACGAGTGGTGAGAGCAGCATTCTTGTTCAAACCAGTCACATTATGCATAAAATATCTTTGGACATACAGTCAAAGGAATGCAGTTTGGATTAAATGTTCAATCAAAAGATCATTAAGAACATATAAATGTCTCAAAAATTTGAAAACTCCAGATTTCACCTTTTCAATGTTGCATGAGAAAACTAAACCTTAACAATTAAGAATAGTTTTACTGGCTAATAAAAGCCCTTGCTGTGAAATATATTCCAGGCATTATTACGATTACTGTTTTTGTTTTTATGTATCAAGATTTTGCCTTTGTCAAACTATAGCTATTCAATTAAATTCGAGTCCAATCACTGACCTTTTTGAGATGGATGGTTTCTCAGTAAGCTGTGTCAAATTTCAAGGGCAGTTAATGTTCTCGCATCACTTTCCAACTTTGTTTCTGATTCTTCTATTGATTAGTATTCTCTTTCTGATTAGACAGCAAAAGCACACACCAAAGCTGAAGTTTCATCCCATAACAAGAGGAATGACTGTTGGATCATAATTAAAGACAAGGTTTCTCTACGTTCCAATTTTTAACAATATTTTTTTATATGAAAAACTAAGATTAGTACGTGATTTCACCTTTTTGATTGCTTTTTTTGTTGACTTGCTAAGGACATTCCCGTTTTAAAACTACCATAGGTTTATGATGTTACCTCTTATGTCGAAGAACACCCTGGTGGTGATGCCATCCTAGCACATGCTGGTGATGATTCAACTAAAGGTTTCTATGGGTAGGTCTTTATACTGATTTCCTTGGTACAGTTTTCTGGGAGTTACATGCTTGCTATAAGAATCATATTACGGCATCAAACTTTTCAAATTCTTGTTTCTAATCATGGGTTGAACATACTAGTGGTGACCAAACTTTTAGTGAAATATAATGTTGATCAGTAAACTTCATTTTTTGTTCATTAATTATAGTTCGAGTTCAGTGTAACTGGAAACAAAATGAAGTTAGGAGACCAACATGACATTTTGCTAAAGTATAGTTTTGTTTAATCTAGCTAACAATTGACTGTATCTCTGTCATCACAGGCCACAACATGCTACCCGGGTGTTCGACATGATCGAGGACTTTTACATTGGAGAATTGGAAAAGTAAATTGATTTTATTTATTGTGTTGTATGGTAACTGCATTTGTACTCTAGCAAGCATGTAATACTTGGGGGCTTATCTGCACACTGTAAACCAAAAGATAAGTGTCAGTACAAATGTGATCCCATTCTACATTTTTCATTTTCATTTTTTTTTTTATTTCTGATCCATTATCTGCGTTGCTGCATGTAGATGAAGAACTTGGGAAGGGATGTATCACATGGAAGCATATAGCATTTTTTTCACCTTTGATTTTCACTGTGTGATAATCTACTCTTCAGTCACCAATTTTCCTTCAAAAATAGTCCCAGATGTTTGTGTTGTAAATCAGCTCATCTAAAAGAAAGCCTATGTTAGAGACGGAACATGTTTACTATATATTTAAATTTAGTCTTCAATTTTTTTTTGTAAAGTCTGACACGCACGCTTTTGACGCACACCTCTTTGGTGATGAAACTTGGCCTCAAGACTCAAAATTATCTTACTTAAAAGATTTAGCTATTACATAACACATACAAATGTCTCTTGAAAGCATCTAGTGTCTACTGTCTACTCCGTTCATCTTATAGACATTTTGTCCTCACACAACAGTTGACATAAATAATATTTGGTCAAATAAATGTTATATAGAACATCTTTTATAAAGTTTAAAATCTTCCTATGACACTAATTCATTCCATCCAACCCTGTCTAATCCTACGTGTTGCATCGTCTTCACGTTCACCTTTAGTAATCAAGCCTAGATACTTTAAACTCTCTCTCTCTCTTGAATGGTATAACACTTTATTAGTATCTCCCTACACCCTCCAAATTGTATTGAGAGCTACCAATGGGACAAACCATAATGTCTAAAGATTTTTTTGGAGAGAAGATGGACCTAATCGTAACTTGCAAACATAATGATTCCATTCATCATAAAAATCTAACGGGCCTACACTTATTCATCGCATAAATAACTCCCATGAGCTACCATGTCAATTTACATTCCTACTAAACATGATTATAAAAGAAAAATAAGACAATATCGATGAGTCGAAATATAAAACACACACAACATTAATTTAATTCCAATCGACATCAACCAACTAATTTCTAGCTTTTGTGGTACTTTGAAAATGTTAGGCATATGTTTAGTATGACGATTATGTACTATCGGGCCGAGCTAAAACTAAACAACTGGACTGGCCGAGGAAGGGGTACCCTCTCACGAGGGTTCTGCCTCCCCAACCCCTGCCTAATCCTACGTGTTGCATCGTCTTCATGTTCACCTTTAGTAATCAAGCCTAGATACTTTAAACTCTCTCTCTCTTTTGAATGGTATAACACTTTATTAGTATCTCCCTACACTCTCCAAATTGTATTGAGAGCTACCAATGGGACAAACCATAATGTCTAAAGATTTTTTGGAGAAAGAATCGTAACTTGCAAACATAATGATTCCATTCATCATAAAAATCTAACGGGCCTACACTTATTCATCGCATAAATAACTCCCATGAGCTACCATGTCAATTTACATTCCTACTAAACATGATTATAAAAGAAAAATAAGACAATATCGATGAGTCGAAATATAAAACACACACAACATTAATTTAATTCCAGTCGACATCAACCAACTAATTTCTAGCTTTTGTGGTACTGAAAAATGTTAGGCATATGTTTAGTATGACGATTATGTACTATCAGGGCCAGAGCTAAGACTAAACAACGGACTGGGCTGGAGGAAGGGGGTACCCTCTCACGAGGGTTCTGCCCCCACCCCCAACCCCAAACTACAATTACTTAGCTCTTTTTTATTCAAGAAATCATTACACAAAAATATTCAAGATAAAAAACTAGTTAAAGAAAGTTGTGTCCGATATTTTTTACAGTTGCAAATTCTTCTATAATAAAATCTATATTTATTTTATTAACAAGGTTTTCTCAATAAAAATTGTTATGTAGTCGATGCACAAAAAAATTGTTTTATAATATAATCTATATCTATTTTATCTAAAAATAAGCTATGTAATCGATGCACAAAATATTTAAACCATTTAATATTGTTATATATAATTATATTATAATTCTATATTTAATGAAACGACGTACAAATAAGTCATATACAAAAGGATAATATTATAACCAAATATTCTGAATTTATATTAGTTTTAATCCAAAATTTGATCGTTGGATTTTTAAAATTAGAATAAACAAATTGAAGCCACTGGACACTCATTAATACCAACAATAATGTGACATGACATTTGTCTCAATTTCCAATTTATTCTTAGCCATAAAAAATTTCATCAATTGTTTTCTCTCAACAAAGGGCATTTATGCCATTAAGGAAAACAAATAATGATGTCATTGGGGACAGAAGTGCCGATTGCAGAATTTTTTATATAATATTGAGCCTACGTGGTGCAAGAAAACGTGGAATGAGTTTGATGGAATCATATCTAGATGGATGAAGTGTTTGGAAAAATTTTCTAAGGCAGTGACTTTATGTTCAAGTGCATGTTCGAAAATACTAGTTAACGTGAACAACATTTACGCAGAATTTGGAATTTTGAGTTTTAATATTTTTCTTAGAATATTTAGTATCAAAACGTAATAATATTGCGGTTGTCATATTATGATTTCTTAGTATATTTGTGTTTCAAATAAGCTAGACTATAAGAAATCCAAATTTATTGGATCTTCGTTATTGACTCACCAATTAATTTAAAGATTATCTAAGATTATCATTATACTGATTTATAGGGATTTCTTTAACTCAATTTTGAATGACTTTTAAAAATTCACATAAATTTAAGTGTTCCAACTTAGATTTCAATAGATTCTATTGTAATTTATGCTATCATCAATTCGAATTTAAATAGATTCTTTAGAAATCTATGTATCTTTCATTAATTAAAAGATTTTAGTAGATTTTAATGAATTTCGAGCTATGAATACAAATATCAAATTCTTTTAGAATTCTAACATGACCTCTTAAAATTGCAATCCACATCTTCTTTGTCAACCCTTTCCTCTATTTGTGCTACATATTTTTGTATTAAATTGTTGTTCTTAATTTTCAATTTACTCATATGTATTAACACGAGAATTTATTGAATTGTTTGATTTTTATTTTAATAATAGGATTTTATTTTGTTTTATTTTTTATAATTATTAAACATCGTCTATGGAATTTTATTTTTTATGCTCCATGGCCATTTATTAAACCAAACAATTAAGTTGGATAATATAAAAAACATATTGGTAAATTTTAATTAGATTATTAGTCTAATAAAAAGTTGACAAGTAAAATTACAAATTACTATTTTTAACAAAAGAGAACACAAATCTATGATAATCTATTAAAATCTATGATATAGAATTCTTTTGAAAATTTTCAATTACGTGGAATTCTATTCAAATTAATGAAATATATAAAAATTTATAAATATTAATAAATTATTTAAAATCGGAGTTGAGGAAAGGACATTTTACGCTAGAAATGGTGGAGGTGTGGTGAAAATGCCAAAATTTAAAAAGTATAGATGATTTACACAATAACTTCAAAAGATTTGAACGATTTGTGCTAATTACCCTTTTTAGAATCTAAACTTTGTGAAACTCGTTTTTTTTCTTTTATTTATTTGAATTCTGATGTGATTAAACTAAAAGAGGAAAAACGTGTTTATCCTGAAAAAATGTGAGCACGCAGCAACATCTGAAAGTTCAATGAGTGATCGAAAACGTGATTAAAAGTTCAATAATTATTAAAACATATAACTTTGGAATTAACTTCAAATGTGTGCTCTGTGTGCATTCGTTAGTCACTTGCAAATTTATGTACATTGACAAGTTATTAATCGCGACAAGTAATTAACAAAATATAATTTTCTAAAATTCAATAAACACGCAACAATATTTGGAAATTCAACATAAAGTGGTGATTAAAAATTGAGCGAGTATTGAAAAATTTAGTTCATATTCTCTTTACTTGTTTCAGGTCGTTTTCAATTTTCAGTTTTTAAACAAAGTGAAAACGTGTTTACTTAGCTATTTTCAAAAATGTATTTTCTAAAACACCCAAAAAATTTAAATAGAAATTTTGTGTACAAAACAAAATCCAAACCCAAAACACGAAAACAAGTACGTGACTTATGCTCAACTTTCAATGTTATGCATTTTGGTCCTTTTTATTCCAAACTTCTTTAACATTTATCCCAAAACTTTCAAGCACTTCAACATTGGTCCCCAAACCTCGTTAGTCTTCCGATTTTGGTCCTTCTCAAGCTTTAGAAGTGCAGAAATCAATCCTCAAACTTTTGTAAGTTAAATTCCACTTTAGAAATTTGTGAAATTCCTCCAATAACTTTCTTAGTGGTTCTTATCACTCCCGTGCCATCAAGCAAATCTTCAAATGCTTACGATCAACTCCAATCAAGCTCCAATTCTCCATTTTTTGTTCTATTAACCTTCATTTTTTTTCCTACAATGACAATATTTATACGAAATTAAATAGAAATCTGTTCAAATCACAATTAAACATTAAGTTTATAAGCTAGGATAAGCGTATAAAACACATTCATCATGTTTCCATTGAATTTTTGATGTAATATCATTTACCATAAACAATTACATGTTCTCATTCTAATTGAGTTTGTCTTTAATATTTGCTTATATATTTTCTAATTTTGCCAAATTTAATTTAAGTTTTGTTTTTTGTAACTGGAAAAAAATATTTCAAGATTTACCAACTTTAAAATTTATATGTTATTTAATATTATATTACTCCATCCGTCCCAAATATATAGGCCCTATTTTTTTTCACACGGATTAAAACGGTATGGGAAAAATAAAAAATACAAATACTTTTTCTATCTTACCCTTATTTAATAAATTTTATTTGTAAAAATAATGTTAATGAAAAATTTATTACTACATGAAAACTAACAACCAAATACCCACTGCCATTGATTTTAACTCCCATTGGAAACTGACAATACATGCATAAACCACAATTTCAGATGCCAAAGACCAATCTTTGCAAATTTTTAAATTAGTTTTGCCAAAAAATTTTGAAATCATTTTTTGGCCAAATTTGAAATCTTTTCAAACTCAAAATGAACATTATAAATAGGGATTATGTATTTTGTTTCAGAAAGAAAACTATAAACAGAAAGAAGAAAAATGGGTAGTCGATCACGATTTTCTTTCATTGATTTGAATGCCTTACACGAAAATAATTATTCGCCGGTTGAAACCGGGTCCCATTTGTCATGAAATTCGTATATTGATTTGAATCAATTTCCGGATGAAGATGCCGATGAAGATTTTATTTGCAATACCAACGTTGAATCTAGCAATATGAATCATCCACCAAACAAGAAGAAAATTTTGAGTATTGACAAAAAACGAGCCGTTTTTGAAATGTTAGTCAAAGAACAACAAGATGGAAGGCTAGCAAAAGGAGTAAGATCGAAAGTTGCCACTTTATTTTCTATATCCAACAGATCGGTTTCTAGAATTTGGCATGAAGGAAAATCCTTTAGTACTACAAATAGTGATTTGCGATTCTCTTCAAAGCTACTCAATTGAAGACACCGACACGTAATTGGAATATGTTTTGAACAAATGAAGGATGTGGCGACCTCAAAATTCTGCCTAAACTTTTTTTTTTTTTTTTATTATTACTTGGTGAGGGTACTTGGTACCCATATTTGAGGGTATTGATACCCTTTTACTGTGAAAGCGCCTTCTACTTCTGGTTTGATTAAAAACCGATTTAAAACATGTTTTCTTTATTTTCTTTTGAGGAGAGTAGTTAGAAACTAATCTTAGACAGATTTGGAGATCTCCCTTTCTCATTTTGCTTGGTTTGCTTTATTCTTTGTTAAGTAAAAACATGTATACTTGATGAAATAAAGAACCATAAGGTAAAAGTATGATAATTTAAATATAGCGGAAGTTCATATGAATCTGGTCTTTTAGTTCATTTCACCTTTAATGGTATGAGTTACCACAAAATATGGGCCCAAGTAAGTAAAAGAAGTACCTCACTTACATTTTGGTTTCAAAAATGGCTCATGACAAATCATTACGTCTCATGAACACACCGAAAGCTTGAGCCCGTTGATAAGTACTACTAAATACTTTAAGAAAGAGGTGATATGATAAAGACAATGCTAATCAAAATATTACACTTCATAATAACGAGTAGTAAAATACTCCATAGTCCAAAAATCATATACGCCCACTCAAAGGTAGGTGGTTTCATGCTTTTGCAATCCGGGTTGAAGAGGATTGGAGGACCATATCTCAATCTTTGTGATCAAATGGTATTCATGTTCATCGAAGGCCACTTCCACCCGTTGCCCCTTGACTTCATACATGTCTCGATCCATTTCCTACAAGAGTCATAAAACGACTATGAATGGTGACATTCAATGAGTAAAAATATGGTGCTTGTGTGATATTGCACATAATATATCTTTTATCTTTCTTAGGGCCCTTCCCACAAACAATACTTGTACACCGAGCGCTCAAATAAACATTCTTTGTGCATAAGCACACGGCCAAACATTCTTAGGACCTTCATTGTCCTTCTATGGGCTACTTTTGCCCTTGGCCGTAGTTGATCAACTCATGGAACCCTTACCGTCCCAATATAGGCTACTTTTGCCTTTGGCCGTAATTCAATCGGACCTCAAGTCCTCATGTGGGTCGCTCTAACCCTTGGCCAAAAGTTGAATCAACTCTTTTCTTGGGACCCTTACCATCCCCTATGGGCCACTTTTGCCCGTGGTGTACAAATAAGTTTGGAGAAAATCTTTATGTGTTCAAACATACTTCATCTTTGTTTACATATAATTTTTGCCTTCTCAAGTTGAGCATAAATGGCACAAGATAGCTTTCTCATTCTTGTTCTTCATTCTTGTTGCATAAAATAGTCAATAAGCTCAAGATACTCACAATCATATCATGTAACTCATCAAAATAGTTCATCAAGAGCACATGGAATATACACACATAGATGTATATAATTATCATTTTGCATATAAGTCATATACATAATTTTACTCACAACTTGGCGTTATCCTTGATCCACCTGAAAAGGGAAAGGTTCTAAACATTATGATCTTATGTTAAATGTCATTTAAATCTGGAAATGGAGAGTATTATCACGAAACGCCTTCAGTATTTACAGTGCAGAGGGTATCGATACCCTATCGTAGAACCGTGATATAGGGTATCAATACCTTTCGAGCGAAGACCGATGAAATCATTTTATTTAGAAACTAAGTTCTCTGCCCAAAGAAACTAACTTTCTACACCATGAAATTTGAGTTTCTTGGTCCCTTTAAACTATTGCCCATAATGGGGCTTTGGTGCTTGGGTTGGAAGTTCTTCTATTGAATTAGAAAACCTCCATCCTTGCTTTCTTGATATACCACACTCACCTCCTATTTCTGGTGTCTTTCTCCTAATCGAGGGCTACTTTCTCCTTGCTAACTGTTAGAAAACGTGAGGGAGAGATGAGGGAGGGTTATGGGGGTTAGAGAGAAGGAAATGTGCAAGAAGTGGCTTGGGTTTAGGGGGTATTTATAGGGGAAAATAAATCTTTTCCTCATGATTGCATATCTCCTCATGGTGACACATGTAAAGTTGGGGAGATTTGTTGAAGATTTTCTGTTGGCCTTCATAAATTCATTTCCCCAACTACTCACATTTAAGAAGGTACTAGGGGTAGCCTATAGGGTAAAATGCAAAAACTCCAATTAGGCAAATTTCCGGACCTGTTTTTGAGTCGATTTTGAAGGTCGAAACGTGCTCATCTTTCGGCGTTCCTTATACCGCTTCGAAGATCTCATGGGGATCTTCACAACAAACTTTGAATCGTGAAAACAGATCATCACAATGATCACAAACATCGTCCCAAAATGGTCGTCAGAACTAAATTTTACGAATTCCAGTTTCCAATTTCTGGAAGGTTTTTGACAAAAATATTCGGGGCTGATTCCTGAATCGAACCTAGGTGTATTTGATACCATTTTAAAGATCTCATTGCGTGCCATAACGCACTTTGAATCGAAGAAAATGGACCAACACAGAGGTTAAAACATCACTCTAAAGATGGCTGCCCGAACACGCTTTTGCTGAAATTTTTGGCTGATTCCTAGATATCTAACATCTTAGAACGTTTTGACATAATTTTTCGGGCTGTTTTCATAGTCGAAAATATGCATATTTGGTACCATTCCGAAGGTCTCGCTATGCATGCCATAACGCCATAAGTTTTACAGTAATCCGACCAATACATAAATCATACGATGGCTCCAAAGTTGGCTAGTTAACTTTAAATCAAAAAGCTCAAAACTTTGGTTTCTCTCTTTTTGGGTCTCTTACCCAACTTTTTCACTTTTAACCAAACAAGCCTTAATAAAAGCCCATAAATCTTAAATAAATTCATCTTAGCCCTTTTATAAAACATTAAATCCGATTTTTCTCCTTTTTAATAATCGGACTTAAATAAACTTCTAAGTGCTAAGACCTTTGGAGAAAAATATCGGAACAATTCAATTAAATTCCTTGCTTTATTTTCTTTTTCATATTTAAAATAAAACACGAATTTTCGGTCGTTACAAAGGATATCCTTTACGTCGTCGAACAAATATAAGATAATTGTCAAATGCATTGAATATGTCAAAATCGGGTTGTGCATGTGAGAATCAAAAAAGAAATATTTGACCACATTCAAATCCGATAAAACCATACTTGTTGGACGACAACAAAAAAGCGAGATTGGAGTTTTGCTTATCAATGATAGTCGAAGGTACAATTGCATCTAGACCTAATTTTATCAACATGCACAATCGAATTCACATTGACGTAAAATGGTTTTATATGTCTAAGACATCGAACAAGTACTATCTCCACCCGGATGAATCCGACCCCTTACGAACATGCAAGAGTAAAAGATTTATTACGAAGATAATGTTTCTTGTTGCCGTTGCTCGTCACGATTTGATGCTATTACAAATGAAGAATTCGATGGGAAAATTAGAATATGACCATTTGTGTCTCAGAAGCCACCAAGTAGAGTAGTAAAAATCGTGTTGCCGGACTTTATAAACAAAACATATTGCATCGATAACTAAAGACGTCATTCGATCATGAATCGTTCAAAATTTGCTGCCTTCAATCGAAGAGAAATGGCCATCTTCCAGTTCGAGAACCATCTTCATTCAACAAGACAATGCAAAACTACATTTGGATATTGACGATGTCGAATTTCTAGAAGCAACGAGGCATAATGGATTTGATATTCGTTTATGTTTTCAGCCTCCGAATAGTCCCAATATGAATGTCTTAGATCTTGGTTTTTTTAGAGCTATTGATTCACTTCAACATCAAGAATCTCCATCTACAATTGAAGAATTTGTATTAGCAGTGAAGCATGCTTTTAGCAAATTTCCAGCCAAAGATTTGAACAAGGTCTTTTTAACATTGCAATCATGCATGGTTGAGGCAATGAAAGATTTGGGGGGTAACAACTACAAAATTCCACATATGAACAAACAAAATTTGATTAGAGACAGTAGACTATCAGATTGTATTGAGTTTGATAGGGAAGTCGTAGACGTTGCAAAGACAGCTCTTACTTCGGGTTAACATGATTAAGCGATGTCGAAAAACAATTATTTTGATCCATTGTAATCAATGCTTTTCATCCAGTATTCTTGAATGATGATTTTGATGTGTTATTTGATGTTCATATCTAATTGTTAAATCTTGTATATATTAATTTGCTACACCATGTGCTTAATTGTTAAATCTGTACCTTTATAGTCTCCACCCAACCCATGATATGCTACCACTGTGGATGATTTGGCAATCAGTGTTGCAATCCAATGCCACCGTGGCCCGTAAGAAAATTTAGGTAGTAATTTTTTAAAAAAAATTTATAGCTCGCCCAAATTTTGAAAATAGCCCACTACCCACCCTATTTAATTATAATCTACTCCCAACCTATTTTCTTAAATGGGCTAAATTTAAACTTAAATTTTTTACTCATTAAAACTCATCATATCAGACCCAACCTAACCCACATACATGAACCAATTTCTAAACCCCCATTATCTATTAATTAATTTAAATCCATCCCAACCCAAAAGACCAAACACCATTGCCTTCATTCCAAAGCACTTAATCACGTTCAATAAGGTTTTCTTGTGCATTTGAGAAATTATTTTAAATTTTAATAAGTAGAAAAAGTAAAAAGTTGCTTATTATTGGGAATTAGCCTTTAGCCTCCATGCTATTGTCCAATTAGTGCAAGCTCTGGACTTCTAAAGTTTTAAACAAGGAACAGAAGAATGAATCGTTCATCTGAAATTAAAAGCATCTCCCTGTTTCCCTCATTGCATTGTTAGGTACACAAGTGCCTTCTTTTTCGTTCTTTTAGTGTTTTATCCATTTTTACATATTACTTCTTGTACAATGTAAGTCCTCCTCCTTTTTCCATAGCGGGTACAACCAAAACATGAGCTTTTTGGTACTGCACTTGGAGGATAGTACATCATGAGATGTAGAAAGATTTAGCATTCATATTTGTTAATAAAGGAACAGCTGGTTAGAAGGTAAAGGCAATTTGATTGCTTGTTTGTATTGAGTTCTATTTTGGTACTTATATGATTTATGCACGTTGTGGGCTTGATACTATCTTAATTATGATTGGTCATTTCTTGAATGAGACACAAAAATAATTTTGATTGCTTATTATTTTTTATTGTAATAGCACCGAACCAGACGTTTGGATTTAATAAAGGTTATTTTTGGCTTATTTTTGTTGTTATAGACTTTTCATCTATTATATTTTTGGATTATTTTTATTATTAATTGAATTGGGTTGAATTGTTTATTGTTGGATTATTGAATTATTTCAATTCGTGTTTGTAGAGTAAAAATGAAACATCATCAACATTACAAGAAAGAAATGAAAACGTTGTTTTCCTTCTTTAAAAATAGATAATCTACTACCAAGAAAATTCTATTGAGATTGATGAATATACTTCAATCCTTGACGTCCAACTTTCTCCAAATTCATCTCTTGAAATCGAGCATCTTTTATCTTCACAACTTGACTTGCAACCATCTATTATAAATAAGTTTTATGTTGTTAAAACTTGATGAACACAACTGCAGTACATAATGTCGTAATTAGGTTCTTTTTTGTTATATATATTAAAAAAAAATTGACTTAACTTATTTTAAATTTCAGCTCGGTCCAATATGATTTTCTAAATCCGCCCCTGACTACCACTGCACACATGGCACAACCTAGAAGAAATACTAGGATGGAAATGATGTCGTTGAATTTGTATCTCAAAAATTAAAGACTGTAGAAAGAGAAAAGAAAGAGCAAAAGAACTTAAAGGCATTGACATAAGCAACATCATATCAAGTTCACGCAAGAGGTAAATCCATATGGCTTTATAGCACGTGGAATTGAGTCTAACCACAAGCAGAATTCAACATGTAATAAGTAGTGATCAATTCAAATAGTAATTCAAAAGGGATTGCCGTTAGATAAAAACAACTAAGAAAAATACGTACAAAAAAATAAAAATCCATCTTCGAAGTTTATTTCAAGCACCGAATAACTGAAAAACAATTGTCGCAAATCTTCAAAATTATTTTTTAGGAGGAGAAGCATCAAACTACTCATAATATTTCGGTAGATATATTTTTATCATTTGGAATACTACACGTTGATACTCTTGACAAGCGGAAATATAGCTATCTTCTTTCGTGAACATTCAAATCAAGCCACTTTTCTTCGAATCAAATTCACTCCTATAAAATTGCTTACAATTGTTTTCTATAGATTTGGGGGAGGTTGAACAATTTTCAGATTTTATACTCATGACTTGTTCATTCAATTAAGAGAGACGGAAACACAAAATGGAAAAAAGTGGAAGTTTATAGAACCCCATCATCTGTTGTAGCTTTCATATGGAGAACGTCAATTTTTTTATTGTTTTAATTTTTTCAAAAGACGTGGAAATGCCATTAATTTAATTGGTAATATAAATAATTTAAAATATCAATATTAAATGGTACTATAAATTAGATATATCTATACAAATTAAATAAAGTTAGAATAGTAAAAGAACAAAATTTTTTCTATTCAATATAAAAAGAGGCGTATATATATATGAGACATCCAAAAAAGAAAAAAGAGACTATATATTTGGGATGGTGGAAGTAGTATTAAACTATTAAATTTTTTTGAATAATCAAATTTTTTGAATAAAATATTATAAAAAAAATTCTTAAAATTTCAAAGTAAACATGTTTTTTAATTTTCTTTTGTAAAAAATAATTTTCCATAATGATAAAAAGAATATATTTTCAGCAATCTCAAAATAGATTTAAAAATAAATTAAAAAACTCAGAGCTCTTATTAACCTCCGATAAAACCTATATGTGGTTCAACACGACCACGTTAGTAACTGACTCAGGTATGAAAATTATGAGAAATGATCTATTCGGGTAGTGGATAGTGGATACGTGTTCAATCGTCATTGAACAATGAAAAAGTACTTATCCAATGGTGATCCAACGGTGATCGAACACGTGTTCGTGAGGCGTTCATAACTACTGCCACGGGAGTTTATCATTTCTCTGAAAATTACCATCCCCATCCCCGTCCCCATCCCCCATCCCCCGCTCTGGCGGCCACAACTCGTCCTTCTCCACCGGCCCCCAAAATTTTCGTAGCTTTTCAAATTCAAGATATCCCAAATTTGCTCTTGATTGGACGTTTGGAGTGCTTAATTATTCCGTTCGTTCATCTCAAAAACCTTGTGCAACAAACAATAGAGACCCAAAAGATCCCCTTTCCCGTTCTGTTTCTTTTTTCATTTTACTTAGGTGCCCTTTTCTTGGGTTATTTTCAGGTTCGTGATTTTCACGAGATGAATAACGTTGGGAATCTCCTCGTGACGGCCCTCCCTGTGGTTAGTGTTTTCTCCTTTCTTACTATTTTAATTGATCCGTTTTTATTCCTTGTAAAGTTTGGTTGCTGAGAAATGGCTATAAAAGAAAGTGTTGCAATTTACTAACTTTAAGAGGTTCAGTTCAGTAAAAATGGAAAGATGATTACACTTTGGGATACCCAACGCAATACCAATTTCCTTATTTGATTTGAATTGAACCAAGCAGTAATGCAGAAATATTTGATTTCACTGTATTATCATCTTCTAGTTCTATAAACGTTACAGTGTTGTTTTGCAGCCAAGACACTAAAATGTGAAGCATATAAAGCTTGAGTTTGCCTGTGATGTCGAAGACAAGCATTTTAAAATCGTCAAAAAGCGAGGTACTATTGTTTTGCTTTTACTGAGAGGAGATGTGAACATATGCAACACAGACACTGACTGGGCCACTTGAAGCCATATATCAATGTTTGATTAAGTTTATGTCCGCTTCTACATTTAATTATCGTAACATGTTCAAGTTTTATGGTCTTTTGATAGATCGGGATTGGGATAGGGATAGCGTCCTCAAAGTTTTTCCTTCCAAAATAATCTCAGTAGCAAACTATAATCTAATAATTCTGTAATTTGAATTTGTTGCAAAGAAAGGTTTATAAAGTAGGCTCGTCACAAGTTCTTCTAAATAGATATGGAACTTCCAATTCTACTACTACTACATTTCACTCTTAGCGTGAATAAGCTTTACAATTTGAAATTTTAGAGGTGGATCAATTGTTAAAAGTTGCTGAACCTTTTGCATTTAGTAATTGGATTCAGTGATAAAAAATTGGGAAGAAGGAAGACATCTGAATTAAGATTGAACACTAACTTATGGATGGCTCATGGATTTAAAAATATCTTATATGCAAGTTGAATATGTAAACTATATTATTTTAAAAACTTGAACTGGAATCCAAAGATACATATTATTGAGGGGTTTTATATCTTGATCAATAATAACTTGAATGGAACTTCAAGGGGAATACTGTCTCCAGGACTATGGTTTCATCAAGATCCTAACAATGTACGGGTCTGTTTAAGATTTCTTGCAACAATTGGCTTAAGTTCACTGTTTTGAAAGTCTTGCCAAAGTAGTGATTCTACTTTGGTGTTCCACGCATAAAATTTCAGAATAAATTTATCCCAAAACTTAGCATAATATTATCAAATTTAATAAAATTTCCCTTTCATCTCTATTCTCAGAAATTCCCCATTTTTCATCTTTATCTATAACAATGGCAGATAAAACTACCATCTTCAGTGGATTAATAGAGTATACCCCATTTTCTGGAGGTACAACTTCAAGCAAGAGGGGCAGAAATGAATCATGAGAACTGGAAAACACAACAAAAACAGCTATCAAAATCTATGGAGGAGGGGTTTCTACTTCATTTACAAAAAGCAGAAGGCAGGAGAATTTAGGTTTAAAGAAGAGGTCAATTGTGAATTTAGCATCAACGATGACAAGATTGAAGGTGTCGGACAACATTGAAGGTGTAAGTACTAGACCCAAGTCAAGTTCAAGAAAATGATTACTTACGCCAATAAGGGCCCCCCCAAAATTGACTTATTAACAGATTAATTATAAGTGGTATTAGAACAATGTCTCTAAAAGAAATCATGTTTTGTTATTTAGTTTATGTTTCTAACCTAAATGACAACTCATCTAAATGTTTATCCATATGTTGGTTTATTTTCAGTTCATTCATATATAAGTGTTTTGTTTATGTAATGTTATGATAGTTCAATCTCTCTTCATGCATATATTTGAGGTGATGAGTTTCTTCAAGCTTTCTTAGCTATTGAAATGAAGGAAAGGAGAGAGATACAAGTAGGTATGTAAGTATGCATGCATCTAGAATAGCTGTATGAGCCATAGCCAAGGTCAAGCAAAAAACTTAGGAGCCCCACGCTCGAAGTATATATTTTGGTTTAGTAGGCAGTTCTTTGTTTCAATGCAGTGGGTACTATAAATGTTATTTTTACGGAGATAGGTCAGGTATATAATGATAATACAACAAAGAAGAGTTCTTCGAACTGTAACATATAGCTATTGTTTTTTTTTTTTTAACAAAAAACATTAATGTATTTATTAGTAATTATATTAAAAAAATCATTACTTAAATTTTAAATATGAAACGAAACTTATAAAATGATACATTGCACCGAGATTTTAAGCATCAAATAAAAAAATATCTCACAATACTATTATAAAATCAAGTGCAATGCACAAGTTATGTACTAGTATCTATAAATAGAAGTACTAAATGCTTATTTCCATTTTTAGAAAACTAATTAGGAATCTATCCTATTCCTTGGTGGATTTTCCAAACCAAATTGTATATTTCCCTTTTGTTGTGGAAAATTTGTATTGATTCCATGTGATATCATCCCATATATGGGGAAAAATGGGTTAAAGTTAAATGGATTGAGATTGCAGAGTTATGCGAGCAGTAACAAACATTCACATTCGAGAGTACAAGAAAGCCAATTAAAGAGAATTTAGTGGTAATTTAGAAAACTAATGACAATGACAAGAATAATCAATTAATTTTGCTTAATTTGGTTGGAAAATCATTTCAAAATTGTTGGAGAACACATCAATTTGTTACTCTATACTCTTAAGTTTCTTTAGTGTAAATATATTTAATGCATGTCAAAGTTAGATAAATTAGACAAACGTATACATTATCTGAGTCTTGTGTGACTGAACACTCCAACCACCTTATCTAAAATTTAAAACTTTCAAATGGAAATGTTTAATATGATACAAGAATAGACAATAATTTTTTGTTCAACTTCTAAACACTATTTGGTTACTCTGTCTATTTCATGTAATTAAATATATAAAATATTTCATATAACAAATGTTAAAGACAAACATATGAAGGATACATATGCATTATTTGGGTCCATGTGTGACTCAACACTTTATTGAACTATCATATTAAAATTTAAAATTAGAAAAAATGGTTCGATATATACGATATCACCTATCATATTTTTGATAGAAAAATGAGCTTGCTCTCAATGTGAGAGGAGAAAACGACACGGCAAAAGTGTAATGATACTTTATATTTAGGATCTGCTTCAAAACAATATTATCATCCTTATACCATGGGACCCCACAATTATGTCACATAGGCCCACTGCAATTTACACTTTCTAGAGACGTATCACGTATATATATATATACACACACCCTAAGTGTCCCGACTAACTAAAAGGTAGAGTTTATAATGATTGTGTAGTATTGTCTGTGTATTGTTGTAAGAGTAGTATTTAGTTTCTAGTGTTTAGTATTCAATGGGGAGAAACCCTTGCTGCTCTAAAGTAATCTTAAATAGAGGTGCATGGACTGCTGCTGAAGACAAAATTCTTACCGATTACATCAAAATCCATGGTGAAGGCAGATGGAGAAACCTTCCTAAGAAAGCTGGTAATTATTACCTTCTTCTTCTTATTATTTAAAGAAATATGGATCATTTGTTCATTAATTATGAAAGCAGAATCAAGAAATGTTTGGTTTGTTGTTGTTGCAGGCCTAAAGAGATGTGGGAAGAGTTGCAGACTAAGGTGGCTTAATTATTTAAGGCCAGACATTAAAAGAGGCAACATTACCTGGGATGAAGAGGAACTCATCATCAGACTTCACAAACTGTTGGGTAACAGATGGTCTCTGATAGCTGGGAGGATTCCTGGGCGAACAGACAATGAAATAAAGAATTACTGGAACACAAATCTAAGAAGATTCATCAAAACGATCCTAAGTCTGCTTCAAATTGTAATAATCTTTCAGAACATCACAATAGGAAGGCTAAGATGAAAATAGGCATCAAGAATGAATCACCACCCGCTGTACGAACAAAGGCAACAAGATGTTCTAAGTTATTTATAGATCAGCAGGAAATACAGAATGAACTTAACAAGAAAACTGACAACGTTTTGTCATTTGTTGTCAAGGACAGTACTGATTTCAGAAGAATTCAATCGGGTTCTTACGACGAATTCAAGCAGAATTTGTCGAGTTTTAGGCTGGATGATGCTTGTCTGGATGATGAGTTGCATAATTTATCTGATGTTTTGAATTCTGAATTCTGGGGTTTTCAAGAATTCAGTGATGGAAATGAGAAAGGTAACAAGGGTTCATTGTCACCTTCTTCTGGAGGAGCTCTTGCATTCTATGATAAGATGCTGGAAGATTGGATTGCAGGGAATTGTGTTCATCAAGAAACCGCTTTTGATCCTAACAATTTGACTCAACTTCCAGATTTTGGAGGGGATTGGCTTGATAATATTTGAACATATATTTTCATATTAACACAAAATGTGGTGCTGAGCCAAATATATGTGATAAAAAAATCCCAGTAATATCAGACCAGGACTAGTTTGTAAACATGTTATGTAAGTAAGTTTTATGTATAATTTTCCTTTAAACCCTAAAATAAAGATTGATTATAAAGGAGGTTGAATATTGAATAAAAATTGAGTCTTTTCTCAAGTTATACCAATTTTTCAGTATTTCGTTACTAATCAAAAATTCTTTAATTTCAGACTCCCTAATCAACGGGTTTTTATTGTACATTCTATTGTGCCTTTCACTGCATCATTTTGCTTACTATGGATATGTCTGGTGTGGTTTCAAGCCTGAAGGCATTTTTCTAGGATGAATTTGCAGGTAATGAATGAAAAATAAACCAACATTGACGAGGAGAAAGGCGTTTTGAAAACTAAATTGAACTTATTTGGAAAAATTTATTTATATAATTTTGTCAACACCCTCTTCTACGTATAAACTGAATTTAATTTAATTTAATCTTCAGAAAATTTGAAATTGAACAAGTATATTTCCAGTTTGCTTCATTTTCATTTCTCCACGTCTATTCTTTCTACCAACCACAAGCATAAAAAGTAGAGTCGGCCAAGAAAAAGAGTTTTGTATATCAATTTTGTTGAAATTAGTCTATTCTTTTCCATAATAAGTAAAAAGAATTTTCTGAAATACTCGTGTATTTAGATATTCTAGAAATTGATTACGTACTTTGTTAGAGTTTCAATTTTGTGAAAAATGAATTCTTTCTACCAACCACAAGCATAAAAAGTAGATGCGACTAAAAAAAATCTCTTGTATAACTCTTTTCGTTGAAATTCGACTATTCTTTTCCATAACGAGTAAAATATATACAATAATAGGAAAAGAGATAGGGAGTGACTCGTCTATTCTTTTATTTAATGAAATTATTTCTTTATCACATATATATGTCCCATCAAATTTATTTATTTATATCAAATGCATGATCGTACAATATTTTCATAAATAGATGATTGTGAATATTAAAATTTTGGACTTTTGTCTATTGATATTGATCTATTTAAATGTTAAGTTATTAGTAAACTAACAAAGTTTTTTATTTAAAATTTTCTCCAACTCGCTAGCTAAATCAATTTTATTGTATTTCTCTGCTGATTTCTTCTTTTTCATAAGGTAGATTGTACTGTATTCGATAATTACCGATCGTAAAGGAAGTTTTCATTTTACTCACACAAAAAAGTAATATACGTCTATTTTCACCGTTTCAAAAAAAAAAAAAAAAATCTCTCTTCAAATCTCTATTTCTCAATTCTCTCTTTACCATTAGGGTGTGTTTGATTGGTAGCATGGAAAAGGGTGGAAAATGAAAATATTTTCCATGTAAGTGGGAAAATCAATTCCACTATCTAACCAAGAAAATATTTTCCAAGAAACAAGGCAAATCTATGCTTTAAAATGGTTGTACCTAGAAAATGTATTAGATTTTCCATGTGCCAATCAAACAACAAAGTGGGAAAATAAAAGCCATGGATTTGACAAGATTTTCCATGGAAGTGACATTTTCCATGGAAAATGTTTGAATCAAACACATCCCTATTCTCTAAATCTTTTTTTCTCAATGTTGTTCCTCATCATTATTCACCACCGGCCATTCACCAACATCTATCAATCTCCATTTATATTTCTACGGTCTGATTCCACCGATAAGATGTTGGGATATTTTATCAAAACTTGGTAGTCAAAACTTGAAAGACATCTAGGTCGACTAAAATTGAATAAGTTTATAAATCTTGGACTCATTGGCAATCGAAACTTGAAAGAAAATTAGGTCATACATTAACTATAAATTGACGTGGTTTATTTTCTTTTGTAGAGGTGACTTTATTACAATATTAATATTATTGTGACTAAAATATGAGAGTTTAGTGTGCATATCTTTTGATTAATATGTTTCCTTAATATAGTCTTTGTATTTTAGGCAAATGTATCTTTGTAATTAGGAGGATTTTTAGGAGACCAACCGAGCATTGGAGAGCAATGATTCTTAGCAATGTTTTGTAATATATATACTTCATTATTGTGAATAAGAAGGGGAGAGAAATTGGGTGGAGAATTTTTCATGGCATCAGAGCGCGTAGGGAGATCCTAGGGCAAACACAATTTTTTTTACAGTATTATAGCCTCCACGAGAGATCATGGCTGGCGGAGATGGGGAAAAGAAAGGAGATGGTAACAAGAAGGTGGATATGACGTATCATCTTGGATCAAGTGACGGTCCGGACAACATCATTACCCCGATTCAATTACGTGGTGAGAACTACGATGAATGGACGAGGGCAATTCGAACCTCGCTAAAGGCGAAGAGGAAATTTGGCTTTGTGGAAGGGACGATTCCGAAGCCAACAACAGAAGAGAAACTTGAGGATTGGATAACTGTGCATTCGATGTTGGTGTCATGGCTGACCAACACCATTGAGCCGTTTGTTAGGTCGACACTTGGAAAATATGATGATGCACAACTCATGTGGAACAATCTCAAAAATAGGTTTTGTGTGGTAAGCGGCACTCGTATATGTTAGTTAAAAACGTTCTTGGGGGAGTGCAAACAAGGAAAAACCGAGACTGTGGCAATTTATTTTGGTCGTTTGTCAAAAATCTGGGACGAACTGACCACATATGTGAAGATGCCGGTTTGTAAGTGTGGAGGTTGCACGTGTAGCGTGGTCACGCAGGTAGGAAAATTGAGAGAAGAGGACTATCTACATCACTTTCTTATCGGCCTCGATGGAGCATATGCTTCCATTCGTACTAATCTGCTTGGACAAGAGCCATTGCCGACGCTTGATATAGCATATCAACAAGTGATTCAAGCGGAAAGATTGCGTGGAGGAGAGTTGTCCTCATCCAAGGAAGAACGAGATAGTATCATGGCCATCCCAATTCAGCCTGATACGCGTGGTAAGTCTCGTTTTGTGGATAATAATGACAAGTTTTGCAATCATTGTAATAGAGAAGGCCACGTTGAATCCTCTTGCTTTCAATTACACGGGTTTCCTGAATGGTGAGGGGACCGACCTCGCGGAGGAATGGGACCGGGTCATGGTAGACGACGGACAGGAAGATGAGGTGGGTGTGCAAGTTCTTGCCGTGGCAGAGGGTCTGGTGCACCGCCTATCCGTGCAAATAAAACTGGGGCCGGAACTTCGTGCAGGCGTGAGAGACAGGAACTTGCGGTGGGTCAAGGGGTGGGACCCAAGCAGCCGGTCTTACAGTGTGTTTCAAAGAACGCAATCAGTAGCAACTTCTTGATTTTTTGAACTTGGCCAAAACAAAAGATCGACTGTATGGTAAGAACAGTAATTTTAGTTGGATTATCGATACAGGAGCATCGAACCATGTGACGTGTGACTTATCTATTTTGAGAAATGTGAGAAAGATGAAACACTGCCCAGTGGGATTGCCGGATGGAAACACGGCAGAAGCAAACCAAGAGAGGAGTGTCGTGTTGCCAGGAGGATTGAAGCTTGATAATGTGCTTTATGTCCCACAATTAACATGCAATTTAATTTCTGTGACTTAATTAATCGATGAATCAAATTGCGTTGTCCAATTCACTAATAATATTTGTGTTATACAGGACCAACCGACGAGGAAGGTGATTGGAGCCGGTGAAAGATTGGATGGACTTTATTTTTTCCGTGGTGTTCCTCAAGTGAAGGTCTTGACAGTGGATGGTGATTCGTCGTTCGAGTTATGGCATCAACGAATGGGGCATCCGTCGGAGAAAATATTGAAGATGATACCGGCTGTGAGTCACTCTTGTAGGAAACATAATAAAGCTTGTGATGTATGTCCGCGTGCAAAGCAACCTCGATCTAGTTTTCCCATTAGTACAAATAAAGTCGGTAGGATTTTTGAACTTGTTCATTTGGATTTGTGGGGCCTTTACAATGCTCGTTTTTCTTGTGGGGCTACCAATTTTTTGACAATAGAAAATAATTTTTCAAGAGGAGTCTCGGGTATATTTATCGTGCAATAAAATGGAAGTTGAATCTATGTTTCTTAATTTTGTTGCTATGGTTGAACGACAATTTGAACAAGTAATAAAACGTGTGAGAAGTGACAATGGGACCGAGTTTAATTGTCTGCATGATTATTTTTAAAATAATGGAATTATTTTTTAGACTTCTTGTGTTGGGACTCCACAACAAAATGGGAGGTTTGAGAGAAAACACCAACATATTATAAATGTGGCTAGAGCATTAAGATTTCAAGGAACTTACCAATCAAATATTGGGGAGAATGTGTGTTGGCAGCATGTCACTTGATTAATAGTACACCCTCTACTTTATTTAAGACTAAATCGCCATATGAAATGTTGTTTGGGAAAGTGCCTTCTTATGATGCTATTCGTGTATTTGGTTGCCTTTGCTATGCTTATAATCAACGACACAAAGGTGATAAATTTGCAAGTAGGAGCCGTAAATGTATCTTTGTTGGTTATCCGTTTGGGAAGAAAGGTTGGAAATTGTATGATTTAGAAACACATGAGTACTTTGTATCGAGGGATGTGAAGTTCTTTGAGAAAGAATTTCCTTTTGCGACAAACCAACCACAAAATGTGGTGACTCCTATGTTGGCAAACAATAAGTATGGGGCATGGAGTGAGGATGAGGGTGCCGATGAGTGTGATGTGCATTGAGTGGGGGGGTTGGAGGCCGCGTCCACCCTCGAGGAGGAGTCGGGTGCTGCGGTGCAGCCCGTGTAATAGCCCGCACATGAGGACGTGCGTGATGAGGGGCTGGAGAATACGGTGGGGGAGCAAGGTGTACAAGTTGACGATGAGCTAGGGCGAGGAAAACGAACCAAAACTCCCTCAAGACGGTATCGTGATTTTGTTACTCATACTACACGAAAAATAAGTCTATCTGAGAATTCATCAGCTCCTTCATCTTCCTCAGGTACGCCCTATCCTATAACATATTTTGTGAATTGTGAATGTTTTTCTGTGAGACATAGGAATTTTCTTGCAGCAGTAACAGTGGGACATGAGCCAAAGCATTTTAAAGAAGCAATGAAAGACCTGGGATGGCGAGATGCGATGGGTAAGGAGATACGAGCCCTTGAAGACAATGAGACTTGGGTAATGGAGACTCTTCCACCCGGAAAGAAAGCAATATGGAACCAGTGTATATATAAAATTAAGTATAAGTTCGATGGAAGCATAGAGCGGCTCAAAGCAAGACTTGTGATCTATGGCAATCATCAAGTCGAAGAAATTGACTATAACGAGACATTTGCTCCTGTGGAAAAAATGGTGACGGTTTGTATTTTTCTTGCAATTGTTGCTGTTAAAAATTAGGAGGTACATCAAATAGATGTGCATAATGCTTTCCTTCACGGTGACTTAAGTGAGGAGGTTTATATGAAGGTTCCTCCGTGTTTCAAGAATACAAAGCCTAACATAGTTTGCGGGTTTGAAAAAAAATTGTATGGTCCGAAACAAGCTCTCCGATGTTGGTTTACAAAAGCACAAAAGCGTTGAAGAATTATGGATTTGTGCAATCATATTCAGATTATTCGTTATTTGGGTTGTGCAGGGGAAGAACTCAGATCAACGTGTTAGTTTTTGTTGATGACTTGATTATTACAGGGAATGATAAGGTTGCATTGACAACTTTTAAAGATTACCTTGGCAGGTGCTTTCATATGAAGGATCTGGGAGTTTTGAAATATTTCTTAGGGCTAGAGGTAGCCCGTAATCTAGAAGGAATCTTTCTTTGCCAAAGAAAATACACACCCGAGATAATTTTTGAAACGGGTTTATTAGGAGCAAAGCCTGCGACATTTCCTATGGAACAAAATCACAATTTGACCTTTGCAAAGGGCGAATTTCTTGCGGATTCGGCGCCGTATAGGCAACTTGTAGGGAGATTGATTTACTTGTATGTGACGAGACCTGATCTTGCATATTCGATTCATATTTTGTCACAATTTATGCAACAACCTCGTGAGGATCATTGGGTGGCGGCTCTCATGGTCGTGAGATATTTGAAGAAGAGTTCGGGGCAAGGGATTTTACTTCGTGCTGACAGTGACCTAAGTCTAGAAAGGTGGTGTGACTTAGATTGGGCTAGTTGTCCACTTACGCGGCGTTCCCTGATAGGATGGTTCGTGTTATTTGGTTGTACTCCTGTGTCGTGGAAGACCAAGAAGCAACAAACATTGTCTAGATCGTCTGCGGAGGCTGAGTATTGTTCAATGGCGGCAACAATGTGTGAGTTAAAGTGGCTTAAACAACTTTTGGGTGACTTGGGTGTGCCATATCCGAAGGGTATGAAGTTGTATTGTGATAGTCAGTCGGCGTTGTACATTGCTCAAAATCCAGTTTTTCACGAAAGAACAAAGCATATAGAGGCTGACTGTCATTTTGTTCGAGATGCGGTGCTGAAGGGATGATTTGTCCATCTTATGTTTCCACTAGTGTTCAATTGGCAGACATCTTTACAAAAGCGTTGGGGAAAGCGAAATTTGAGTTTCTCCTTCGCAAGTTGGGCGTTCGAGATCTACACGCTCCAACTTGAGGGGGGTATTACAATATTAATATTGTTGTGACTAAAATATGAGAGTTTATTGTGCATATCTTTTGATTAATATGTTTCCTTAATATAGTCTTTGTATTTTAGGTAAATGTATCTTTGTGATTAGGAGGATTAGGAGACCAACCGAGCCTTGGAGAGCAAAGATTCTTGGGAATGTTTTGTAATATATATACTTCATTATTGTGAATAAGAAGGGGAGAGAAATTGGGTGGAGAATTTTTCAGACTTGGGAGTTTTCTGAGAGAAAAATTGTAAGCCTAGCATCCTATTTGTTTTTCTTGTTCTCTTTATGAGTTGTATAAATAGTAGAAATTGGTGGTTGTAGTAAAACTTAGGATATTATTTTTCTTGAGATACTTGAAGATTTGAGTGAATGAAATCTATATAATTGTAACTATTTTTCATATAATGAAAGCTTTGACAGTCCATAAATATTTCTCTATCTTTTATATTTTTTCAGTGTCGTTATCTTTCCCTGAACAAGAATCTTGTAGGCAATAAAGAAGATTGTTTCAATTCCCAACAGTGGTATCAGAGCATCAGGTCGTTTAGAGTGTTGGCGCACAGAGAAGATATGTCTATCAAATATGACGTGGAGAAATTTGACGGAAGAATCAATTTTGACTTATGGCAAGTACAAATTAAGGATGTTTTGATTCAATCTGAACTACACAAGGTTTTGAGAGGGAAACCAACCAGTATTTTTGACAAAGATACTGAAAAATCTAGTATGAGCGATGATGTTTGGAAAGATTTGAATTTGAAAGCTGCAAGTAGGATACGTCTATGTTTAGCAAAAAATGTTCTTGCAAATATTAATAGAATATCTGCTGCAAAAAAAAAAACTTTGAAAAAAACTTAAACAATTGTATCAAACAAAGAGTCTTTCAAATCGGTTGTACTTGAAAGAACAGTTTCATTCTTTGCAAATGAATGCAAGTACAAAGCGTTCTTAATGGAATCGTTTTTGAACTGGAGGCTATTGGAGTTAAAATTGATGATGAGGACAAAGCGTTAAGATTCATCTAGTCTCTTCCATCCTCCTATGAACACATCAAACCAATTTTGATGTATGAAAAAAAAATTGTAAGTTTTGAAAAAGTTACAAGTAAATTAATTTATGAAGAAAGAAGGTTGAGTGGTGGAAGTAATATTTCATCTGAAAACTCATTACTTGTTGCTGAAAAATATAAGAAGAATAATTCCATAAAAAGAAAAGTATTTTGTTGGAATTGTGGACAACCTAGTCACGTGAAGAAAAATTGTCCAAAAGGTGGAGCAAGCTCGGCTAACTTCTCGACATCATATACGGACAATATGTCTCTCTTTATGGGAGACGATGATGTCGCTTGAGTAAATATTTATATCCTCGTGGCATGTGCTAGTTGCCATGATAGAGGATGTGTTACTAATAGCCATCCACATAATTGCACATAGGCATTGACTTGATATTAATGCAAGGTGTGTGGTGGAATTAATGTCGATGGTTGATGAACTTCCAAGTAAGTCAAGCAAGGAAGTTGCACCATAATATTTTAGCAAATTTATTCGACATGAGCGGATGACATGGTGAAGTATATTAATTCTCTGTTTTGAGAATTGAGATTGTCAAAATTTACCGATTTTTTTAAAGTGTCAATATGAAGAGCTGCATAAGAGATGATTGAGTTTTGACTCATTTTTCGTCAAGGTGGAGATTGTTGGGATATTTTCTCAAAATTTGGAAGACATCTAGGTCGACTAAAATTAAACAAGTTTACAAATCTTGGACTCCTTGGCAATCGAAACTTGGAAGAAAATTAGGTTATATGTTAACTATAAATTGATGTGGTTTATCTCTTTTGTAGAGGTGACTTGAGAGTTTTCTGAGAGAAAAATTGTAAGCCTAGCATCCTAGTTGTTTTTCTTGTTCTCTTTGTGGGTTATATAAAGAGTAGAAATTGGTAGTTGCAGTAAAACTTAGGATATTTTTTTTCTTGAGATACTTGGTGATTTGGGTGAATGAAATTTATATGATTGTAACGATTTTTTATATAGTGAAAACTTTAACAGTTCATAAATCTCTATCTTTTATATTTTTTTTTTGTTTCGTTATCTTTTTCTAAACAACGAACTTGTAGGCAATAAAAGAATTGGTTTCAATTATCAAGATTAGCGGTATACTAGTATTTAAAACAAACTAAAATCTAGTCTACTCACTTGAAATGTTATATCCAACGTCACTTGAAATGTTCTCCTACATGGTAGGAGTTATCCTACCCAACTGTTGAGGTGGCAGTCCATGATTGGTAATTTATGACTCTACACTCATTATTTTTTTCATGAATTACCAATCATAGACCGCCACTTCAGTAGTAGATAAAGATAACTCCATGATTGGTAATTCATATGGACTACCACATCAGCATTAAGTATGATAACTCCTACTCACCATGGGTAGGACAACATCCCTATTTAGATATTCTAGAAACTAATCATGTAATTTGTTAGAGTTTCAATAGTTTATGTCGAATCAATTTGCAAAACTCGAAAATGATGCTAAAGTTTTTGTATTATTGTCAACTGCGGAAACAACAAAAAATATTGCTTGAAATTAAATATTAATTAAAGGATAACCACTATTAGAAAAGAAAAGGTGTTAAAGTTCTTGTTTTAACTAAAATTACCAAATTGGATTATGCTTTTTATGGATTAATTAATTGCAAATAGTCCAAAATATTCACCAAGGGCAAGGGATATTTCTTTTTAGTCCGTTTTGCAGGTTGAAATGGACAGTATTAAGCATAATACTAGTTATTAAAAAAAAAATCCATTATTTGTACTAAGTGATTTAATACTATGCACAAAACTTGCCCCAATCATATAAAGTGGTGAAAGTCAACGTGGTCGCTAGATATCCTTCTACACATTGTTATTCATAGTATATAAAAGATTAAACTGTTATTACAAGTATTTATTTAAATATTGTTTTTAACTGTGTTCAATAATTGTTGGTAAATACAAAAATAAATTATATTATTTTTTTTTTTTTTATCGAAGATGTAAATATATATAGATCAAAGAAAAGTACAAATACAATCGGACATTCCCGGGCTATCAATCAAAGAAGAAAATTACAAGTGGCCAAACAATGGCACAAAATAAACAAAGCAACACTAGATAGTAAAATCGAAAGAAATGAAAACATTAGGATACAAACTAAAAATTAATTTGTATACATGTGTTTTGATTTTTTTGACAATACTATCTTGATTCGGTGTGATACCTTCAAAAATCCATTTGTTTCTTGTCGTCCAAAGATGATAGACAGTAGCAGCGAACCCAATCTTCTTCCCTTTGCTATGGCACCCGGTACCCCTCGCTTCTTTCTTAATCCACTTGAGAGAGCTAGCAATAGTTGAAGCTGATCTCGAAACTCCCAACCAAGACTTGATCCGATTCCAAACAACACGGGTGAATTGGCATTGGAAAAAAAGATGTCCCACGGTTTCAAGGTGATTAGAACAAAAGCTGCAAACCTTGTCAATATCTAAATAGAATAATTTATCCTTGGTGAGAAGCTTTGAGGAGGCCGCCAACCATAGGATGAAAGAGTGCTTCGGAGAAATGAAGGAATTCCAAACGTCTTTTGCCCAAGAGATAACATTTCCTTTCAACCGAAAATGATCATAAGCGATCCACAAGCACGAATCGGTCCACATGTTGAACGAAAATGCTTTACGGCAGCAGACTGATGGTCCCCTCCGATAAGATTAATTGATTTCTTATGGAGTGAAGAGATTTGAGAAGAGGTGAATCCGATTTACACGGCTCCCAGTCCCCAAATTGTCTTTCCTCGCAAATAAACATCATTGACCCAACGAACCCAAAGAGTATCCTTTTATCATGGAAATTCCACAACGACTTAGCAAGTAATACCGTATTCCAAAGACTTGATGTCTCTGAACCCCGTGCCACCCTCAGTTTTCGGTAAGCACACCACCTTCCATGAAATTAACGGTTTTTTGTTTCCCCATAGGAAGTTTCTGCACAATCTGCGAATTCTATCAATGACCGTTGCCGGAATCGGGAAAATAGAAAGCCAAAAGCATTCAACACCTTGAAGAACCGCTCTAATCAATTCAGCCCGTCCCGCATAAGAAAGAGATGCACTCGTCCATATGTTGATATATCTAGCGATTTTGTCAATGAAGGGAGCAAAATGCATTACCTTTAATCTGGTCGCTGCGAGAGGAATACCCAAGTAGCGAAATGGCATAGTGCCAATAGGAAAGTTCGTGGCAGACCGAATCTGTTCAAGGTCCAGGCCGTGGACCCCCCGCGGTAAAGAGAGCAGATTTAAGAGCATTAGCGTGCGGGAAGCGACTTTGATCCAAATGATGATAAGCAATCCATAAGAATTTGTATCGAAATTGGATCTCCTCTAGAAAAAAGCATCAAGTCATCGGCAAAAGCGAGATGCGAAATTTTAAGCAAACCACACTTAGGATGGAAGTTAAAATCACTGGTAGCAGTTTTAATATTAAGATCTCTCGACAAGTACTCCATACACAAGACAAAAAGGAAAGGGGATAAAGGATCCCCTTGACGTAGCCCACGCCTACCTTTGAAGAAACCAAACAATCCACCATTAATCGAAATAGAAAAGGAAGTAGTAGAGACACATTCCATAATCCATTCGATGAAGACGGAAGGGAATTTCAACCCTCGCATGACGCCCCGAAGAAAATCCCAGGAGATCGTGTCATAAGCCTTCTTCAAATCAATTTTGAGTACGCATCTCGGGGATACACGCTTCCTATTGTACTGCCTCAACAGTTCTTGAGCCAAATGGATATTATCAGTCATGTGTCTGCCCCGAATGAACGCTGATTGTGCCTGATCTGTAATACTTTCCAGCAACGGTGCTAGCCTAGCAGCGAGGATTTTAGAGATGACTTTGTACACCACTTTACAGCAAGAAATAGGTCTGAAGTCACCCACAAATTGCGCATGATTAGACTTAGGAATCAGGGCAATAGCGGAATGGTTAAGCTGTTTCAAGAGCTTGGCAGAATGGAAAAATTCTAGGACAGCCGCACAGAGATCAGGCCCAACTGTATCCCACGATTTTTTGAAGAAGCAGGACGAAAACCCATCAGGCCCTGGTGCTTTATCGTCACCAATATCAAAAAGAGCAGATTTAATCTCCAATTCCGAGACAGGAAGCACAAGCTGGCTGCTTTGAAGTGCAGAGATAAAGGGCCCTGCCTCAAGCACTTGGGGATCAATAGGTTCACAATCGGAATTGGTTCCCAATAATTCAGAATAAAAATTTAAGAATTCATCCGCCACTTGCTGAAGGGAATTAGTTATAGTGCCATCTTCCTTAGCAACAGCTGTAATCATGTTCCTTTTCGCATTCCTTTTGACCAAAGCATGGAAGAATTTAGTACATCTATCCCCGTCGATAACATACTTAGTCTTAGCTTTCTGAAAATAAAATGATCTCTCTGCCTCAGAAAGAAAAATAGCTTTTTTCCTTAAAAGTGGCATCTCCAACTGAAGCGACAGATTGTGAGGCTGGTCATGGAGCTGCAACTGCGCTTGCTTGAGTTCATCTCTAGCGTGGTCAGCCCTAGAGGAAATATGCCCAAAATGAAGCTTGTTAAGAAGGTTAAGAGGACCCTTTAATCTTTTGAGCTTGCTGCATAAAATAAATTGCTTATTGCCGAAAACCTGATCGGTCCAATTGTCCCGAACAATATCTCTGAATTGAGGGTGAGAAGCCCACATGTTGAAGAATTTGAAGTGCCGTGACCGAGAGACATGCTTTTGTAAGAGATTTACAATACTAGGGGAGTGATCGAGAATAGCACCCGGTGAAGGAACCGAGCTTCGCAAAATAACCCACATTCTGCCAGCAACCATTAATCATAACCCTATCGAGTTTAGTCCAGACCGAATGATTATTCCAAGTGAAGAAACAACCCGATGAGCGTACATCAGCAAAACCCGCAAGTAAGCAGCAATTCATAAGGTCTTTGATTTCATAAGATGAAACCTCAACACCATTCCTTCTCTCATCGGAAGAAAGAATGCTATTAAAATCCCCATCAATACCCAAGCTCGTAAATCATACCGGCTAGATCGGTGATGTAATTCCACAAAGGTCTCTCCCGGTGACAATAGAATGAAAGGCATAGACAAAGCGATATAAAAGGAGATAGATGTTACCTTCACGTGTGATCTTACAATTGAATGATTTGTGGCGGGATATCCAACACATTCAAAGAAAGAGCAAAGGTTCCAAAGGATGGCACACGCCCGCTCCATGAGTGTGGAAATTATTAACCCAGGAGAACCCTTTAAACTTACTCCATAAAATCCAAGATAATTTTTCGTAGTGAGCTTAGTTTCCAAAATACACATCGATCAAGATTATTCTTATTAATGAGATCCGGACCCCATTATGTTTTAGGGGCTTGTGAAAACCCCTAATATTCCAACAAGCCAACTTAATGATGATAAAGGAGGGGCTTCACCCTTCTCTTATCCAATTTACTTAACTTAGGAGGAGTTCAGTGCATTGAACGTCATTTGTTTCGTTGAGGTTGAGGCCTCCTGTGATCACGGCCCGAGGCGCCCAAGTCCACCGATTTATTTTGTGCATGGCGAAGGGCCAACTGTCTTAGATTGCTTTTGTTTTCTTTTAGCAACTTCAAGGAAAGCCCTCTCAATTTACGCACCTTGTCAGATCTGCGATATTGAAATGGTTCCCACCACGTTATGGCCAAAGATGAGGCGTGGGAATCGATTCGAGAGATAACGTGAGCTTCCGGCAAATCTTCGGCCACAAAAGGCACATTAGCCTGAATAGCAACATCTGCATCCTTTTGAACAATAGTAGGGGCCACATTTCCATCTTCATGAGCACCAAATGCTAAATCAACTACCTTAGCCGCAACTTTATCCAAAATGTTGATAATTTTGCAATCTTTTGACATATGACCAAAATTTTACAAGTTGAACAAAATTTTGGCTCATGTTCATAAACGATGCTTTGTTCTCTCTTAGAACCGTCAGCCGGTAAATTCATGTTGACAGATCTAACCAAGTCTTTAGAAGCATCAATCTCCACTAACACTCTAGCATATGATAACCTCTCCTTCGTGTATGTAAGCTTATCGGTAGTGATAGGCTTCCCAACTTTGGAAGTGATTTTACCCAATGCAACCGAGTCCAACAATCAAGTGGCAAACACGGGAGAGTAATCCAAACAGGGAGGAGACTAATTTCTTTGTCATCAAATTCAAAGCAATGAGGAAGGATTTTAAGCATAAGCGGACGACCGAATACAAAATAAGGTCCCCTTCTAGTACTTTCTCGCCTATGGCCAAGATCCTCGAATTTAAACACTAACCAACCACCTTTGTGAACAAAGTATTGGTATTGAACTCCCCAAGAGTTGCATAAATTAAGAAGGGCGGTCTTACACGAAACCTTCCAAAGAATGTAACCAACGAGGCAAAGAACCCCATGTCGTTTCAACATCCACAACATCCCCCTGTTCGATCACAATTTCATCAGTTGATTAACAAAATGTTTAGGTTTAAATCCCTTTTCAGACTCCTATTATCTTTAAAAAGATTGACCCAAGAAGCATGTTTTTTATCTTGAACGGGAATTTCATCAAACACCTGCTGCGCATTGCTATTAGCTGAAGGTTGCTGCGGCTTATCTGAAGAGTACTCCGAGTCAGTATCCTTTTCACCCAATGTACAAGAAATTGAGGGAGATTTAGACTGACCCACCCCATCCCAAACATCAAACGCAATCTTCTTTGAGGATTCAACAACCGAGGAAGAAAGGTTATCTTCTTTACCTTCATTACCTTGAATCGCACTTGAGTTCTTTTCCACTAGATTTTGAACTTTGCTGAGCAATCTAGTTGAAGGAATAGCATTTAACAAGCTTGATTTTTTCCTACCCATAGCTGAAGGATTGACGGGATAAACTCAAAAACCAAAGATCACGAACTTCAAGTTCGCACCCAAACGCACCGAACTGAAAACCTCAAATCGGATCCGAAAAAGGGAGCTGACGTGAAAATAAATCCAAGTCCCACAATGTAAAGCATAAAATGAAGAACTAAAATCAAAGAAAGGCTGAAGCATGAAGCGGCCCAGGGTTTCTCACACTAGGATGAGAGCATCTCTCTAACTTCATACTGCTTTCTTAATAAATTATATTATTGATTCCATATGATCGGAATATAATGGTGTTTTCTAACACCTTATGCTAAACTCTTCGTTCACATCACACAGTTCTCAAAAACAAAAAGATTGACACGAATATAGAAAAACACATTATGTTACAAGTCATCACTTTATTTGATCCGGAAACGAAAGGGCAATAGGACTATAAAGATACATTCTTCAAGTCAACTCAATGAAAAAAATTATTCTTTTTTGGCAAAAACTTGAATCTAGATAAACATCTTTCTTGCAAGAAATTTTAATTGCCCAATCTATAGTGAATTAGCAGTTTTGGGGATTGAATGTCTGCAGCATTTATAATTATGGGGCCAAACCATTCATCGCCCGACACGTTGCTTAGTATGAATTAGTAAATTCTGAAATATATATATATAAACAACTCACATTAATGCATTTCTTATGACCAACTTATGATTAAAAGCAGAAAATTTTCAATGAGAAAGAACACTTACAGGTCACTGATATTATCATCAAAGGCAGCATTCTATGTGGCAAAAACATTAATATAGGAGGATATTAGTGTACTATCACAATCTTACACTGTTAACAAAATCAGCCAGAACCGTCGATAATACGGTATGCTTAGTATAATGCTAATGTACTATGTTACTATGATTAAGCCCGAAATAAGCATTAGAACTAAAGAACAATCAATGTCTACTAATTCCTCAAACAAACATTAAGGAACAAAATGTTAGATTGAAGCACTAGAATAACCATTTTTCGTTCGTCAGGGAGGAGCCGTGGCTATCATTTGAGCAGAGATAGAAAAGCATGCGGAATGAGAACACCACCAAAAGTCTAATTCCTCACTGGCTGCACTGACTGAGCTGTAGCTATCATTTGAGCCATGATACTAGCATACTGAACTGCTGTATGCTGTGATGTATATTGGTCCGAAAGGCCAAACTCTGAAAAATTTGGTTCAATATGCACAAAATGACCGGGCAATGATCGTTTTGAGAGAGCTTCCTGCCACAAATCAAAGAACTCACCCATGATTTGATGTGATTTTTCCCATGACGAAATGGGTAGATACTCCATCTGCAATAGAACAAGCAAATACTGAATACTTGAGGTTGATCGTTAAACAAATTTATCGAACATACTTTCAATATAAAGGAACTTCTATAACAACTAAGAATTACTATCCAGTTAATTTTCTGGGGGGACAAAAACTCAGTGCTCAAACCTAAACGAGAATCAAAGTTGTATGTGTGATATGCATAGCATTAGGAAATAGCAAGCCAAAAATAACGAGAGCATTCTTCTTGCTTTTCTGCCTTAGTACTTGCTTTCGTGTATGCCAAACCCTGATGTTGAATTTGTTTCTACTCAATTCAGATTTAGAACTTAGTGATACAGAGACTACCACTGCAGAAAAGCTAGCAAGAAATGATACTGGAGGCTTATTCACGTGCAATTGGTATTATTAGAATAACGCAGTCGAACAGTTACAAACAAACATGGGTATTAAAATAAGAGGAAATTATAGCAAATGTCGTTTTGAATGTGGTACATTTGAAAAATGGCAACTTTTAAAAATAAGTTGAAAATGGTCATTTTGGATAAATATAACCCCAAACAACTACTTAAACACCTACTATATCCTAATCAAATCTAATTCAAAATCAGATCTATTATTTCACTAAAATCAAATCTTGCTCCACCAACCACCGCCTCGTGCCACCGCCTTCGCGCCACCATTCACCACTAAGGGTGTGTTTGATTGGAAGATTTTCCATGAAAAATGTCTAATCCATGGAAAATTTTGTCATATCGATTGAAAAATATTTTTTATTTTTGGCTGTTTGATTGCACATGAAAAATGAAAATGATTTTCAAGGTACAATCAGTTAAAGCATGGTTAAGAAAGAAAAGTTGGAAAATATTTTCTTGCCAAAATAGGTGGGGTTTTTTTCTACTTACATGGAAAATCTTTTCTTTTCCATGGAATCAATCAAACACACCCTAACTAATTTACTATTTTGATAGATTAATTTAGATTATAAAAGAACAAAAATTTAATTGGTTTTGTGTTAGATCTGAAAATATGTTAAATATAATTGTTCAAAAATTGTAGGAAAAGATTGTGTTCATAAATTAATATCTGGTTGAGGAAGAAGAAGAATGTGGAACGGGAAAAGCAAACGAAGTGAGTTGAGCAACTGTCGTTTGAACTGTCAAGAAGAAGAAGAAGAGGAAAAAAAACTATTGACACTAATTTTTTTTTCCTTTCTTTCTTTACAACCGACAATTGAATGGCAGAAAAAAAAAAAAAAAAAAAAAACAACATTTGAAATGTATCTCGACAGTTCAACCATCTTTCGCCAAAAGGGAATACATGACTTGTCCCAAAAAGTTGCTATTTTTGCAAATGTTATTAAAAGTTTCCATTTTTAAAAATGATCCTCTGCATTTGTCTAGATTTCTAAATTCTCCTTAAAATAATAGGGATATGAATAATATGGACATACACAAAAGACACAAAAATTAAAAAATAAATTTTGATTATGAGCCTGTAGGACGCTACTTGTCAAAGATGCAATTCAACACAGCAAACCTTATTCTAAATATCTACACATCAAATACTATCCCTCCCAATATTTAGCCCGCTCTGAAGCTATGCTTTTTAGATCAACTAGTTATGATGTCCCTTCTCATCCTGTGTGTGTTTGTGTGTGTATGTATATAAAAGAAAGCCCAGGATTTTCACATTTAACGATGCAGATAGGCTCTCTGAGCTCTATTCTGCCACCTGGTTATTTGTATATGAACCTCAAAATATCTACCAAGAACCACATATTTGGTACCGTTTCTTTGAACTGTTTCTGTACAAGAACAGTACTCAGGTGTTCCCCATATGTACAACATTGTTGCAGCCATATGTTGAACATTGAGATCCACCCGTAACACATTGAAGATTGCCCAATGCCCAATTTTAAACAATCATTATCCTATTTTAAGTATCTTCTAATTAGTAGGAAAAACATGCATACCACCTTTCATTCCTCAGGTTTCTTTTAGCTATGTAATTTGAACTACACCAAATATTTATCTGATAGTTTAAATTTATCTTCCTAGCCAGTTGTATTCAGCTTTTATCTCCTAGTTTGTGATAGAATCAAATCTTAACAACCATAGCTGATCTGATTACAAATAGCCATCTTCCAAGTGTAAAGTACAAATCATTATATTCTGTCCATATCTGCTCTTGCATTCGTATACCCAAACCAACTTTGCAGTCCTTTGCAATTGGTTGCCAGCTTCCAGCTCATTCTTCTTCAGTAGAACATTACACTCTGCATGAGCATGTATTTTGTGCGTCCTTGACGTGTCCTGAAATGTTCTCATGTACGTCTGATGCATGTCGGGGAAGTGTCCCTGGTGTCTAAAATTTTAATAGTATATAAAAATAGGATACGTGATGTGGCGTGTCGGACAGCTGTTTCGGAGTGCTGAGGAGGGTCCGTATTCGATACATGTCGAACACCAAAACTCCACCCTTGGAGGAATGTTTGTGCTTCACATACTACCATAAAATATTATTTTTATATCCAATGTGTCCCTAGGGTGTTGTATCCGACTTCATCGAGTGTTCATGCCATGTTGTCTCCTTCTGTATCTATGCTTCTTAGCACTAGAAATTCTGTCAAAGTATTCATGGACATACAAGTGTGGATGGATTGTCTACTCCATAAGTAATGAAAGAAAAGCACTGGGCTTTGAGGTTTCCGCACTTGATAGTCAATACCATTAAAACTTTCGTGACCCTCCCTCTCCTGAATGTATGCATCAAATAGCATGGGGCAAGCAACTAAGGCTTTCTATTCCCCTTCCTTTGTAAGTCCTTGGCATAATCCAAACCACACAGAACAGGCTGGGTACAGGACTCTCCGTATCAGCAGCCACTTCATGGTGAAGAGAGAGATTGTTGACATCGCCTGGATTCTTGCATAGAAAGACACCACTCGTGATAAATTAACCACACCGCCTGGTCTGCCCCAAATCATCAGCCATTGTAATAGGTTTACAAATAGCTGTCCAACAAGAAGGGGACTTTTTCGTATCCTTGCTACCCCGTATAACTAATAACTTGCTAAAATCAGCAACATTCCTGTTTAGCAAGCAGAAATAGAAGAATGTGGATGCAAATTTTCACTTCTCAAACCTCTGCAGATCATTTTATCATCACTCACACCTTCAAGATTCAGATTTACAGCCTAGTATTTAGCAAATACATCTTCACTTGCAGCAAGTCCAAATCCTGTGACCCCTCCTGAAAAGGATATTCCAAAAAGTCACACTACTCCCCATAAAATCAGTAACACAAGCCCATTTATGCACTGAAATATTAAGGAGGTGGCTGAACTACTCTTTAAGACCAGTATCACCAAATGTCTAGCCAAAACCTCATCCACGTCCCATTTCCCACCATAAAAAACCAATATATTTGCTTGATGACCCTTCATGTTGCAATGCCATAAGTTTGGGTATTTTTGTTAGTCCACCCTCCCCACTCACAAATAAATTTCACTCAATTACCCTTCTCCATAGCACATCTTCAACAGCAAACCTTCATTGAACCCCATAATGTCCCTAATACCTACGCCACCACACCTCATGAGATTGTTAACTGCCTTCCACTTCACTATATGATACCTTCTTGATCACTTCACGAAACATTATTCATCACATGCTCTAAGTTTTTAGAAATAATGCTGGAGGTGCAGAGAGAGATATGATAGGGTTGTAAAGACGGAAGGGTACTTTTCAACAAATTCAACTTCCCCCCTTTTTGGATAGCCTCTTGCCCACCAGCAAGTCAACTTTCAAACTTCTGAATTATAGGGTTCCAGGAGTCCATAATTTTATATGATGATCCCAAGAGCATGCATGAAAAGAGAATAGGCAGGCTCCCAGTTTTACACCTCAAATCTGAGCCAGTTGCTGCAAACTGGGCACTTCACTCTGCCATCAAACCAGTACACAGACTCCCGTATCTATCAGAAAATCCTTTTTTTTCTTTTCTGTTTTGTTTAATATTGACACTAGAAATCAAATTCCTCTATTTAAAACCACATAATAATACTATTACGACACCACTTTCAGTTCACAAAAACTTCATGGAACAGACTAAAGAATCTGTCTAAAAGTAGAGAACAATCAAGTAACTTAGTAATCTAAAAATTTTAAAAATGATTAATTGACAAGAATTAATATCAGTCCTCAATAAATAAAAAGTAATTAAACTTGAAATCTAACTAGAGCTTAGTACCTCCATCACTATTCCCCTCAAACTTTCAGATTGCATTGGAGCCACCTTCCCCACTCGCAACTGGAAGTCGCCAAGTTGATACTGATTCCCCTGTATTATATCACATTTTCAGTGAACAATTTATATCAAACCTTTTTTCAACTAAAACTTAACTCAGGTGGATCATCCCATCGCTATAAATTGATAAATTCCAAATACTAAACCAGTCTGCATATGTAAAAGCTCAATGACCTCAAAATTAAGGGCAACACGTGTTTTATAAGACTGCAGTTTCTCCATTATCATCTGAATACTCGACTCCGCTTCCACAACAAGTCGCTGTCCTTTAAGTACTAAGTAGTACTTACCGGGCTGTTCTGCCAACGAAATCCCCAAAAAGTCACGCGGAAATTCATTGGCGTTCGCTTGTTCTTACCATCAATCACCACGCAAAATAAAAAAAGTTAAATCAAACCCGTATAACTATTCAGATGAAATTACTTGAAGGAATCAAATGTTTATTGAAGTGGGCATCAAACAGCTTAAAAATATAGAAAGGAACCCGCACACACACATACCTCTAGTCATGGCTCTGTAGAAGCTAATAGTGGCTTTCCAGCGCCCTTCCTTGATGCCATTGATGCCCTCGGCACACTGGGAGACTTCAGCGAGGATTTGGCTGTTGACCGTTGTGCCTGCGTTTGGCTGCCAGTGTAAAATCCTACACAGAGGCAACACCTATCGCTAAGATCATTATATATATTCATACATTAAAGGTTAATTGAACGATGGAATTAGAAAAAAGGGTTTTGGAATTGTTTCAACTTTTAGTTACCATTTGATGGGCATAGTGTTGGTAGCTTGGATTTTGCAGTGTTGAGAATGATGGAAATTTGCCTTTCGTTTCTCTTTCATCCAAACAGGTTATATTTCAAATCTGAGAATTAATAAGATTTTATGGCCAATTTGTTTAATGCCCAATTCTTGATGGTCAAAGCCAAATTGAATTGAGCTGCAACATTTTTCATTTTGAAGGTTTTACTAGATATAAATCCCTAATTATAACTCTACTAAATTGGGAATTTTTCTTATTCAATTTCTTGGTATCTCTTTCCCTCCCCGAAAACAATGTTAGAACAATAGAACATTCGTATATATATCAAGACATAATTTGAAAGAATTTTTTCTAAAATTTATTTGGACTAGTTAATGTTTTATCTAGATTTCAAAACAAACAATTACGTAAAATCAACTTGTTGATGCTCTCACTACACTACCACAGAGACCAAGATTCTTACAATTGTATTATAATTTGATCCTTTCAACAAGGGTACCATCGAGTATGTCAAACAAAACGTTCTAACAAGGACATGCGCTCGCAAAGTGAACATATTATGAAGGACAATGCAAGGGCAAAGATTTTTAGTTCTCGGAAGTCTATTTATTAATTGAGTCTATACAAAATGAATACATTGGAAACTCGACCTCATCACACAACTTCCTATATTAGAGAAATTATACATACAAGCGAAGATGACACCAATTGAATATGAATTACAAAATTTTAGCACATCTTGCATTCTTGAGAAACGCGTCTAGTTCACTCGAGTTATGCTAATTCGGTAGAATAAACGAAAAGGCCAAAATTAAGATTGTGAAGATTTAATTTAAAAATAGATCTTCCAAAAGGAAATCTCTAAAACTAACATAATAGTGAAGAAATCTACATAATCGATACTAAATTTATGATAAATACCATAAATACTCTGTAGCAAACCGACAAAAATGGTACTCTTTACAAATCAAACACAATTTGTCAATTTCATATAATCGCACATCAAATACACTCGTAATAAATTCCAAACAAATGAAACAAACTATTATACAATTGCTGATATTTCTAATGGGTACTTTCAACTATAAATATCTTGTAATCTTGAAACTTCAACTGTCACTTGGACTAAACCTCTTTAAGATACTTGGGATTGTATCTAGCTATCAATAATTGACCTAATCCTGCACTGAATAGAGATTCTGTTAAAATTTTAGTAGAAATGACAGACAAGTTACAGCAGTGTATGAAACTCTAAATAGTTGAAATTATGCTCACAACCCCACCCCCACCCCCACCCCCAAAAAATAAACATAACTAATAAACACAATGACACTTTCATAATCAATAAGTCGAAAAAGATGGCCCGCCTATCTTGCCTTGCATCAGGAAAAAGAACACAAATACAAAGACCATGATTTTTGTGATATGCAATACTAAAAAAAGATTGCTTCATATAATTATATATTCTGTGTTGTTGAAAGTAGACAGCACGTAAAGCGTTGTCTTATTGGAAACAATAGTTGTATTAGTTTAGGCTGCGAAAATTCACAAACTTAGAACTTACGTTGCACTGTTTGATAAATTGTACATTAACAGGTCCATATTGCATGACAGCACTATTCCTTCTGGAAGAAAGAGAGCACAAAATCTGTATGTACAGAGAAGAGTTGTGTGTCCCCAAAGAGCTGTTATACAGTAGTCAAGGAGAATATATCATTAGCATGTCAACACAATTCTTGTACAAATTAACTAAAAGATAAAAAGCTAAGAAGCAAACCTTCATAAAAGGTCGATCTCGACTGGGGAAAGACTCGATGAAACTTTCCTTCAATAGCAATGATACCTGATGATCAACAGAACAATTTTCATGCTAACGTGGTGACCGGGGATGAAAAGTAATGATATAATTATAAATTCCACTAATCACAATTATATGGGCCATATTCAAATACAGTGACTCATGTTTCAAGAGATCCAAAGAAACATTAGAATAGAAGTGTGTAAATTATGACAAATAAGTAGTTGAACAAATTTCATGGAGCAGAACATTTTTTTGCAGGTACAGTAACAAGGCTCACAACCAAAAGGGAAACAAAGGTAAAACCATTATTACAGGCAGAAGTTCAAATTTACTAATATTCTAGAAATATAACACAAACCTTGTCATCATTTGATTGAACATTTGTAATTGTATGAGACCGAAGGTTAAAACAAAGTGAATCCAAATAAGACCGTAACACTCCAATAAAACCTTTGGCAGCTTCAACCTACATATTAGTCAAAACCCATATTAGTACAGGAATATACATGAAAATGGAAGTTGCAAACCACACCAATGATATAGTGTTTACTTTGGCTCATATTCAAACACATGGAGATACTTCACATTTGACAATTTCCTTCTTAATTGTTTTGAAATTAATATTTTTAAAATTTGAGAGAGCGAAGCGTGAGAACAGAAATCTTTAGTAATGAGGTAAAATGATTTTCGAAATGGGAAATAGTGTTCCTCGGAGGAAAACAAAAGCAACAAGATTGCAAACCATGAGGGACAAGAAAATGGGAGCCACATTGTGGGTGGGTCGGTCAAAATAATTCCACTAAAAGCACCGATGGACTTACACAAGCAAACAGACCAAGTGCACAACTGGTTCGCAGAATAAATGAAGTAGACCAATTTAATCATGGAAAATCAGAAAGGGTAGCGAAAGAAGCCAGTGAAAGAGTCGTCCTTAACAGCCTAATAGACATAAAAAGGAGTGCAGATCTTCCAAGCAAAATGCACCATATTACACATCTCCTCAACACCTTCCGTCTGATATGTTGCTAAATCTGCAGAATTTAAAATGCAACATCTTCCTACTCTTCTATCCCCATGGCGAAAAAGAGATCTACTCCTCTCTTCAATTTATTCATGTTTAGCAAATCATAATAGATCAGTAATTATATTAATTCTTTACCCCCAGTTTGAAGGCATTGACATATTATTAACCTATAATTGAAATTTAAATCAGTACAGGCATCATTCATTATTTGCTTGATTGTTATTATATTAAGTTGGTATCCAGAACATTAAAGAGCAGTCTGATTAATAGAGAGAATGAAGCTTGATCTCTAGTCAAAACTAATCTGAAGAACGAAAAACAAATGACAGATGAGTATAACCACATGCCTGCTCATCAGTACATTCACAAACTGGTCTTTTCTTCCCTAAGTAACTTTCTCCCACCAATTTTGCATGATAAGGACTAAGGAGTGAATATAGTTCTCGATGCCGAGGTAACTGTGGTATCGTCGGGGATTTCACCTGTCTCAATACAACAGAAAAGGATCAGGCAACTATCTTGAAGTGAAAATACCTATACAGAATTTAACCATCTATAGAAAAGATGGCATATGTGAGTATATTAGATGAGTTAGCACTTTCAGCAGAATGCACTCCTAGGCAATTAATAAACGATGTGTCAAAGTGTCCTTAGTTGTTCCTATGGGGCCTCAATGTTCAAAACAAAGAATCTTAAACTATAATGAACTCAAATTGATACTATCAAAATTTTCTTGTAGGTACAAATGAGTCCCAGAAGATAAAAACAAGAAGATAAATCGAAATGCTATTTCTCTGCGCTGAACTTAAATTCCTTGTAACATCTAGACTAGGATGATTTTTTCAGAACTGCCAAATTCTTGTACATAGAACCAATAAAGATTTATCTGTCTTATTAAACACATAAACCATACATCTTACATGCCTCTTCTCATGTCTTTCTTGTTCTGACACCTTTGATGTATATTTTTAATTATATGCAATACAGAACTAGAATGAAAACTATAACCCGGCTCTCCTTACCCATCTTTATGTCCTCCATTTTTTCCATTGGTGTTACTATTTTCTTATGGCAAGACTTTTTTACTACATGAAGATGTACTAGGACTCATTCTCTGTAAAAACTACAGATGCTTTGTACTAATAGAGGAACTCACATTTAATTGAAGTAACCACATCTTGTATTACAAACACAGCATTATTGTTTGGAGCAATTAATCTTAGATTGGTATTGGGAGAATATACACACCTGGTTCTTGTTTGCATCCACTAGAGTGACATTTGCTAACTTTGACTGTACTTCAGTTGTCTTGGTCTTCACACCTACCTGCTCAAAATACACACAAATACAAGGAAACAATTAAATTTTTAAATAGAATCACTGGTAAAAAGTGTAAACACATACCCCTGCCACAAGAAGCTTTGAAATCCCCAAGCTTCACATTTATACTCCATTTTATTTTCACATTGTGAAACAACTTCATAAAGGTAATAACCGGGCCCCTAAAAAAATCCAAGGGCTTGACACGATTAGGTTAAATATGTAATCTTTCAAGATCGAGAATTTTGAATAATCAATGTGTGAGATGAGAATAAAGGAGCTCTATCCAGTTCATGCATTTCACAAACTGAAATATAATTTCATGAGACTTTTGACTCCAGAAAAACAAGAGTCCACAAGAGCAAAGGCTAGACAAAATTTCCAGACATTTGAGTGGTGGATAGTGGTTGTGAATATGTTGGTCCATGGAATACAATACAGAAGCATTAGTATTATCGTCTAAATAATCCGATCAAAACTTCAAGTGGTGTAGTGATGCACCTGCATGTGTGAATAGTTCATACGTACTACAGTAGCTCATTGGTGTTGAACTGCAGAATAGTGTGGCATGTAGAATTAGATGTCAATTACAGATATACAAAGGTCAAGCTCTTATGTTTTTACAGCACAGTGCATAATAGAATGTTTTGAATATAATGGATCGCATAATTGTGTTTAACAGATTCATTTATGGAAAGGTAACAGAATTGTTGTGAGTATCAGATAAATATGGTTAAGAAGAGTCATCAGATTTAGCTACCGTGTAGAGTTACAATTAGTGAGGGAACCAAACTTTTGAATCTTTTACTTGATTTGCTATAAGTATAGGTTTTTCATTGCTTCAAATCATTAAGTGGATGAGTCAGCTCTCATAGTGGTAAGTAACCACAACCGTATCTAGTCATGCCTACATAATGACTAACCATATCTAAAATTATATTATTTTCCCAACATACTTCTGTGAGAGATATTTATGTAAACTAATAGATAAAAGTAAATAAATTTTCTTAGTGAAGGAATAGTAATCATTTTAACAATGTTTTACAATACAGAAATTTTGAATAAATAAAACAAATGTACTTGAATTTTCTTAAATTCAGAAATATTCAGACTTGACATAGCATCAAAGTTTGTGACTATTGAACTACACTAAGCTCACATCTCAATTAATTACTACAATTAGGAAATTATCATTATGATATCATACTCCATGTTAATTTTGCCACACCAATTATGAGATAATGTTCAAGTCATATTGTTCTCAATTATGGAATACTATGAATGTTAAGGATTTTGAAACTAGTATTTTTCTGCATCGCACAAGTCAATCCAGTTCTATAATCTATGCATCTAGTATGCAACAACCTGTTACAGTAAAATGGTGATAAGATAAGATCATGTTTAGAAACACAGTATCTATTCATTTGACTAGCAAGACCATCCTTATTATCATTTCAGATTTAGACGATGCTTAATTTTACTTTTAAGGATACAAGATTCAATTGCTCAGCAACACAGTATCTATTAACTTGATAGTCAGTTCATCCTTTATTGTCATTTCAGATTTAGATAATGCTTTAAGTTTACTTTTAAGGATACAAGATTCGACTAACAGAGCACTGATTCTTCATTTCCAGAAACCTGGATGTTATTTAAAAGTTGTCTTTTGTGGCGGAGAAAATTAACTTCAACATTACGAATGTCAGGATATTTGTTTTATTTCAATGCCTAACTTCGGATCATTGTGATAGTCACATTTTGAAAAGTTGGAGAGCCATTGATGGAGATCTGTAATGATATAATCTTTGAAACTTGACCAAGTTTGATACTTATTTTGGGAAAAGAAATTAGGGTTTAGTTTTAAAGATTTTCTAGTATATCCATTATTTCTTTAGTAGTTTCTTACTTAAATTAGACTTTGTAAAACCTTATATAATAAGGGTTAGTGCTTTGTTTTAATGACACTTAGTTATTGAATAAACTACAATGTCTCTCTCAATTGTTCTCTCTCTCTCGTCTCTCCCGTCTCCCTCGATTCTCTCCCCTCCTCCCCTCCTTTCTCTTCACTTCTCTCCTTATTTCCCCTCTTCTTTAACAGTTCTATTGTTCGATACGGGAGTCTGTCGCCACCCTTACTTGAAGGTTTTGAATTTTGGAGATATATTACAGGTATTTGAATGTTTTGAACCTTGTATAATATGGGCTAAAGTATGCAACAGATATCACATGCCCAAAAGCATGTGTTTTGTTCTTGGGGAGTGACATGAGATAAATCATGTAAGTATCATACATCTGAAGCATTCCATTAGGAACTGAGAAACAAGGGAAAAAGATGCAATTATAGGACAGAAGGGAGTTTAAGCAACTTGAAGCAGCATGACACTATCTCGGTTACAGTATTAGGTCTCCATCTAAAATGTAATGTCTGACCAATCATCTGAGATTTGATCCAACAGTACATGCAAAAAATAGTGAAATAGAACAGCCAGAAGTATGAGAAACTCACTATGTAAGGAACCGGCGCATCCAGAAAGTCCAGCATGTCATTAGGCAAAACCTGAATATGATACATGCCAAGGAACAACCATATGAGCTACAGGAGAGTAAGTTCATAGAAGAATCTAAGTAAAATCAACAAACGAGATCACATCGAAACAATAAAAGGAAAACTATAGACGAGAAAGGAAAAATACCGGCATTAACAAGCTCTGCCACTGATAAGGACGAATAAGGGGGATAATTGACAGAACCAAAGCACACAAAATACCCTGCATACAAAAACAAAAGATAAAACATTAAACTCTTAAGTCTTTCTCCATCTATCATCAGACAACACACAAAAGGAAAAAGAAATGTGCTGATGCAAATAGCAAGAATGTCAAAGTTAGCTACATCTGGGTTAAACTTTTCCAAACCAAGCTTCCAATAGAATGATAGCCTTTAAGCACATCCAAACATATATTATGACAGCTGCACTAGTCATGGTTTAAAAAGGCGGAACTGAGGCGCGCCTTGAGGCGCAATCATAGTGCCTTGAGGCGATAATTGTGATTCTTTTTTTAGGTCCAGCGCCTTATTCTGTGAGACGTATGCCTCACGGGCGTGAGACGTGCACCTCACATGTCACTAAAAATTTGTTATTTTCTTTTTAAAAAATGAATTTTTAATTGAACTTCTAATTTTGCCGAATTTAAACAAAAGTCAAAAGTTTGGACCCAAAAATATAAAATATAAAAACAAACATTTTGGCCCTCTTTACAAATAAAAAACAAAAAAATATCTACCATCATCCACATCAACAAGGCACCCTCTTTGCAATTAGTGGCAATTAGTGGATGAGGAAGAAGATTAGATAAAAATTACCACTAAAGATGAAGAAGATGATAGGGGAATTAAATATGACGATGATTCCATGGAAGATGCTATTAATAGTGATATCACGACGATAACGAGAGCACAACCTTCTAAATTTTGTTAGTTTAAGCTTTTTTTCATTGCAAAATGAGTAAAAATTGTCGACAAACAAATTATATTTTTGATAGTCTATTTAAATAAGAAATTTCAATTGACGTTCTGTTCTTTATAGGTGAAATAGACTATTTTTATATTAATTTACAGTTTTTTGACTAATTTTTTAGTTCGTGGTGAGGCTTACGCCTCGCCTCACAAACGAAAACCGCCTTAGTATCTAATTTCGCCTTTTTAAACATTAGCACTAGTTATGGACAAGAGGGTCAATAACTATGAACTACGAGTCAAAGAATGTTCGAAAGAATTAAGACAGAAGATAGAATAACTAATAAACATTCAGTCTAAAGAGAAACAGAATAAGTTCTAAATAGGATTCATATGAAAAGAATATATGACACGTATGCGAGCAATCTAAATAAATGCAAACTTACCAGATTTGAACAAACAACCACAATCTGTTTCTCCAGTAGAGCCCCAGCTAAAAATGTTAATACCTGTAAAAAGGCAACCATAAGCAAAAGATTTAGTAACCTATAAAGGTCTATGGACACGTCTACAGATATGAGTAGCCTCTGCCATATGTTGTATGTATGCCAAGTCTTGAATTGATAGCATTAGGAAGAATTCCTACATATCAGCGTTCCCTTGAATAAAACATAAAGAAATTCCTTTCTGCATGAGTGATATACTTACATGCTCCAGTCGTAGGGAACCACATAAGCAAGCAACAGCCCATACTGATAAAGCAGTTGCCTCCTCCTCTACCAGGAGCGCACTGTGCACCTACGAGGTGAGATGAATATATGAAATTAAGACCTTTAGTAGAAAGGACATAAAAAAGTGGCCACAAAAAGTAACTAAACAGAGTTGAATACAGGTAAGCCGCAAACACCTAGACTTGTCCTCTTTTCTCATTTATATTTAATTAATTTCTTCTGTTTGTCCATTTAACTGAGGGTGAAAGTTTATTCTTTGAAAGAAAGAAAAGGAGTTAGTCCGGAAAAGAGGGATAGGATGGGGGGAGAATGCCAACTCTGACGTACCTCAGCTAATTCCAAACTCGTCTTACATGATCCCAAATCAATTGTTGATCCAGCAATGCATAGAACTGTTTCGTCAGGTCTGTAATATTCCAGAGGATGCAGGTGATCTATAGGATGGAACTTGATTGTTGAACCCTGTGCTGGGCAGCGTAATTGGTAATATTCACAAATTATTCGTAGGGACCCAGTGGTTATTCGCCTGCAAAGGAGAAATAGATGAACAAGCTATTAAAGACTTTCAGTAGCTAAATAATGACCTTGAAAAGAGATGAAAATGCACAGGGGAAAACAAGATTCAAACCTTAGCCCACTCAAGGATATCACTGTGTTCACTAAAAATATCTTGGCCAGATGATGATGCCTCTTCTGTTTCTGTCTCGTCGACATCACTTCTGATATGTCTATCTTCACTTGGAGAGCCTTGAAAACTGCATCAGTTGACATTAATCTGGGTCAATCTTGGATAACAGAATTAGAAAGAATTGCAAAGTCGAGGCATCCATGCTGCAGTTGATAAGGTTTCCCACTGCTAGGAAGTGTCAAGAAAACAACAATCGATGCCATTCTACCATTTTAGAACTGCATAATTGTATTGAATTTATGCATGCTTGTCGGCAATACAGAGACAAGCACTTAAACGGGGATAAGTGGCACTCATATACCCTCTACAAAGAATGAAATAGAAATGCTCTTTAACATGAACATATGCCTAAGAGAGTGATAGAAGAGATTCCAGTGCAGTAGGAGATCGGGCATCAGTTTAATGTTCTCAAATTGAAAAAACAAAATTCCTGCTATCTAGATACTTGAGATATCATAAGATCACATCACATACTTTAATATGGCTATATGAAGGTAAGAAAACCAGTACAATCTAACTGTGCTTACAACGGGACCATTAGAATCAACTTAAGAAATCTCTTTAATTTTAAGCACATGGCTTATATATTTCAAGTTTTAGTAATAATATAATGAATACGGAAAGCAAAGAACAGAATCATGTACCTGGAGGAAGATTCAGAGCTCTCACATTGCTGATACCGTAACAGGGGAAAAATAGCATTTGTTAGACGCTTGTCTGCTGATTGTTTGTTGGCAAAATTATTGTCAACAGAGGTATCAACTATAAACTCTCTCCTAGAAACAAGCTTCTCTGTCCCAGGATGAGGTTGAACAACATTACTATCGAGTTCTTTCTTTGAGTAAATGTTCCCATCTAAACTTTCATGACCAAGGTGAGATATATCATCTGCTACTCTTCCTGAGACAGAAACGCTTGTGCTTAGTTGGGAAGCTCCAACCGTTCCATTCAACATGTTGACTGCTCCATCCTCCAGCAATATGCCACCAGATTTTTCCTCCAAAATTTCAACCTCATCATAGCCCACGGATGACTCCAAATCTAGACCACTAATCTGTTTTGTCAACCGTTCCAGCCTCTCTTCAGTTAAGATGCTACAGCATAAAACAAAACGTAAAATAACTACATCAGCAGAAGCACTAGCTAGAGAACAATTGCTGCATTCTGTCAGTTTTTAGGCTATCTAAACCAACAGTGCAGTTTACATATACAGGAAAGAAAGAAATATAAAATTATAGCTCTTTAACAGCCAGTTTCCAAGTAATTATATCTTTCAGCAACAATTATGGAAATGCAGAATTTTCTACAAAACCAATACACGTGATGCATAGTTCAAAAAGAATCATAAAATTAGCTAATATTCCTTCCTTCTCCATCTTGAAGTAATTTTTATACCACCGGCCACTGAAATCAAAACAGGAACGTATATTCTAATAGATATGAAAACCTTCCTCAAGTCATACAAAATAATATTTAAAATTGATGTATCAGTGGATAATTTCAGAGATGAGTAGATCTATTGGTAGCTTCATATGCTTCATATGCAATATAAGATTCATCCTGTATTCTATCTGTTGAAGGCTGCTTCCAGGTATTCTTTGCACCAGCTCCTTTTGTTTTCTCTCTCTCCTTTTTGTTTTTTCAAGGAGGAGTGGGCCATGTGTGTACCTTTTCATGAAAGTTGATAATCATGAAACTAGAAATGGCAAAAATATCCGATCCGTCCCAATCCCCGATGGATACCCGGTCCGAATGGAGCGAAAAATTCCCGATTTGCGGATCAGCGGGGCGGATAGGATCATGCGTGATCCGATCCGATCCATCCCATTTGAAAAATAAAGAAAGAAAAGGATAGAAAAAAGTAGTAAAGTAGTAAAGTTTATTTCAATGTTTGTTTAATTTTTTGAATGACAATTGACCAAAAAAAAATTATATACATATTAGTCTGCGGATCAAAGTAGTGATTCGCCCTTAGAAATAGCGGATCAATCTGCGGATTTGAATCATCTAAAATTGATCCGGGGCGGATACGGATCAGGCCGATCCGATCCGAATCCCCCCCGTTGCCATCACTACATATAACAATTTAGTAATGCAAGTAATTATAATACAAACATCTTCAAGCTATACATGCATCTTTTGAAATTATGATCGTAACTTCAAACTAGGAAAGCACCATATGCAGCATCACACACACGAGAATTAGTCACATACCTATTCAGTACGCCAAAATGCAGTTCGAAAAATGGAAGCCTAGAAAGAATACAGTAACATCGGCGTGTGGTTAAAATGTGGCGGCTCCAACTTGAGGGGAATGTTTGCCCATCGGAAATCATGGAAATCAATCCTGACGGCTTTTGTATGATTTCTTCAACTAAAATGCAGCAACCATACAGAGTTGAATCGTCAGCTACCTGAATGACAAAGATAACATTAAAAAAACTGGAACTCCAAGTCAAAGAGAAAGACGAAGAGAAAGAGATAGAGGACACAGAATCATAAGGGTGCATTTATACAGCTTCAATAAGCACATCAGGGTAAAAGTACCTGAACAAATGAAAACAAAATTTTCATTCTTGATACAAAAGAAAACAAATTTAACTCGAGCATGTACATAACAAATAAAAGGTCCTTAAGCAAATAACTTCAAAGAGTTTGAAATATCTCTTGATATACCCATTGTTTTCCAACAAAGGATGATATACAAAGGTAGTTATCCGTCAAGGGAGGGGGGGACAATGTGATGATAATTTCCTTGCCAATATGTAACTAGATAATCACTTTTATAACACGACTTCAGCATTTCATCTATACCAACCCACGAGGATCTTCAACAGCCTCAATCCAATATACAGTAAACTTCAAATACAAGGAACCAAGGAAAATTGCACACATGGCATAGCTCAAATGAGCCTCGGGATCAATTCAGATGGCAGTTCCAAAATCCCATGAACATCCTTTAATGTTGAAATACATGGGTCAAAAGGAATATATGCCATGCCACATTCCAGTCATGACATTTTTCTCTAAAAATTTAAATAGTATCATGTGCTGGTGGTGCCTGGTGAGGAAAAAAAAAACTATCATAAGGATGGACATATATTTGCTAAATCATTGAACAAGTGCAACAGGCAATAAAAGAAAGAAAAAATAAAATCCACAAATAATGAGACTAGATTCGTAAACAACAGAAACCGCAGCTGAATTGTATTTTTCAAAATATAGAAGCCAGTTTCTCCCACACCAGGATAAGCTTTGTCCTATAATAAAATTTGGAACAAAAAAAGAGTCAAAAGTGTTGTGGTTAATTTAGAGGCCTGGGCATAACAGAGTATGCATTGTTGAAAATGGCTTCACATAATAAAGAATAACTTTATTGTGCATTTGAATTTGGTCAAATAGGTACATATTTAATTGAATAACCCACAAGTAGATGAGAATAATGATGCCATCCAGTTAAGAAATGGCCAATATATATAAGACGCTAGATGCATGTAGATGCCGCAACTAGAGCTTAGATCAACTCCCCCCCCACAAAATATAGATATGTATCAAATCAAACAGAAACTTATGGTATGAATAAGGTCATAATCCAAGTTTCAGGAGCAGCAAGTGACAAACTGCAAAAGCATAAAGCAATAGGATGCCTTTCACCACACCTGCAGTCGGAAGACAAAGGACAGATCACTCTGTTTGAGATGTTCCTGTAAAAATAGCACCATGTTAAGTCATAAACAGAAGAAAAAGGAAAATAGGAAGGGAAAAAAATTCCTGGGCATATTTTCATAACTAGCTCAAATTGGATAAGAATATTTCCATACTTTACATAAATCCCTATAAAAAGCACAAGAAGTGATATTAAAGAAAATAAAACAAAAGGGCTTCAAGTAGCAAGGAAAGGTATGGGGAGTTGAGGAAGGAAAATTGGATCACAATTTATGTAGATTGTCAACTCAGTCGGCAATAGCATTCTTTCCATTTACCAGGTTAGACAAGCACCCCAAAGATGACGTGGTAAGCAAAAAAGTTACATAAAACACAAATCAAATACAAACTTAACAATTTAACTTGGACTTTATCAAGTTTCTTTCCATTCTACATCAGAACTTGGTAAGTGAGAGGATTATCTGTTGCGTATCTAATAAATAGTTGGCAGAATAATCAAGGCAGAAACAATCACTAGATACCTGTCCAAGCAGTATCTCATTCAACTCACTCATTGAAGGAGTTCTCTCAACAGCATTAACCTGCAATGATAGTTGCCAATTTTACGCACTCATAGATAAAAGTCAAATCCACATAGAGACTATCTGGTAATGCTCAAAACTGTAGGCGAGCGATGTTGGACAAAACACATATTTTGCTTTTCCTTAAATACAAATATTTTAGAATAGGGATGAAATAGATCCCCTAAAACCCACATTCTTCAAAGAAGATGTGGAATCATTTTAATATGAGAAGGACAGCAAACTTTGGTCAAGACCTATTATTTCTTTTTGCTCTTATCATAGAAATAGTCCAAGGACCCATGGATTCAACTTCAAATAAGATGCACCCATTACACAATAAAAACAGGTCACAAAGTAAATGGAGTAACTAACAAAAAATCTGTTTTAAGCTCCTGAATTTACCACGAACAGAAAAATAATGAAACCTATAAAATATTTAATTTAGTCAGCTTATGAAGATATTTTGGAACAAATTCATACAGTGCAGAGAATAAGGGAACATGGCATGACTTGGCTCATTAATTAGTGCCCGTTTGGTAGGGTTTATAAACTAGTTTATTTGAAAAAATGGTTAATTTCACCAAGAATAGTAAAAAATGTCAGGCTACCAAAGCAAAAAATTTGGTTAAATAAACCATTTTTGGTCAAATAAACCATTTTGTTCAAATAAACTAGTTTATAAACTCTACCAAACAGGCATTTAATAAAAGAATTACATATGTCGAGGAAAATAACTAGATGCTGGATGTGAATCGTTATTAAAACTCGCATCAATATTAGGTATTGTTGGGACTTAGGTCCCCAAAAGGTTAACCTATTAGGTGGAAATAGCCAAAGCCCTTGTATACCCATTATCTACCCCGTGTCTACCCAATGTGAGATTTTGTTCTTATTTTCCCAACAGTTATCATTTATAGCACTAGAATGACTTGTTCCCATCATATGCATTCACGCTTTCAAAAACATTTTTTGAATGGATTTTGCAACTATAAGAAGATTGCAACTTAACAGACCAGAATACAAACCATCCAGGAAATAAAAGACAAGGTTTTCAGCGTATTGACTCAAACATGAATTATCAGAAGCAAAAGAAGCTGTTGTGCTTAATCCCACCTCTACACCTGCAGGAAAGCAGAAAGAAAGGAGATCCTTGTAATTGAGTGGCAGCTTCTTTTCTGGGGGGTAAACAAACAAGACCTGAAGCCAAAACAGAAAATTGTAAGACATTTGTAACGATTATAAGATTTCCAAAATTTCAATACAAACATGTTAGTAGTAGAATACATAAGTCACCACCTGAGGCTCAAGGCTAGGTTCTACACGAGACTGATGCTGAGCACCAAGGGCACTTCGAAATCTCCCTGATCCTTCAAACTTTCTAGCAAAGTAAAGATTTTGAAGAGCCTGAATGTCACAAATAGGATGAAGTCCCACAACTACCATGCTCTCGAAAAGCTTTGATGGCTCTTTCCACACTTTGTGATCCTGTGCACTTTGGCAACATAATTATATGCGCAAAACCCTAAGGAGCAAACTTCTCTACTTATTTGATCACAGAAGCAACATGAAAAAGATCTAAAGATCCTTATTCTGAAGTCTAAAGGAATCACCATATTATCTAAGGAAAAATCTCATCATCATTGATAGCCTCTACAAGTAATTTTGTGTGAGAAATTGCAACTAAAAGGTATGTTCTAGATATAAAAAGCAAATCCTGGAAGACATTTCTTCATTAGTAACTTTTCCTACCACATATCAGAAAAAAGCAAACAAGCACGATTAATAAATTAAGAGTGTGAGAGAAGAAATCCTACCAGGGACTGCAACTGAAAGTTAGCCCACTGACGTTTTAGACTAGTTAGTATTTCAGGGTTGTAAAGTCCACTTTTAACTTCTGGAGGACTTGACAGGCCTTTAAGTATTCTAGAAACACGGTTTTGAAGTTTATGTAGCGGGCTACCGCTATCGTCTTTAGAGGAATATACCACAGAAGGTCGTGTTGAACGAACAGCAGCTGCGGCTGCGCCGGCTGCAGCAACAGCTCTCGCGACATCTTCAGTTGTCTGCATGAAGAATGAAGCACCCCAACCAGGGCTACCTGACTCTTCATTTTCCTCCATCTCTAAACTTCACTCTCCTGTGTTAAGCTGGTAGGTTTGAAAAACCAAATAAGTCAGAATAAGGAGGTTTTTGCTGCCCAGATGAGATGCGTAAAAGAAAAGAAAAGCGGAACTGAAAATTTGCATTGAATCATTTCTTTTTCTTCTTCTTCGAAAATACAAGAAACACCCTTTACCCTAACAGTTCTGTAACCATCCCTAGTATATGAAACTAGCGCATATAAATATCCCTTCAAGCCCGTCAATTATTCAAGTATACTGGTGATCATATATGTATTTGACTGACAAAATAGAAAATGAAAACTAAGGAACAAAACCAATTCAAACAGGTCTATTAGACTGCTATCATAAATCAATGCTTCATGGTCAGTGAAAAGACACTAATTAATTATCTCACCCTCTCCCTACATGATACATACACTGCCCCAACAAGAATACTATACTCCTATTAAAGTATAATTCCATGTTGCTCTCTCTCTCTCTCTCTCTCTCTCTCTCTCTCTCTCTCTCTCTCTCACTGTTTCCGCCCATTTTTTGGGTGCTATGCCCACCCCTCCACACCCACCCCCACCCCCAAAAAAGGAGGAAACGAAAAATGAACGGGACCATTAGGTGCTTAACACAAGCCCTCAAGTCATGCTACAAATTCTTGACTACAAGTTATCAAAAAAAAAAAAAAGCATCAAATTTCACTTGTAAAAGACCACGACTTTTTTTAAGCAATGTTTTAGTTTCACCAACACGATGACAACTTTTAACCTCGAGTGTGTGAATTATAATAAATAGAGCAAAATCTATGTCGTTTTCAATTTCAATCAAAGTTTGCAAACAAAATAATCGAAATTAACTCAAAAGAGGCGCAAAAATTTCAAATATTATCACAAAGGCATAGAGCGAGAAGAAACGCATCGAGAATCACATAATCGTAACAAAATGAATAGAAATGACAAAAAAGGAAGAAAAATATAAAATAAACTCACCTTCAGATTACCGATAGATTCAAGGAGAGAGAGTGATGTATGAAAATCAATTTATGTATATATAGATGAGGCCAGATAAAGAGTTCAGGCGGCCATAACAAAGAGATATAGAGAGAGAAAGCTGTTTTCTGTGTTGTGTTCTGCAAATGAATGCAGAGAGAGAGGGAGGGGGACAAGGGGATTGTGCATTATAGGATTGTAATCCTACTTTTCCCATAAATAGATAATTAAGTAGTATATCGATTTTGATCGATTTATGAGCATGAATAAATAATGAAAATATAACTAAATCTATTTGTTTTGAATATAAAAAATTTTGATAGACATAATTAAAATGACGATTTGAATTATAGATATTTATGATTTTATGAATCGAGGTAATATATGAATCTATTTGTTTTTAATAAAATTTTGATAAACGAGAATGACGATTTGAATTATGATAATTATGATTTTAAGATTGAGGTAGCGAACATAATAAGAAGAGTTTCGTTTGAGGAGAGTTTCATTTGAGATGGAAATTGAAAATGTAGAAATAGATGAATAGAGTATATATATATTTTTTTTCTTTCTTGAAAACTGATTAAAATTAAAAATTAATATTAATTAGTGATGTAATTGAAGTGATTGGTTTCTGATTTTTGTGTCTTAAAAGAAGAAAATAACATTGGTGGGGTGTTTCAGTGAGTCCAAGTTGTAGGGCGGGGTGAGAAGACGGCCTTTTTTGTTAAGGCTCTGTTTGGTTGGGTCTGAATTGGGGAATTCTTGTACAACTACGAGCACATTGGACTAAGGGTAAAAGTAACTTTAAATTTACATTTAGGAAGACTTAAGAGCATGTTTGGCTAAGATTAGACATTCTTTCACTAGGCATTCCTTGACTTATACTTCACACGACTTTTTGCTTTGCTTGGATTAGTCATTTCTCAAGTGTACAAGTAAAGTTGATTTTTGTTATATTTAAGCGCATGTTTGATAGTATTGAAATTAAATTTTTTTAAGTACTAAAATTATAAGTTGTTGATAAATGTGTGCATAAAAAATAGATTGTAAGTTTTAAGTCCTATAAAATATATAAATAAAAAATATGTTTAATCAGCTGAAATTATAATTCAAGCAACTCCAAACATGTGCTAATTCACAATATTGAGAAAGTCACGTCAAAAGATGAAATTATTAATTAATATATAAGAGTTTGAATTACTCTTATAATAAAATTGACTTTTTAAGATAGAATGTTTTAATATGGTATCAGAGTCTATTAATTTCAAATAAATAATTTCATCTGTCTAAAACTCAAATAAGCACACGAATTTGAAGATTGGTGTTCTCAAACAAGTCACCGATAAATCTCACATCGAATAAAAATAAAAAAAATATTAATTAATATATACGAATTCGGGTGACTCCTCTTAATAAAATTAATATTTTAATATGCAACTCCAAACTTTAATAGGTAAATGGCAAAAATATGAATTGAGGCTTAAAGTTTGAGTTATAATTCATTAGTGTGACATGTTTTCAAGATTAATAGTATCAACTTCGAACAATTCAAAAAGTTTTTATTCAAGTCTAGATGTATTTCATTTTAAAATAAATTAATTTCAAATAAAATCAAAATACGACTTAGCATTAATTCTATCATGCACGTGAATTAAACCTAAAAATTAATTTAAACATGCTATAATCGTCTCTAAAAAATACAGCCCTTCATCTTGTGTTTAAGTATGTCTATTTGGCTAGATGAAGATATAAAGAGAATTTATTAGATTATAATATTTCATTGTCGATAATATATTATACGTGGCGTTCTTTCAATTGGATGAATTATTCATTATTAATTCTTATAAATACATTACCAATTGAGTAAATAATTCATCCAATCGAAGTAATCTGCGTATATGAACTCACTCGATGATGAAATGACTATGAATAACGATATCGAGATGGTAAAGGCATAAAAATTTAATATTTAAAATTGACTTAAGAGTTCCATTTATTAAAAAAAAAACCTTAATGACTCATCGAACTTAATTAATTAGTGGGCATCAAATGGCATTTGTTCAAACTTGAGATGTCTAATGCCTTTTCAGTGAAGCCATTTGGTGAGATTAAAGCCTTACATGGGGTCCCTTAGGCCTTAATCATTGGTGCAAGAATTACACTTAATCCAATTAATAATTAAATAAGATACACAAAAATTTAAGCTGTCCAAATTATTTAAAAAAAAAAAAAAAAGGCTAATCTCGTCCCTTTTCTAGTTAGTTACGAGGTGTGCCAAACAGATCTTTTGGGATCATTTTGTTTTGACGTTAATGTCTATTTTGCTATTTTGTCTTAACTTTGATAACGTGTTTTGAGAAAGTGGTTAATTACGTGTAGAGATTGATTTACCGTTGGAACCTACTTTTATGGCCCGTACGGGCCCAATGACTACTGTAGACTGCAATCATAAAATAATTCCAACCCAACCCAACGCAACCCAACCCTAAAAGTCTCCCTCTTGTACGAACAATCAGTTTAAGTGTTCAACTGTTGGTTTGTTAAGTTAAATTATAATTTAAGTTAATTAAATATAAATATTATAATTTAAGTTAATTAAATATATTTTTTATTTACATATTTTATAAAATTCATTCATAATTTACTATCAACTTACTATCTACACATTCTATAAAATTCTCAATTTATAAATATTTAAAAAATAATTTCAACATTGACAAACATGTACTAAGTAATATTTGATAATAAAACTTTATTTATTTATATTTACTTTTAACAAGTTATTTTTTACTTTAACTATTGACTTAGAAAAGTAAAGCGTGAAACATCACACCATTCATTATTCATGTGAAGTTTCATCTAAAATATTAGCATATTAAATAGACGTGAATGATCTCCTCCACCTCTCTAGTGGGCAAAATAATCTCCCCCACTAGGTGGAGGAGATCATTCCCGATTAAATAGAATGGTCAAATTTCTTTATTAGTCCAAACTATTTCTTGCTTAGATAAAAAATCTTCCCTCAAACTTAGTTGATAAGTGCAAGTTTTACACTTATCTTGACCCTCTAACAAGAACCTTTGGTAATATTTCAAGTGTGTTGGAATCGATAATTTTAGTATGTTTTTGTATTTTATGACAAAATCCCCGAGCTCAAGTTAAAATAGAAAAAGAGAAGATGATGGACCGAAAAATGCAACTAAGGAAGGCTCTCGCACGTGAGCCTTGGAAGACTAAATTTTTTATGCGCGTGTGAAACATAGGAACGTGAGTCATTGCAGCTTATCACTGATGCAAGCGAGCTCTGAAGAAACAAATTTTGCTGCTCGTATGGAACACATGAACGTGAGTCATTGCAGCTTATCGCGCGTGCAACGAAGAGAGAGATTGGACAATGCATGGTGTCACACGTGCAACACCTACATGCCAAATATTCACCATACACACGACACCTGAATAATGAGACTCCGGATGGGACTTGGTTGCTATGGTCTTAAGGGTATTCTTGGGATTGTTTTGCACGAAATTAAGACCTAAACCACTACTTGTATATATCGAATGTCTTGGACATTAGAAGATGTTGGAAAATAGAGCAAAACACATACAAACACAACAAATTATCTCATCAAGGGTTTGAAGAATAAAAAAAACTTGAAAATTCAAAGTGACACTTGAAGATTCATTCTTCTTTCTTCGTTTTCATCTGTTATTAATTTGAGTAATGTCGGTTTCGTATATTGTGTGTTTTTATTCTATAAATATGCTATGCTAAATTTCATAATTAGGACGTACGATGTTGTATAGTTCTAAATAATATTCTAAAAAGCGTAAAGTGTGGCTAGGCGTGGAACCAAGTTTCAAGTTTTTTGAGACCTAAGCAAAGCCTAGGCAAAGACGAGACAAGAGTGATGCGAGGGCGAGGCGTGAGAGCGTGACTAGGCGTCAAAATCGAGCTTCAAGCTTAGGCGAAGCCTAGACACGGCCAATGCAAGCTTTTTAGAATAGTTTAATAGTTTAGTTTCTACTTTTGGAATTTAACATTAAAATATAATTTTTATTATTTTATTTTTGTTTGTTGCTATTAATGCCTTTAAAAGCTTGATGGACTTTTAAATGAATTTTGAATCATAATGAAACAGAAAAAGAAATTTATGAGTCTAAACCAGAACAACGAAAATTATAAATTTCGATAAGAGATAAAAATACACTTCTATGATTTGTATGATCGTGTGTGAATTTTATAGTATTTAATTCATTTTGAATCAGTGAAGTTCACTTGGAAATATAGTAAATTTATGTCTAAAAGTAGTTTTACCTTTATTCAAAAAATACTGTCAAATAAACTAGAGCGATTCAATCTATTGTATGATTGTATATTACTACATCGTCACAACACACGCGTATATTATCACGACCCACCTCAAGCGAATGACCCATACCATCCAATTTCTTCAACTAAAAAAATCACACACTCCATCAAAATATACTTCATGTTCATCGGGTTGAGCTCGATTTTCAATAGAGACTTCGCCACTTCAAGAATTCACAATAAAAAAAAATCTCTTGCTATTGCATTAAACTAGGATCTATGCCTTTTTTTATAAAAAACTTTACGGACTCAAGGATTCATCATACAAATTTGTTTCTCCTCAACATCTCATAATTAAAAAAATGTATTTGTAAGAAGACTACATATAAGCAAAACATAAATAACTCATTTGATTTATGAATAAATTTATTTATTTGAATAAAAATTATGTGGATAATACTTATTCAAATAACATATTAATCATTATATTATGTTTGGTTTCAGCTAGGTATATGAATCAAAAAAAGCCACTATTAAAAAGTTAGCTTTCATTACAATAATTTTTTTTAAAAAATTATACTCTTAATCTTAATAAAACGAAAAAAAAAAGTAAATAAGAAAAACTAAAAGAGAAAAAAATGGGTAGAGCGGCAGCCGATAACGATTATCTTAAGATATAGATGTTCAAAATAGATTTGTTCTATATCATTAAGGTATGTTCGTCTTTTAAAAAAATATGAGCGAATTTGTATTCGGATAAAAAAAAATGTGTTATCCTCTTTCTAAAGATAAAATTGTTTAAATTTTTATCCAGATAAAAATGTATCCGGACATTAACTCTGCTCAAACAAGATAAGACAAAATTTATATTTAATATTTAATCATTGACCATATATCGAACAGGCCCTAAAGGTCAATCACACATAGAATAAAGATAAAATAAATAACAACATATAAAAGTTTGGACTGCTCTGTTAACAATGTTGACCTTTTAAGATAGAAATTCAATATCTAATATGATATTAGAGCTCAACAAACTCAAATGACCAATAGGATTTCAAAATTGATATTTTTAAACGAGCCAACATCTTGCGAGCATGTTAATGGATAAATTCAACATCGGTTATGGATAAATTAAATATCCAACATATAAGAACCTAAACTATTATTGTTATTAAGATTGGCTTTTTAATAATGAACTCCAGCTGTCAATATGGTATCAAATCCAATAAACTCAAATGAGCGATTCAATTCGTTTAAAGTGCAAATGAGCATTCAAGTTCTAAGAATTAGCGTGCTCAAACGAGTCACCGTTTTGCATGTGCATGTAGGGATGGCTCTGCTCGGCCCGTCTAAGGACGAATCGAGCATGGGCTCGACTTGTTAATTTTTTTGAATAAAAATTAAAATAAAATAAGCTATGATAAATTTGACATTTAAAATCCTTTTCTTTTTCACAAGGTTTGGACTGACAACTTATAGCGTATGCGAAGTTAAAATTGTATACGAATAAGTTGTTACGTGTACAATTTTTCGTAAAACTTAAAAGTAAGGAAAAAATAAAGAAATTTACACAAACAATACTTATAAATTATAAAGTCGACTCTTCAAGTTCTTCGACTAATATGATGTCTAATTTATCTAGAATTCGAAATTCTGCATCCTCTCAATCATTTAGACATATTAAACTTTCTAATATGTATAGTTTGAGTCTTGGCCTCAAATCTGTCAAAACCCTGCCACCTCTACTAAAAGCAGACATTGATGCTATAGTTGATACTATAGGTGTTTATAGGTGTTAGTAGATAACGTGATATAATAGAAACAATTGGATGTTGACGCTCGTTTTGTCTCCACCACCTAATTATATCTATTTTTTTTATCCTCTTCATGTGACACACTAAGCATATCCTGAACAGAATATCTTGCTAACTCTAAATGTAAGTCTACATGTTCCTATATTCGTAGCATGGGAGAGTGAAGAAGAAGAATAAGAACTAGCTTGTTGAGTTCTCCTAACTGGATATTTTTATGGGAAAATTGCAAATAAGTCATCTCCACATGACTTGTTTCAAATTAGATCAAAACTTTTTTTTAAATTGTGATTAAGTCATACTTCACATCAATATTTTATATTAATTCCAAAATCACCCCTTTTAACCATATTTTTCATTGACACAATCTTTCAACTCCACAAACCTCCTCCACCTCCGGACAACCTCCGGCCACCTCCAAGACGCCTCCACCTCCGTGACCTCCTCCTCGACCTCCCATGACAACCACCTCCACCTCCGGCGACCTCCAGCGACCACCGCTTCCACCTCCCATGACCTCCCATGAGTGCTTCTAAAGCAGGTGTCACTTTTAGGCACTTTTCTTGGTAAAGATTTTGGATCACTTTTTAGGCGCTTTTTGGTGAAGATTTTGTTAGCTGTGAAACTAAAAAAATAACGTTTTTATGGACTTTGGTCACAGTGTTTAAATCCTTATATTTGGTTTGTATGCTTTTTTATTTCTTCATCTTCTGTGATTGTACTTTATTCTTAATGTCTTAACAGTTAGCATTGATCTATCCGTCTTTGCAAGAGAGTGGCCGCCAATATGATTAACCTGGGTTGAGTATTTAGGTTGAGTATTTTAGCATTTATGTAAACAATGAGCATTTTCCAGTTATATAAACAATGAGGTAACATCTGTTGTTGATACTGTATTATAGAATAGCAATTTGATATTGTATTAAACAAAACAGTATCACAACAGAAATGAGCATAGAATGTTGTATATATGAGCTTGAATGCTGTAAATATGAGCTTGAATACTCTACTATCTTATGTAAATAGGAGCTTGAATGCTCCACCATCTAATTGCTGTAAATAGGAGATTGAATGTTCCATCATCTAATGTTTAGTCATGGTATTTTATTTGATACTATATTATACAAAACAGTATCACAGAAAACAGTATCACAATATAAATGGACATAGAATTGTTGTAAATAGGAGCTTGAATGTTCCATCATCTAATATTTGAATAAATTAGTTTTAATCCATGATACTGTTTTAATGCCTTAGTTTTAATCTATGATCTTTGTTTAATTATGGCAAGGTTTAATAGATTGAAACTTTGTCATAATATTTCACTATCATTTGAAACATGTTTTAATCCATGATCTTGTTTTAATCACTACAAGAAATATGCCTATTTACCACGATCGATAACCGTTGTTACAAGTAATGAAATTAAGTGGTAAATAGTTTTTACCATAGATTAGCCATGAATTTGCTTCGTGGTAATAAAAGTCGTAGTGAATACTTTTACTACATCATATGTCTGTTGTAAATAGTATTTACTACGGTTTTACCACAACTCAAAACCGTAGTAAATATTTACTTATAAACTCGTTGTCATTACTATTAACGAGAAAAAGTATTTGTTGTAACAAATTATTATATACGACGGTTGGTTGTTATCGTAAATAATAATTGTAAATTTTAGTACATATTTTTGTGACAGGTAATTGCCGTAGTAAATTCACTTTTATACATCTTCATTCACAACAGTCTCCTATTGTCGTAAAAACTCTTAATTAAAAAATAAAAATAAAATGAAAAATTTGTACACCCCGACCCCATATACGTTTTCAAACATTCTCCTTGTAAAATTTTGTACAAGCAACAAATTTAAATTAATTTGCCACACAATATCTTCATTACTCAAAAATCAAAAGAGCTATCACCATTCGTCATATAATTGAAATCAAACGAACTAAAATTAGTGTCATCAAATGAAATATAAAGTTCAACTTAAACATAGCATGAACTAAAAATTCTCTTATAACTAAAAAATTATCTTAATAGTTGTCTCTTTTACTTTCCAATTCTCAACTTCTTTTATTCTTGATTTTCTATTGCTCGGAGACCTGAAAAAAAAAATTAAATTCCATGAGATAAAGTAATATTTGGAATGAAAACACAATGCTTGTGCTTGAGAGAATACCCGCAAAACTAATAGGACGAACATTAATCACAAACCTCATGGTCTGTAGACATAGGGCGAACTTGATCGCCAGTCGTTGCATTTATATGTGAAGTTGATGCACCCATAGTCTAAATAATATAAGTTTGTTTATTAGATATTCAACAAATTAACATTGAATAATAGAACAACACAGTGAACTATATATATGAAATACATACCTGTTCTTATTCTTGAGAGAGTAATATTTGTGATTTCAAAAATTCTATTTGAGAGTTCATTGAATTGAACTTATCTTCAAACTCTTTGGACAAATCTTGTATAATCTCACCCTCAACCTTTCTTTATAAGCGCTATCCAATTCGGAGAAGTGACTTTCTTGCCATAAATTTACGAAGGTGTGGGACTGACCCTCTTGTCCAGAACACGACCATGTCCTTCGTCTCCCGTAACATCCACGAGAATTTTATCTCTTTTTTCCACCATATTTCGCTCCTCCATGGGCAAATCATTTAATTTTTGTTGAATTCATGCTACAAAGATAATAATTTAAAGTCAAATGAAAAAATCATGATACAAAATGCACATCTTATTTCAATTATGAACCAAATTAAATAGAAATCATACAATGAGTGCAAAGACATAGTCGTCCTTTGGATTCCCACCTAAGTCTCATATGCGCATTTCAATATATACACTCAACGTGTCGGTGGGCTTACCGACTTCTTCCCATCCGTAAAAAAAAAAGTACTATTTAATACTAAATATATAGAAAAACATATATATTCTTTTAATTTTTCATACCTCTCGACGTATATTGGCACATGATTTTCTCCCGGTGCGATGAAGAGGTCCTAACATCATACGATTCTGCTTGTTTTTTTCTGAGATTTCCTAAGAAAAAGCAATTTTAATAAGTTAACAAATTATATTCTATTTGGAAGTACTGGAATGAAATACCAGGATGGCCATGGGCATTCCTATTTTAACTTGGTTGAGTCAACTCTACTTTGGCAATCCTTTAAACCAAGAACATGACCAATAAGAGAAAATGAATAAATATATATGGCCTTAATCAACTAGACAGTGACTAACATATATTAGAAATTTTTCAAACCAAAGGTACTCAATAATTAATAATCATTTCTCATATAATGGTGTTGCATACACGCATAAGGGGCACGTTGAACATAAATATAAATTATTCTCCTGTCTAGTAGTTCCAGATGACATTTTGGCAATACATTTTTTAAGTCTCAAATCATTTTTTGTGGCCTAAATTAATTAAGACCCTTGATGTGCAGCAAAATGGAGGTGAAAATGTTATGTTCTCCAACTTCTTTGGTGGTATGAATCTGTGGCAAAGCTCTCTTCCAGTGATGAACCAAAATTGAGTAAACTCTCGGCCGTGGCAAGTTTCTATTTAATATTTCCACAACTCTAGAAAGATCTTATGCAACAAAGAAAAATAAGGAATTATTAATAACTGTTTACTTGCTTATAAGGAATTGAATAAACATTAAATATTTACAACAAAATTAACAAGTATTGAAGCAATTATAATAACACAAAATAATAATAAGTTCAAGTATATATACCTCTACTCTATCTCAGACTCCAAGACTCAACAAGAACCTTCAATTGTTCTCGAAATCTCTTCGGAACTATGGCCAGCATTCCTCTTTTGTTTTTTCCATTGTAGTACTTGCGCTTCATTCGACTTTTCCAAATCGCCACATATCGAAGAATCGATTTCAAACAATTCCTCCTAGAACCGTGTGGTGCATTTGTATTGTACTTGACATGATTTGAAAAGTAAGATGATTGGACAATAAGTTCAAAAATTTATTAAAAAATTGACATATAATTATTTTATAAACATTATTTAAATACCTCTATTTCTTTCCAAACATAATCCACCAAATGTTGATCCATGTTTGACCATTTCGCATATGTAAGAGGTAATCGCATGCCATTACGTGCCAATGTTCCCAAATACGACATGAAAGCACTTCTGTTTACTCCTATTGGCTGCATATACTCATTCCATTCTACTTCCATTTTTTTACCCGGATCAATTCGAGGACCTTTTGCTGGACCTCTACCTTTTTTCTTAATAGGGTTGTCGGATTCTACAAATAAATTTCTTTGATCAAATAAGATATTGTACTACTACCATTAATGCAATCAATGTAAACCAATTCATAAGCATAAAATAAAAAACGCCTCAAAAAATGGCAATAAAAAAATGTCGAGTTTGGACAAAACACAATCTAAATATAAAAATGTCCCACTTGCCTTATACCCTTTTGTTCAGTAGTGGGCTGTTTCAAGAAACACAAAGTAATTTCTTACACAAAACACAAAGAAACTGGTTTGTCTTTACTTTAATGAAATCGCAAGAGGGAAAAGTCAGACTGTGAGTTCAATGAAATGAATGTTTAAGGCCCACTAATTCCAAAATGAAGGCATATTAACTATAATTACTTTGTATAAATAAGTTTAATATTCTACTATGGAAGCAGTCCACTGGTTTGGTTAGATCATCCATGCTCAGTTGCCTGTTCAACGCAAAGGACACTGCACTTTTAAATCATGTGTCCAAGTGACACAGTGATGAACCAAAAAGGTTTTCCTAAGTAAAGTTTAATTTGTGATTTATAACTACATCCGAGGCCCTTCTTTGACAAATCGGTTTTAATGGTAAGTCGGGACTCAGAACGATAGTATCACAACAAGCACCCATTTGGTCGGTCAGCATTCGGTTTTCTTGATCCAGTTCCGCGCTTATGTCCGGTATCTATGGCATCTCCCAAAAGATTACACGACCTATTCAATTGCTCATACCAGAGGACGATGTAAAACAGAAGAAATCGAAAATTGACAAGATATTATCCCAAATTCGGAAACAAAATATCGAAGAATGAGAGAAGAGGTTATAAAGCTAATCCCAAGGTAATCTACAACGACCCAAGGTCTCGATGAAGACATTTCAAGATGCATTTGATTTAACAATAAAAGGAGTTCTTGACGGGTAGGGACGTTGAGGAAAGAGGTTAGAGAGGAAGGAATTCAAGTAGTGATTTTGATGAAGAAAATAGTTGGAAGTATTATACATTTGGGAATACAAAAGAGCATGAATGGGATAATTTCTTTAGAAGAACAAATAGAGTTAGGTACTAATATTTAGACAATGGAAGACAATGGAAAATAACAATCAACTATGATTGAACATGACCTTAATTCAGCAACAGTATGTAAGATAAATTTACCTAGAGGTGAAGTAACGTCAATATTACCAATTGAAGTATTCGGAGTTTGAGCTGTTTCTACTTCATGCTCATTCTGGACGTTAGATGCGGTAATCATTGTATCTACCATAGTTATGCCTCGTTTCCTTCTAATAACCATTTTGAGCTGCAAAAAAAATACAATGATTAAATTGTAGAAGTTGACACTGCTCTAATAACATAATAAGTTATGATGTTTCAATTAAGTACAAAAATACTAACTTAGTGGAGATTGTAGTTAAGCCTTTTTGCTTGGGACATAAGAAATGTCATCGTCACTGTGATTTGTATCCCGAGGTAATTTTTTTGGGTATGCCTAAGGTCATCAATACGTTGAAGTGCAAGTTGATCATTACTTCCAAGACTATTAATACGACCAGTCAGAGTCTTCTATTCAATATTAGATGACTCTATCCGGGGTGGCATCACAAAAAGATTTCCGGCTGACTGACATGGTAACACTTATAACAGTAAATTGGAGGATTATCATAAATCACAGTTTGCCAGAACATTTAGGCAAGAATCTAATGCATTTAGCACAATTGATAAAAGAATTCAAGCTAATGATTCTAACCACTATAAAATATATGATAAAAGGAGAAAACCAATTATTGTCAAAATAAATTGTAAATCAAAACACCACTATATTAATAAATGTCAATGTCCATCATTGTATACCATGGTAAAAACCCTAAAAATTACTATTTATCACTTCTCAATATTAGTAGTCATCATCAATGTTTCGATGAATTTTTGGGTCAACAATTGTGCCTTCTATCCCATCTCTCACCCAAACAATGTCATCGTCTCGTGTGAAACATGCATTTTGATCTAATGTTTGTTCTCTACATGGCTCAGCTTCATACATGTCGAACTTGTCTCGTCTTGACATTTGTAAAACCACATGCCATTCTGATTCTTTAGGATCAGCAACAAAGTAGACTTGCATTGCCTGTGATGCCAAAATAAATGACTCATTGCTTTCTGAGTTATCTCTATACATACAATGATTAAAGTTCACCAATGTGAAATCATAATCATCATATGTTAGTCCCCTTTGATTGTCAATCCAATCACACTTGAACAAAACAAATCTTATTGTGCTAGAGTAACGCAATTCTATTATACCAGTTAGCACTCCATAGTATATAACATCACCAAACAGTGAGATTTTTATCTTTTGCACTAGAAAAACTCATGGTTTCAGCTTTCACTACTACCCCACTGTTCTGAGTACATCTAGAACTCTCGTAACTCTTAGTCCGAAATCGAAAACCATTAACGATATATGCATTAAATCCACGTGCATCAACATCAGGACCTGCAGCTAATGAGTTGATTTCTTCAGAGAATTGCTCATTATGAAGCCTCCGCTTTTCCTCGACCTACATTATAATACGTTGAAGGACCAAAATAAAAATTAAAAAATTATAAAATTTTATATTTATGACTTACATAGTTCTTAATCCATATGTGAAATGTTTCATTATGAATGCGTTGAATATCATGATCACTAAGACGACGTTTATATGAAATCTCACGCGATGAATGTCTTTGCGCTACAAATAAAATATGTGTCAATTATGTCACCCTTTTAGAAGATGAAGCAAAAAAAAATTACTTACTCAAGAAAAGGCTTACAAAGACATGGAGTTCATTAGTACATAACGGTGAGCTTGTACCCATGAAACTTTATCAAGTTTTAAATCAAATCCTTTACCCAAAGCACGCCCAAAATTGTCAACAATTCCAAGTCTATTAGGTCGATTACACTTAGTCTCGACATCATCTAGATATCTTGCACAAAAATTTATGCACTCTTCCATCAAGTATCCTTTCGCAATGGAGCCTTCTCGGATAAGCTCGATTACGCACATATTGTTTCAATGTACACAAATACCTAAATATATATATAGAATGTGGAAAGTATGAGCAACAATAAATTTTATAAATTTGTATATTATGTATTGATATCAACAAAATAAAGAAACAATCGGCATACCTCTCAATTGGATACATCGATCGAAATTGCACAGCTCCTCCGAGTAATGCCTCCTCGGCCAAATGTATAGGCAAATGCTCCATTATATCAAAAAGATGGAGGAAATATCTTCTCAAGATGGCAAAGTGTGATAGCTATTCTATCCGAATATTCTCAGAATCACTTTCACTATTAACTTTTGAGTATAGTTGCCTAAAGAAGTTACTCAACTCAATCAAAGCTTCAACTACGTTCTTAGGCAACGATTTACGTATTGCTAAAGGAAGAAGTTTTGCATCAATATATGATTGTCATGACTTTTGAGACCCCATATGATTTTCTTATTTAAATTAACACGCCTTGAAATGTTGGATGAGTATCCATCCGGAACTTTAATTTCCTTCAACACTTTACAAAACACATATTTCTCATCCTTACTCATAGTGAATGAGGCTGGCGGTAAGTATAACCTACCATTAGGCTTTGAAATAGGGTGCAAAGACTTCCGTATTCCCATTTCCTTCAAGTCATGTCGTGCATTTAAGTTATCTTTTGACTTTCCACTTACGTCTAATAGAGTGAATATGATATTGTCACAAACATTCTTCTCGATATGCATTACATCAAGATTATGTCGAATCAAATTAAATTCCCAATATGGTAGCTCAAAAAAAATACTCTTTTTTCTCCAATTACCACAACATTCTTCGTAATCTCCACTTTCTCTTTTCTTTAAGTCTTCCTTCTTATAATCAGTCAACACATCTGTTAACTTATGCAACACTTGAGTGCCAGATAATCGCTTGGATGCACATTCAAACTCTTGTTTCCCATCGAAAGATGCTTTATCCTTCTGAAATTTATGTCTTGGATGCAAGAATCGATGATGACCCATATAGCATGTTTTGTGTCCATTACTTAACCTAAGATATTTAGTTTTACCTTCACAACAAGGACATGCAAGAAATCCTTTTGTACTATATCCCGACAAGTTAGCATATCCCTAAAGATCGCTAATAGTCCATAACAATGATGCGTGTAATTTGAACATTTGATTAGTTGATGCATCGAACGTTAATACACCATCTTTCCATAATTCCAACAACTCATCAATAAGCGGTTGCAGGTATACATCAATTTTGTTACCCGGTCCATTTGGTCCATCAATTAGCACAGACAAAATGAAAAAGGATTGCTTCATGCACAAGTGTGGAGGCATATTATAAGGTATGAGAATGACTGGCCAGGTGCTGTGAGATACAGACATTGTTCTAAAAGGATTGAATCCATCGGCTGCTAATCCAAGACGGACATTTCGACTATCACTCGCAAATTCTCTATTGCGCTCATCAAAATCTTTCCATGCTTGAGAATCTGCCGGATGCCTCAATACACCATCATTAGATCTTCCTTCAGCATGCCATCTCATAAGTGAAGCAGTCTTTGATGACATAAACAGCTTTTGTAATCTTGGTTTCAAAGGAAAGTACCTCACTCGTTTTGCACCAATCGTTTTACCACCGGGCTTGTATCTTGGTGCACGACAAATCTCGCAATATTCTAATATTTTGTCTTTACCCCGATACAACATGCAATTATTTGGACACACATCCCATGTTTCATAGTTGAAATCCAACAAATCAATTATTTTATGAGCTTCATAATACGATTTTGGAATGTTTTGAAATTGTGGAAATACCTCCTTCAATAACTCAAGCAACATCGTGAACGACTTGTTTGTCCAACCAGATAACACCTTCAGGTGCAAGAGGCGAACAATAAAAGACAATTTCGTAAAATTTTGACAACCCGGAAACAATTCACTTTCAGCATCTTCTAAAAGTTTTAAGAATTCTTTTGTCCTTTCGTTGGGGCCTTCCATATGTTGAGTATTTTCAGCACCACTATTTGTTTGAGGAATACCAAATGCATCATGCACCATATCAACCATATTGTCTCCATTGTCAAATTGCATATTATCTTGAGCAACAGTATCTCCTTGTCTGGGTACAAAATCTTCACCATGGTAGACCCAATTTGTGTATCCTTGTTTGAATCCACGAATTATTAGGTGGGATAAAGCCTCGTATCGGGTTACAAAATATCTATTGGCACAATCCTTACACGGACAATAAATTCTCGATTCCTCAGTTCGGTCCCTATACGCGAAATTCAAAAACTCTTCCACTTTATCTCTATATTCTTTTGAAATTCTATCTTTCGAACTGATCCAACTTCTATCCATATCTAGAGAAAAGAGAAAATAAATATACTAATAATTATTAAAACATAAGAAATGACTTCTATTTCTAGGTTGCTGTTAAATATGAATTATAGATCAACCAATAAAAGCTTGAATATATCTAATACAAGTAACTAAAGCTCAATCATGGTAGAATAAATTACAATAGTACAAACACATGCAAACTTATTAAGTAAACTTAAATGACTTTTTGGGACCACTTTATTAAGTAAACTTAACACACAAAAAATGAGCCACTATAATACTATAAACAAACAAATTGTGAATAGGTTGCCACCATATAAAGCATCGAATGGTTGATGGAAATAAATGTCACTTGCCCTCACATTGATAAAAATATCATCTCGCTCACCACACGTAAAGGTACACGTGAATCATAAAGGTGAACACCCTAGTGTAAGAAAGTTGCTAACTGGACTTCTACTCCTACAAGCTTATAGTCCTATAATAGATTAGTTATTAATTAAACTACAGCATTGACCACCATAAGTCTAAAGTAGAAGTTTTCCATGCTAATTTACACACAACGGGAAGAGGAAATATCACTTTTAAAATAATCATTCATTACAAAACCAAGAAATACCATTTGTAGGTGGAGTTTAATTTTCTCCACAAAATGATGTTTACCATGGTTATGTTTTGCTCCAAAATTTCCAAGAATGAGAGGACTTGTGTCCACTAAACTTGTTCCTATTTAGGTTTGTACTTTAAATGGAAAAGATCTAATGAAAAAAATCCATGGAATTCAATTATGATAGTTTGATTAGTATTCCGTTGTTCTTGCTTGGCATCTTTATTTGCTGAATTCTTTATTGGCATCTTTATTTGTGATAATAATTTTTTGACAACTGTAATATGTATTACGTTAATGTTACTGAAGAAAGCTGTGATTTGGTTCTTGTTATATTTTTCCTTAATTAACTACCAAACTTTCATTTGCCATATTCGATCTGAGGCTGAGTAAAAGGCATATATTTGTTTATATATTAACTATTGTTTGCCATTTTTCTATTTGCCATAGTTGATAATGATCAGAGTCCTAACTTTCATTTGCCATTTGCCATTTGCCATTTGCCATATTTGAGCAGAGTCCCAACCTTCAAACCTGAAGTGTTTGCACATTTGATTCTTTTTCTTGTAATTGAAATTTTTATGGTTCAAGGACCCATCTCCTCAATGGACTCATATCTCTTGTAGGTTATTCTTGATAACCCACACTCGTCTCTTTTCAGATTTTTAGTTGGCCACTACCTTCCGAACCCTTAAATTCCTTCATTCACAATTTTTCCTGCTGGACCCAAAACCACCACAAGCAGTCCCCTAGTTACATTTTCTTCTTTAATTGTTGAGAGAAATAGTTACTCATCTTTTATTGACAAAGTTTCATCAAACCCTCACTTCCAATTGTTTGTTCCTAAGACTAAAATTTGACACGTAAAAATTCCACGTATATTGTGCCAAATTGAGTAGAACAATAAAATCACATATAAAGACCACTTTGAGAAAGAGAAGAAAAGTAAAAGATAACACTAACATACCTGAGAGTGATAGGAATGTGCAATATCATTTAAGAAAATGTTTCAAAATACCCAAACAAATAACCAAGCTCATTGCACAATACTCGAAAATGCAAAGACATGAAGTTATGAACTGAAACTTGTAAGGTGTGTCGTCTATATAAGATTGTCAATTTTTTTTTGTGCAACCATAATATATGAATCCTGCTGTTTCATGATGCAAAAGAAGCAATCAGGGATAGTGCAAAATTGATTGACAGGCATGTTAAAAGCATTAGAAAGAATTTTAATACATCAATACTATCCTGGGACAAAAAGCGGCTCATGAGAAGATTATACTCTAGTATCTAATATTTAACTGCTATTTTAAATTCAAAAGGATTGAAAATGTTACATTTTAGTGCTGCACACATCTAATTGTAGGAGTTGGATTCTGCCTAAATTTTCGTGTTACACTTATTAACTTAAACTTTTCTGTGATACGAAAAGGTTTCATTACCGAATCACCTCTTCTTTCTTCTTTCCGAGACTTCGACACAGTCGTATTAAAAAGACAAAATCACATGAACTAAATTGAACACAAAAAGCACATATATGTCTCTCCACTCAATCCATCATACCCCCTTCCCATCCCTTGGTGAAAATATTAGAAACAGAGACCCACTCCCTGGCGAAAATATTACAAAACAGAGATTATGCCAAGAATTGAATTAGAGTCCTATTCATATATAAACTAAAAAATATTCATATACACATTAAATATTGTCTATAAACTTGCAATTAAGGCAAATACCTGGATTCCAAATATGCTACAAGAGAATACCCGGCCGGATTTCACTAACCCAATGGTGCACGATGAAGCGACAGTGTGGCTGGTTTTGGTTAGGATTGGGGAAAATTAGGGATTTTAGAGAACAAATTTGGAGAAGATGTTGGATTGTTCAATGATTTTTGTGTGAGATAAAGAAATAGGGTTTGTGAGAGAGTGGTTTTCCAAAGAAGAATAAGACTTCCAGTGAGAAAAAAGAGATTTCCAACGTGAGAAGGAAATGATTTTCGGTGTGGAGGAATTGAAATAAAAACAAATCGCTGGATTTTTTTTTTCCCCGTTATTTACCACAATGGTTATTTGTTGTTAATAGTATCTTCTTTTTACCACGGGCCATCCGTCGTGGTCCATATTGTTACTTATTAAGACGGTCATGATATTACTGTTGTAAAAAATATTTTGTTACGACGCTAAAATAAAGGTCGTCGTTAATAAGTTTTAATTATTTACAACAAGTGATTTGAATGTCGTAAATTTTATTATTTACAATAGCTGCTATATCTGTGGTAAAAACTTTGTCGTAAATTGTATTACTTACAATAGCCGCTATATTTGTGGTAAAAACTTTGTAAGTAAATAGGCATATTTCTTGTAGTGAATTCAGCGTGATCTTGTTTGAATATATATGTGTGATCTTTGATCTGTTTAATTATGGCAATGTTTGAACCTGTGATATTGTTTGAATGTCTTAGTTTTAATCTATGATCTTGTTTTAATCCATGATCTTGTTTTGTTTGGTAATTAGTATATTTTGATATCGTTTTAATCCATGATAGTGTTTTAATCCTGTGATACTGTTTGATTATGGCAATGTTTGAACCTGTGATATTGTTTGAATGTCTTAGTTTTAATCTATGATATTGTTTTAATCCATGATATTGTTTTGTTTAGGTAATTAGTATATTTTGATACCGCTTTTAATCAATGATCTTTGTTTTTATCCCGTGATACTTCTATGTGATCTTTGATATTGTTTAATTATGGCAAGGTTTGAATAAGTGATATTGTTTGAATGTCTTAGTTTTAATCCATGATAATGTTTTGTTTAGTTAATATGCATTCATATAAATTGATATTTGTTTTAATCCATGTTTTAATCTATGATCTTCGTTTTACATAATAAAGTATCAAACAAAACATATGACTAATTAAACAATGATCAAAGATAAAAGCATGATATCATAGTCATGTGTGTTGTTTGATCTTCAGACATGTAAAACAATTATCACAATAGAAATGATCATAGAATTTGCACACGTGCTCGAATTTTTATTATAATATGTTTTCGGAATGGTCTCGACGAGGCGGTCAAGACCAATAGCTTTTTTCTACACCTATGATGGATTTTACCCGTTTGAAGTAGTCTCTTTAGCTTAAAATGTCAATCTTTAATTTTTTTTTTCAAAACAAGATCACAAATTCTTTAAAAACAATTATCACGGATAAATGTACATCCTTTTGTCAAGAAATTAAAGCTCTTCCAAAGTATCTCAATCCTTTAAAAGCAAACACATACTTGAACAATGCTAAAATGAAGAAAGAAGAACGCCAATCATTCTCAAGTTAAAGGGAAGTCATCTAAAACTATGTAGGCATATGTATTAATCCTATGATATTGTTTGAATGTCTTAATTTTAATCTATGATAATTTGTTTTATTTAGGTAATGTGCATTAGTATATTTTGATACTATTTTAATCCATGATACTGCTTTTATTCTATGTGGAATGAGTTTTATTTATGATACCGTGCTTTTATTCTTTGATCATCGCCTAATTATGCCAAAGTTTGAACCCGCGATAATCTTGTTTGAATGTCTTAGTTTTGTCTATGATACTATTTTAATCTATGATCTTGCTTTTGTTTAGGTAATGTGCATTAGTAATTTTTATCTTTGCTTTTAATCCATGTTCTAATCCATTATATTGTTTTGCATAATACAATTATCAAAGATAAAAACATGGTATCATAGTCATGTGTTGTTTGATCTCAGTATTATGCAAAACAAGATCATCAAAAAAAAATAGTATCCCAATAGAAATGAACATAGAATTTGCACACGTGCTCGTAATTTTTATTATAATATGTTTTCGGAATGGTCTCGACGAGACGGTCAAGACCGATCAACGCTTCGCTTAACGCCTATAATGGATTTAACCCGCTTTGAAATCGTCTCTTTAGCTTAAAATGACAATCTTTAATTTTTTTTCAAAACAAGATCACAAATCCTCTAAAACAATTATCACGGATAAATATATCTTTATTGAAGCCACCATTCAACTTTCTCTTGTTGAACATCCTTTGAACTTGATCCTTTTCATTAACACTCTCGGTTCTTGATTGATCGGATCCTAGTTCTTCATTATTACTACAAGAATCATAGGTTTAACAATCTTTAATTTTTTTTTTTAAAACAGGATCACAAATCCTCTAAAACAGTATCACGGATTAATGTACATCATTTGGCTGCAAATTAAAGCTCTTCCAAGATATCCGAGTCCCTTAAAAGCAAGCAAACACATACTTTAGAGCAATGCCAAGATGAAGAAAGAATAACCGCTCACTATCATTAAAAAACAGAGAAAAAAATCAAAGAAATTTCACTATCATTAGAAACGATTATCATATATTGAAACAATTATCAAGCATTTTACATGTTCTAACATAAAATCCTAACTCACAACAACTACATTATCAAAAACTAGTTGAATCGGTTTATCCAAACTCTATTTTATTAACTCGCATTGCATATGTTTCAATTGGAACAATATCTCAATATTTTCATGATTATTTTAACCGAAAATGGTTACTTTATACAAAAAAAAATAAATAAAACAATATGTTCGCCATTGAAATATCGACTTTTCGAATTGTTTGTATGCGATTCTGAGTTATGGTAAGAAGAATCAAACACAAGAAGAAGATGAAAATTGTTAAAAGTAAATGAAGGAGTTTGTAAACAGGCATTGAAATGATTTTGTTGATTTTTACGTGTTTAAATGATAGTTTTTACAATTGGAGGGTATATTGGTCTTTTAGTAATAAAGTATGACTTTAGTTGAATTAAGATTATAACATATGACTTTTCACCACCATGTAGCGTTAATAAAGGACCTACCCAAAATTTTCCCTATTTTATCATCAACCTTTTAATTTGTATGTATTATATTTGTCTTTGATGATGATTTTTGTCCAAAAAGTTAATTAGGATTGCGTAAATTTTTTTTTTTGCCTCTAATATTTTTACATAATTAAAATAAATAACAAATACGTAAGTTTGACAAAATATTTTTCCTCATTTCAATGCACATTAACAGAATATTTAGACAAAAATCTTAATCGGAGGCAAGATATGAAAACTAAATGAAAGTTAATGATAAAAATACGATTAAAAAAATTAGAGGCATAAGTGTCTAAATATCAAATGTTGGGAGACCTTTATTGCAATTAAAACGTGATGTGAATAATAAAAAGTGTAGTGTGAATATAATTACCCTTTAAAAAATTGTTAAAAAGTTTAGATCATATTCAACAATTAAATTTAACCATACATTTCATGAAATACATAACTTTTATCATTTATCCGACCCTATATTTTATTAACTTTTGTCAATACTTGTTAAAAGTTTTATAAATAACTTTGTCATACATACCCCAAGTATTCAATTGAATGTTAATAAGAAAACCGAATGAGGTGGTAAAAAATTGGTCTCGAGACTACAAAAAGTATTTGGGTGGTAGCCTAATATTTTTATTCAAGACGCTGAACTAAACTCCAAAAATAAAGTTAAGCAAGCATGCCCAGCATCATTTGGTCTGCCTTTTTGGAGTGCTTTTCTCAAGTGTGCGTGCCCAGAACACATGCTCCGGCATGACCTCATGATGCCTTGTATTATAATATATGGAATGGAATCCCATATAGTTTTAAAAACTCTTTTTTTTTCTTTTTTTTCCCCTCTCTTTTTCGTTGGTTATTTTATTTTTACCATGATATTTTGTGTGATATAAATTTTTACAGTTTTTTTCTTCTTGGACATGACCATAGCCATTTCAATAGAAAACGAAATAAAAGCTATATTTAATTGTAAGAAAACAATTTATATCATCATATAATGAATGTTTTTTACAAAAAGTTGTGTTTTGTTTTTTGTATCCATGTTCGTGTGAACACCAACAAGAAGAAAAATTGATTATTTTTTACGGGAAATGTGCAGAGCCCACATTTTGAATTACTTTAAAAAAAAAAAAGGTTATGTATATCCTAATTAGCGAGCACTTATCCTAATAAGTCGTGTTTATTTTGAGGAAGGTCAATTTTTTTGTTATATCAACTTCCACTTATATAATATTTTCTTATAAGCCAAAGATATTTTTTAGGTTTGAACTACATTTGACTCCAAGGTGTGGAAGGTTGATAGTTAAGCAGCATATTGCAGTTAGTCAAATATTATTGAATCTAATTCATCCATAATAAATATTATCATAAAATGACCAGTAAGAGAGACTTGGTAAAGAAAAGGCACCTGTTGGCTTTAAAGGTCAACAAGTAAGTGGCAGAAAACCAGATTTTCAACCCAATCTGCATATATGCTAATTTTTTTACCATCTCAATCGAGAGAATAGGTTTTCAAAACTACAGTTCATGTTGATTTATTCAATTGAGAACCTTTGAATCTTATTTTGTGCAAATTTTACTAAGTATAACATACTCTACGTCATATTTTTTGTATTTTTTTCAAAACTATAATTAGATAAAGTGCGTACATTGACTGCTGAATACCATGATGTTAATGAAATATTGACCCGTTTGATGTCTATACAAAATAATATTTAAATTAAGTTTTTGTTTGGTTTTACTTAGAAAGTTGATAAAAATTCGAGTCAAAATTAATAATTAATTTTAACTATATATTTTATGAGACCTACAAATTTTATTAATTTTTTAAACATACATTTCATCAACTTTTATTAAAATATGCTAAAAAAATTATTTTTAGCAAAACCAAACATCCCCTAAATTACCTCAAATAATTTGTGCTATTTCGGAAGTTTGATCAATGTTGACTCATAGATGTGGCAAATGGGTCAGACGGCCAGCCCGACTCGAAAATGGACGGGCCACACAAAAATTAGATTGGGCTAGCTCTGGGCCAATTTTACATGGACTTGTATTTTGTGGGCAACTCAGTCCGATTTTGTGCCACAGGACTACTGGGTCAACCAATTTAAAATTTTAATTTATTTTTTCAAAACAATTATTAAAAAAAAAAAATTCACTATCTTCCTCCACCTCCAAAAAGCACCCACCCTCTCGCGAGTCATAAAACTATGAGATTTTCTCCCGACTAAGGAAAGGGATTCCTCCCCCTAGTCGCCGGGCTTACAAGGGAGAAAATACTCTCAGTTTCTTGCGATATCGTGGCAATTTCTCCCCTGGTTCTCCATGGTTTCACAAAGAAGCTAGTAGGAAACAAGGGAAAATCCTTCCCACCCCTTTCTACCGTGTGAGGGGTGGTGGGGACTTGAGCAAAAAAAAATTTACCGGGTCACCCCAAAATAATTGGGTTAGCTCCATTTCAACTTGATTTCTCCAAAGTATTAGTTGTACCGGGTCAAATAGGTTCGATTTTTATTCGACCAACGTTTTATTTTTAGAGTCTGTGTTATCCGGACTAACCCACCGAATCGGTCCATTTTACCACCTCTATTCACTCACAATGAACTGATGGGTAATATTAAATTTTTTGCTTACTTTTCTCATAATTTTGTTCAATCTAACATGCAAAATATGTCATATATGACTGATTAAGGAAAACTCACTTAAAATTGAATGAGTAAAATCTCCATCTCTTTTATAATAATTATTTCCCCACTCGGGAGAAATTCAAAGAAGACACACTTTTCTGTCCAGGTTCATTTAGGTCCTAGAGTATGTTTGATAGTATTTATAAGTATTTATAAATTAATCAAATTTCATTTTCATTCACATATTTTGTAGGATCTACAACTTTTATCTATTTTCTATCCATACATTTTGTAGAACCTACTACTTAAAACCTACAAAAAAAATTTACCAAATATATTCTTAATCAGATGCCTAATAAATAAGGTGTTTTCCTTTTAATCATGGATTGTTTAATATTTTACTTTTTTGTCATTTAGGAACTAAATACTAATTAATCCATATAATATACCATTTAATAGTACTCCTTATAATATAATCAGCTTAACAGTTTCAACCAATCATGTTGGGTTGGTGAACATTGAACATGTCTTGACTGTGTCTCTATGGATAGAATATATAATGATGTTTAACTTTGATAAATTAATGGTATGAGAAAAGTGTGAGCAAAATTATTAACTCACGAGCAAAGCTTAGAACAAGAGTGTGATGGAATTATCAAATTAAAGTTCAATTGCTTCTTTCATAAATAGTACTCGATAAATTCGATAGTATAATAAATAAATAAAATTGTTTTTTCTTTAATATTGTTCGATAAAGTTGCTCAATACTCCTTACCAAGCAAAATAAAATGCATGATTCATGTTTTATTAGTGGTAGACAAAATTGACATTATAAATCAACAGGAATTTTTTACTTTTTTATTTATTTATAATATTATCTAATACTATCTACTCAGTATTTGTGGCGGTCCCATTAAAAGACAAGGCGGTCAATTGCCCACCCACCCAAAGTTTGAAATTTTTGTTTTAATTAAAAAAAATGGAAAATTGCAAATAAGTCATCTCCACATGACTTGTTTCAAATTAGGTCAAAACTTTTTTTTAAATTGTGATTAAGTCATACTTCACATCAATATTTTATATTAATTCCAAAATCACCCTTTTTAACCATATTTTCATTGACACAATCTTTCAACTCCACAAACCTCCTCCACCTCCCATGACAACCTCCGGCCACCTCCACCACCTCCATCGTGCCTCCACCTCCGGCGACCTCCGGCGACCTCCTCCTCCACCTCCGGCGACCTCCAATGACCACCGCTTTCACCTCCCATGAGTGCTTCTAAGGCACAATGTCACTTTTAGGCACTTTTTTGGTGAAGATTTTGGATCACTTTTTAGGCGGTTCTTTTGTAAAGATTTTGTTAGTGTGAAACTAAAAAAAAATAACATTTTTGGACTTTGGTCACAATGTTTGAATCCTTATCTTTGGTTTGTATGCTTTTTATTTCTTCATCTTCCGTGGTTGTACTCTATTCTTAATGTCTTAATTTATCATTGATCTATCCGTCTTTGTAAGAGAGGTCACCAATATGATTAACCCAGGGTTGAGTATTTTAGCATTTATGTAAACAATGAGCATTTTCCATTATATAAACAATGCTATCAGATTATAGAATAGCAATTTGATATTGTATCAAACAAAACAAAGAATATGATACCAGATTATAGAATAGCAATATGATCTCAGATTATAGAATAGCAATTTGATATTGTATTAAACAAAACAAATATCACAAATGAAATGAGCATAGAATGTTGTATATATGAGCTTGAATGTCAGTAAATATGAGCTTGAATACTCTACTATCTTATGTAAATAGGAGCTTGAATGCTCCACCATCTAATTGTTTGTAAATAGGAGATTGAATGTTCCATCATCTAATGTTTAGTCATGGTATTTTATTTGATACTATATTATACAAAACAAGATCACGTAAAAAAAAAGATCACAATATAAATGGACATAGAATTGTTGTAAATAGGAGCTTGAATGTTCCATCATCTAATATTTGAATGTCTTAGTTTTAATCCATGATAATCGCTTTTAATGCCTTAGTTTTAATCTATGATCTTCGTTTAATTATAGCAATGTTTAATAGATTGAAACTTTTTCATAATATTTCACTATCATTTGAAACATGTTTTAATCCATGATAATCTTTATTTTAATTCGTGATACCGCTTGAATATATATATATGTGATCTTTGATATCGTTTAATTATGGCAATGTTTGAACCTCGTGATATTGTTTGAATGTCTTAGTTTTAATCTATGATACTTGCTTTTAATCCATGATATCTGCTTTTGTTTGGTAATTAGTATATTTTGATCTTTGTTTTAATCCATGATAGTGTTTTAACTCGTGATACTTGTTTGATTATGGCAATGTTTGAACTCGTGATATTGTTTGAATGTCTTAGTTTTAATCTATGATATTGTTTTAATCCATGATAATTGTTTTTGTTTAGGTAATTATTATATTTTGATATCGCTTTTAATCCATGATACTGTTTTTATCATGTGATATTTCTATGTGATCTTTGATATTGTTTAATTATGGCAAGGTTTGAATAAGTGATACTTGTTTGAATGTCTTAGTTTTAATCCATGATAATGTTTTGTTTAGGTAATATGCATTCATATAAATTGATATTTGTTTTAATCCATGTTTTAATCTATGATACTGTTTTACATAATAAAGTATCAAACAAAACATATGACTAATTAAACAGTATCAAAGATAAAAGCATGATATCATAGTCATGTGTGTGTTGTTTGATCTTGATTATGTAAAACAAGATCACAAAAACAAGATCACAATAGAAATGATCATAGAATTTGCACACGTGTTCGAAATTTTTATTATAATATATTTTCGAATGGTCTCGACGAGACGGTCAAGACCAACCGCTTTGCCACCGCCTATGATAGATTTTACCCGTTTGAAGTAGTCTCTTTAGCTTAAAATGTCAATCTTTAATTTTTTTTTTTTCAAAACAAGATCACAAATTCTTTAAAACAAGATCACGGATGAAAATGTACATCCTTTTGTCGCAAATTAAAGCTCTTCCAAGGTATCCGAATCCTTTAAAAGCAAACACATACTTGAGCAATGCTAAAATGAAGAAAGAACAACCGCCAATCATTTTCAAGTTAAAGGAAGTCATCTAAAACTATGTAGGCATATGTATTAATCCTATGATCTTGTTTGAATGTCTTAGTTTTAATCTATGATATCGCTTTTATTTAGGTAATGTGCATTAGTATATTTTGATACTATTTTAATCCATGATACCGTTTTTATTCTATGTGGAATGAGTTTTATTTATGATACCGTGCTTTTATTCTTTGATCATTGCCTAATTAAGCCAATGTTTGAACCTCGTGATAATCTTGTTTGAATGTCTTAGTTTTGTCTATGATACTATTTTAATCTATGATATCTTGTTTTGTTTAGGTAATGTGCATTAGTAATTTTTATATCTTGTTTTAATCCATGTTCTAATCCATTATATTGTTTTGCATAATACAATATCAAAGATAAAAGCATGGTATCATAGTCATGTGTGTTGTTTGATATCAGACATGCAAAACAATTATCACAAAAAAATAGTATCCCAATAGAAATGAACATAGAATTTGCACACGTGCTCGTAATTTTATTATAATATGTTTTCGAATGGTCTCGACGAGACGGTCAAGACCAGGTTAGCCGCCACTTGCCTATGATGGATTTAACCCGTTTGAAATCGTCTCTTTAGCTTAAAATGACAATCTTTAATTTTTTTTTTCAAAACAAGATCACAAATCCTCTAAAACAATTATCACGGATAAATATATCTTTATTGAAGCCACCATTCATCTTTCTCTTGTTGAACATCATTTGAACTTGATTCTTTTCATTAACACTTCCAGCTCTTGATTGATCGATCCTAGTTCTTCATTATCACTACAAGAATCATAAAAGTTCACTACAAGAATCATAGGTTTAACAATCTTTATTTTTTTTTTCAAAACAAGATCACAAATCCTCTAAAACAAGATCACGGGATTAATGTACATCATTTTGTCAAAAATTAAAGCTCTTCCAAGATATCTCGAGTCCCTTAAAAGCAAGCAAACACATACTTCACAAAGAATGCCAAGATGAAGAAAGAATAATCGCTCACTATCATTAAAAAACAGAGAAAAAATCAGCAAATTTCACTATCATTAGAACAATATCATATATTGAAACACATCTATTGAAACAGTATCAAGCATTTTACATGTTCCAACATAAAATCCCAACTCACAACAACTACATTATCAAAAACTAGTTGAATCAGTTTATCCAAACTCCATTTATTAACTGCATTGCATATGTTTCAATTGGAACAATATCTCAATATTTTCATGATTATTTTTAACCGAAAATAGTTGCTTTATACAAAAAATAAAAAATAAAAAAATATGTTCGCCATTGAAATATCAGCTTTCGAATTGTTTGTATGCGGTTACAGGTTACGGTGAGAAGAATCAAACACAAGAAGAAGATGAAAATTGTTAAAAGTAAATAAAGGAATTTCTAAACAGCTATTGAAATGATTTTGTTGGTTTTTACGTGTTTAAAGATCTGTTTTTACAATTGGAGGGTATATTGGTCTTTTAGTAATAAAGTATGACTTTAGTTGAATTAAGATTATATCATATGACTTTTCAACCCACTGTGGCGTTAACAGTGACCGGCCCAAAATTTTCCCAAAAAAAATATAGATATAAGTTAATCAAAATGACCATTGTCTAAAATCTAAATGATTGAGTCCAAAATTGCTCAAAGTTCAAGTCCTCAACTTAAATTGTTTTAATTCAATTTCAGTCCGAATTAATCTATCTGGCGAGCCGGCCCAAGCCAAGTCTCCAACCCAACCTATATTGTTTTTTTAGTAAAAACTAGGTCATCTACCAATTTTTTTTTTTTTAAAAAAATGAATTATACTAAATAAGATTTTTTTTTTCGAATTACTATACATCGTGTATTTTTATTGTTAATATAAAAAATTATTTAATTTAATTAATTACATTCAAAAATTAATTTGTAACCATTTCAACTATTTTAAGGAACTAAATCTTATCATTTCTAAACTATAGAGTAATTATCGTCAATGGACTCAATTCTAAAATTAAAATTTATACTCATTCAATTTTCTTTGTCTCTTACACACGAAACTTATAGTAGAAACTCTTTAATGCATACGACAATTAACAAACAGAAATATCAACATCAAAAGTGACACGCGGAAATATCAGTGTTGAGAATCACCATATGAACAAAAGATTTTGAAGCTAACACATCAATTAAAAGGTTATAGCAACTTTAACACCAGCTGTCAGGGGCGGAGCCACCAAGGGACAAAGGGGTCAATTCATCCTGCAAAAATTTTGAAAAATTGTCCAAGCCCAAGTCTCAACCTAAATTATTTAATTCAAGTTTCAGTCCAAATTGACTCAAAATCTAAGTTTTAATTCAATTGGTGACCTAACTCCCAAACCCATGATATCATTAGCATTTATTCAGTTCTCAATCACAATAAAATATCAAATGGACGGAGCATTAATCAACAAACTACCCTTAAGTGTTCCAGTGATATACATTTAGCCTCTCACTACACTTCTTTGCTTAATTTGATTAACATGTGTTATGTTTTCAGCTACAATTGATGTCATTTAAATGATTGTCATTGGTGTTTCATGTTTTAGAAAAAGAGGTGAATCACTTAATTTGTTGAGCTTGATACCTACATTTGACTTTGTCTTTAGACTATATCTTATGAAAAAAATCTTAAGAATTTTAGATGAATTGTCAAAGGTATTACAAAGAAAAAATTAAGATATTACCAATGTCATGAGTTTAGTAAAAATTTGTAAAGAACGATTCTAAGCAATGAGGGATAATGGATGGGAATTTTTTTTGAAAAATGTTTGTTCCTTCTTTGAAAAGCACAATATTAATGTTTCTAACATTGATGATATGTATATACCTCCAAATCGTTCACGGTGCAACACTCCAGAAAAGACAAATTTACATCACTTGCGTGTAGATTGTTTTTATGCCGTCATTGATATGCAACTTCAAGTGTTGAATGATCGTTTTTCCGAGGTAAATGGTGACTTATGCCTTCGTGTAGCATGTTTGTGTCCAGATGATTCATTTTCTACTTTTAACAAGGACAAATTAATAAGACGTATTATCCCAAATTTTTTTTACCAACAGATCTCTTGGCACTTGAAGAATAACTTGAAACATATATTATTGATATGCACACTGACCTAGATTTTGGAGGATTAGAGGCCTTAGTGATCTTGTACAAAAGTTAGTAGTGACAAAAAAAAAAGTTTATCCATTATTTTATAGACTTGTAACATTGACTTTAATTCTCCTAGTTTCTACTTCGGTAGAGAGAGTATTTTTTGCAATGAATCTTGTGAAGAATTGACTACGCAATTGAATTGGAGATTAGTTGAGTGACGGTTTGATTGTATATATTGAGAAGGATATATTTCATGAAATTGATAATAATGTAATTATACAACGTTTTCAAAAGTATGAAAATACGTAGAAGTGTAGTAATGTATTGAAATTTTTTCATTAGTTATATATTATTTTAAATTTTTTTGGATACTTAATTTTTGCCCACCAAAAGAAAAATTCCTAGCTCTGCCCCTATCAGCCGGGAACAAAGATGAAAAACAGAGTCAAACAAATATATCTAAACTACCATGATAAAATACGAATTCGATAAAATGGAGCATATAATTTGGTTGAATGATGAACTATATTTTGTCTTATATTACTATCGTTACTTTATCAAAATTTTGAAAATCCCAATAACAGAAATATGTACATTTACTTTTAAAATTCGATTTTAACTAGTAACTTTTAATAGATACCATGAATAATATCATTACTACTGTAAAAAAAATCAATGATTTCAGATAATTTTTTAAGAACAATAATATTTACTACTAAATAATGATTCGAATCGAAACAACAATTACATATCTTACTTCCTAGACAATCGGTTGTGGCTGAATAATATACTCCGCACTGGTAATTTCAATGCACAATTTTTCTCCGACTCAAAAACTAATGAGTGATACTAGAAAAGACGCCGGTAAATATTCAAATCGTCATTTTTAAATATTTTCCTGGATCAAAATTTCATTTGTAATAATATTAAATGCAACTCCATCTTCTATTTTGATATATTTGATGAGAGTGTCAAAATAATTCAGATTTGCAGCATGCTCGGTACTGAGAATTACTGATTGGAATGTTTCTTCATCATGAAATTTAAGAAGATAGAAACTTTGAAAGGATGGTTGATAACAAGTTCGAATTTTAAAAGTGGATAAATTTGTGGGACAAGACTTTTTTTTTTTAAAAAAAAGAAGAAGATAAAATTAATGTTTAATTAAGTAAAATTGATGTTTAATTAATGTAACAATACAAAATTACAGGACCCTTTAAATTCCCAACAATTCATAATTTTTATTAACATTTAATGGTATAATTAAGTTTTTATTAACATGGGCCTAATGAAAAGTCCAATAATTGTATTATTTTTAAAAGTTAATCTAGTAATAATATAATTATAAATTTACTCTAGTATATTTCAAATTTATGTTTACAAGTAGTGTATATATGTAAAGAACTCTTGTTTCACTTTTTTAATTTTAAAAATACTATTTTTATTTTTTGTAACACTTGTTGTTACATTTTTTACAAAAATGTGTGTTATATTTGTTACATTTATTATAATTGAAATTTAAAATGTTAAAAAATAATTATAGAATATTAATATAAAATAAAGTATGTGAAACTATCCCTTGTTCCTTAAAACCAAATTGATGTAATCTATTCAATTTTATGTGAAGATGAACATAACTCGAAATAGTTCCATCCTAAATCCAATTGAAGTGTTTTTTTTTATCTATTTTCACTTTATTTCCTCAAATTCAAGTTCCAAATAGTACTCGTTAACCCAGCTTGCAAGCTCCGTTTCTTTTATTTCCCTGACTGGCTAATGTAGAATTTGGCATGCAACTGGACTAGTACAGAGTGCCCAACCATCAGACTACAAAGTGCAACCAAACAAACATTATTTTTATTTTTTTAGTATTTGTATAAATTGTAATGTTTATATTGCTTTGTATTTGTATTTTTGATTTTTTTTTTTTGCCTAGTTCGTGATTTTGTCAACATTTGTATATTTATCAATTGGTATTAATAACGTTATATTTAAATAAAATTGTTGGAGGATTGTTGTTGTTTTGCCGACTTATTTTATTGTATTGTCGGCCTATTCTATTGTCATGTTGACTTATTATTAGATTGTTGTATCTTAGCGGTATATTGTTGTATAAACATTACTTGTTTTGTTTTCAATAAGTATATTTTAATTTGTTATTTGAACTTTGTTGATTTTTTTAATCTTTACATAAATTGCTTATTTAAATATTATTGGATTTAATATTAACAGTTATGGATAAATTTTTTAAAAGTAAAGATCAATTTTTTATTGTAGAGCAAAAATTCATGGAAATAAATTTAGCAGTATTAGTGAGATTGTTCAATGAAAAGATATTTGGGTTGAAAGTAGTATTGTTCGTGATGAAACTGATGTTCAAATTCAAAGTGATGTTGTTCGCATGAAGATATTCGGGATGATAGTAATATTCACATTGAAATGAATGTTGTTCGGGTTGAAAGTGATGTTGTATTAAAATAATTTTTTGTGTTATATAATTTCAAAAAAAAAATTCTTAATTTTTGTTTGCGCCAAAAAAAAATATATATATTTGACTCCGTCACCGCTTAGTATTTGATAGGACTAATGCGCCATAATAATAAGTATAATTTTGATTTTTTTTTCTTTAATGATATTTATTTCGATCCAGTCTATTCATATTTATCCAACGTAATCAATATACTATAAAATTTTAAAAGTTGGTTGATTATGCATGAGTTCTTTTGATTTTACATAAAATTATATATTAACTTCTAATGATTAAAATGTCTAGTACTATTATCATTTCTTCGAAATAAAAGAAAGGTAAAAGCTATAGCTTAATGATGACACTTCAATTTACTCTTAAGAAACCCATATCATTGAGGTGAAAAAGCTTTAACTTCTAGGAAAATCGAAAGGAATCTGTAATCTTTGTTAAAAAATTATTTTTGAGTTCGCACAAATTTTAATTGACAGAATCTTATGCAATACTTTAAAAAACGTAAAACATAACTAGACGTGAAATCCAAACTTCAAACTTTTCAAACGTAAGCGAGGCCGCAAGACAAGGGCGAAGACAAGACAAGGGTGAGACATGGAGGCCGCGCCTCAACCTAAGCAAGTTTTTAGAAAAGTAATATTATGTATCTATAAATGAATTCATTGTAGGATATATATTTAATTTTTTCCTCGATCTTAATAATTGGCATATTAAATCTATTTAATAACTCAATAAATATATTAGTTGTAAAAAGAAAAAAGATCAAGACATTAGATTAATTGTCACTTAAAGTCAAATTATTTACTTATTTTTTATTATTAATCTCAGTGATAAAAAAATCAATCACTTTATTGTTTAATGTCTTAACATAAAATAATTCAACTTTAATTCACTTAAAATAATATTATGTATATGAAAACCTCTTTATTATCTATCACAACAACAATTTAATCATTTCAATTAACTTTGTTATTTTTTTGTGTAAAAATATGAAATATATATGGAATTCCATTTCACGTCTTCATTATAAAACTCATAGCATGATTGATACACTAACATAAACAAGATTAAATCTAATTGATAAAGTATGTGACAATATTATGAATTGTAATGTTCAATCTTATTTAGTAGATGATTTCAAAGATGTATATATAGATGCTTGTGATCAGGAGTGGATCCAAAAATTTAATTCGTGAAGTATAAAAATGTCAATTTAATAAAATTAATATATAGCATGAAAAGTTATTAAAATAATATTATTTATTGAAGTAGTTTCCAACAAGATTTTAAAACATAAAATTCATTTATAGTAGAATCTACACCTATTTTCTCATCAAGTTTTCGTTCGATAAAGAATGTCATACAATCAGCTAAAAAACTCGTTTTACATTTATTTTCGAATATTAGTCTTCACATATTTCATTGCAGAAAATACTTGCTTAATACTCGTGGCACAAATAAATAATGTCAAGTTGTTAACACAAGACGAATCAATCTAGTCACCATAAATATAACTATATGGCCGTCTACTCTTAGTCAACTATTGACATAACTCAATAAGTGTAGATAGTTGAAACTGATGGCCATGCTTCATATTTAGCTCATAATATCGCAATTCATATTTCAAAGTATGAATATATTGCTTTGAAATTTTTTTGAGGATAAAACTTCTCTGCAAGTGTGCAAATATATTCATGACTCTCAAATGATTTATATGAATCTTTAGGATCTAAAGCCACACTGGGAGAAATGAGTTCTACTAATGCTCATTAAATCTTGTATTTAACTCTATCAATATGAAATTTATTACTCCAGTGAAAACATCGAAGTGATAATGATGTTCAACTGAGTTTGATCTCAAGAACAACTACTCATATACAAACCATTTTGATTAAGTATGACAATATTGTTTTTTGAGCAAAAACTATTCACTCATTGGAGTAATTCTTTCCAATCACCATCTCTCAATTTTAGCTTTTTTGTACAAATGGTCCCTGAATTTTGCACTTATTGCGGGTTAAAGACCTATCGTTTCATTTTTGGCAGTTTAGCCCCTATTTCAAATCTTTTTTGCGGCAATGGTCCTTTTCATCAATTTCAGTCCAATTCTCCGTGAAAGCTGACGTTGGAAAATTTTGGATTTAAAAAGTAAAGAAAAACTTACAGCAAAAGTCCCTAATTATTCAAAAAATGTCGAAAAGTCCCATAACCTTCTAATCCTAACACATATGACCCCAAACCTTTTAATAAATTTACTCAACTTAAATAAATTAAAATAACTCCTAAACCTTTTAAAAATACAAATAAGTCCTAATCTTTTTTATTTTATTTTTTTCTGATTTACACTTAAAATAATAAAAATGTGTCACTAAGTCCCAAAACTTTTAATTTTGTTCACAAAAATGACATTTTAAAATGTGTTTGATTAAAATCGATTTTTTAGTAAAGTTGTTGAAATGTGTGGTCGAAAAGTTGTGGGACCATAAAATGTGTGGTTAAAATTAATTGTTAACTTTGACTTTAGCTTTTTAGCAAAATCAAAATTGAAACAAACGGGTTCTTAGAGCCTCTACAGATTTTGTCCAATGGTCCGTTAATTAACAAAAAATTATATCCATGATCAAAATTTGACCAATTTAAAATTTTAATTTATTTTTCATACCAATTAAAAAAAAGGTGGGGGTGGGCTGGAGATTGTGAAGAATTTTTTTTTAATTATTATTTAGTAATTGGTATGAAAAATAAATTTAAATTTTAAATTTGTCAAATTTTGATCATGGGTATAATTTTTTTGTTAATTAACGAACAACTGGACAAAATCTGTAGAGACTCTAAGAGCCAGTTTGTTTTCAATGTTGATTTTACTAAAAAGCTAAAGTCAAAGTCAACGATTAATTTTAACCACACATTTTATGGTCCCATAACTTTTCAACCACACATTTCAACAACTTTTACTAAAAACTCTGATTTTAATCAAACACATTTTAAATGTCATTTTGGTGAACAAAATTAAAAGTTTTGTGACTTGATGACACATTTTTTATTATTTTAAGTGTAAATCTGTAAAAATATATATATATATTTTAGGACTTATTTGTATTTTTAAAAAAGTTTAGGAGTTATTTTTAATTTATTAAGTTGAAGATAAAATTGTCAAAAATGTTTGGGGTCATATGTGTTAGGATTAGAAGGTTATGGGACTTTTTGATATTTTTTGAAAGATTATGGACTTTTGCTGCAAATTTTTCTTTACTTTTTAAATCCAAAATTTTTCAACGTCAACTTTTACGGAGAATTGGACAGAAATTGATGAAAAGAACCATTGCCGCAAAAAATATTTGAAATGGGGCTAAACTGTCAAAAATGAAACGATAGGTCATCAACCTGTAATAAGTGCAAAAGTCAGGGACCATTCGTGCAAAAAATCCCTCAAATTTTAAAGGAGTTCTTTTGTAGTAGATATAAATTTTATTACAGATAGATGTCTAGAGATTTTTTTTTTTTTTTAAGTATTTGACAAAGAACATCAGAGATTCTCATAATGTCATGCATTAAATGCAAGATAAAAACAAACTTAAAACTCGTAAAATTTTTGTATGTGCCATAAGCTTCATCCGAGATCTTACATTTGAACAATAGTGAGTAAGATATCAAACACATTACAAGTTGCCGTGTACATATCGATCAAACTCTTCATAATGAGAACTCCAACGAGCAGCTCTCGATCGTTGCAAATTACCCATTTGATAACTTCCAGACTTACGCTCTCCAGTAGCCAACATACGCTCAATTTTCTTTTGTGTTGAGCAGTTTGCAACTAATTAATTTGCTTGGGAGAAGAAGCAATAATATTGACCAAACGAGAAAAATTCTCAAATAGCACCGACATCTTTAACTGTAGAAACCAATGTCAACTGTAATCGGTGGGTAAAACAATGAATGTACGTAGTATGCATATTGACAATCTTTAAGAAATAATGCATGAAACCCATTTCAAGCATCTCGCATATTACTAGCACTATCATACTCTTGGCCTATCATTCTTTCTATCTCAAGTTTGTGTTGAGCAAGAACATTAGATATTTCATTTTAAATTCGATAAAGTGACACGTTTTTAGATTCGATAACGTGGTGTCATTGATGCTTTTGATCGCAAATAAGCGTTCTCTCAAAATACTATGATTGTACACAAACCTCTAGATAATAATCGTTTGCTCTCGTTTAGATGCATCTTGTGCTTCATCAACAAAAATACAGAAGCATTCATTCCCAACTTTTTCGCGAATCATCTATCGTACTCTACTAGCCATAACTTGTAAAAAAAAATCGATACTTGAAGCAATGTATTGGATATTTTTGGAGTATTATCCAGTACAACTTTATCATTTTCAATATTCATTTCTGCCAATAATTTGAAGAAAATTCTAGTGATTCAGTGAATATGCAAATTTATCGTGACCTTTGAAGGCTCAACCTTGAAATGCTAAACATCGAACTCTTATGATTGAAGTTTTTAATGCAAACGACGTCTCTAGAACTTCCTATCTCAATACCACATGCATCACCTTGTTAGTCTCATTAATTCTTTAGCTATTGTCTTACACATATTATGATGTGATGCACCAACATGAGTAAGAAATGCATATTTAGCTCTGCCATTTAACCCTTCCACTTATCATATCCATGACTGACCAATGCCAAACAATTGGACGGATTACCATCATTTTAAAAAAGAAAACAGTAAAAACAATATGTCCTGTCTGTTAAAGGCTCCAACCAAATAAACTGACTAAACCATTTCTTCTGAAATCGACGAGACTGAGCTTTTCTAGTTGTCTTTGGAGATTTTGCAAGTATTGGTTGATAAGGCCAACTTTTAGATATGCTAATATAATCTCATCTTGTGGATCAACAGGATTTTCAATTATTTGCTTTCTTTTTCTCAAATTTTGTTTGCAATCTAGGATTTGAAGTTGAAGGATGTTTGATTTTCGGAGATGAAATTGGAGGGATGAAGTTGTACGGTAGGAATTGAAGGTTGATGTTCAGTCAATCCATCAGAAGGTCTACTTTCACGAGATTGACCTATTTCTTAAAAAATGAAAACAAAGTCTTTTTTCTCTTGGCAAAAGTTTGACATTTCATTTGTAAATTATAAAAATTGCAAAAAGATAAGAAAACACTATCAACAATTTCATTTCAGCAAAGCACAACAATCCAATAATAATCCAACAACGCAACAAAGTAGGCTCGTAAGACACAACAAATACAATAATAAGCTGACAAAGCAACAAAAATAAGCTGACAAGTCAACAAAAAATTAATGATGTAGTTGCAACTGAAATACGTGCTAAGTGATAACTATGTGATATTTTATTGAATCACTATCCCCATAACAAAGTTCATGTAATTTTTCTTCACTTTTCTTCACCTTAACCACTTATTTCTTCATATATAATTAAATCTAGCATTCAAATGCAAGAAGATGAAACATAACATTGATGAACTTTATGATTCACATAATATTAATAATAACTAATAAATATCATATATATGCTATTGTGAGGATTGAGTATTGCCAACTGCCAACTCCCTTGAAAATGTTTTTGAAACCATGTAAGTCTAAAACATGATGCAAAGCCAATTAAACGACTAAATTAGATATTAAAAAAAAAATCATAACATGGATACAAGAGTTAAAAAAATAAATTAAAAATAACTCATAAATCTTTTCAAAAATACAAATAAGTAAATATTTTTATTTCTTCTGAAAAGGAAGAAGAATCAATGTAACATGTAATTCTCATTTGCTTCATCCTAAGGTGCTCCCACTTTGACTTTTGAGAAAGAATTGACTCCTTTTAGATATAGGTACCCTACAAATTTTCGATAATTTTATTTTTTGTAACCTTTTCAAAAGTATCGATGGTGGATTTTGTTTTGTTTTTTTTATTTTACAAAATTATAAGTAATTAAACCTTTGAACTTTGTGATGATTGAGTTCTAAACTTTTAATTTTAGCACCATGGGTATAATTTTTGTTAATTAATGGACCATCCATATAGAAACGAGCCGTTTTTTTTCATTTTGAACGTTAGCGCGATGTCCTTTTTTATTATTTTAAGTGTACATAAAAATATTTAGGACTTATTTGTCGTTATTTTTAATTTATTTAAGTTATGGGTAAAATGATCGTTAATTATTGTCAAAAAAGATTTTGTTAAATTTGTGCAAATAAGACCATTTTACCCTTAAATTGAATGATTAAAAAGAAAAAGAAAAAAGAAAATAAAAATTACAATTAAACTCCTTTTAGATATAGGTACCCAACCAACTAAAAATTGAGTACTACAACTAAATCGTTAGCGCCATGTCCTTTTTGACATAAATCCGACTTGATCCAAAATTTTGTTAAATTTTTACTTCTTTCAAATTTTTCGCCGCCCATCACCACCTCTTCGGAAAATTTTACGCCGCCGCAGTGATGTACAAAACCACATATACAAAACCACCGACCAGCCCAACCACAAGCAACTCAATCCCCAAATCCCCATACACAATTCGATTTTCAAATCTGGATCTGAACATCCGAAGGCAAAAAATTGGAGAAGGTTTGTCAATGTTTTTCACGGAAATGTGGCCAGGGAGTAAAGCTTGGATGACTGGAGAAGAAGTCAACCATGGCATAATTTGAAAAAAATTGGTGTATGAACATTTTATATGTGAAAATTGGCACTGGTATTTTCTGGGTAATGAAAGAAAGCAAATCCATTTCCCCCCCAAAATTTGGTGTTGTTTCGATCAGATAAGCATGAGTTGGGGATAAGCATGAGTTGGGTAATTAGTAGTGTCGGACGACACTTCTTCTTGGCCGACATCTCTTGGGGTAGGGTCGGTGGGTTGCTATTTATTTCTTGTTTTGCTGCATCGTTTGATCTTGATGTTTGATTTACCAGCAACGATGGGGTTGCGAGAGGTTGCCGGCTATATAGAATCCCCTGGTTTTACCAAACGATAGAAGAAAGGATAAATCGAAAACAATGTTCAGTGGAAGATGTATAGGTGGTTTTGTACACTGCGACGACAGCAGCAAATTTTTCGGTGGCTGGTGATGGACGGCGACAAATTTGGAGAAGAAGAAGTGGTTGGGTTGGAGTTTAGTTGCATTTTTTTTTGTTGGGGTTTAGTTGCAATTTTTTTTAATTATTCAATTTAGGGGTAAAATTGTCTATTTAACAAAATTTTGACAATTTAACGGTCAAACTGACGATTTCTGTCAAAAAAAGACATTAGGCGCTAACGTTTCATAGGTTAGGGACCTGAGTGCTAGAAATTAAAAGTTTGAAACTCCATCATTACAAGGTTCAAAAGTTTGGGACCCTCGATGCTATTTACCCTAATTTTTTTCCTATCTCTACTTTATTTTTAAGCTGTGCATACTTATTTTTATTTTGATTCCCAATAATAACTAAACTGAGGAAATGAAAATTTCTTACCCTTGTTACAACCATGGACGCTTACTCAACTTCATGGATGCTTCATGGCCTTTGTCTTTGCCCTTCGTCTTGGCTACACATAAGTAGATGTGGCAAAATTGGCCCAGTCTGCGGGCCTGTCTATATAGACCAAATTTTGGGTTTGGCTGGTTCTGGCCCAAACAAAATCGGGCCCATATGGCTCGACCCGGCTAGCCCGTCCGGGCTAGTCGGGCCGGTCTACAAGTTTTTTTTACTCCTTAACACTATCACTCACAAATTGTGTAAAAAGCCCCAATATAATTCAAATAATATCAATCTAAAATGGCATAAGCTCAAGTGTCCAACTTAAATTTTCTTTTTTTGAAACATTAGTCCAAAAATTCCAAGCTCCAACATAAAATTGTTTATATTTAATTAAAATTTAGTTTAATTCAAGTTTTAATCTAAATTATGTTTGGTGTGACAGTAAATTATTTATTTTAAATTACTTATAAGTAAACTTTTTAATTTAAGTCAAACATGCTTATATCTCAAAGTAATAAGACTAGCATACTTTTACTATTTATGTTTTTTTAAAAATGTGTCAAGAAATAGTTTACAATTAACAAAAAAAAAAAATTATTATTTTAATAGAAAATTGATATTTATCTATTGACAAATACATGATAATCAAATTTCATAAATTAATCTCTTTAAAAATTTTAAAATATATATTGTCTAAGTTTATCTAAGATTGTATTTGATACAATGTATTAGATTGTGTAAAAAAAATTTAAAACAAAGAAAAAAAATAAAATAAAGATTGGATTGGCTCAATGGGCTGGACTAGACCAGCATATTTCTAGCCCACACAAAATTGGGATGGGCTGGCCCAGTCCAGTTTCAAGTGTGACCTTGCTCTGGTGGACCGGGTCGACCCAACCTGACGCATTTGCCAGCTCTACATATAAGGCAAAAAAAAAAAAAAAAAAAAAGCTCGCTTAAGCCCTAGGCCTAGCACAAATGTGTATTTCTTTTAATCTTAAAAGATCATGTGAATTTCTTTTAATCTTAAAACTTGGTTATAAAGTAGTAAATGATGTCATTTTGTAGTTTTTCCAATAGTTTCTATAAGATGTTCACATATTTTGTTCTCACTCTCCATTTTTTTTTTTTTTGTGTCACTAGTAAAAAAGAAAAAAGGAAAAGAAAATTTTGCATAATTGGTCTTCAATCTATTGTTTGAGTAGTAAGTTGGTCCTCTACCTTTAAAAATGAATAAGATAGTCCTCAACCTTTTATTATAGTTGCACATTCAATCCTAATGACAAAATTGTTAAAATCTATATAAAATTCACGTTGTCCTTTGTGTTGGGTCTTGAGGAGAATGTGAATTGCCGCGTTCGAAATGTCGGTTAAACGTAAAACACAAGATTTTGAGAAGGAGAAAAATGCATAGCAAGTGTGCAACACATAAAGATGAAAGACTTGATGATTCCCATATTTTGATTTTGTTTGATTAAAAATTTCTAATAGATTGTGTAGAGAAAGTTTAAAAGGGAGTACAATTGAATTTGGAGAAATTTCCACTCCATGTTTTAAGCTTAATTATGCCTTTTTAATGTTTATTGAATTTTAAGGCAGAACATGAAATTCTGGTTAATAACATACTTCTCTTTCTATTCTATTAAATCCGCATGTATGATGTATTTGCGACATACATATGCTTTCTTGGTTAAGAGCTTGTTCGGTGCAACTTTTTCCAAAAAAAAAAAAAAAAAGGTTCAATTTTGTCTACTTTTGTTGACTATTCAAAATTTATAATTGGTTAAATAGTAAAATTGTCTTTAATCAACAAAATGTCATTTCATAGTAGAAAGATCAATTTTGTCATTTAAACAAGGGATAATTGCATCAAAGGTCTCTAACGTTTTAAAAACATTAAGGATATGCTCCTAACCTAAAAAAATAGTACCAGACATCTCCAATGTTTGAAGAAATAGGCACCGTAGATCCCTCTTAACAGTTTTCATCCATTTTCTCCGTTAAATCATTTTATTAGAGTGCACGCATTGCATTTCTCCAAAAAAAGCGTGTGATAATTTCTCTCTCATTTCTCCCACACTCTCTCTCACCACCTATATATGCTGAATTTTAGCCATTTACCTAGTATCATATCTGCTGCTTTTACCATAAATCCAGCCTCCCATTCACTCTGATAAATTGAAGTTGCTCTAGTTACTGCAATTCAAAATGATGGCTTAAACAAGAAAAAGGTTAAAGAACTTGAGCTTGAATTGGAGAAAGTTTCTAGAGTGTTAAAGGAAACCGAAACTCAAAATGTTCATCTGAATGATGAAATCTTGCTTACAAAGGAGCACTATCAGGAAAGTGGAAAGAAATATGAAGAGCTTGAACTTAGTTACAAAAAACTGCAAGAACAGATCGCAGAAACGGAGGAGAGATATAGTGTACAAATTAAAACTTTGCAAGAGGCATTACAAGCTCAGGAAAAGAAGGACAGAGAGTTGACAAATGTAAAAGAAGCATTTAATGGTCTTAGTCTTGAGGTCAATAGCTCAAGAAAGAAGATGGACGAGCTTGAACTTGAGTTGCAAAACTTTTGCCGGTGAATCCCGGAAGTTTGAGGAGTTACATAAGGAAAGTGGTTTGCATCTTTGAATCGAGACAAAGAGGGCTTTAGGGTTCAAGAGGTTGCTTGAGTTGGCGTAATCTAGTGCTAAAGAAATGGAAGATCGGATGGCTTGCGTGCAACTTGAACCGAAAAGCTTGTATGAGAAGATTGCTAAAAATCGAAGTAGAAGAGGCAATCAAGAACACCACCGCCATATTATCTACAGCTTCGAGGGAGTTGGATCTTTCAAATCACAAGTACAAGAAGTGGATCGAGGCTAGCATCAAAGAAAACTCTCATCAATGAATTGACCCAGAACCGGAATTGAAAAGTGCTTCAATCTAAGGCCATAAAGGATATTGCAAAGACTTGAGAATCGGTTTTTCTCAACAAAAAAAAAACCTTCAAGAGAAGATATCGATCCGGAAGATTTAAAATTGAAGCCGGGAAATGAGGTGAGTGCGAGAGAGAGCTTGAACAACAATTGAAAAGCCGAGAATCAAAGATTACATCGGTTCAAGAAGAACTAGCCAAAGTCCTTGAAGAAAAAGAAGCTCTTGAAGGCTCACGATTGATCTAACCAATAATGCTACCCATATGAAGGAGTTATGCAATGATCTTGGGTGCTCAAGGTCGAATTTGAGGTTGCTGCTCGGCGTCTTGGGTGCTCCGCCGCCTCCGTGCACGTTAGCAGTCGCCTTTACCCCCTGAAGAAAATGAATTTTTTTTTTCATTTGTACTGAAAAACAAAAATTGCAGGATGTTGCTAGGCATTTTCAGCAGTAACAGCCATGGAAGGAAAGGAGAGAGAGGGGAAATGAGATAAACAATATTATTAGGAATGATGAAGATGGAGATGAATAGTTTATAGTGAACATTTTTTAGGGAAAGGAGAGAAAGGGAGAAAGGAGAGAGAAATTCTCACACACTTTTTTTGGAGAAATAAAGCGTGTGCACTCTAATAAAATGATTTAACGGAGACAATCGATGGAAATTGTTAAGAGGGACCTACGGCGTCTATTTTTTCAAACGTTGGGGATGTCTGATGCTATTTTTTTAATTTAGGGGCATATCCCTAATGTTTTTAAAACGTTGGTGACCTTTGATGTAATTATTTCTTTAAACAATTACAAAGTTTGAATAGTAAAAAAAAGTAGGCAAACAAGCCATTTTTTTGGAAATAATTTGCACGGAACATGCTCAAAGTTAAAGTGATATTTAAGGGATACAATTAGGTTTTTCAGTGTAACAATGCGCACACAACTTAATTTCTCTCTTAAAAACAATTAATAAATAACAAATAACAATTAAAAAAAGATTAAATTGCACCCATTGTCTCTTAACTTTTATTGCTCCCTGTAGCAACTTTGTCCCCTTGTAGAAGATGATATTTTTATTCTCTTTTTTTTTTTCCTTGTCTTTTTGGTATTTGTTTACTATGTATATAAAGTTATGGGCAATTTGTCTTTTTTCGCACCACTTTAATAGAATTTTTGATGAAACCTTCATTGGGGACCATCTTTGTTAATTAATAAAAGGTTGAGACAAAAGTGCAATAAAAAAAGTTGGGACGAGATTTATACAAAGGTCAAAGGTTAAGGACGGTGAGTACAATTTAGCCTTAAAATGATTATTCTTAAGCAGCATGCAAGATATACAATGCCCTTGAAATTTTGATCCGAACGCATATGTCCTGCTTGATATAGTAGCTTTGTTACGGGATGTAAGTTGTGGATCTTGTCACTTTATTTCTCGTGAGAAAAATATATTGTCTATAAACTTGCATTTTATGCCATGATATACAGTTGATGAGCCAGTTATTTGGCTGTATTCTTTACATTATGTCGATCGTAGCCTGTAGGGCGTTTTAATTTAATGAATAGTTTGCTTGACTTTCAAAAAGAAAATTTTAATTTAATGAATAGTTTGCTTGACTTTCAAAAAAGAAGAAGAAGACATAAAATGCCCTTGTGGAACTGCATGAGATTTATAGGGTATCACGACTCTCTCAACTATATTTATTGTAGAATTTTATGGAAATGCATGACATGTATTATTCAGCTTTTTATGTTTATTGTTTTATTTCTTTGCTCTGCACAAAATTTTATGATAATAATATAAACTTTCGCTTTACTTTCAAATTGATAACCTAATCAAAATTAAGATGAAATGTAACATCGACTTTCAACGTCAAGTTAATTTTTGGTAAAGATTGTGCACTGTGATTACAATGCACCATGACCTATCTTCATAGTGTCCAAGTTTTGATATCAAAATTTTAAACATTGTTAAGGTGTTATTTAATGGTATGTTAGATTTTGATTAAAATTATATTATTATTTTTTTGTTTGTAAAAGATAAAAGTAAGACTGCGAACCTTCTTTGGACTCAGCAATAAAGAGTCCATTTTTCTAGATTGCTAGAGGCTCCTTCGGGAGCCACGTCTTGAAATAAAGCAGCCTATAGTTGGAAAAAAAGCTTTTATTACCTAGATGTAATATGTTGTTGAAACATTGTAAAAAGTTGTGTGTTATATGAAATATGTAGTTAAAATAAATTAATAACAATCATTATTAAAATCAATTTAGTTAAGTTCCAAATTTTTAAGTAAGCATTTCCAAAATTACCTCCTCTACTCCTATTTCGACTCTTGTACGTGCTTCTGGGCCGAGTTTTTTCAACGGAAGATATTTACATAGTGTTTGTTTGGTAATGTTTTTTATAGATTAAAAATAGTAAGTCCTACAAAATGTGTGGATAAAAGTTGTAGATCTTACAATATACGTAGATAAAAATAATATTTGAGCAACTTATAAATATTAATTATAAGCAATGCCAAACATGATCAACTGTAAATTCTTGCTATGGACACAAAGGTATATACAAACTTTTAACCTTTGTTCAATGGAAGATCTCCCAAACGCCCTAGAAGATAGGGTTGTAATAACATCCATACATTTCATTCAGGATTGGTATACAAAATTACAAGCAGACTGTAAAGTCCAATATGTCTGCTTGTGCACCATGGAGGGTTCCAATTTTCTGCATGTGATCATGAATGGACCACATGCATCAGATTTTTCAAAATTTAATAAATATTTTTAATTTCATAAACATGCATGAAAAATATACATTTTCCAGAAAAATAAAAATTGTAACCTTATGTAGTCCCTTTGAACTCGAATGTCAACCATGCTAGGAGATAGTACGATTGAACAAAGTAAAAATACTAGTTAATCTAGTTTTTTTTTGTGGAAGTTTGACACGAATTCCTACATTTTCATTAAAAATAAGGAGAATTTAGAAATTTAGACAAATGTAGAAGGTTATTTTTAAAAATGATTACTTTTTAAAACAAAAGTCATGTATGCATTTTTGGCGAAAGACAATTGAACTATTGGAATACAGGTCAATTGTCGTTTTTTTTTTTTTTCCCAAATGTCGCGTGTAAAAGACAGGAAGGAGGAAGAAAAAAATTATTGTCGGTCCGACAATTAAAACTCTGTTGCCCAGACAGACAAACAGAAGACAAAAATTAGTGTTTCGAAATGTCAGGCCAACATTAACTGTCGCCCAGACATTAATTTTTTCTTCTTCCAAACAGTTGAAACAACAAATACTCAACCACTTCATTTTCTTTTTCCGTTTTCACATTCTTGTTCTTCAACAAGACATTAATCTATAAATTCAATGTCTTCCAATAATTTTTGAGCAATTATATTCAATATATTTTCAGATTTAAAAACAATCAAACTAATCTAGCACAAAATATCTTATATAATCTAAATTAATCTATCAAAATAGGAACTAAGTTGGAGTGGATTAGTTGGTGGCAAGTGGTGTGCGAAGGCGATGGGTTGTGAAGTAAGATTTGATTTTAGTAAAATAATAGATCTGACTTTGAATTAGATTTGACTAGGATATAATAGGTGTTTAAATAATTGTTTGAGGTGATATTTGTCTAAAATGGTCATTTTTTAATTTGTTTTTAGCAGTGTTTAGAAAATTGGACCAGACAGACCAGTTCAACTGAGAAAAGCGAAACCAACAGTCAAAAATCGGTCCTAGCTCTATCAATTTAACCGGACATCAGAAAACCGAACAGGAAATTGGGGTTTTAGTGATTCAACTGGAAAAACCTATAGAACAGGCCCGGTTCGAAAATTTTTTAAGGTAAAATCACTCATTTCAAATTTTTTCCTCATTTCTCCCACTGTTTTTCTTTTTCTTCTGTTGTTCCTCATATTTTTGTGAGATTTTTAGATTATTTTTTAATTTTTTAATTGAAACTTACAAAAAGTCTATTTAAAACCAAGTTTTGTAAATAATTTTGTCTATAAATGTTAGTTTATTTACAAATAACTTTTGTTTAGAAATTTTGTGATATTTTTGAATTAATTTTTAATTTTTTGAATTGAAACCGATTCGACCTTTGTTCGACCTTTTGATCTTTGACCCGTTGCCTTTTTCAGTCGATGGTCGATCGATTTTCTGAACATTGGTTTTTAGAAGTTGTCATTTTTCAAATGAATCACCTACAAAAACACATTTACAATACTTTTCTCTAAAAATAAACACTTGCTATAAAAATATGAGTTAAATTCTAGTTTTTTTTCTCGTGGAACAATTCATATAATATTTCGTGTAATAAGATAAGATAAAGTTTTACGCAATTATAACTTTGAAAAATCTTACCTATTAGTACTGTTACGCCCCAATGCCACGTAGCAATCCACTTGGGCAAGGTCAAAGTCAAACTTGTTTAGTAGACGTCGTCTTTTATCCGAGGAGGTTGGGGAGGAGATTAAGAAGAAGATGCTATTTTCCTTCACACCGAGAAGGTTTTGAAAGAGGTGGGTGTTGCCGAGGAGGTAGGCGGTCGAATAACGATCTTGATTGTGTGTTGAGGAAGCCTCCTCTGACACTACTAGTCAGAACTGAAAAGATTGATGAGACACCGCCATCAGCAACACGTCGCATATATCATTCCTTCAGCGGCGGTGGAAGGGACCTTTCCATTAATGCGGCCTTCAGGATTGTGCCACGTGTCGCACATCAAAGGATGGTCGACCAAGTGGAATTCACCTATAAATAAGAAACTCATTTCCACAAGAAAAGGATGTTAAAAATTATAACACTCACACACAAAAGAAAACAAAATTTTCTAAGCTAATTATTCACCAAGTGTTTATAACCACCTGAGAAATTGTTAGTTAGGAGTCCTCAAGCTACTACTAGTGTCATAGTTTGTTTCTCCTTCTCTTAATTAGCATTATATCCACCTGTTACTAGGCTTATCTATGTGGCTAATTAAACCACGTGGCGATCCAAGTGTGCAGAGAAATACATGTAGGAAGAGGAAGCGTGTTGTTTCTGTTGACAGTCATTTTTAAAAGTCAGCAAGTATAATAATATAGGGAATGAAATTCCTGAAATTAATAAGAAATACCTGAAAATGGGATGTTATTGATACCAATTCTAAATTGCACTTCTTTCTATTCGCAGAATATGCTTCGAAATTCACTATTTTTTGTGTAAAAGAGACTTTTTGTATTCTTATCAAGAGAGATATTTTTTCACATGCATAACAGCTCAGAAATTTGTTCGTTTGTCTTGTATAAATTCTGCGAATTATCTGCACGGATTGTGTCTACAAAGTGACCTAATGTTTGGTAACTGTACGTGGCTGTATAATAAATAAAATTTTAACTTATTTTTCTTTTTCTTGTTTAATAGGGGAAAAATATCTAAAGAATTATTCGGAAAATATCCATGCTAGCACAGTCTATATAAATGGCCCCAAACCCTATCAAAATATGCATTGTAGATAACAAAATATCTTTACTTTCTACTATTATCCAAAATGTATCTCCCATTGCTCTTCATCTTTCCACTCCTCTTCATCTCTTCTCAGGGTTCAGTGCAGGATTTCTGTGTTGGAGACCTATCATTGCCTAATGGACCTGCAGGCTATTCATGCAAGAAGTCTTCCAAAGTCACTGAAAACGATTTCGTGTACCATGGCTTGGCCATTGCCGGAAACACTACCAACATTATCAAAGCTGCCGTGACACCAGCCTTAGATGCCCAATTTCCTGGCGTAAACGGCCTCGGCATTTCCATAGCCCGGCTGGACCTGGCGGTGGGTGGTGTCATTCCATTTCACTCCCATCCAGGGGCATCAGAAATCCTGGTTGTCATCCAGGGGACAATTTATGCAGGTTTTATTTCGTCATTTGACAATGTTGTCTACCTCAAAACTCTTAACAAAGGGGACGTAATGGTATTCCCTCAAGGATTATTGCACTTCCAAGTGAATCCGAGCACGATTCCAGCTCTAGCATTTGCTAGTTTCGGCAGTTCAAACCCAGGTCTCCAAATCACAGATTTTGCATTCTTTAAGAATGATTTGCCAACTGAATTGCTGGCAGAGACAAGTTTTCTTAACGTTGCACAGATCAAGAAACTCAAGGGTGTTCTTGGTGGCACTAACTGATTGATGAATTCTATGGAGAGCACTGTGTCATTTCGTTTTCTGCTAAATTAAATTTGTGTCCATTTGCAATTGGAATTTTTCAGTCTGTCCAGTCAACTGCTTTCTCGTTTTGCTTTTAGATGCCAATTATGTGAACCTGGTAATCTAGGTTATCATTTGATTTCTTTGTGTTGTAACATTTTATTTTTTAAAATAATTTTATTATTGTAATATGAAAAGTTGGAAGTTTCATGTCTTGATTATGGAATATCATAGGTCATGAGTTATAGTTGTTTGTTATTGTGGAAGATCATAGGATATAAGTTATGAAATTAAGTGTGTGAAATTTAATTTCTTATTTACTTCTATTGTCTTCCTAACACCTATAAATACTATGCTATTCTCTCCAACTTTACACAACAAAATATATGAAGTTTTATATTTTTACTCTCTCTACAAAGTTAATACATTTGCCATAAGAAAGGTGTTCTTATAGTGGAGCTTTGAGTTCATCTTCTAGTGCAAAAAGAAGTTGAACTAAACAACGTTTCAGTTGGGCATTGTATCCCTGAGGATGACAAGTCAAGAAGATAGGCATTGCCCGTGATTGAGGATTTCCAACACCGCAGAGGGCTTGAATCTCCTTAAAGAGAAGCGAGATACCCGCCTCACCCTAATTGGTTCTGAGTTTGTTTCTAAATTTAGTTGTAAATTTTTATTTACAATTGTATTTTCACTAACAATTTTAAGGAGATTCAACATGGAGCAAACCGTTGAAAAGCCAAATGAGAATGTTGGAGATCTCAACAAGCCATTTCGCTTCAAAGGGACAAACTTTAAAAGGTGGAAGGGTAAAGTTCTCTTTTACCTCACTCTTCTCAAGGTTGCCTATGTCCTTACCGAGAAGAATCCTAAAAAATTAAGTACTGAAGGCATGAGCGATGATGAATATAATGAACATGGAGAAAAGGTCGAAAAGTACGAAAAAGGTCGATTTTTTCGTTATCAAATGGTGGATGGAAAATCTGTGGTAGAGCAAGCACAAGATTTTCAAATGATAGTTGCTGAAGTCATATCTGAAGGGATTAAGATTGGTGACAACCTAGTTGTTGCTGGCTTAATTGACAAACTTCCACCATCATGGAGAGAGTTCCAGAAAAATATGCGACACAAGCAAAAAGAGATGTCACTAGAAACGTTGATCACACGCATTCGAGTGGAGGAAGAGGCTAGAGGACAAGATGCACTTATTCAAGAGAGCAATGGACATTCCACAAAGGTAAATTTAATTTCTACAAATGAAAATTTGCCTACTAATCAGTATTCCAAAAATAATATGTTGAAGCCTAGAAAAAAGATCGTGAAAAAATCTTACCAACATGATAAGAGAAATTCAAGTCAGTGGAGTAAGAATCAATCACATCCTTCTCAAAATCAACAGGGTAAGACTTGTTTTGTATGTGGCAAAAATGGGCATATTGCTCGAATTTGCAGATACTGGGAAAACGTGAACCTATACCTCAGGCTAACGTTACTTAGAGAGCCATTTGTGGCTATGATAACCGATATCAATATGATACAAAGTGTTGAAGGCTGGTGGGCGATTTTGGTGCAAATAGACATGTTTGCTATGATAAAGATTGGTTCAAAGTTTACATTCCTTTTAAGGAGTCCAAAACTATAATGCTTAGAGATTTTCACACTACTCAAGTTCTTGGAACGGGTGAAGTTGATCTTAAATTCACTTCTGGAAGAGTTTTAACATTGAAAGACGTGTTTTATACGCCTTCCATGAGAAAGAATTTGATGTCAAGTTATCTTTTAAATAAGGCTGGCTTTAAACAAACTATGGAATCTGATCAATATGTGATTACAAAGAAGGGTATATTTGTAGGCAAAGGTTATGCTTGTGATGGAATGTTTAAACTCAATGTTGAGAATATTAATAATAATGCTTCTAATTCTGTTTATATGCTCTCTTCATTGAATTTTTGGCATGCTCGTTTATGTCATATTAATAGTAAATATGTGGGAGTCATGAGTAGTTTGGGATTAATTCCTAACATGAAAAAGGATTTTGAAAAATGTGAAATTTGTAGTAAAGTGAAGATTACAAAAAGACCTCATAAAAGTGTAGAAAGAAATACCGAATTATTGGAGTTAATTCACACAGATTTATGTGAATTTGAAGGAATTTTAACTCGTGGAGGAAATAGATATTTTATCACTTTTATTGATGATTGTTCGAAATATACTTATGTTTATTTATTGAAAAATAAAAGTGATGCTTTTGATTCTTTTAAAATATTCCTCCTTGAAGTTGAAAATATATTCGGTAGAAAGATTAAAAGAATTCGAAGTGATAGAGGTCGAGAATTTGAATCTTTTGGATTTAATTCTTATGTTCAATCCTTGGGAATAATCCATGAAACTACTCCACCATATTCACCGCTTCTAATGGTGTAGCGTAAAAGAAAAATAGAACGTTAATTGATCTTACAAATGCTATGCTATTAGATTCGTGTGCTCCTCAAATTTTTGGGAGAAGCGGTTTTGACTGCTTGTTATGTGTTAAATAGAATGCCACATAAAAGACAAAAATAACACCTTTTGAGGTGTGGAAGGGCATAAGCCAAATCTGGGATATCTAAGGGTATGGGGTTGTTTAGCCTTTGTGAGGTTAACGGATCCTAAAAGACCTAAATTGGGAGCAAGAGCTATCACTTGTGCTTTTCTTGGTTATGCGGTACATAAGACAAATTATAGATTTTTCGACATTGAAAATAATATAATTTTTGAGTCGGGTGATGCTATTTTTCATGAAGAAAAATTTCCATTTAAATCAAAAAATAGTGGGGTAAAGAATTTGAACAAAATATTTTGAAATCTAACTCTTCTACTCCTATTTTACAAAATCAAGAAAATTCTCAAAATGAACTCGGAAGGAGTAAAAGAACTAGAGTTGAGAAACATTTTGGTCCCGACTATATTGTTTATAATGTTCAAGAAAATCTAATTTCTTTACAAGAAGCTTTATTATCACCGATGCTATATTTTAGAAAGAGACTCAAATGATGAGATAGAATCACTACTTTCTAATAAAACTTGAAATTAGTTGATTTACCACCGTGTTGTAAAACCGTAGGGTGTAAATGGGTCCTAAAAAAAAATTAAACTGGATGGAAGTATAGATAAGTATAAAGCAAGACTCGTTGCAAAGGGTTTAAACAAAAAAGCTTATGTAGACTTCTTTGATACTTTTTTCCTAGGTTACTAGAGTGACATTCATTAGATTGCTTATTGTTTATTGGTTGCAATTCATGATTTTATTATTCATCAAATGGATGTGAAAACACTTTTTAAATGGTGATCTAGATGAAGAAATATATATGGACCAACCCGAAGGTTTTTACAACCCGTGAAGAAAGCAAAGTGTGTAAGTTGTCTAAATCTCTTTATGGCTTAAAGCAAGCTCCAAAACAAAGTGGCATGAAAAATTTGATTCTTGCATGATTGAAAATGGGTATAAAGTAAATGAGTGTGATAAGTGCATATATTATAAATCATGGAAAAATTCACATGTCATTTTTAGTCTCTATGTGGATGATTTGTTGATTTTTGGCTCTAACATTTTTGTAATCAATGAGACGAAAAATATGTTTAAGAGCCATTTTGACATGAAAGATCTTGGAGAGACTAATTTTATTTTGGGCATGCGAATTACTAAAACATGTAATGGAATTTTTCTTGATCAATCAAGTTATATTGAGAAAATTTTGAAAAAATATAACTATGTTGATTGCAAGCATGTTTCTAATCCTTTTGATTCGAGTATTCATCTATTTCCTGTTGAAAATGAAAATGATGTCATAAATCAAAAGGAATATGCTAGCATGATTGGTAGTTTTGCGATATGCTACTTGATTGTACGAAAGCACCGACATTGCATTTTGCGTAGGGGTACTCAAGCAGTTTTACAAGTAAGCTGTGAAGAGAACATTGGCATGTTATGGACCGTGTAATGAAATATTTAATTGGTTCAAGAAACTATGGCTTATTTTATAAAAAAATATCCTCGTTTGTTATTGAAGGTTTTTCCGATGCAGATTGGAATACATTGTCGGGGTGATTCTTTATCTACCACCGGATATATTTTTAAATTGGGAGGTGGTGCAATTTGTTGAAATCTAAAAAAAAACCATTATTGCTAATTCTACTATGGAAGCCGAGCTTATTGCTTTAGCTTCACCCGGTGAAGAAGCAAATTGGTTAAGAGATTTATTACATGAGATCCCGCTGTGGGAAAACCAATACCTCCTATATTGATTCATTGTGACAAAGACAAAACGCCATTGGTAGAGTTAACAATCGTTATTATAACGGTAAATCCGCACTATAAGAAGAAAACACACGATCTTGTGAGATCTTATTTGAGCAAAGTGGCATAATTAACGTGAATTATGTTAAATCTTGTGATAATCTTGCAGATCCATTAACTAAGGCCTTGACAAGAGAGAGGGTCTGGAATACTTCGAAGGGGATGGGACTTAAGCCCATATCATCATGAGCCACATATAAGGATACCCAACCTAGGGACCAGAGATCCTGTAACTAGGTTCAATGGGACAAACAAATTATAAGGTGGCCGAAAAAAAAAAGAATGCACAATTATTTTTCCCATCCCTATGATGTAAGTGCATTAATCCTGTAACGTTTGGAGGGTTGAGTTTTCTAAAAAAAAAAAACTCTTAATAAAGTCTGTAGCTCGTATGAGTGGAGTGTAATAGTTGCAGGAGCACTCTTGACAGATTTTACCTATGTGAGTGCGAGAGTGGGGCCGCTCTCTATGAGAATGTGGGCATTTCTCAAAAAACACTCATGAAAAACTGGGATCAGCACAAGGCCGTAATGTGCTAGCCATTAAAGCTCATATCAACACCTGGATTATTATGTGTGAGCAGTATTTCTTTATTTCCTTAACCGCTTATAGTTCAAGTCCGAGATCACTACTAACCGTGGAGTAGAGATTCTTTGTTTCACTAGTGAAGGTTCAATGCAGTCATACCTATCATGATGCATAATTATCTATCTTTTGGCAAATGTATTTTGAATTTTTTTCAAATAATAAAATGAGTGGGGGAATGTTGTAACATTTTATTTTTTAAAATAATTTTATTATTGTAATATGAAAAGTTGGAAGTTTCATGTCTTGATTATGGAATATCATAGGTCATGAGTTATAGTTGTTTGTTATTGTGGAAGATCATAGGACATAAGTTATGAAATTAAGTGTGTGAAATTTAATTTCTTATTTACTTCTATTGTCTTCCTAACACCTATAAATACTATGCTATTCTCTCCAACTTTACACAACAAAATATATGAAGTTTTATATTTTACTCTCTCTACAAAGTTAATACATTTGCCATAAGAAAGGTGTTCTTATAGTGGAGCTTTGAGTTCATCTTCTAGTGCAAAAAGAAGTTGAACTAAACAACGCTTCGGGCCGTATTGTAGATCCCTGAGAGGACAAGTCAAGAAGATAGTTGCACCGGGTGATTGAGGATTTCAACACCACAGAGGGCTTGAATCTCCTTAAAGAGAGCGAGATACCCGCGCCTCAAATTTAATTGGTTACTGAGTTTGCTTCTAAATTTAGTTGTAAATTTTATTTACAATTGTATTTTCACTAACACTTTGTAATAGTTTGCAAAGATTTGTCCCGATTATCAAAACAATTCCTCATTTGTTTACTTCATGTTTACAAAAGCTTAAATTATAATTAAGTTGGTTAAAATGGTCAAACAAATTTACTACCTACTTATTATCCACACATTCAATATGACCTACACCTTTTAAACACTTAAAATATAATTTCAGTATTACCAAACATGGGCGTTCATTGTGTTGAATTTTTCGAATAAAAGGAGACAGGTGTGTGGACATGTTATAATAGGTAAGTTGCTTGCGAAACGGAAATTAAGAACTTCAACACTTAAGTGGTAGGAGGGGTGACAATGGACCGAGCTCGGCATCTTGGTCCGTCTCTCACATGCGAGCTCAGTCCGAGTTGGACCGGACCACAAGCCTTGTTCGTTAATTTTGTTTAATGTAATATTTTTTTTCTGGAATTGTTAAAAAGAAGGAAAGAAAGAATTTACACGAATCGGACCAATGGATCGGCTTGTATTTTTCAAGGACCGAGCCTATTTCAAAAGGTTGGCTTGGAAGACGAGTCCGGCCCCATAATGGATTGAGCTTTTTTGGACTAAGCCACTGGGCCGTGAACGACTCGGCACAATTGCCATTCTTAAGTGGTAGTGAAGAGTTCCGTGTCTTTAAAAGCGAAACGACCAATTGTAGAAGATTAAAATGTAAAATTGGACTGTTATTGTTGAACTTGTAGAATAGATCCCACACGGGCAATTTTCTCAATTATAGGAAAGAATATTTTTTTAAATAAAGAGATAAAAAATATACCAAATGAGGGTTGACATTATCGCATATCTTAACACATTGATATCAACAAATATTATGTACATGGAGAGGGACGTAAATCTTATCTCCAAAAAATTACAAAGACGCAATACTTACAAAATTCAAACAATATAGAAAGGACTGAGTCCACATTTAGCGTTTGTTTGGTATGGTTTAAGACAACCATTTTTTTTTTCCTTTTTGATTTATGTGTCCAACAACAACAATGCATCTATGTTTGAAATTAATTTTGGAGCACAATTTCTGATTTTTAAATAATCAGAAGTTGATTTAGATGTTTGACAAAATTTTTAAAAGTGATTATAAAATAATTTGACTCACCCAGCAGTGATTTTTTTGTAAGCGAGAAAATGATGATTTTCGATTTTGCTTTTAGCTTTTTTATTTATATATTATTAAAATACCCATTTTACCCCTAATTAATTAAACTAATTCTTTTAATACTCATTTGAAAAACCGAATTTATGCAAATTGGATCATAAAAAATAATATAAATTTAATTAATTTTTGCACTATATGATTATACTTTTATTTTGTAATTTTTATAAAATTTGAAATTTATTAGGTTTTTATTATTTTTATTTTAAAATAATAATATTGAATGTATTGTCTTGTCAAAAAATATTTGACTAGAAAAAAAATGAATTTTACCATTCGTGATAATAATAATAATACAAAATAACATTATTATAATCAATGTCTTTTTTAGTAATTTAATACCGTTATAGCAATAAATTACTTTTGTTTACCAAACGCTCAAATGTTGCTTTTAAAACATACATCAATTTTGAAACAAGAGTTTACCAAACACTTATCTGATTCTTTCCACAACTGATTCTTTATGCAGCACAATAGAAACTGATTCTTTTAAAAACACAGCAATACCAAACCAAGCAATAGAAATAGATTTATGGCAAATTGACACGCTATGTTTGAAATGACCATCGTACCCCTTCATTTTGTACATTATATTGGTTGTGAGCTGGGGGCAATTGGGGAAACCGTCTGCTGAAATTTCTGATAAGGGGAAATGAGGGCAATGTTTAAAGTTCAAAAAATTTGACTTGATAACTATCTTAAAACCATATTAAACATGAGCTTATATAATTAGAAAAAGCAAATTTACCGTAATAAGAATTTGTTTGTTATCAATTAAAATTTTGCTAAAAAGTTGAAATCAAATTCAACAATTAATTTTAACAACATGTTTCATTGGCCTACAATTTTTTATAACTTTTCAACAACATATTTTATCAACTTTTACCAATTTTTATAAAAAAATATAATTTTAATCAAAATCAAACATCAAATACTTAGGATACCCCATTTATCGAGCTGCAAAAGTCCTTTGATTTTAGCAACTAGTTATTGGGGATATAATAACATGAATTGTTTTTCTTCATACCCAGATATTGGATTCACTCTAGATGGTACTCCATTTTAGATTGGTTGCAAATTAATTGAATTTGAAGGGAAGCATTGGAAACAGCTTCTACTCAAACCCTTTCATAACCAAGCTGATTCCATACTCTTGACATTTCCTTCATTGTTCTCTTCCTCACCATCCCTCTACACGCAGCAAGGTTACTTGTAGCTTTAAAACATCCATCACTCCACTATTAGGTCTTTTCTAGTATACTGTTGAAGGTTGCTATTAGTTTTTTGTGCTTGCCTATGATCCCCCCAGCAATTAATCCAGCTGCTCCCAAATTTTGGATTAGGGAATCCCTACCAATCAATTGTGTTTTGAATTATTCCTCTCTAGCCATTAATTGGAAATTACCAGCGGATTTGCATGCAAATCTCCAACACTAAAATATTTTTTACTATTTTAGATTATTTAAGTTAGTGCAAAATTGTCAAAATGGACCATTTGTCTGAATTACTGAAAAATTGAGAATGAGAATGAAATTACTACAAACTTGAAAATATGCAGATCCTAAAACATAACATGTTACTTGTGCAAAATATTAATTTTTAATAAAATTAACATTTGGTAACACATTATGTTATCCATGTAAAAATATTGTTTTTAAGTAAAAAATTAAAATATTTTTTTAAATGAAAATAATGTATTTTTAAAAAAATTATAAAATATGAATTTTAAATGTGCTACCACCCGATTTTGGTAAGGCTTCTAAGTTAGCAAAAGCTTCATAGGCCCAGTAAGAGCCCAGGTTAGGCCCTATGAAGGTCCCATGAGCCCAACGAGGGCCTTGTAAATTCGTAGAGGGCGTCGAAGACACGACAACATCTTAGCACTCCTGGATTAGGTGCAGCGAAGCCCATGAAAGGTAAGGTGATATTTCGGAATAACTAGAGAGATAATTAAAAGAAAGATTATGTTTGATTGTTACACGGATTCTCACAAGGAAATCAAATCTCAATCTCCTAAAGATTAAGCAACGTGATATTAGAGATCAACTCAAATAAAGGCAAAAATCTAGGATATTGCATTGACACCCAATCATCCCTTATCCTATAAGGAAGTGAATCACATCAGATGTCTAATTGATTGCTTACTTAAATTAATTAAAATTTTGGAGCTATAAATACTACATCTCAGGTTATTCTAAAGTACGCATTATTCTCACCCTTAAATTTTGCTCAATTTTGTCTGCTTGTCTTTTCCACACCCAAATACTTTCAATTGTATATTATTCTATATACCGAAAGTTGACTTGATCGTTGGAGTACCAACAATCGCATGGCCCTCTCTCCTCGGTGATCTTGTGCCTAACGGTTGTCCTTGTATGCAAGTAACATACAGACTGACAGAGGATTGATTAGAGATCTGTTGACACGTGGATCGTGTAGATTCCGAGGTCAATAGACTAGCGCCGTCTATGGAAAACAAAAATATGTTACACAACCAAAATACGGCTTCCCACAATCTACAGAGATAATAAAAGCATTATGTCAGGAGCGATGATTATAAGCCACACGGGAAAAATAATATATACTGAGTTTCCCAAAGCGACGAGGAATGGAAACATTGAGAAGGGGATCCTCCGACCCAAATTCCCAGTTTCATCCGGTAAAGAAGAATCTCCTCTTCCAATTGTGGACTTTGTTGGGATTATCGGTAGCCACCCCCCACTTTTGGCCTAGTCGGGGAGACATATTGAACAAAATACCAGATCGACAGGGCCTATAAATTGATTCAAACTCTCGGGAAGATAGGTCGCCCCCAACCTCAGCGACCCTCCGTAGCAGGATCACAGCCACCATCTAGCCCCACCCATTTGGTGTTAACTGACATGGGGCCAAGTTGAAGTTTCACAAAATTTTACGAAAAAATGGATGTAGAGGCGGACGAAGGCCTTGTTGCATCGCCAACTCGTAAAGGGCGACAAACCATTCTGGTGGGTCATTAGCGGGGCCCTAAGCACAATGGACTCAGAGATCACATAATCAACCCTGAAAACTTCTAGGTCCACATCCTTGATCCTTGAACGAACCATCAAAGCTTCAATGGCCGAATTTGTTAACTCTTTGTTTAGCTGTCGGGGCATCCCTTCTATCCAATGAAGCCCTCATTTCAGGAACCCCAGTGCCATGTTGTTTCTTCATCGCCTTTATCTTTGGAGAGGCTCCTGAGGTTTCTTCTCTCCCGCTCGTGGACGTCGGGAGGGAGAAAAGGCAACAGTCGGCCTTTGCTCAACTTCGTCTTGTCCTTTGGGTGAAGATGAAGCTTCGCTCCTAATCTTAGGGTTGGTACTGGGGGTGACTAGTTCTGCGAATCATATTTTTCAGACGACATTGTTGATTTTCCTTTTGCCCAGACAGAGAAATCAATCGAAATCACCGGAGAAGATTGCAGAAAAGACAGTCGAAACAAGATATTCGAAAAACACAAGGGAAGTCCACGAAATAGTACAAATCAGACTCTACAACCTTACCTAATAAACTCAACACACAGCAAAGTAGAACTCTTTACTCACCGGAATTCTCTGAATATCTGTGGTTTTCGCCAAAACTCTCAGGAAGTTTGAATAAAATGCACAAGTAAAAGAAACTAAAGGACGGGCGCAACAGTTTATATAGACAAGGCCCTTTTCATCCTGACCTTTGAATTCAAAACACATGATCTGAATCGTTATTTTGGCAAACACACATCAAGACCAGGGCAAAAGGCGGGAATCAAAACCCTACGCGTTTAATTAAAAGTAATGACACGTCCCACGCGAGCTCCAAACGCCCCTCACGTGTCTTCAGTAATGATGACGATGACGCTGACGCTTCAATTCATCATTGCCTGTCCTCACTGACAATGCTAATTGACGGCTCAGTCAGAATCGCACCTATCCCGAACCACACAAGGACACGTCACATGTGGCTAACCCAATCAAAGCCCTCGCCCACTATGAATAAACTGACTTGGGTTTGGGAGACTATACATAACTGCTACGAAGATTCCAAGTATATACGTGTGAGGAGCTCCATCACACAATCAAAGTGAAGGGCCCCATAACAATTGAACTCCCGGAGATGCCTTCGTCATCGTAAAAAAAAAAAAAACTCTTTCTTAAAAGTCCCACGCCTACCATAAATAATAGGCTTGGACTTAATGGACTATTGTTATTACCCGATTTTGGTAAGGCTTCCACGTCAGCAAAAGCTTCCTAGACCCAGGTTAGGCCCCGCGAAGGCCTCATGAGCCCAGCAAGAACCTCGTAAATTTGTAGAGGGCCTCAAGACATAGCAACATCTTAGCACTCCTCGATTAGGTGCAGTGAAGCCCATGAAGGGCCTCAACGTTCATAACCAAACCAATACGCTTCGTTGGTCTTTGAATCCATTATAGTTTGCAGGCAAAGTGATATTTCAGAATAACGAGATAGATAATTTAAAGAAGTTTGATTGTTACATGGATTCTCACAAGGAAACCAAATATCAATATCCTAAAGATTAGGCATCGTGATATTATGGATCAACTCAAATAAGGACTAAAATATAAGAGATTGCGTTGACACTCAATCATCACTTATCCCATAAGGAATGAAAATCCAATCAAATGTCTAATTAATTACTTATCTAAATCAATCAGAGCTATGTAACTATAAATACAATATCTCAGGTTATTCTAACGTACACATTATTCTTACCCTTAACCTTGTTCAATTTTCTATTTGCTTTTCTCTCCCACACTCAAATACTCTCCCCTATATATTATTCTATATACCGTCAGTTGACTTGATCGTTGAAATACCATACGATCATCGGACCATTTTCCCTTCGATGATCCTAGCGCCTAACGGTTGTTTTAGTGTGCAGGTAACATACAATTGGTAGGAGATTGACTAGAGATCTGTTGACATGAGAATAATAAAGATTTCGAAATCAATAAAAATGAGATATTTTTTAACTTTTTGATAAAATGTAGATCTCTTCAGTTTCGCCCATGGGAAAGGAGGTAGCTTGTTCAAGGAAAATTTGGGGCGGGTCATTTGATAACGCCATAGTGAGTTGAAAAGTCATATGATATAATCTTAATTCAACTAAAGTCATACTTTATTACTAAAAGACCAATATACCCTCAATTGTAAAATTGTCATTTAAACACGTAAAACCAACAAAATCATTTCAATAGTCATTTTAGAAATTCCTTCATTTACTTTTAACAATTTTCATCTTCTTCTTGTGTTTGATTCTTCTCACCGTAACTCAGTAACCGCATACAAAACAATTCGAAAGTCGATATTTCAATGGCGAACATATTTTTTTATTTTTATTTTTTGTATAAAGTAACCATTTTCGTTAAAAATAATCATGAAAATATTGAGATATTGTTCCAATTGAAACATATGTAATACAGCTTAATAAATGGAGTTTGGATAAACCGATTCAACTAGTTTTTGATAATGTAGTTGTTGTGAGTTAGGATTTTATATTGGAACATGTAAAATGCTTGATCTTGCTTTCAATAGATGTGTTTCAAATGATATGATATCGCTTTCTAATGATAGTGAAATTTGCTGATTTTTTTCTCTGTTTTTAATGATAGTGAGCAGTTATTCTTTCTTCATTTTAGCATTGCTCTGAAGTATGTGTTTGCTTGCTTTTAAGGGACTCAGATATCTTGGAAGAGCTTTAATTTGCAGCAAAATGATGTACATTAATCTGTGATACTGTTTTAGAGGATTTGTGATACTGTTTTGAAAAAAAAATTAAAGATTGTTAAACCTATGATTCTTGTAGTGAACCTTTATGATTCTTGTAGTAATAATGAAAAACTAGGATCTGATCAATCAAGAACTGGGAGTGTTAATGAAAAAGGATCAAGTTCAAAGGATGTTCAACAAGAGAAAGATGAATGGTGGCTTCAATAAAGATATATTTATCCGTGATCTTTGCTTTTAGAGGATTTGTGATCTTGTTTTGAAAAAAAAAATTAAAGATTGTTAAACATATGATTCTTGTAGTGAACCTTTATGATTCTTGTAGTAATAATGAAGAACTAGGATCCGATCAATCAAGAACTGGGAGTGTTAATGAAAAGGATCAAGTTCAAAGGATGTTCAACAAGAGAAAGATGAATGGTGACTTCAATAAAGATATATTTATCCGTGATCTTTGTTTTAGAGGATTTGTGATCTTGTTTTGAAAAAAAATTAAAGATTGTCATTTTAAGCTAAAGAGACGATTTCAAACGGGTTAAATCCATCATAGGCGTTAAGGCGAAGCGATCGGTCTTGACCGTCTCGTCGAGACCATTCCGAAAACATATTATAATAAAAATTACGAGCACGTGTGCAAATTCTATGTTCATTTCTATTGTGATACTATTTTTTTGTGATCTTTGTTTTGCATAATACAAGATCAAACAACACACATGACTATGATATCATGCTTTTATCTTTGATATTGTATTATGCAAAACAATATAATGGATTAGAACATGGATTAAAACAAGATAAAATTACTAATGCACATTACCTAAACAAAACAAGATCATAGATTAAAATAGTATCATAGACAAAACTAAGACATTCAAACTCAGTATCACGTTGAAGCCTTGGCATAATTAGACAAGATCAAAGAATAAAAGCACGGTATCATAAATAAAACTCATTCCACATAGAATAAAACGAAGATCATGGATTAAAATAGTATCAAAATATACTAATGCACATTACCTAAATAAAGCGATGATCATAGATTAAAACTAAGACATTCAAACAATTATCATAGGATTAATACATATGCCTACATAGTTTTAGATGACTTCCTTTAACTTGAGAATGATTGGTAGTTCTTCTTTCTTCATTTTAGCATTGCTCACGAAGTATGTGTTTGCTTTTAAAGGACTCGAGATACCTTGGAAGAGCTTTAATTTGCAAACAAAAGGATGTACATTTATCTCGTGATCTTGCTTTTAAAGAATTTGTGATCTTGCTTTTGAAAAAAAATTAAAGATTGACATTTTAAGCTAAAGAGACGATTTCAAACGGGTTAAATCCATCATAGGCGTGGCGAAATAATCGGGTCTTGACCGTCTCGTCGAGACCATTCCGAAAACATATTATAATAAAAATTAAAAGCACGTGTGCAAATTCTATAATCATTTCTATTGTGATCTTGTTTTTGTGATCTTCGTTTTATATAATACAAGATCAAACAACACACATGACTATAATATCATGCTTTTATCTTTGATCTTTGTTTAATTAGTCATATGTTTTGTTTGATACTTTATTATGTAAAACAGTATCATAGATTAAAACATGGATTAAAACAAATATCAATTTATATGAATGCATATTACCTAAACAAAACATTATCATGGATTAAAACTAAGACATTCAAACAGTATCACTTATTCAAACCTTGCCATAATTAAACAATATCAAAGATCACATAGAAGTATCACAGGATAAAAACAGTATCATGGATTAAAACGGTATCAAAATATACTAATTACCTAAACAAAACAATATCATGGATTAAAACAATATCATAGATTAAAACTAAGACATTCAAACAATATCACAGGTTCAAACATTGCTATAATCAAACAGTATCACAAGATTAAAACACTATCATGGATTAAAACGATATCAAAATATACTAATTACCAAACAAAACAGTATCATGGATTAAAACAGTATCATGGATTAAAACAGTATCATAGATTAAAACTAAGACATTCAAACAATATCACAGGTTCAAACATTGCCATAATTAAACAAGATCAAAGATCACATATATATATATATATATTCAAACAAGATCACGAAATTAAAAGCGATATCATGGATTAAAACATGTTTCAAATGATAGTGAAATATTATGACAAAGTTTCAATCTATTAAACCTCACCATAATTAAACAAAGATCATAGATTAAAACTAAGGCATTAAAACAAGATTATGGATTAAAACATGTTTCAAATGATAGTGAAATATTATGACAAAGTTTCAATCTATTAAACCTTGCCATAATTAAACAAAGATCATAGATTAAAACTAAGACATTCAAATATTAGATGATGGAACATTCAAGCTCCTATTTACAACAATTCTATGTCCATTCATATTGTGATATCGTTTTTTCGCGATACTATTTTGTATAATATAGTATCAAATAAAATACCATGACTAAACATTAGATGATGGAACATTCAATCTCCTATTTACAAACAATTAGATGGTGGAGCATTCAAGCTCCTATTTACATAAGATAGTAGAGTATTCAAGCTCATATTTACAAAGATTCAAGCTCATATATACAACATTGTATGCTCATTTCATTGTGATCTCGTTTTGTTTAATACAATATCAAATTGCTATTCTATATTGGTCACCTCTCTTGCAAAGACGGATAGATTAATGTTAACTGTTAAGACATTAAGAATAGAGTACAACCACGTAAGATGAAGAAATAAAAAGCATACAAACCAAAGATAAGGATTCAAACACTTGTGACCAAAGTCCATAAAACGTTATTTTTTAGTTTTACAAATTTAACAAAATCTTCACCAAAAAAGCTGCCAAAAAGTGATCCAAAATCTTCACCAAGAAAAGTGCCTAAAAGTGACATTGTGCCTTAGAAGCACTCACCGGAGGTCGGCGGTGGTCGCCGGAGGTCGCCGGAGGCCGAGGCGTGCTGGAGGTGGCCGGAGGTTGTCGCCGGAGGTGGCCGGAGGTTGTCGCCGGGAGGTGGAGGAGGTTTGTGGAGTTGAAAGATTGTGTCAATGAAAAAAATATGGTTAAAAGGGTGATTTTGGAATTAATATAAAATATTGATGTGAAGTATGACTTAATCACAATTTTAAAAAAGTTTTAACCTAATTTGAAACAAGTCATGTGGAGATGACTTACTTGCAATTTTTCCTTGTTCAAATCATCCCATTTCAGTATCGTTTACCCAAATTTCCGCTTTATCACCCGAACCCGTACAACAAGCAGGAATCCGAGATTTTATTGGGCTTTGAAAGTTAGGCCCAAACCATATTTTGGCGGGAAACACAAAGTGTAGCCTTCCTTTCTTAACAGGCGTGTCCAGTAAGCTTCTTTTAACTCACCTTCTTAAACCCCGCATCGGCGGCACAACCCACAAAGCACAATGTACAAGTAATAATTCCAACCAAAACTCTGCACGCACTCTTCTACTTCCCGCATTTTTGTGGATCGCCTCTTTCTTCGACTATTACGATTCATTGTAAGTACCTTTTTATCTCACCATAGTTATATATTAGGGTTGTGTGAGTGTATATATGAATATTGATGTGTATGTATCTGTGTAATTATTTGGGTACATGTTAAACTTTTAAACTCTGTTTGCCTTGCAATGTGTTTAATCAGTCGCATTTATATGTTTGACTCAAATTGTATTTATCGACGGTTGAGTTTTCGGGGTTATTTCCTTACTGTTGTTTCTATTAATACACAGGCTGTAGTTTAATGACGGTGTTGAGGTCCCGAGAAATAGTGTCGACAGTCAATTCCACAGGCTCGCTATCAAAAGCCTTGGAAAATGGGGTATCTGAACCGGTGACTCCAGTGAAAACCATTGAAATTTCGAACAAATCATTGATAAATACGACCCCGAGTTCTAGTCCTTCGGCTCCAAATCCAGGTGTAGAATCGAGGTCGTTGGCTGGTTCTAATATGGGTTCGGAAGCTGTATTAGTGCGGAGAAGTGCACGATTGGCCTCAAAGCTGGGTACAGGTGATCACCTGGAAAATATTGAGATTATGAGTGGGAAAAGGAAGAAAGTCGAGACAGAAGTTGAGAACAATAGTAGTCAGGGTGTATGTGAGATAGGGTATTTGGAGAAAGTGGTTTTGGATTCAGATTTGGAGGCTGAGAAGGAAGGTAGGTTTTTGGAACAGACAATGATGGGAACTTGGCTTTTGAGGAATTCAGGTAATGGAGGTGCCAGTGGATCAGTTCCTGATTTGGAGGAAGTCAAGTTTGACAGAGGTGTGGAGGACCCTGGATTTGGTTGTGATGGAGAAACTTTGGGGGTTGAGACTGCAAATAATGGGAAAGGGGAGAGGGCATATAGCACAGAGATGGGGTTATCTGTTTCAAAGTCAGATAAAAAGGATGGGGGAGAAAAAAGGTTCTTCAACTTGAGGTCAGGAAAGAAAGTAGCGAAGAGGACAATTGACAGCAATTTTAGAGGTCCTAGTATTGGGCTGGAAGGAGTTGAGAGTTCTGATAATGATGCTAAGTCGGGTTGTGGTAAAGAAAGTGAGATTTTGTTGAATGGCGACAATGTTACGACTGACTTGGAGAGGAACATGGAAGAGGATGTGTATGGTAGTTGGAGGAAGAGGAGACTTAGTGGAGGAGAGAAAGGCAAAGGGAAAGTGGTTGGTAAAACTTTTCTGACAAGTAGTGCTATTTCAGTGAAATTGGAAGTTGGCAAAGAAGTAGGGCTTATAATTGATGATTCAAGCTCCTATCTTTCCAGGTCACGGGGAATTGCAGATGGTAAAGTAGAAGTCACAGACCAAAGTGTGATTCGAATTGAAACTGGCGTGAAGACTAGAGGGAGACTGCGGAAAGAAGAAAAAGGGAAAGGGAAATTGGTAGACAAAGATTCTTCCTATAATGGTATGGATGCATTGGACCAGAGGTTTGAGCTTAGGGTAGAAGACAGAAATGAAAATGCTCTTGCAGGTACCATCCACTTGCCAGAAAATGCAGCGTTGGTAGATGTGAATATCATTGGAGAAACAGATACAAGAAGTTATAAGAAGCGGTTCAGAGATATAGCCAGACAAAATGCATCTCGGTTTGCACATTTTTCTGCCCAAGAGGAGGAGCAGAGCCTTTCTGCTGCTGGTATTGCTGGAAGAGAAATTGCGTCCTCTGAAGCAGTTAGTGAAACAGAAGACTGGCCTGGTCCCTTTTCAACTGCCATGAAAATCATTAAGGATCGTGAAATGAATGTGAAAGGGCTGCATGGTTCCTCAGTGGACAAAAGTAAAGCTGTGGAACTGAGATGGGTTCCCAGAAAAGATGAGCAATGTAACTGCCAAAAGCAGTTTCTTCCTTCATTGCAACAACTATGCTTGTCAGTTCTAGCGAAAAATGCCGATGCAATCACTTCACTTGACTGCATCCCTGATGTGTTGAGACACAAGCTCTGTCAGTTGCTTTGTGATTCCAGGAAGATGAATAATCATTTTTTCAATTGCTTGTTAGTGGATTTCCAACAGAGATACGTCTGAGGGACTGCTCATGGTTATCTGAGGAACTATTCACTAGGACATTTGAAAGTACCGATACCAGCAACTTAACTGTAATGTTCTTTTTGCTCATGTTCCATTTTTACACATCTGATTATTCACTCTGTTTTAGAAAAAAGTTCATTTATTGTTTAGACTTCACAAATAGCATTTAGTCTTTGCTTCCCTCTGTTCTTAGTACATTTAATACAGTGAACACTTCATCTGGAGTGCTAACCCTAATTATTACTTTTGTCAAAACATATCCTTTTGATCAATGGCTTCTCTTTCCATTTGTCTTTGAAGGACCTGAAATATCATTTCGTGAAATTAGGTGCTACAATTGGATCAATGTGGATGCTGTATGCCAGACTATGCTCTTTCTGCTACCTTGGCTCGTTCACTTAACAGTCTTCCTGCTCTGACTGCAGTATCCTTGAAGGGTGCATACCGTCTTTCAGATGCTGGGCTAACTGCACTTGTTTCTTCTGCCCCATCTATCACATCTATTAATCTCACCCAGTGTTCCCTGCTTACATCTGATGGCATTTGCAGTTTGATAAAATCGCTGAGATCAGTTCTAAGGGAATTATATATAGATGATTGTCTAGAAATAGATGCTATGCTTATTCTACCAGCAATGCTAAAGCTAGAGCATTTGGAAGTTCTATCACTAGGTGGAATCCAGACTGTTTGTGATAATTTTATCAGTGAAATTGTATCTGTACATGGTTACAGGATCAAAGAGCTTGGTTTAGCAGGCTGCATGTAAGTGTCTGGTTGAGCAGATTTGTGTTTGAATTATGTTCAGAGAAGAGTTCAAAACAATAAACTAACTCAAAATTTATGTTCAAAACATGTTGCAGGCAGTTGTCTGATTTATCTTTGAAAGTCATTGCCGCGACTTGTTCTGAATTACGAGTGATGGACCTTATGAACTTATGCAAATTGACAGATACTGCAATGGCTCACCTTGCGAATGGTTGCCAAGCAATTCATACGCTGAAATTATGTCGCAATCCATTCAGGTTTCTCATTCTTTGAATGAATTTAATAATATTTTCTCCCAAAATTCTACTAAAGATCATTCTGAGGGTTGGGTTATGGCATATGGACACTTATATGCTTATGTCTATGGTTGAAGATTAGGGAAATCTTTGCCGTTGGACTTGACCATGACCTGATTAGTTGCATTGTAGTTATTTATGTTTCCTTGATTTTCATGGATGAGAGAGCTATGTATAATTATTATTTATTTAAATCTCTTGAGGACTTGCTAAGATTTAGACTTCATTGTTCTATCGGTGGATTACTGAGTTTTTGTCAGGGGAATTAAAGGTGATGCTCATCACTTAATTCTATTTACTTGTGTGTCTATGCGAGTTATGACAATGATGGACTCGAAATGGATGAGCCCTTAGTCATTGTTAAACCGCAAAACAATGGTCCCTTCTAACACACAAGTTAATCCTACCATTGAGGAAACAAATACTGTGGTAAGTAAATAACAGGGATGCGAATACAGTAAGAATTAATAAAGAGGCACAAGATGAAAACCTAGATTTCTCGTTAGTTTCATCTGTTCTAGCTTGGTTTGCTATTTGTCTCTTTTTTTGTTCCTAGGTCTCTTTGATGTAGACATGTATCTCTTTGGGACATGGTTTGGTACCCTTGATTTGGAAGTTGACTGTTGGAACTCTTGGTTTTCATGTTCTGGCAGTGATGAAGCTATTGCTGCATACCTTGAGATTTCTGGAGGATCTCTTATAGAACTGTCACTCAATAACATTAACAAGGTAACAAAGTAAATTTATTTTATAGCGTACTTCTATTTCTACTTACACTCTTATTTGTAGATAAGACCTATATGATCTTTATCTTGGGGCAATTAGTTTGGTTGTAGGTGGTCTGTTCCTTGTCTTTTGATATTGTGCTGCACTTGCAGTTAATTAACTTTGGTTCTTTGTTTGCTCTTTCCCTTGTCTCTTGATAACGTGTCAATGCAATTTGGTGCTCAAAGCTAGGACAGTATGCTTAACCTCTGCTTAGATATATTAATTGTCTAGCTGAAAATTAGGCATTTTCTGAGTGCATTCATGCAAAGGTGTTGCTTGTATTTTCCTGCATTAACTTGTGTATTGTTAATAGTGGCTATCTGATTTTACAGGTTTCAAATAACACTGCTCTATCGCTTGCCGGACATTCCAGAAATCTAGTTACTTTAGATTTGTCTTGGTGCCGCAATTTGACCAATGAAGCTCTTGGATTGATCGTGGATAGTTGCTCATCACTGGAAGTGCTCAAATTGTTTGGGTGCACTCAGGTATTTGGTGAATGATTGACAAATTATATCAAGCAGCAACGTTTCTCTTCTACTTGACCAATTAATCTCTTTTTGGCCTGTCAAGTTCGATTTCATATTTGCCTATTCGTTGCACCACTGCTACTTGCATTTCAAATTACTTGCCAAATGTTACATGGGGTAGTGCTTGGTGGCTGGAGCATATCTGGTATCTATACGTAGTATCTCTGTACTTTAATTACTGTATGGTTTGTCATTGTGGTTTTCCCTTTCCACAATGTATAATGTTTGACCTGGCACTACTTGGAAGTTCTTTCGGGGGAAAGCAGATGGGTTAGTTAACTTCAATTGATGCTCTAGATATGGAATTCTCTTCCCTAAGAATTCATTGATAATTGATGATTAGGACAGATCTTGCATATTTTTTATGATCTTTTCAAATGATGCATTGCTTACTGTATTTTGTTTAAGATTTAGTTTCTTATTCATTTATTTATGAACTCCCTAGAAAGTACTTTCATTGAAAATTTCCTCTATTCAGCATTCTTAATTTGGAATTTCCCCAACTTTTTCTTGGAGTGAGTTATGTTATGGTGAATTGCAGGTCACAGATATATTTCTTGATGGCCACTCGAACCCACAGGTAAAAGTCATTGGATTGAAGATGGGTCAAGTATTTGAACATATTAAGGAGCCTGATTTCCTGTAAGACTGCCCTGATACTCATCTGCTTTTGGGGCCAATTTTTCCACCTCTTGTCCGTTCACATCTAGGAATCTTGTAGTTTTTGTCTACATGATTTCATGATATGTATCTAAATGTTTTCACTGGACATGAGAAGTTTCTTGATGTATGAGAATATATAGCATGATACACAGCCTTTTTGTCTAGTTTCTGTGAATTTTCTGCACTGAAGTAAAAATGGTAGACATCACAATATGCGTGTGCTGTTATTTTGCTGTTGTGGCTCTTATCTTGCACGTCATTTCTAATGTTTGCCAAGTATTCTTATGTTATAATACGGGTTGAGCCTTGCAGTTGGAATTTGTTGGCAGAATGTTAATCGTGCTCTTCCATTCCAATGGTTTTCTATCTTCTGAAGAGATCATAATATATCCAATTCGAGTTAAATATCGTTGTGCTGCATCACATAAATGTCTAGATTTTACCCTCTACCATTACTGCACTAATTGAGTATTATATATTTAGAGGCAATAGGAAATTTGAAGTCTTATGAATGTTATTGCTTTTCGTGATTGGGTTTGATAAGAATGCAACTTATTTGAAGGCCATAAATATCACAAAGAATAATAAGAGACGTTCGAGAAATATGCAAAGCTTGGAGACCACTTTAGAATACACTCATCACTGGGGAATACCAATTCCAACAATTTCGTGACATAACCCAGCCTTAGTGTATATTTTGTAATAAAAGTAGTAGATTATAGGTTTTTACAAAATTTGTGAATAAAAAGTAGATAAAAGTTGTGTTCTAAAAAATGTGTGAATAAAAATGATGTTTGATTAATTTATAAGTACTTGTAAACACTAATAAGTATACCCTTAATATTTAGTCCCTTGTTTGATGTTGATTTTAAGCAGATTTTTTTGAAAATTTGATAGTTTGAAACCCAAACATTCGGATCATAGGCCCACGATAATTTATAATCGAATTGCTGAAAAACTGCTTTTGGTGTGCAGCGCCAATTTTATACCTGCTGTGGCTGCTCAAATGACTACACTGCCCCTTAATATAATTTCTTCCACATTCATAATTATCTATGCGGCCCTAATAATACAACAAGGGGAATATGTACTAGTATATACTATTTATTCTGCGGTGGGATCCGACCGTAGAGTTATGATACAAATTCAATGGCAGTTCAATATCACTAAACAATCAGGGCTGCCAAATAAAAATAAAAATGATTAATAATTGGACAATTATATTACCAAATGAAATGAAATCAAGATCATCATATACCATAAATTTAAATTAAAATGTTAAAAGAGTTATTAATAAAGGATTACTTATAGATGTTATTTCAAACATGTAAAATGCAAAAAACCAAAAATTCATAATTTGCAAAAGTCAATAAATCTAAATTTTCACATGCATATAATTTTTTTTCTAAAAAGTTTAGGTGATTTGACATATCATAAGACTGTTAAAATAAGTATAGAGACGATATCGTCATCCAATTCCATGGTGGTAGTGTGTGACAATTAATATTGAAAGTTTGAATTTTTGAATAAACTGTTTTTTCAAGTTGATCAACTCTATTCATCAAGAGTGAACACAAGAAAGTGAAAAGTAATACAAAAAATACCCAATTCTTCATCATGATAATGAATCACAAACATAAATAATAATGAAATTATCACCTTTGGTATCTAATTCAAATCAAATGCACAAAACACCAATGGAAGAGTTCTTTATTCAATCTAACACGAAAAAGAAAGAAAGAAATATGAATTAAATTGGATAAAATAATTTAAGAGAATTCAAATAAATCATCATCAAACAAATTAGTTGAAGCCTACATTTGTTAGCATAAAATTAGGAATCAAATTCGGAATAAGTATATATATGAATGTTGAATCTAATTTAAGGAATTGTGTTGGCCAAACATAAATTGAGAAATATACTTAAAAGCAAATAATATGACATGAAGTTCTAATTTCAAAATTATTATTATTATTATTTTTGGAAATTTTGGTATGAATCTATTTGTTTGGAGAATTAATAGGTGTTGATTACTGTCAAAAGAATTAAGTTTAATTATTTTAAAATTAGCCAAATATGCTGTCATATGAAAATTTGAAAGCAACACATGACGATTATTGTTGACAATAGTTCTGATGGGGACTTGTTACGAATTGATTTCAATATTAGGTAGTAGAGTGCATACTAATGAAAATTTCTTATTCCTGTTTCAATGTATATAATATAACTACTGCAAGGTCACTACTTTTTACCATTGATATATATTTCATGAAATTTGTGCCAATTTCTTTTTGCTGCTTCTCATATGTGCTTCATATCTCTTATTTTACGGTTGATATTGCCAGATTCTATCCTCTCTCTTATTCCAACATTTCTTATCAACAACACAGCAATTTTCTTATCAACAAAACACACAGCAAAATAATAGGACTAAAATTCAAACCATTGTTAATTCAAAATCACAGCCTTAACAAACCTATAGATAAAAAACAGACTTATGTGCTGAAATAAAATTCAATAAACATAAAATCTAGAAAATGGAATGTGCACAATAATATTCAAATCGCAAACACAGATACCCATTAAATAGTCTAAAAAAGTAATTTAGATTGAATAACTAAATAGGAAAAAAAATCAAAATCAAACCTGTTGGAAATTGATCCTCCACTACCAAAAATATAACATATATGAGACTGGAAAATGGATTATTATTGTCCAGAGAGAGAAGAATAGATAAAAAAATTGAAGGGACAGACAAATTTTCGTAGCCCAGAGATAGATCATCACGCACGGATGCTGATTTTGAATGGAGATTTTGGATTTTCAGAGCGTGGATATAGGATTTCAGATGTGGAATTTGAATTTGCTGTTTGTGATTTTTCGATTGTGATTGCCAACGATAAGTTGAGTTGAGGATTGGGTTGGAATTTGTCGTGAGGATGGATTCTTTATTTTGGTTCTAAAGAGAACCAAAGACAGAAGTATATGATCAAATTGTAGGATCCCTACGATCGGTTGATCACTCAACAAAATGATGATTATTATTTTTTTGGGTGGGGGTGGGTGGGTGGGGTTCATTCAATGTGCAGGTGACTTTTTTGTAGTAACATTCGGGATCCGCCATGCTTAAAAAAATTGATTTTGACCACAATCAACATTAGACATATGCTTAGTGTGCAAGTTTGATATCAATCAAGCTTTATTAGATAATTATCTTCTTTGGACAGCCTTAGTTCTTCCTCCTGTCAAAAGCGTGGGAATAGATCTACATATTACATAAAATAAAATACCGTTGAAAGAAATTGAAAAAAATGATAAAAAGCAAGAAGCAATCCAAGGCTTTTGATGTCATGGCTCAAGGGAATGATGACTAAAGATCCATTGACCATGACGATTAGCAGACAAACTACAATATATGTTTTTTTTTTTTAAAACACCACATGTGCCTATGCAGATATATGACATTGGCATCTACCTTGTCTATTGATTGAAACAATTAGTACAAGAGAGAGAGAGCTAACCTTATCTCCAGAGGTACAAGGGGAAAAAAAATGAAGAATTTGCGAAAACTAGACTCAAGAATACTATCGATGAGTCATTACAAAATTTAAATTTGAAAGTACTACTTCTATTGTAAAAATGGCGACAAAGAGAAATGTAGGTGCTCAATTAACTCAAGAACAACAGAGCAAAATTAAATAAAGACACAAGAAGGCACATATAGCACACAATAGATATGGAGTCACATAAGCCTAAAGTAGTAAGGAAATAATGCAAAGCTTGATCCAACAGTATGTATTACGATATTATATTATTGTGACTAAAATATGAGAATTTATTGTGCATATCTTTTGATTAATATGTTTCTTTAATATAGTCTTTGTATTTTAGGTAAATGTATCTTAGTGATTAGGAAGATTTTTAGGAGACCATTGGAGAGCAAGGATTCTTGACAATGTTTTATAATATATATACTTCATTATTGTGAATGAGAAAGGGAGAGAAATTGGGTGGAGAATTTTTCATGGTATTAGAGCGCTCGTAGGGAGATCCTACAATTTTTTTTTTTTTACAATACTATAGCTTCCACGAGAGTTCATGGCTGGCGGAGAGGGAGAAAAGAAAGGAGATATGACGTATCATCTTGGATCGAGCAACGGTCCGGGCAACATCATTACCCCGATTCAATTACGTGGTGAGAACTACGATGAATGGGCGAGGGCAATTCGAACCTCGCTAAAGGCGAAGAAGAAATTTGGTTTTGTGGAAGGGACGGTTCCGAAGCCAACAACAGAGGAGAAACTTGAGGATTGGATAGCTGTGCATTCGATGTTGGTGTCATGGCTGACCAACACCATTGAGCCGTCTGTTCGGTCGACATTTGGAGAATATGATGATGCACAACTCTTGTGGAACAATCTCAAAAACAGGTTTTGTGTGGTAAGCGGCACTCGTAGATGTCACTTAAAAACGTCCTTGGGAGAGTGCAAGCAAGGAAAAACTAAGACTGTGGCAATTTATTTTGGTCGTTTGTCAAAAATCTGGGACGAACTGACCACATATGTGAAGGTGCCGATTTGTAAGTGTAGAAGTTGCACGTGTAGCATAGTCACGCAAGTAGAAAAATTGAGAAAAGAGGACTGTCTACATCACTTTCTTATCGGCCTCGATGGAGCATATGCTTCCATTCGTACTAATCTGCTTGGACAAGAGCCATTGCCGACGCTTGATAGAGCATATCAACAAGTGATTCAAGTGGAAAGACTGTGTGGAGGAGAGTTGTCCTCGTCCAAAGAAGAACGAGATAGTATCATGGCCTTCGCAATTCAGCCTGATACGCGTGGTAAGTCTCGTTTTGTGGATATTACTGACAAGTTTTGCAATCATTGTAATAGAGAAGGCCATGATGAATCTTCTTGCTTTCAATTACACGGGTTCCTCGAATGGTGGGGGGATCGACCTCGCGGAGGAAAAGGACCGGGTCGTGGTGGAGGACGGATAGGACGAGGAGGTGGGCGTGTAGGTTCTGGCCGTGGCCGAGGGTCTGGTGCACCGCCTGTCCGTGCAACTAAAATTGGCGGGGCTGGAACTTCGTTTGGGCAGCAGGCAGGGAACTCGCAGGGGCTGACGGGTGCGACCGAAGCAGCGGGTCTTGCGGGTGTTTCAGCAACTTAACTATAACAACTTCTTGATTTTTTGAACTTGGCCAAAACAAAAGATCGACTGTATGGTAAGAACAGTAATTTTTGTTGGATTATCGATATAGGAGTGTCGAACCATGTGACGTGTGACTTATCTATCTTGAGAAATGTGAGAAAGGTGAAACACTGCCCGGTGGGATTACCGAATGGAAACACGGCAGAAGCAAACCAAGAGGGGAGTGTCGTGTTGCCAGGAGGATTGAAGCTTGATAATGTGCTTTATGTCCCACAATTAACATGCAGTTTAATTTCTGTGACTCAATTAATCGATGAATCAAATTGCGTTGTCCAATTCACTAATAATATTTGTGTTATACATGATCGACCGACGAGGAAGGTGATTGGAGCGGGTGAAAGATTGGATGGTCTTTATTTTTTCCTTGGTGTTCCTCAAGTGAAGGTCTTGACAATGGATGTTGATTCGTCGTTCGAGTTATGGCATCAATGAATGGGGCATCCATCGGAGAAAATATTGAAGATGATACAGGTTGTGAGTCACTCTTGTAGGAAACATAATAAAGCTTGTGATGTGTGTCCGCGTGCAAAGCAATCTCGATCTAGTTTTCCCATTAGTACAAATAAAGCGGGTAGGATTTTTGAACTTGTTCATTTGGATTTGTGGGGGCCTTACAAGGCTCGTTCTTCTTGTGGGGCTACCTATTTTTTGACAATAGTAGATTATTTTTCAAGAGGAGTCTGGGTATATTTACTATGCAATAAAATGGAAGTTGAATCTATGTTTCTTAATTTTGTTGCTATGGTTGAACGATAATTTGAACAAGTAATAAAACGTGTGAGAAGTGACAATGGGACCGAGTTTAATTGTTTGCATGATTATTTTCAAAATCATGGAATTATTTTTGAGACTTCTTGTGTTGGGACTCCACAACAAAATGGGAGGGTTGAGAGAAAACACCAACATATTTTAAATGTGGCTAGAGTATTAAGATTTCAAGGGAACTTACCAATCAAATTTTGGGGAGAATGTGTGTTGGCAGCATGTCACTTGATTAATAGAACACCCTCTACTTTAATTAAGACTAAATCGCCACATGAAATGTTGTTTGGGAAAGTGCCTTCTTATGATGTTATTCGTGTGTTTGGTTGCCTTTGCTATGCTCATAATCAACGACACAAAAGTGATAAATTTGCAAGTAGGAGCCGTAAATGTATCTTTGTTGGCTATCCGTTTGGGAAGAAAGGTTGGAAATTGTATGATTTAGAAACACATGAGTACTTTGTGTCGAGGGATGTGATGTTCTTTGAGAAAGAATTCCCTTTTACGACAAACCAACCACGAAATGTGGTGACTCTTATGCCGGCAAACAATGAGGATGGGGCATGGAGTGAGGATGAGGGTGCCGATGAGTGTGATGTGTGCATTGAGGGGGTTGGAGGCCGCGTCCACCCTCGATGAGGAGTCGGGTGTCTTGCAGTGCGGCAATGCGATACCGCACATGTAGACGTCGTGATGATGAGGGGCTGGAGTATCTGATTGTGGGAGAGCAAGGTGTGCAAGTTGACGGTGAGCTAGGGGCGAGGAAAACTAACCAAAACTCCTCTCACACGGTATCGTGATTTTGTTACTCACACTATACTGAAAAAAAGTCCATTTGAGAATTCATCGCTTCTTTCATCTTTCTCGTGTCGCCCTATCTTATAACATATTTTGTGAATTGTGAATGTTTTTCGTGAGAGACATAGGAATTTTCTTGCAAAGCGATAATGATGGGACATGAGCCAAAGCATTTTAAAGAATCAATGAAAGACCCGGGATGGCGAGATGTGATGGGTAAGGAGATACGAGCCCTTGAAGACAATGAGACTTGGGTAATGAAGACCCTTCCACCAGGAAAGAAAGCACTGGGGAGCCAGTGGATATATAAAATTAAGTATAAGTCCGATAGCAACATAGAGCGGCTCAAAGCAAGACTTGTGATCTATGGCAATCATCAGGTGGAAGGAATTGACTATAACGAGACATTTGCTCCTGTGGCAAAAATGGTGACGGTTCGTATTTTTCTTGGGATTGTTGCTGTTAAAAATTGGGAGGTACATCAAATGGATGTGCATAATGCTTTCCTTCACGGTGACTTAAGTGAGGAGGTTTATATGAAGGTTCCTCCAGGTTTCAAGAATACAAATCCTAACATAGTTTGCAGGTTGAAAAAATCATTGTATGGTTTGAAACAAGCTCCCCGATGTTGGTTTGTAAAACTGTCACAAGCGTTGAAGAATTATGGATTTGTGCAATCCTATTCAGATTATTCGTTGTTTGGGTTATGCAGGGGAAGAATTTAGATCAACGTGTTAGTTTATGTTGATGACTTGATTATTGCAGGGAATGATAAGGTTGCATTGACAACTTTTAAAGATTACCTTGGCAGGTGCTTTTCATGTGAAGGATCTAGGAGTTTTGAAATATTTTTTAGGGCTAGAGGTAGCCCGTAATCCAGAAGGAATCTATCTTTGCCAAAGAAAATACACACTCGAGATAATTTAGGAAACGGGTTTACTAGGAGCAAAGCCTGCAACATTTCTTATGGAACAAAATCACAATTTGGCCCTTGCAAAGGGCGAATTTCTTGCGGATCCATCGCCGTATAGGCGACTTGTAGGGAGATTGATTTACTTGTCTGTGACGAGACCTGATCTTGCATATTCGGTGCATATTTTGTTACAATTTATGCAACAACCTCGTGAGGATCATTGGGAGGCGGCTCTCAGGGTCGTGAGATATTTGAAGAAGAGTCCAGGGCAAGGGATTTTACTTCGTGCTGACAGTGACCTAAGTCTAGAAGGGTGGTGTGACTCAGATTGGGCTAGTTGTCCACTTACGCGGTGTTCTTTGACAGGATGGTTCGTGTTACTTGGTTGTTTTCCTATGTCGTGGAAGACCAAGAAGCAACAAACAATGTCTAGATCGTCTGCGGAGGCTGAGTATTGATCAATGGAGGCAACAATGTGTGAGTTAAAGTGGCTTAAACAACTTTTGGGTGACTTGGGTGTGCGACATCCGAAGGGTATGAAGTTGTATTGTGATAGTTAGTCGGTGTTGTACATTGCTCAAAATCCAGTTTTTCAGGAAAGAACAAAGCATATAGAGTCGGGAAAGAACAAAGCATATAGAGGCTGACTGTCATTTTGGTCGAGATGCGATGACTGAATGAATGTTTTGTCCATCTTATGTATCCACTAGTGTATCCACTAGTGTTCAATTGGCAGACATATTTACAAAAGCGTTGGGGAAAGCGAAATTTGAGTTTCTCCTTCGCAAGTTGGGCGTTCGAGATCTACACGCTCCAACTTGAGGGGGTATTACGATATTAATATTATTGTGACTAAAATAGGAGAGTTTATTGTGCATATCTTTTGATTAATATGTTTCCTTAATATAGTCTTTGTATTTTAGATAAATGTATCTTGGTGATTAGGAGGATTTTTAAGAGACCAATCGAGCCTTGGAGAGCAAGGATTCTTGGAGATGTTTTGTAATATATATACTTCATTATTGTGAATGAGAAAGGAGAGAAATTGGGTGGAGAATTTTTCAGTATGCAATAGCCTATGGCCTAATATGGAGTAGTCATAAAACAAGGATTTAGGTCAAGCAAGCAACTACCTCTTTCATTGTCTACATGAAAGTTGAAACTCATCCTCAAAGCTAGAGTACCAGGCTTGGTATGATTCCTCATGAGATCTTGAGAGAGAATGAGAGATTTAACCTTTGTTTGGTTTAACTTAAAAGGTTGAGCTCAAAGTCAACAACTAATTTTAATTACATATTTTATAAGACCTACAAATTTTATCAATTTTTCAACCACACATTTCATCAATTTTTATTAAAATATGCTAAAACTTTTATCAAAATTTTTGTTAAATAGCTCCTTATTGTCAGATTTTTGGTATGCATTGGAAAAAGCATGTTACATGATATTGAGGAAGCGATAATCTATTTTACATTAAAAAACAAGACTGTTTGATGATTTCTTCGAGGCTCATAAATAGGGGATTCTCACTGTTTTTGTGGGTCCGTTTGATTTGTGGATAAAACTGTTCATCTAGATAAAAATTATTTGAATAATAGTTATATGAATAACAAATTTATCATTATCTTATTTAGTTTAGCTAAATATAAGAATGAAAAAATCTACTGTTAAAAATTCAAATTTTTGTAAAAAAAAATAAAAATTCTTCACTTATTCTTAATTAAACGAACAAAGTAAATAAAAAAAAATTAAAAGAGAAAAAATGGGTGGGCAGCAGGCGGTAGCAATTATCATAAGATATAAATGTAGAAAAATATATTTGTTCTATATTATAAATAGTAGGTTAGTCATTTTAAAAAAAATTGAGTGAATATGTATCCAAATAAAAAAAATTGTCCTTCTCTTTTTGAAGATAAAACTTCTCTTCATTTTTTGTTTAAATTGTTATTCAGATAAAAGTATATCTAGATATCAATTCTGCCTAAACGAGATAAAACAAATTTTTATGTTATCTTTAACTATTGACCATATACTATATACGCGTTCTATGTGCCAATAATCTTCCCCAGTAAGTCCTAAGCATCTAATATTCTGCCCACTTTAGTTTTATAACCTTCATTTGTCATCCAATCACGTCTGCATTACCTTCTTCTGCAATAAGTAAATCACACTCCATGTCCCTTTGACTTTGTTCTTACCCACAGAGCTTGAATTTTAATCTGCGAGCCTCTCAACTTCTGCCTCAAAATTATTACAATGACCATAAAAATCGTGAAATCTGGACAAAAGAATCATGGTTAAAAATAGCTTTTAAGCTATAAAGAAATGTCTTCGAGTTTATACGTAATAGCTTGCAGCTGCCACACAGCTGGAGCTGGCCCAATCATCATCTGAAAACCCTTATAAGGTAAGAGCTTTAGCTGGTCGAAATCTCAAGCCATAACCAATTGTACATTTTAGAAATCTTAAAACTCTTTTGCAAGCTTGACAATGCTCAACAGTGGGAACGTGAAGAAATTGACTTAACTTGTTTGTAGCAAAAGAAATGTTTGGACTTGTCATTGTTAAGTATTGAAGTGCTCCAATGGTGCTCCTATACAGTGATAGTTGATCAAACAACCTGTAAGTAAGAAAGAGATTGTGTTGTTCTCAGTAGAGCACCCACAGACTTCTTATATTTCTCCCTCACTTTTTCTCTCCTATTTTTTTCTCTTCTCAATAGTGCAAAATTTTGACCCTAAAACTGTATAGCGAAAAACCTTCCAACATGAATTGGTAAGTTTCCTTTTTATTGACCAAAAGTATACAATGCACGTGGGCCCCACCCCTCTTTTCTTATAATTTTTCTCACTGTTTGCAGTCCTGATCATCCCATTCATAATGTTTACGTGTAGATTATAAACTAGTTTATTTGATCATAATAATTTATTTGATCAAAAATGATAAAAAATATTATGTTGACAAATTTTTTGGCCAAATAAATCGTTTTTGATCAAATAAATTATTTTAATCAAATAAATTAATTTATAATCCACACCATACATACTCGTAATACCATTTGAGCCCTTTTACTTATAATTTGTTTAGATGGGACGGATACCCAACACTTATCTTCAAACGCATGTAAACTTTACATTCAGCCTGTATTTTCCATTATTGTATCTCTTCCATCATTTTCCTAATCATTTAATAATTATGAAGTTGTTAAAAAAGAGTATATTGTAATTACAATCACTAATTAAACGGCTTATAACAAACAATAGTAAAATACGTTGCCATATGTTGGTGCAATTGTAAGTTATTTTTATATATTTGATTACATTTATGTCATCTTTTAGGCCCCCAAATCAAGGTCAGAGTTTTTTTCAAAAAAAAAAAATCCATATTTTCACTACTTAATAATAGTTATTTTTTGATTTTTCAACTTTTTTTTTGGGCACTATAAAAAATTTTTTTTTTTTATGAAAGTCAAAATTTAGGTCAAAAAAAAACTTCTATTTTTTTTCAAAAAAAATTTGAAAAGTACCAAACAAAAACCTTTTTCTCACAATCAAAACAAGCACACAATCAAATACTCTCACAATAACAAAAATAATTTAAGCAAGTTTGACAATTAGAATTATTCAATTAAATTTAATTATTTGATAACATGGAGCCGAGTAGTGTTGAGCAAGCTCTCCTTGATCCTGATTGGAAAAATCTAATGATGGTCGATGAATAGAAACTCTTATGACTAATAAGACTTGAAGTTTAGTTCAGTTTAAAGAAGGGATGCATCTAGTTGACAACAAATGAGTTTTTAAGGTCAAATACAATCCAAACGGTTCTATTCAGTGCTACAAAGCAAAGCTGATAACAAAGAGATTTCAACAAACGGCTGGACTTGACTGTTTTGAGACATTTACTCCAGTAGTTAAATTGTCCACAATTTGAGTTGTTCTAACTCTTGCAGTAACTTGAGGTTGGGGGATTCAACAGATTGACATCAATAATGCGTTTGAATAGACAGCTTCAAGAAGTTGTTTAAATGACACAACCTGAAGGGTTCAACGATTTCATTAGATCTCATCATGTTTGTAAGATTCACAAAACTCTTTATAATTAGTATACCGATTTTCTTTGCGGTGGAATCCGACCGTAAGGATTTTAATGGATTGAGGAGTTGAGAATAATGAGAGAGAGATAGATTTTTGTTTGAGGGAGTTTGATGAATATGGAGAAATGGAGGAATTGAGAGAGAGATGAGTTTTGGTTTGAGAGGATGAAGACGTAGTGACTGACAAAGAAGTATATATATTTTTTGCTTGTAGTGGAGTAACCTCTCTACGGTTGGTGACAATCACCTAGAACTTGGTTTGACAAGATTAAATAAGTTTTCCATAGATGTGGTTTCAAAATTTCCAATCTATTTTTTTGTTATTCAGCATGCAAGATGTTGCTTTTATATTGTATGCTGGTGACATTTTCATTACTGGGGAAGATGGCCAGCAGATCATAAGATCATGACAGATTTGAACGCCTTAAAAACTCTAGACTCTCTTAATTATTTATTGGGGTTTGAAGCACAGGGATAATTCTGGTATTCTGTTAACTCAAATCAAATATACTTTGGATTTACTTGAGAAAATTGGGATGAGGTCAAGTTCTAGGCCTATTCCCATGCCTATTGGTGTCAGTAGATTGTTGACTGCGTGAGTCTATTGAGTTGGTTTCTCGTTTTCTCTCTTCTTTTTTTTTTTTTTTTTTTAAAATCCTGGTGAGATAGAAACTTGTTTAAGTTTGAAGTTAATGTTGTTAACTACCTGGTCGGTGATGAATTTCGTTGGTTGGATCCTTTAGTAGTAGTACTAGAGAAAAACAAGAATGTTGTATTCCACTATTGCGATAGTGGAAGATTTAGTTGAAGTTTGAGCTCATAAGTAAATTACTAAAAGATATTAAATTTGGTGTTCTTATTTCTTGTTTGGGTTATGGTTTTTTCTGCATTATTCCTGCCAGCTAATTATTGATTATTCTGTTATGCCTATTAATTACACAAAGACGAGAAAAAGAAGATTATTTATTCCGCTACGATAATTTTATATTTTGGATTCTTAGTCTTTTTCTCAACTAGTATCAGTATGTCAAGTCATTGAAGATATTTTTGTGATAAGTAAATGGAGGATTTGGGGAACAACATGACGGCCATGACAAAACTCACAGCTACATATTATTCAATTTAGAAGTCGCGAATGTAGGTCTTTGTAGTCTAGACTACGAGGATACTCTTTTGGGTAATAGTGGCGAACCAAAAGATATGTCCGACAAAGAATGGGCAAAGTTGAACAAAAAGACAGTTGGAAAAATTAGGCAATGGGTTGACCGTCGACAATAGCGTCTATTAGCATGTTGCATATAAACCAAAAGTTGACGTTGTGTGGAAAACTTTGCGGAGTTATACGAAAAGAAAAAAATGCACAGAATAAAGCTTTTCTTTTCAAGAAACTTATGTACTTGAGGTACATAGATAGAACTGTCGTTTCTGAGCAATTGAATATATCTCAAGGTATCTTCAACCAGATGGTTGCAATAGATATGAAGTTTGATGATAAGGTATACGCTCTGTGTTTGATTAGCCCCTTGCCAGATAGTTGGGAGACACTTGTTGTGTTGCTTAGTAAGTGCTCGTTTGATGTAGTTTATAAAATAGTTTATTTGATCAAAATATTTTATTTGACAAAAAATAGTTTATTTGACTAAAAATTTGCCTTCACAGCATGACATTGTTGACCATTCTTGGTCAAATAATCCATTTTTAATTGAAAAACTAGTTTATAATCTATATCAAACAACTTCTAATTTTGCTCCTCATGGTGTTTTCACTTCAAAGATAGTGAAAGAAAGCATGTTAAATGAAAAAAATAGAATATGGCAAGGTCTAACAGTACAAGAGTATCTACATAATGAGTAATGCAAAAAGAACGTGAGCAAAAACTCTTGCTCGAAGAGCCGTAACAGTCATGACAAGTCGCAAGAAACATCCAAGCCAAAGAAAACTATTAAATTGTTACTTCTGCAATAAATCAAGACACAAGAAATATCAATGTAGGTTATTCATAAAGGAGTAGATGGGGAAAAATGGTGAACACGAGAATGAAGGAATGAATACAGATGATATGCACATGAGTGTGATATTAGTGTTATTTAGGTGTTGATACTATCAACTTCACATGTCAAAATTCTCACTAGGTGATTGATTCTAATGCTACATATCAAGTTACTTCTTGTTGAGATATCTTCCCATTTTACACTATTAGTTGTTTTAACTTTGTAAAGATGGAGAATGATGTTCAATGTCAAATTGTTGGATTGGGAGATGTCTGCTTCCGTACCGAAACTGCAAGTAAGATGGTCCTCAAGATTGTAAGGCATGTTCCAAGAGTTCCCCCTAACCTGATCTTTACGGGTATCCTTAATTATGAGATCTATTCCAAGCATTCTGGTAAAAGAAAGTGGAAAATCACTAAGGGTCTTGAATAGTACCTGAAGGCAAGAAAGTCAATTCTCTGTATATGTTTGCTAAAGCTTGCATATTATTAATTGGGAGAAAGCCAAGGATATGTCAGGAAGATTTGTCAGATGAAAAGAAGGTTGGACAGTTAGATGACGTGTAAGAAGGACAAAGATACTGTAATTTGATGAGGAAAACCATAATATTATTGACTATGGTGATTCGAATGTAATGAAAATATGCTGATTAAGGAGAAGTTTGAAGCTACTAGGCATAGAGCAGGCTTGGTGCAGCCCACAACTTGAGGCTGATGGGAGATTTGTTGGATATCCACACCATTTATTAGAGTGTGTTTGATTCATACATTTTTCATGGAAAATGTTACGTCCGAGGAAAATAATGTCACATTAGAAGAAAATATTTTCTAGTTTAGCTGTTTGATTGGAGATGGAAAAAGAAAATGAATTCTAAAGTACAACCACTTTAAGCATGAATTTGACCATTTTAATGAAAAACATTTTCTTTATGGGTTTGGTGGATTTTTTTTTTCCATCATACAGAGGAAATTTTTTCCTTTTCTACCATTGGCAATCAAACACTGCCTTAGGGTAGATGAGTGGGCCAAAGCCAAACAAATTTTAAGCAAAAGGGCTCAAATACTAAATATGATCAAATTGGTATACTAAATAGCAATTTGATGGAAACTACAATTGACATTATGAATTGGAAAAAATAAAAAAAAGGGAGTTGACCCACGTGCATAAGGGAAAAATATTTCATTTGGTCAATAAAAGGAAACTTACCATTTCATGTTAGAGGTGTTAGAGGGAGTTTTTTGCTATAAAATCGTGGGATAACGCTATTTAGGCATTTTAGGTGGCAGTGGAGCCATTGTATCATGGGGCACTTTTTTTTTTTTTTTTTTTTTTTCCCTAGCACAGAAGGGGATATTGTGCGGCAGTAGTTTACTCTACTTGACTATCTTCCGTCTGTTTTTGATCGATTCAACAATGAACACAATTTAAAGAAAGCTTTGTAATATAAGATTTGAATATAATGAAAATAACTTGTTCATTGATTAACAAAAGCAGAAAATTACAATAGTTAGTGCAGAGGGTAAATACTAGTGAGCTTGACAAGATTTGAATACCAATTATCCCCTATAATTGCTTAAGTAATAAAAACCTAAATTTCACGAGTAGACATTTAAAAGTTGAAGAATCATAACAGAAAATAAACTATTACAAATAGAAAGAACTAACAACTGAAACTAATATTTACAAGATGCGGGCGAAATTGGGCAATTGCGGTTACAAGTGGCGTTAGGGGGTAAGTATAGCTACGGGACCTAACATTCTCCCCATTTGATTTGGCGACGTCCTCGGCGCCATCTTCGTATGATATTCTTTATGTAGAGGTTTGAAGGCTCCAATGTCTTTAATTCTTTCCCAAGTATTCTCCTTGCTATTAAAATAGCTTCAACAATCATCTTACCTATTTTCTTCAATTCAAATTCAGGTCGCTTTGACTTATTCTAAATGCATCATCCTTATCTGCAAAATATGGCTTGAGTGCACTAACATGAAGGACATTGTGGGGTTTGCACCATGAAGGAAGTTATATTCTATAGACAACTTTTTCAATCCACTTCATGATGGATAATGACCTAATATATTTTGGCATCAATCGAGAATCTTTCCCTATTATTGCCTTATAATGGTGTTTGTCGAGGAGTTTCACCATCACCAGATCTCCCACGTTGAATTCTAGAAAACGACGTTTTTGATCGCCAGACTTTTTATACTGCTTACATGCTTCTCAAGATAACTCCAAACAATTTCAATATTTCGTTTCCATCCTTGAGAGAAGCTCTTAGCTTGAGGAGACTTGATACTTTGATCAATGTCTACAGTATGAGAGAGTAACGGTTGTTGGCCAGTAACAATCTCAAAAGCCCTCTTATTGATGGAAGAGCTCTTTTGGGCATTGAAGTAAATTTGAGCCACATCTAAGAGTTTCACCCAAATTTTATGCAAAGTTAGATATAAAGTGCCAAAGATATTTTTCCAATATAGAATTGAACCGCTCCGTCTGTTTGTTAGAATGTGGGTGAAAACAAGAACTCGTGTTTAAAGTTGAACCAAGAAGTTTGAAAAACTCGGTCCAAAATGTGCCGATGAATCGAGGTCTCGATCACTAACTATATCTTTAGGTAGCTCTCCAGTATTTGATATTGTGCTTGAAGAAGAAGCGAGGGGTCTCTTCAGCGGATACATGCCTAAGTGCTGTGATAAATGTTACAAGTTTTTATCAACGGTCCACCACGACGATGATAATGCCAAGATCTCAAACCTTTAATAAGCTAACAATATAGTCCATCGAGACACTCTCAAATAGTCTAGTTGATAAACTGTCTGCCTTTTTCTGATGATCTGCCTTATCCTGTTGACAAACCAAACAAGTTTTCACATAAGTCGCAATGCCATCCCTCATTTGCAGTCAAAAGTATGCATGCTACAACAACACAGAAGTACGTTCCTCTTCTTGATGTCCTACCCAAAGCGTGTCGTGGCATTTCATGATTAAGGATTTCCTTATATCTCCACCATTTGGTACATAGATACGATTTCATTTTGTCTTCAATAGAATCTTATCCATCCAGAACTATTGAGATTTTTCCTTGCTTGATGAGGTCGACCAAATAATGTGTTGCAAGGTCCTTCTCTAGAAGTGCATGTTTCCTGAAAATACAGCCATTGAGCAGATAGCGCCAAGTCATCCTGCCGACTGAGTGCATCTGCTACATGATTACTGGATCCAGCACGATACACCTGGTACAAAGTTGAACTTAGAAAGAAGTTCCTGCCAACGAGTTTGCTTGCTCGAAAGTTTCAATTGTGACATGAAATGACTCACATCAGTATTGTCTGTCTTCACAATGAAAGGAGACCCAAGCAAATAGTGACGCCATACTTTGAGGCAATAGACTACTGCCAACAACTTCTTTTCATGCGCCAAGTAGCATTGCTCTACACTATTCAGCTTTCGACTTTCATATGCCACCGAATGCCCTTCTAGTATTAGGACTCTCCCAAGAGCAAAATCTAATGCATCTGTCTGCACTTCAAAAGCTTTAGCCATATCTGGTAAGGCCAAAAATAGATTTGTCACATAGATTCCTCTAGTTTCTCAAAAGCAGCTTGGCATTGTGCCGACCACTCCCAAGCTTTCTCTTTATTTCTTAATTCGGTTCGATAGCGAGTGCAATTTCTGAATATCCTTTCACAAATCTCCGATAGTAGTTGGCCAACCCGAAGAACACCCGTACATCATGTATGTGCCTTGGCGGTTGCCAATCTTTGATAGCTTTAACCTTCTTAGTATCCATATGCAGACTATTTCTTGCTCAATAATGTGACCCAAAAAGCTGATTGATGTCTGGGCGAATGAGCATTTCAATGGTTTTTTATAAAGTTTGTTGATATCCAATTCAATAAGTTACATCAGTTAAGTAATTCTTCACCGACGCTACAAGAGAAGGTCGGACCTTATCCCAATGAGGGTTTTACTCCAGGTCAGACCTCATCCAAAGCAAGTCTTACTCCAGGTCGGACCTCATTCCCACGCAGGTCTTACTCCAGGTCAGACCTTATCCCAGGCGGGTCTTACTCCAGGTCGGACCTCATCCCAGGCGAGTCTTACTCCAGGTCGGACCTCATCCCAAGACGGGTCTTACTCCAGGTCGGACCTCATCCCAAGACGGGTCTTACTCTAGGTCGGACCTCATTCTCACTCAGGTCTTACTCCAAGTCGGAAGACCTCCTATCCAGGTTTTGCGGTTAAGCTCACGTCATCAGTATGGCATGTCTTCTCATATGTCAGAATTCAGACTTGACCAGTCATGACAACCAATGATTCTTCACGCCCGTCGTGGAGGTCTTACCAAATTATTAAAGAAGGTCCTACTAAGAAGGTCCTACATATCCAATATGGTGAAGGATCTCCTTAAAATGAAGGTCCTACCTCATTTGTTCTTACCCGACCTATTTTAGGTCGGACATCAAGCATCAGTCAACCAGTACTATGCTATTGTCATCAATGGCACGTTTTTCTAAATGTCAGACGTTAGGCCAGCCGCCGTAATTAATACAGACATCACTTCACATTGAATTTCCAAAAAGGAGATGTCTTGTAAGCATTCAATACATAGCTTGGCATTAAATGCATGTAATCCTCACATATTTTTCTATAAATAGGAGACATAAATGTCCAACAGTTCGGACATTCAGTGGCTGATAATAAACAGCATACTCGAAAAGAGCTTACAAACATGTCTTATGTTACAATTCTTGTATCTAGTTCAGTTCGACCACGTCCAACCTAAATTCTTATTATTAAGTTGTCTTGGGAAGTGCAACATCATTTTCCAACGTCAACAGTTTGGCGCTAGAAGGAAGGGTCCCCCTAAAAGGCTCTCCATATTCCAGAAGCTCACCAAAAAAAATTAGTCTTTGATTTCCACAAGGTAAATCTCTTACACACCACACCTAAACACTTCATTTCTAAAATACATTCAACATGAGTCATAGCCATGGCTCAAGAACTCACAACCACTGAAGAAAATGAAGTCAACATATTGATCTCCTACCAGGCTTCCACCAAAGACATCCCAGAAAAACCTCAGCTCTAGCATGTGCCCCCATAAGGAAAACAGTCCTACAAATGTTGGAGTACCTAACTCACGTTATCGAATGGCTTGAAAAAAATCAAGCCACCTCTAGATGCATCTCAAACTCACGAGTAGTCGCCACCGAAACCGACTTGAAGATCGCCGGGCTAAACAACGCCTAGTCGAGCTGGAGGCTAAGCAAAAGAAAACTTCAAGGACATAAAATAGCCTCGTTGATGCCGTAGCTCGACTCACTACCAGTGAAGAAAAATAAGAACTAGAGAGCATCCCGATCAAAAGAATGAGCAGTCCAATGATCACCCAACTTGAGCCCATGCTCACCACGCAAAAGTCAACCCCAACTAGATGGACGAAATCGTCCAATTTTTGAAGGATGGTAGTGTGTCCATAGATAGTGGGAGGCCAAGAAATCATCGACAACATTCTATTCAAAAGAAGATTTTCACTTCCACCACTCGAATGTTTAAGGAAAGACGAAGAGCAAAAACGCCCTCAGCAAAGTTCATGAAGGAGTATGTGACAATCACTAGCACATAAAACTTTGAGGTAGGGATATTTTTGGCCATCACTAAATAAGGACTTATCGAGTTTGTCCAAAAATGCGACAAATGCCAGAGGTTTGTCCCCATCACCAGATCTCTCCCAGAAGAGGTGACCTCAGTCCTCAGCCTATGGTTTTTTTTTCAAAATAGAAAATTGATCTAATCGGTCTAAAGCCCACGAGAAAAGACGGGACCAAATTTGCCATAGTCAATGCTGACTACTTTACCAAATGAGTGGAAGCAGAACCATTGGCCAAGGTTGAGGTCATTCGGTGAAGAACTGAAAATCATCAAACACACCCTAAAGTTGCAATTGGATAAACTCAAGGGTGCTTGGGCAGAAGAACTTCCGAATATACTTTGGTCTTATCGCACAACTTGCCGCTCTAGCACGGGAGAGACGTCTTTCTCACTAGCCTTCAGAGTAGAGCCCAGAATTGGGAAGCTCCTTAAAAAATTACCAAAGTCTTGAAGAATATGGCTTACTAGTTCCAGAACATAGAGGGCTTCATGTTCCCGCACACTTGGAACAGTCTACAAAGTTAGTAAATCTAACCAACGTCCGAACTGAAGATGTGACCAAGGTCATAAACCTCTGGACACAAAGGTCCCACACAGCTTGGACCCACGTCGGACATCGAAAATGTTGCGCTACCGACATTAGCTCAAGAAGCCAACGTCCGAACTGAGGATGTGATAAAGGTCACGAACCTCTGGACACAAAGGTCCCACACAACTCGGACCCACGCCAGACAGCGTAAATGCTGCGCTGCCGACATTAGCTCAAGAAGACAATGTCCGAACTGAGGATGTGACTAAGGTCACAAACCTCTGGACACAAAGGTCCCACACAGCTCAGACCCACGTTGGACAGTGTAAATGCTGTGCTACCGACATTAGCTCAAGAAGCCAACGTTCGAACTGAGGATGTGACCAATGTCACGAACCTCTGGACACAAAGGTCCCACACAATCGGACCACGCGCGACAACAGTAAATGCTACACTGCCGACATTAGCTCAAAAAGCCAACGTCCGAACTGAGGATGTGACTAAGGTCACGAACCTTTGACACAAAGGTCCTACATAGCTCGGACCCATGCTAGACAGAGTAGATGATGCACTGCCGACATTAGCTCAAGAAGCCAACGTCTGAACTAAGGATGTGACTAAGGTCACGAACATTTGGACACAAAGGTCTCACACAATCGGACTCGGACCAGCGCATAAAGTGTAAATCTTTGTTGCCCGACATTAGCTTAAAAAGCCACCATCCGAACTGAGGATTTGACCAATGTCACAAACCTCTAGATACAAAGGTCCCACAGAGCTCGGACCCACGTCAATCAGCGTAAGTGCTGCGCTGCTGACATCAGCTCGTGAAGCCAACGTCTGAACTAATGGATGTGACCAAGGTCACAAATCTTTGGACACAAAGGTCCCACACAGCTCGGACTCCACTCCGGACATCATATGTGTTGTGGTCTGACGTAAGTCTAAGAAGGTCAACTTAACAATGAAAACTCAGAAATGGCCTCCGCCAAAAGTATAGAGCTCAGCCTTGAAGTCAAACAAAATTATGAAACAAGTCCTATGTGCACACCTTCAGTGAACAACTCGGCTATTGAACAAGCTATGAGCTTTAAAAAAGTAAGATCATCAAAAGTTAGGTCAGAAGTTAGAGATCAAACCACCAAAGTTTGAGCTCGTCCTTTTGAGAACTGGGCATCTCAGTCTGGATGCCAATTAGCTCTTCCATGGTGAGGAAGCAAACCTTCTCCTGGTTGGCCAAGTATGCATCTGAGGACCTGAACTCGGCCACGACTTCTTCTTTGTCCACCGACCTCTCTAGGGAAGCTCGGAGGTCCAGCTTGAAGTCTCCAACTCAAATTTCTTCATTATCTCTTCTTCCACTTGGCGTGCTAAAGCCTGGAACTCGGACTCATTCACGGCAAGCTCTTCATCTTTTCTCTCTAGTTCCTCTACGACCTTAGAATGGAGCCTCATTTCCTTATCCCGAACGCATCAGAGCAATAGTATGAACTAAAGGACACCCTCGGCTGAAGTCAATATCAGGAGGTCCTACCCAATCTCTATGTAGAGGGGTTCCCTCAGGGAGGTCCTACCGAATCATACTAATGAGGTCCTACCTACAACAGGTCCTACCCAACCTCTATGGAGAAGGGGTTCACTCATCAGGGAGGTCCTATCCATTCAGGTCCTATCGAATCACAAGAAGGAGGTCATACCCCTTCAGGTCCTACCGAATCACACGAAGGAGGTCCTACCTACAACCTCATCAAGGAGGTCCTACCGAATCACATGAAGGAGGTCCTACTCCTTCATGTCCTACCAAATCACACGAATGAGGTCCTACCTACAACAGGTTCTACCCAACCTCTATAGAGAGGGGGTTCCATCGTCAGGGAGGTCCTACCCCCTTTAGGTCCTACCCAACTCCCAAGAGTGAGGTGCTACCTAACCTCTACAAAGATGGACACTATCGTCTAGGAGGTCCTACCTCAATATAGTAGGTGCTACCTCGATATCTCAAGTCCTACCTAACCTTCATGAAGAGGGACACTATCGTTCATGAGGTCCTACCTCGATATCTCAGATCCTACCTAACCTCTACGAGAAAGGTCCAATCTAACCTTCGTGAAGAAGGACACTATCGTCCAAGAAGTCCTACCTCAATATATCAGGTGCTACCTCGATATCTCGGTCTTACCCAACCTCTACGATGGAGGTCCTACCTAACCTTTATAAAGAGGGACACTATCGTTCAGGAGGTCCTACCTCGATATCTCAGGTCCTACCTAACCTCTACGAGGGAGGTCCAATCTAACATCCACGAAGAAGGACATTATCATCCAAGAGGTCCTACCTTAATATATCAGGTGCTACCTCAATATCTCAGGTTGTAAAATTCAAAAACTTCGTTCTCGCCTTTAACTTCATCCCAAGGCACAATTGCACTATCATCTCCAAACATTTCATTATCCAAATGTTCACATTCTCCCTAACTATCTCATTATCAAATTCTCCCAAAATTTTATCATCCACAACTCCAACGCAATTGTTATTTATTGTTTCATCATCGAAATATAAATTTTGATTTCCTGTATAAAAATACAAACTTTGAATAAACACACTACAATTACACATATAAGAAAATGAAAATTATAGAACCTAAAAGGAAGCCCGTGCAGATCCAATCGTGAAAATTAATGTCACAATATATTTTTTTCAATAAATACCTGGGCCTCTATTCTAATTCTAGCTATATCATTTTTGTAAGAAATAGATTTTTTTGGGTAGCAACCATCTTAAATAGTCATTCAATAGTCTGGATAAAAGAAAAATATATATATATAGAAAATTTTAAAAAAAAATTCTCAATAACCGAAATACCTCCTCCCTCTCACCTTCCAGTTTTCTTTAATAGCTATTACAATATTTTACAAAGATTGCTTCTCTTGTCTGTGTTTCATTTTAGTTGAGAGGCAAAAATAAATTTCGATTTTTTAGCATTTTTCTTAACAAAAAACGAGAATCAAGCATTTACCTCTTTCCATCATTTCGTCGATGTGGCCGGAGATGGAAGCTGAGCCGTCGAGAAGAAAATGTGGCCAGTTGAACGGTGGTTTTAAAGTTTGGCGGAGTTAGGTTTAGGCTCAGTTCTCATGCTACCGCTTTTGGCTGAAAACATTATGGGAAAAGTTAATTTTTTCAATTTCATTTTAATCAATATCTCGTTAGAAATTGATTTTAAATGAAGAGGATATTTTGACTTGCCACGTAAGCTGTGTAATTGGGTATGTAACTCTTATGTACAAGTAGCATAATTCTTTATTTACATTTCATGGAAATTCTGTTTGATTCCATTAGACGGACTTTATTTTTTTGAGATTTTTTACTTGGAAATAAAGTTCTGCTTTTAGATAGAAATCTGCTTTCGAGGAGCAGTTTTATTTTGTCATAGCTTCCAAGTGGTGGATTTCTTAACTGCTTTTTTTTTAAATTTGGTTTTTTAAATATTTTATTGATCGTTGTAAAACTTGATATATCATCGGGTAAAATCAATTAGTGGACATCGAACTTTAAACGAGTTTCTACTTAACCATCCAATTTTAAAGATATCTCAACGTCCACCCAACTTTCAACTAAGTTTCTCATCCATCACCCGTTACCCATTCGTTTGCAATACTTGACTGAATATCCTATGTGGCAAAAGCTCTTCAATATATCATAGTAACAAATAACAGTGTTAAATCTCTCTCAATCAACAAAAGTGCACTATCCAAACACGTCATTTTTCAAAGAAATTAAAAACACTTACAGTTTTTTCCAACTAAATTGATGCCAATTAGACGTGTTTAAGTAGTGTGTTTTGTTGATTGGGAGAGATTTAATATCATTACAATGTTCCGTCGGAAGATCGTTTTCAACGTAAGATATTCCGATAGGTATTGCAAGCAAATGGTTAACGGATGATGGATGAGTAACTTAGTTGAAAGTTGAGTGGGCGTTGGAATACATTTTGAAGTTCGATAACTAAATAGAAATCAGGTTAAAGTTCGATGGCCACTAGTTGATTTTACCCATACATCATCACAGCAAATGCTAGTCTGTGTAGTGTTGATAAAGCACGTGACTCAAGCAACGATTGAGCTATCGAGCTTGTTCCTCATCAAGATACAAATGAGTTTAGATTGAGTCAAGATTTGCTATCTCAAATACGTGTCTTCTTACCTGTGCCTCATTAAAAATTTTACACATCATTAAATAAATAGATGAAAGGATTATTATGGACAACATTTAATTTATTCACATTTACTATTATTGATGATGTGTAAAGTTTTTATTGGGAGACACTAAAGAGACATGTATTTGGGACATCATATGTGGACTCACTTAAACCATTGTGAGTCAGTCCTCATGACAGAAGTTTCAAGGCTGAAGCCAAGGACTTGCCACCCAAACTAGGTGAAAAGTTCTTCGGCAACTTTCCTTTTCCCTATATGAATGGTTATCTGCACTTGGGCCATGCGTTTTCTCTCTCGAAACTTGAATTAGCTGCAGCATATCATAGATTGAGGGGTGCAAATGTGCTCTTGCCTTTTGCTTTTCATTGTACTGGGATGCCTATTAGGCTATTAAGGCCTCAACCGATAAGCTTAAAAGGGAGATTGAGATGTTTGGATACCCACCCGTGTTTCCTCTTGTAAAAGAGGAGGAAGGTTCCTTTTAGGTCTTGTACAATTGAATTAAATATATGACAGACATATTGCAAATTCTTGATCCAATGATAAAAGACAATTGATAAGTGGCGATTCACATAATTAGTTAGTACTTTAACTTGTTTGGTTCCCTTAATTATCCTTTTAAGAAAGTAAAAATAAATAAATTTTCATTCAATATTCACGATGTTTACTTACTTAATTAGAGGTGCTTAATTTCAATTTTTTTTTTTTTTTTTGAAAAATAGATTTTAGTAGACTAAGAATTACGAACATATTAGTTGATGCATTCAATTTTTATAATACCACCTTTCAAGGACGTTTTCTTGGAGAAGACTGCATTGAGCATCCAAATTACTGCCTATTAATCAAAGTGGCGTGTATTTTTTTTTTTCTTTAATTAGAAGTATCCATGGTATGTTTTATTAATATAAAAAATAAATAAAGTACAGTTTAGAAGGGGTTGGACTTAACCTCTACAACAATAAGTTCACTAAAAATCGGAGAATCACAAACGGTAGATTTTTATATTTGCCTCGTTTGTATTAAATTGTTATATCTCGAAGTAGAGGCGTGGTTTTGTGACCTCTTTCAAAGTATACTTGTATATTGTACATCAAGAATTGTGCTCACTTTTAATTCTTTTGATATCTTCCTTTTGACAATAATAAATAGGTAAATTGCAGCTAGTGTCCTCAACCTTTGAATTCATTTGCACTTGTATCTCCAATATTTAATTTTTGGCACCAATCACCCCAATCTTTAATTTAATTAGTAGCCAATGCCCCTGTGGATGGATTCCATCCAAAATCAACGTTAATATGACATGTGCGACTCACGTGAATGTAACTAAAGGGGTATTTTGGTCAATCTTTGTTGTCTCTTCAATTTTCAATGCCAAATAAGTATTTTGATCTTTATCATTTTCATAGCACGTCTTAATGTTGAAGGGTTTTGCTATGAAAAGTTCTTCAATATACGCCATTGTTGATATCCCCAACTGGGTTATTGATATGCCATTTTCATCGCATCAATTGGGTTATTGAAAATGCAACATATGTAAAATGAAATTGCTTCCCAATATGGTACGTGTATTTGTTTAGTTTATTTTTATTTATTTATTTATTTGAAAATTTATTTTTATATGAATTGCTTCCCAATATTTCACATTTACCAGCATCCCAATATGAATTGTTTTCCAATATGGTATATTTACGCCATTGTTGATTACACCTTCTTTTTACTAGAACCGTGAATGGAATCGGTTATATGGCAACAAATAATTGCGAGATGGAAGCTCAACCACATGAGTTTGCGGTACAAAAGGAGACTGAAATAGCTGGAGTTAATGTAGGAACAGAGGATGCACCAATGGAGTCTCAAGTAGTTGAAACTGGAGCATTAATTGAGTATCACATTTCAGATGGTGAGGTCGATGCAAACGATGATGAAAATGGGGACAATGAGGGCTTAATTGATTCAGATTATGAACAAGAAAAAAATGTAGAAACCAATTATTTGATAAGTGTATTCTATTCATGGAATGAAAAAGATTTTGATATTCAGCAAGAAAAAGATCCAGAGTATGACTCAAGTGATTTAGATAGTATTGATGGTGAAGATGAAGATGAAAGCAACAGAGATCGAAATGGGCCTTGCTTTAATGAGAAAACAAATATGGCAGACCCAAAATTCATGTTAGGTTTGTAAGAATTTGCGCCATAACTTTAATTATAATAAAGTATTTATGGTTCCATTACAAATTAAACTTGTAGCATTGACTCAATTACCTTCAGTGTAGTTGCATTATTTAATAGTCTGTCTTATATTTTTATATGCAGGGATATTATTTTCTTCCAAGAAGGTGCTGGCACAAGCAGTAAAAGTATGCTATTAAGAATGGCAGGGATGTCAAAATTAAGAAGAGTGACAATATCGGGGCTTGGGCTAAATGTAAGAAACCATGCCCATGGGTCTTGTATGCAAAAATTCAAGCGAGACCTTAAGACATACTGAGAATCAACACTTTTAGAGATGAACATGAATGTTCATTAGTGTCGAGAATAGTAGTGCAAATTCAAAGATATTTTGCTAAGAAATATGTTGATGATTTAGAGTGATCCAAATTGGCCATTTAGTGCTTTTGAGCAAACAAAAAAGCCGATTGTATGATTTACGTATCAAAATGGCAATATTATAGGACTAGAGCTAAGTGCTTAGATGTGGTCGAGAGAAACAATAAAGAACAATATAGGTTGTTGGTGATTATGTTAATGAGTTGAAGAGGTCAAATGTGGGATCAATCATTGTCTTTGCCGAATTTGTAATGAACTCAATTAGAGAATTCGTGAGAATATATGTTTGTTTGGTCGCTTGCAAAGAAGGCTTTAGAGGCGGTGTTGTAGACCCGATGATAGGACCCGATGGATGCTTTCTTAAAGGGGAATTTGGAGGCCATCTCTTGGCAAATTGTGAGGGATTGATCTTGATAACTCCATGTTCCCAATTGCATTTCTTTGTAGTAGAATCGGAAAATAGAAATAGTTGGAATTGGTTTTGGGTTATTAGTTGATGACGTCGGGATTGTAAACACTTTTGGATGGACATTTATTAGTGACAAGCAGAAAGGGTTAATAGATGCACTACATGCAATTTGTGAGAATGCTGAGCTTCGTTTCTGTGTTAGGCACTTGTACAACAACTTCAAGGGTAAGCATAGAGGCTTGGTATTGAGAAACATTTTATGGGCTGCGGCTAGAGCAACAACAGAGGCTGGGTGGAAAATTGAGATGGAGAACATGAAAATGGAAAACATGGATGCATACAATTGGTTGAGAGAGAAGCCTGCTAGTGAATGGTCTAGATCACACTTCAGAGAATATACAAAGTGTGATATTTTGCTTAACAATTTATGTGAAACATTTAATGGGGCGATCTTGGCAGCAAGAGACAAACCTATAATCACTTTGTTGGATAAGATAAGATGTTATTTGATGACAAGAATGGCTAGTAGAAGAGAAGAAGTGCATAAATGGAAGCAGTCATATGGGCCTAAGGTGTCCAAAATTATTGAGAAGAACAAGTATGATAGCAGATTGTGTCATCCTACCTGTGCTGGAGAGTTCAAATTTCAAGTTAGGCATGTGAGTGGATGCCAGTTTGTTGTTGATCTTGAGAAGCGATCTTGTTTCTGTTGTAAGATACAGTTGGATGGTCTACCATGTTCACATGCTATAAGTTGTATTCAAATGAAGAAGTTGGTACTTGAAGATTACATTGATCCCTTCTATAAAAAGGAAAGTTACATGAAATCATATGCACCAGTGATAAATCCAATGAATGGACCTGAACTATGGGTGGACAAAGGAAAAGACCCAATTGCACTACCTAACTACACCAAAAGAGTCGGCCGGCCAAAAAAAGTAAGGAGGAGGGAGCGTGATGAGCCACCACCTTCATCAATCAAAAGAGGAGAAAAAAATGACATGCAAAATTGTGGGAAGACGGGACACAACAAAAGGTCATGCAAAGAGCAACCACCATCCGAGGTCTAAAGTTAGGGTCAGATGCATACTAGTTCATGAATGATGCAGTGAAAGTTTTTTTGGTCAATCTGCAATGAAGGTTTTTGTTAATCTGCAGTTCAACTTAGTTGTTATTTGTGTTTTTTGGGATTACATATGTTGTGCAAGCGATTATGCGTGATTATGTCATGTTTTGATTTTGTCACTTTACGATTGTATCTCTTCAATCAACAATTTACGTATTTATTACGAATGTACCTGACCAAACTCTTGAATATAAATACCTGATCAAAGCTTGTATGGATTCCAAACTACACCTAGAAGTTTAAGACTTTCCCTCTTTATTACTGAATTTCTGTGGGTTACTTATTTTGGCCTAATGGATGAGAATTTAAGCTATGAACCACTTGTTTTAAAAAAGGATGATGCCAACAAGAAATCCTTATGAGTTTTATTAGCAAACCGGTTTGTCCATTGTGGCAATGTGGGTGATTAGATTCTTTACAGAACTCATACGTATACACTTTAACCTGAAGTGGAATTTGAAAATTTTGATTTAGTGCATTATAGAATTTTTATTAGAATATTATATATTAATTTACTACCTTGTTACATTATAAAAGCCAATGATAAGTTTAAAGATTGTGTCTGAGAATAAAATGTTTAAAGGTAAGAGACAACAAAGATTGACCAAAATACCCCTTTATTTACATTCACGTTAGCCGCACATGTGATATCAACGTTGATTTTGGATGGAATCCATCTACAAGGGCATTGGTACGCTAATTAAATTAAGGTTGGGGTGATGGGTCCAAAATTAAATCTTGAAGATCTGTCAAGAAATGAATTGAAAGATTGGAAACACTAAATGCTACAATTTACCCATAATAAAGTGATAAAAGTCCATACCAAATCCACCATTTAATGCATGTATTATTTATATAGCTCATTGCGAGCAATGAAAGAAAATGAGAGTCCAAGTTTTTATTTCTTTTGGTCTTCAACTTATTAACCTAGTAAATTGGTCTCCAGCCGCAGCGGTCAATTTTTCACTCCAAAGAGGATTTGACAGGATATCAAGTTCAAGGAACATGGGGGATTTTTTATCATGGACGACGACCTCGCTAGTGTAAAAGTGCATTTTAAATGAGAAAAGAAAAGATATATAGCATCTAAAATGTGCTCATATTACATATTTGTCAGAGTAATGAATACAAGCACATTTAAAGAAAGAAAATATGATATTAAAACCGACTCACTGAGCATCAAAATCTGATATCAAAATATTACATTTTATGTTAATGCACAAAATTACGATAAGACCACATCAAAGCACCCACAAAGTGCAAACAGCGTATAAACAGGGCAAATAAAGAATAAACGATAATTAGAAATTCAAAACACATTCACACACCTCTTAAAGCAACCTCAATTCACTTATCAGATTAAGGTTTGTTGTGTATGTAAGAATTAATGTTCAATGTCCAATTAGTTGGGTCTGATTTAATTATTTATTGGACTAATTTAATTAATTAGATTAATTAATTAGGTCCATTTGTTGATGAATTCTAGTTTGACTAGAACTAAGGCTAATGTTAGCTCTACCTATAAATACAAAGGTTAAGATAGATTAAATAACATGTTGATTTTCATTACTTGCTAGAAAAAGACAGTCAAATACAATTATCCTAATATGTTCCGCTTTTATCCATTTCGATCGTGGAAGTTCGGATATGTTAACTACTTGTGTGGATTACCATCAAGGTTGAATAATTGGACAATTTGTGGATTGAAGATCGCACCTCCAATTTAATCGAAATTAGATTTCACGATATTTATCAAAATGTGAACTCCTATCACGAATTCTCTAAGTCAAGGTTGATCCGACTTAAAAGGAATTGAACATTTAATTTCATTGTGATGTATCGCCAATTCCTTACGAGTAGATCGGCACTCATTTATTCTTGTTGTAGTTCGTTAGAATCTTTAATGAATTGAACAATAATTATTATTGGCGTATTAATTTAATTTAAGTTTTGACACTAAATAAAATTATGAATTTTTAGAAATTTGAATATGATTCAGATTTTATTGGAATTAAAAAAAAAAAGAAAATAGAAAGAAGGTAAAACTGGACTAGCGGCGGCAGTTTTGGAAACAACTGCCGTCGGCGACAGAGGATGGACGGCAATGCGTCCTCGGTCGTCGGAGTGCAAAACGCACTCCGACGTAGTGGTCCGCTGCTTTTGAAGTGGCGGACGCCGTGCGAGCAACCCGCAACGCCACTGATAGAAATAACAGCAGCGCTGCCTTTATGCCATATGAAGCAGGCGCCGGGTGGTGGCTTTTTGATTTCAATCGCCGGTGGTGGTGACGGATTGGAGACTTTAGAAGGCAATATAAAACCTTTCGAAGGCCACCGCCACTAAGATTAGCGGCGGTCTTCACCTAGTGCCACACCTATGCGAACAACAGTGCTGCTGTTCGTCAACCAGCGACGGTGGTCGCTGATGTTTGACACTGGTGCGACTACCGTCGCCCACTCGACCAGCGGCACCAGTGTTTTCGGCGCTGCCAAGGTCGAAACCCTATAGAGGGTTTCGACTGCTCTCATTTGGGGAAGAGGGCTTTCAATGCAATTTTAGAAATTGCGTAGGAAGCCCTCCTAATTTCAAAAGGAGAATTAAAATAGAGTTGGGCTTTCTTGCAATTTTAGAAATTGCAAAGAAAGGCCCACTGTTTTAAAATAAGAAAAGGGTCTTCTGTGCAATTTTGGAAATTGCATTGAAAGACCACTGTTTTAAAAAAAAAAAAAAAAAAATTAAAGGGCTGACTATGCAATTTTAGAAATTGCACTTTAAGTCCTCAAACTTTAAAGAAAAAGATAGGGTCTCAAATGCAATTTTAATTTTTTTGGAAAAATCGTAATTATTAATTTATTTAATGTTGGTAAAATATTCAAAATTAAATTAAAAAATTTTTTAAACCATATTTTGAATTTCTGACCAGATTAAACTTTAACTTATTACTTTATAAAATTGTAATTTTGACCATATACAAATTTTGTCTTCAATTTAGAGTATGACTTTCAATTGAGAGATAAAATAAATTTTGAAATTTTTTTTTTATGAATAAAATTAATTGATTAATTGAAATAATTAATTAATTTTATTGTTGAAAAATTAATTAATTAATTATATTAATTATTTAATTTCGTCTAGTCAGTTCTAAAATTTCTAAAAGATTTAGACTTATCTTGTCAAAAGTCGCAAATTTAGAAATTAATATATTTTTTAATATTAGATATTAAAATAGATGTTTAGTGGATGATTATGGACTCGATCCATGTGATTGGTTGTATAGTTAATTATTCTCATTAATTATTGATTGGGCTTATGAGCTTTATTATTTAATGTCTATTATTTATTTAATTGAGTTTTGAACTCTTTATTTAATATGGACCCGCGTGTTCATTTATTTGGAGTCTGCGTGCCAACTAGTATATGATACATGTTGCGGTTGGGCCATGAGGAAGCAACTAGTATATGATACATGTTGCAGTAGAGATGGAGATTTGCGGCAGGATATGTTTAGTAAAATCTCCATATCCTGCTGCAACATGTATCATATACTAGTTGCTTTATTGTAGCCCAACCGCAACATCTATCCTATATTAGTTGACACGCAGACCCTGATAAATGGACACACAGGCCCATAACAATTAAATAGCTCGAAAACTAATTTAATTTTGAATATTTGACCAACATTAAATAAATTAATAATTACAATTTTCCACATAATTAAAATTGCATATGAGACTCTATTTTTTCTTTAAAATTTGAGGACTTAATGTGCAATTTTTGAAATTCCACAGGCAGCCTTAAAATTTTAAAACAGTGGGTCATTTCTTTGCAATTTTCGAAATTGCAAGAAAGCCAAATTCCGTCTCCAAAATACCCAAGCAGAAACCCTAAACCCTTTTAGGGTTTATGTGCAAGGATGCAATTGCAACCGCAAAATCAGCAGCGGCAATTTCTTTCATCATGTGGTGGCCACCAACAACACCGGCGTCAGCACGGGTCGGGTTCGGGCCCAACCCGACCCCCAAACCGACTTGGTCGGTTTGAAAAATTTCCAAACCAAACCGACCAAATCGATTATTGAAAACCGAATCAATCGACCCGGCACCAAATCGGGTCGGCCTCGCCTGGACGGATCGATTCTGGTCAAAATTGATTTTTTTTTCCATTTGCCATTTTTTTTACTAATGCCCACTGATTCTCCAAATGGTCCATGATCCCACCGCTATTGAGCCCGGATGCCGCTAGCGGATGCTTAGGAATTCCTTTTTTTTTTGTAATTTTTGTGTAAATGGAATTTCTAGTATGTTTTGCATATACCAACAACAATACACATTACTTACCGGGGTAGGAAAGAGATCGAACACGAAAGAGACCGAGTGACAAAATAAAGAAGAGATAGAACTAGGGTTGCATGACTGTCTTGAGTGACCGAGTGAGGACCACCGACACTTAGAAGCAGATTTGAAAATGAGGAAAATGGAAAATGGAAAATCGTCTTGGTTTGATTTTGTTATTGAATCAATTGGTTGGTTTTGGGCTTGGATTGAGAGTTGGGCCTTGTTTATTTGTGCCTTTTCTTTCGGCTTTTGAGATGTTTTTTTTTTAAAAACATTACAATTAGACAGTAAAGTGAGGATTTATTTCACGGCCCGGGTTTGAAAGTGAACCCGACCCACCGACCCGATAAGGTAAATTTTAATTTTGGACCCGAACCGAACTGATTTTCGCGTAAAAAATCGACCCAAACTGACCCAGTTTGGGTCGGGTCAGATCGAGTTGCGGGTTGGCGGTTATTTTGCCCACCCCTCACACGGCCCACCTCGAATCAACCATCGAACGACAACAAATTGCGCTATTCGACATGCTCATTCGTCGTAGTTATTGCCGCTGCGATATCGGTGACGGAGATCGATGATTTCACGGCGGTAGTTTGCTTCCTTCAAAACGAAGCAGATCCGCCGTCGACTGTCTCTGGTGGCGCTTCCAAAGTGCCGCCGTAGTCAGTTGACTCTTTTTCCGGCCATATCGTTTGTTCCAAATGAATCCAAAACTAATTTCAGATTTTGCTTTTTCAAAATTCACATTTTTTATTTATTTTGAATCATCAAAACTCAAATCAAATTATACACCAATAACAATTATTGTTCTATTCATCAAAACAATCTAAAAAACTTTAACAAGTAGCAAGGTAAGCTCTGATACCACGGTAAGAAATTGAGGGATACATGCACATCAAAAATTAAATCTACAATTCCTATAAGTCGGATCAACTTTGTACTTAGATAGAATTCGTAATAGAAGTTTACCTTTGATGAACACCGTGAAATCGATTATCCGATTTGATGGAGGTTCGATCTTCAATACCATAGTCATCTAATTATCCGGTCTCAATGGTGATCTACACAATAACAACAGCCTCGGACTTCCACGATCAAGAATAGATGAAAGCGAAACTTTTTAAGAGTAATTGTATTGGGTTGTCTTTTACTTGTGCTAGCAAGTAATTAAGATCAACTACGCCCCGTGGGATAGGCGAGTTGGTAAAACTGAGGTGACGTGGGAGAAATCCTCGACAACGCAGATTCGATTCCGTGTAGGGCGATTTTCAACGAAATATTGTGGGGGTGCATCTTGGGGGTTGGCTTTGTTGAATCTCTCCCTCGTGTCCCCGCTCTGCACATCTCTCGATTTACAACCCTCTTGGTCAAGGGGCCTCTGACACGGGTGGGGGGTTTCGCCTTCGAAAATTTCCCCTTAACAGAAGTAATTAAGATCAACTCTTTTTCCCTAATCTATTGTACCTTTGTATTTATAGGCGGAGCTACCTTAGCCATAGTTCTAATTAATTAATTTGGTCCAACAATTAATTAAGTCCGACACAACTAATTGGATATTGGACATTAATTCTTACACAACATTCTGGAGCTTCTGGATGTTGTAGGTTCAATTTCTTGCTCCGCAACATCTTGATTTCTTGTTTCTTGAATATGATGATATCTATCGTCATCCATTTTTTGCTTTGCATTGTAGTTGTTCGATTTCTTTTCGTTGTTGTTGTATATCTTACACAAAATTCAATCGTCCAACTACAAGAATGAATTCAATCAAAGCTGTAAGTAAAGAGAATTAAAGAAGCCAACATATTCTGAATAGGAAAAAAAAAAAATTGGTACTTACCCTCATATCATCTTCATGTGATAGTTGTCGTGGTGGAATATTATTGACTTTGAATTCATGCATAAGCCAAGAAGTCTTTACACCAAGTGGAGATTTTCCTGTAGAACACCAAAGATTTTTCACATCCAATAACTTCCCCATTGTGTAAGATAGTTTTATCAGCAACTGTTGCTTTCTAATATCCATCATGTGTAGTTTTGTTTGGTCTTTGTTCATTCTTGTATTTTTTTTCTCTCGGAGTAAAAAAGTACATCACTCTTTCCCCATTCACCTTATAAACATATGCACATGCAAATATGCAATTTGTTTCAAGAATTAAAGAAAAAGGAAAAACTGAGAAATATAGATTACAAGAATTAATTAAAGAAACAAATACATACCAACAAGGTTTTCTAGGTTGAACTTGTATATATCAACATCTTTAATCAGACTAGGATACATCTTCTCATTGTTGATCTTTTTGATCAAGTAATTCATAATAAGTTCTTTTTTAGTAGGACGAAAATGAAAACCTGGTGGGAAATTATCTAAATATTCATCACTACTAAATTTTGATGAATTCAAGTAATGCAACTGCCGGTCTTTCAAAGAATCATCAAATTACGTTGATTGGTTTTCCATTGCAACTCAAAATTTGGAACAATTTTAGGGTATGTCTAGAATTTGAATACTTCTATTAGGATTTTAGGTTTGTGAGTATTTAAAGAACCTTGAATTTGAATCACGTTTATCCTAGTTCAATTCTATTCCCTCTTATCTCTATCCATCATATTTCAAAAAATACTTCTTCATATATGCTCTATTAGAAAGAGAACTTCTTGTCCACCAATGAAATTGGAACAAGTAATCATATCATGCTAATTTTAAATTTTTCTATTTTTCTTTCTTATTATAATAATTTAAAATAATAAGATTATTTTGGAGGTTTAAAAATAAATCTAAAATTTTAATGAAACATTTTTACAAAAATTTATGAAACACTATTTCTTTTAATTAGAAGCAATACCATTTCTAATTAAAAATAGGAAAAACTTAAGAAATGAGGAAAGCTATCGAAAAATGTAGCCTAAAAATATAATATGTAACATGTTAAAATATAGCATACAAGGGTAAAATAGGAAATACATATTTATTTTTGGATTATAGGGGAGAAATAGTTATGAAGACAACCATTAGGAGAGGTTTCTGTAACTTTTTTTAAAAAAAGAAAATGTATCTACAATAGTCAGAAACCTCAAATGAATTTTGGGTAATTTGTTCTATTAACTTTAGTTTTTCAATGCACTAACATTAATTTTAGCGATATCAATGGATAATAATATGCACGGAAGACTAGAAGAGGCTAAACGACAACCATTTGATCTCACGTCTAGTTTCAATTTGTGTAATTTGACTATTTTTTAACAAAATATTCATTTACTTCTCATGAACTTCGAGGTTGGTTGACTCGACTCTTTTCTTGACCCTAGTCTCTCCCAATGTTTCGTGTTTTGTATGAGCCGTTATTTGAATGAAGACACTAGATCAGCTCGACATTCCCAAATTCTCACCATAGACTCTTGGCTAAGTTTACAATGTGTTTATAAAAATCTTTTAAAAGAATATTTAGCTTTTTTTTTTGAATGGTAATTAATATTCTACGTTATAAAGTGACATGATATGTCACTTATTAATTAAAAGGTAAAATTAAGTTCATTTGTTAAAAAGTTACATATTGTTTAAGATCTATTATTACAAAGCTCAAAGGTTAGAGTCCCGACTAAAATTTTCCTTTTATGTATCCATGTCTCAAATAATCAGCTCATGTTAAGATAAATGACAAATAGGTTATAACTCACTACTTTGCATTAGAATAACTCCTATTTAACCGTACTTGATGTAAACCTTATCTAAAATATGCTAATAATAACCTTGAACAAATATTACACGAATATACTTCATTCCTTGTGTTATTACTTATTTTAACTCCCACGTGAAACTATTTAAATGAATTATATGTAACTACGAAAAATGTGGCTAAATTAAGTTATTGAAGTTTAAAAATTTTGGGTTTGCTAAACTAAGTTTGTCCTCTTAAAATATATGTACAAGTAACTCAACTCTAATCAAGTAGAGACGTTGAACACTTGAATGACACCTTGGTTCCCACAATTCGATTTTCGTCCCATTTACTCGACCACACACACGTAAATAAAATTTGGGGAATAAAAATATACTTAATTTTGCAAATAGACTAACAATATTTATATTAAAGCTCTTAAAAATGTTTTCTTTATTAATGCACACTGAACATTTTATATTTCAACAATGTACAAACTATCTCACTTTTCAAAAATATTTATTCAGAAATTCGTCTTGTTCATCTTGCAAATAGAAACATATAACAAAACAATGATGCAAAAGTTGTTTAACAAAAATCATTTTCTAGATAATTTTGTGTCGAAATACAATATCATAAAATACATTTAAAATAATTCATGCTATCATTGACTTATTTATTTATGAAATGTAATAATAACTTTTACAATGTTGACAAACTCATTATCCACATTCATCATCTAGTGTATTATTATCCGTCATGTCATTCAAGAGTTCGTGTTGATCTTGTTAGTTATTTGAAATATTTTAAATTTTGAAATGAACGAACCATGTGTTTAGTTAGCAAAATATGGTGCATTTGTACTATGTATTGGATGAATGTCGTGAATGTCATATATCCAACTCTCCTGGGCCCTACAGCATGCACTATCATACACTGAGCGCTCAATTTCATAATGCAAGATGCCCTCACATGCCCCCTTAGTGGCATATCGTATACTAGTTCTCGTCATACCCTTGTCAACACGGCACAAAATCATAAAATGCCAAGTGTACTATTCATCTATCTAACTATACCTATTATTCCATCTATCGATCACCATCAAGATCTCCTACCACTAGAAACATACACTGAGTGGAACAAACATGTTCATTAGCCGCCCAATGACTTGTAGGAGCCCCTCGGATATGTTTCTTCCCACACTCAACCATAAAAGTTGTACGACTAGTGGTCCGTATACATAAATTCATACATGCTGACATGTACTTCATAATACTCGGTCATCATCGTTTGAACTTAACGAACATGGAGTTGAAAATCATAGGCAGCATAATTGTTCTTGTATTTATGCGTAAGACATAACATAAATATTGAATAAATCTTTTGGGGTAATTAGCACAAAACGTCCCTACCTATTGAAGTAATTGTGCAAAACGTCCTTACCTTCTAAATTTTGGCAATTTTACCCTTACCTACTGGATTTCTTGCGCAAAAGGTTCTTCAGTCCAAAAATCAGTCATTAACTCACCAAAACAGTACGAATCATAATGGATTGTAGGGGTAAATTAGTCCAACCACTTTTTTCACATATATATTACTTCTTTTAAAATTTGGGGGCTTCCCATGCAATTTCCAAAATTGCACGACAAGCCCCCATCCCCAAATCTTCCAAAACGACGCAGAGATGCCCCAGTTGAAATGTGAAGTGCTTGATTGTCAAAATTATAACTTCTTAGTTCACATATGCAAGCAAGCATTTTATGAAAATTTCAATCCACCCAATTCAATGCATCTGTCAGTGTACTTACGCTATGCTTAGTTAGATTAAAAGACAAATGTGAAATAAATGTTTAAAATTTTATAAAAGATATCCATGGATTCTGTATACAATTTGGTTTTGGGGTTTGAATTGCTTGCAGAGAGCTTTATTTGATGAAGGCTACATCTATGTTGGCGTTCCACCTTTGTACAAGGATTGTATTCGAGAAGATTTTTCACCCAAAGCTTCTATTTAAATAATTTCGTTGGGTTTTCATTCTTCGTTTATTATTCAGGTTGAGAGGGAAAGCAAGCATACTACTGTTATGATGATGCAGAACTTAAAAGGCTCCAGCGCACGTTCCTGCAAATGCATCATACAACAACATTCAGAGGTTCAAAGGTAAGCCTCCCGGAGTCACAGGAACAATAGGGTCATGTTGGATGATCGGTTTGGATAATCCAGAGGTTTCACCTTAATGCCTTGGGTTTTTTTTGTTGTTGACGATGATGAAAGCGGTGGCCACCGGTGTAAGACACCGTAGCGACCACCGCCAAGATGAATCTGATTGGCGGCGCCGTGACAAACGACGCCGCCTTGCAGAATTTTAGGTTTCGCGTTGCAGATTTGAAATTGAGGGGCTGCCATGTACAATTTTGAAAATTGCATGGAAGCCCCAAATTTTAAAAAGTAAGTAATATATATGTGAAAAAAATGGTTGAACTAATTTACCCCTACAATCCATTACGATTCGTACTGTTTTGGTGAGTTAATGGCTGATTTTTGGATTGAAGGACCTTTTGCACAAGAAATCCAGTAGGTAAAGGTAAAATTGTCAAAATTTAGAAGGTATGGACGTTTTGCACAATTACTTACTTCAATAGATAACGTTTTGTGCTAATTACCCAATTTTTTGATATGTTAAAATCAAATCAGCATTAAATTACATTTAAGTATCCAACATATTCTACTCAACTTTATTTTGGTATAGTCTCTGTGATTCAATTTGAAGATTTATCAATGTACTTTTGGTACTCTTATACTACCCGTCATTTAATAAAAAAGTTAATTCACGAATTAAATTTCCAAGCTTACTAACTAATATACACGAATTTTAAGATTTTCGTTGTGATTAATTACATAAACAAATAAATATTACGGTGCGTTGCACTGGCCGGGGGTGGAAGATTTATTTCAAAGATAAATATACTTTGAGGCATTAAGAAAATTTCTAAATATCAACATTTTATGGTGAACAAAGGAGATTAGATTAACATTTCTCAACTACACATGTTGTAAAGCCACTCACTTGGTTGAACTTCTGAATTCTAGCAAAAATCATCTCCAAAATACTACGACAGACCTGAGTAGATGAGCAAGGCCAGCACATAACATAAATGACATTTCAAAGAGGCCTCATATAGATGCCATCCTCACGAAGCTTCTTTAGAAGAGAACTTGCATACATCGAAGTATACCTGCACATTTATCACCACAGTTAAGACCTTTTATAGAAAGCATTGATTCTCGATACAACCTCCAAGTAAAACAAAGACAATAAAGAACGAAAAACTGAACTTTTCTAATTCTCTCGGGATGAAACAAATAGATAACTACACCCAGCTTCGGTTTTCCAGTAACGGGGAGTAACGGGGATCAACTATGTTGTTATTTTCATATCCCCCTCCCCCTCTTGGCTCATCTTCACCACTCCCTCGTGTTCAACTCCGTCCACCCCCAAACTCCATCACCATGTGCTAATGTCCACCAACCTCGACAATGAATTGGTCTTTCTCAATCCCCACCACCACCTAGCCCCCCTTCTCAATCCCCAAAAACATTTTTTCTTGTATATTTTCTGCTTCAATCATCATCAGAGAATAAAAAAAACACACAATATTAAATTAAAGTAGGATCTTAATTTGATGAGATACATTGAATTGGTTGATATTCTTGGTGGACCCAGAATCGTTGGTTAGTGGTGGCTGGTGCTTTGTTAATGATGGAATTGGTGATGATTCATAGGGGCAACTCAAAACCCCCGCCTCCTTATTGTTCTATATATAAATTCCAAATTACTTTATTCTGAGGACATGGCCTCCTCCGAGAAAGTCACTGCCTTGGCCCCTTAGCTGAGGGTGGTGGATTCATTATAATGCACTGCGTTGAAAGTAACGTAGAGGGGGACTTGGTGAACTAAATAGCCCAATAGATGGGTATGCACAATGTTTGGTGTGAGTTTTGCCATTCTCTTTATTTGGGAAAGGATGTGATGACGATGGTTGACAATTTTTGAAATTCAAATTTTGCTATTTCATTCTCTAAATTAATCCTTGAGAAATCTAATAAAGGGGGAAAATTCCTGTCGTATTAATCATTAGAGCTTTTTGTCAGGATGAGATTGGACAGCCAACCAACTGGGGAAGAAGAAAGAAAAGGATTAACCAACTTACCAGAATTCTGAAATGAAAAGGAATGAGAACGACGCTGTTTGGAGAGCAGATGATGAAAGAATGAAACGCTGCCGTATCGATTAGTTGCAGCGACGGCGTTTTGCTGCTTTAGGACTTGAGTAATAATTTTACATTTTTATTAAAGTCGCATAGTCCTTTTAGTGCTTTTTGTAACTGCGTATAAAATGCAGCAGAAGGAAACAGTGAACCAGTTATTTTTGATAATTTTGCTGTAATCTGAGTTCTACTTCTTCAATTTAATTCCACTTATTCTCTTCTTAAATTTCTCTTCCCATTTTCATTTTGTTACTTAAATTGTGAAATTGAGCTAGAAATCACAACCCCGGACCAGTTTTCTTCTTGCTGGTAATGGTTGAACTCAATTCCGTCCATTTATTGAGCTCCAACTGTTACAATTAGTCTCAGAGCAGAACTCTTGGGAAAATTAAAATGAAACAAGGCAGAAAACCAACGAAGATCATTGGAAAAGAATTGACAAGGATGTCACTAATTTGGGCACTGTTTTTGCAAACTTAACTGGTAAGGCTGATTCTTCTGATAAAACTCTTAAGGCATTATGTGGGAAGCAAGAAAAAATTGAACATTATATACATGACATGAATGAGAAGTATGAATCCATTGTGGCCCTGTTAGCTAAAATGAGTGCATCCAAGGATAAACAAATAGAGGGGAGCAATAGCAGTTCTAGTTATAAAGGATTGAATGTGTCTATGAGGTCTGGAGGAGATGGAAGAATGGGTAGGGTAACCTATGATGTAAGGATGAACACTAAACTACCCAAGATAGATTTTCTACAATTTGGAGGTGAGAATCCCAGAGAACGTGTAAGAAAAGCAAACAAGTACTTCCAGATACACCAAATCCCAGAAGAGTTGAAGATAGGGATTGCTAAAATGTACCTGAGGGGTAGGGCAGATATTTGGTTCCATGGATTTCTATTAAGCCATCCTAATGCTGATTGGAATCTAATAACCATTGAGTTGTGTAGGAGATTTGCTGAAAACATAGGAGAAGAGGTGGTAAAGACCATGAGCAAGATTAGACAGTTTGGGTTGGGGTGGGGGGGTGGGGTGGGTGGGGTGGGTGGGGTGGCTGGAGATATGCAGTTTGAAGACCTCAAGTCCCAAGTCATGCTAGCCTTACCTAATTTACTTGAATCCTACTACATAAGCATCTTCACCAGTGGCTTGAAGGGAGAAATCAAATCCATGGTGAAAATAATTAAACCCACTTCTTTGACTCAAGCTTTTGAAATAGCTTTACTTCAAGAAACCACCATCATTGCCCTAAAAAAATCCAATAAACCCTATAAGTCTTTCAATGTAACCCAAAAACCCAATGAGCCATCTAATCAGAACTCTATGTTCCCACTTCTGACTCCTAAACAACCACCTTCCAAATATAAAACTATCACCCCCATAGATATTCAAACCAAAAGGACCCTTGGGACTCTGTTTCAGGTGTGATGAAAAATACACATCTGGACACATGTAAAACAAAATGCATAACTTCATAGCAGTGGAAGAGGAGGAGGATGGGAGTACAAAAACAGAAAAGGGAAAGATGGGTAGTGAAGGAACTGAGGAAGGAGAGGAAATTATGCAGATATCCATCAATGCTCCGATAGGTAATTTGAGACACAAAACCATCGGAATACCACAGAGAATTAAGAGGAGTGTATCAATTTTAATAGACAGTGGAAGCACTCACAGCTTCATTGTTGAAAGATTGAAACAAGAGTTGGGGTATACCACTGATTTCACTAAGGGGTACATTAAATTTGTGAATGAAGACAAGGAGGTAGTCCTAAGCAGTGAGAAATCTGGGAGCAAAGATTTGCATAAGTTGATAGATCAACAAGAGTATGTAATTATGGGACAAATGTATAACATCACTGAAGAAGGACTGACAAAGGCCCCTGTGAACTCAGACCACTGTTGGAGGAGTTCACTGATGTGTTTGAGGATCCCAAAGGTTTGCCACCTATCATAAGCCATGAGAATCAAATAACCTTCAAAGAAGGGGCTCAACCCTTCAAGCTTAGGCCTTATAGGTGCCCTTTTATACAAGAAATGACTAGTAAAAGAAATGAAGGACACAGGCATAATACAATTGAGTTACAGCTCCTTTGCTTCACATGTACTGTTGGTTAAGAAGAAGGGTGATACATGGATGTTCTGCATGGATTATAGACAGCTCAACTATCTCACAGTGAAAGATAAATATCCCATGCACTTGATAGATGAACTGATTGATGAGCTTCATGGGGCTAAGTACTTCTCCAAAATTGATCTTAGGGATGGGTATCATCAAATAAAGGTAAGGACTGAGGACATCTATAAAACTGCATTTAGAACCCATCAAGGCTTGTATGAATTAAAGTCATGCCTTATGGGCTGACTAATGCCCCAGCCATTTTCCAAAGTCTAATGAACAAAGTGTTTCAATAATAGCTGAGGAAATTTGTATTAGTATTCTTTGATGACATCTTGGTTTATAGTTTAGATATAGAGAGCCACTGTAAACACCTTAAGATTATCTTGGAGATATTAAGGGGTCACCAACTGTATGCTAAACTAAGTAAGTCTCCTTTGGACAAACTCAGGTGGAGAACCTACGGCACATAATTAACCAAGATGGGGTAGCAGCTGACCCTAAGAAAATATCATCTATGCAGTCATGGCCTAGGCCAACCAACATCAAACAACTGAGGGGATTTCTTGGCCTAATTGGGTACTACAGAAAGTTTGTTAAGGGGTATGGGACATTGGCTAACCTCTCATTGAATTATTGAAGATAAACAATTTTGTTTGGAATGAAGCAGCAGAAACAGCTTTTGACAACCTCAGAGCAATGATTTCTACCCCACTACCGGCCCTACCTGATTTTGATCAACTTTTTGTGGTAGAAATTGATGCTTGCTATGGTGTGGCCTGGGGGCAGATCTGATGCAGAGTAAGAGGCCTTTAGCCTATATCGGAAAATCCATTGGGCAAAAGAGTTTGGGATTGTCAATCTATGAAAAGGAGCTCCTGGCCTTGGTGACTGCAGTGGTTAAGTGGAGACATTATCTAGAAGGCCATCACTTCGTCATCAAAACAGACCACCAATCTCTGAAGTTTTTGCTAGAGCAAAAAATAACTACCCCCTTGCAGCAAACATGGTTGACTAAACTCTTGGGACTTGACTATGAGATCCAATACAAAAAGAGGATAGAGAATGTAGTGACTGATGCACTCTCAAGGAAGATGGAAAGTGAATGTACTGCAATCGCTCAATTAATTCCATCTTGGGTGCAGGAAGTGGTGAGTAACAATGAAGGGTATATATTAGCTGAAGAAAGAATTCAAGCTTCAATACTTGATACAGAACCCAATCTGGAATACCAGTATAGGAATGGACTCTTCAAATATAAAGGTAAGTTGTGTATTGGCAATGGAAAGAGAATGAGGCAGAAGATAATCAAGAATATACATGGTTCATAAGAATGAGGACGTTCTAGGATACAAGCCAGCGTACTTAGAGCCAAGTTGAATTTCTATTGGAGTGGCATAGACACAGGAAATCAGAAGAGAGGTGTTGCGATGTAATATATGCCAGAAATGCAAAGATGAACATGTACCCTACCCTGGTTTACTTCAACCTTTACTTGAGCCACAACTCTCATGGAGCCACATATCCATGGATTTCGTTGGGGGGGCTGCCCAAGTCCAGGGGTAAGAATACTATCTTGGTAGTGGTGGACATATTTACAAAGTATGGACACTTCATCACCCTCTCACACCCTTTCTCAGGAAAGAGTGTGGCACAAAAGTTCCTAGAAAACATCTATAAGCTACATGGTCTACCACAGAGCATCATATATTTACCAGTGCCTTTTGGGCAAGAGCTATTCAGACATATGGGAGCTCAATTAAAATTCAGCTCAGCTTACCATCCACAGACTGATGGGCAAACTGAAAGGCTGAACTAGTGCCTAGAGATGTACCTCAGATGCATGACACACCATAAGTCTAAGACCTGGGCTGAATGGATTACCTTAGCTGAGTGGTGGTATAACACAGCTTATCACACTGCCATTAAAAGGACCCCATTTGAGGCTTTATATGGGATTTCTCCCCCTCAGTTAGCCATAGGCCCTTATCATCACACTAATGTTGCTTCAGTAGAAGAAATGTTACAAGAAAGATACAAGATGGACCAGAAATTAAAAGATGATCTGACCAGAAATTAAAAGAGGATATAGCAGCTCAGGCAGGCCAGGACGAAACTATATGCTGACAAAAAGAAGACAGAGAGACAATTTCAAGAAGGAGATTGGGTATACCTTAAGCTACACCCCTATCAACAACATTCTGTAGCCAAGAGGATTAACCACAAATTGAGTCCCAGATATTATGGCCCCTATCAGGTTGAGAAGAGGATTGGAGCTGTAGGTTATAAACTATCCCTACCTAACTACGCAAGAGTCCACCCAGTATTTCATGTATCCTTGCTTAAACAAAAATTGGGAAAGAGAAGTGGTGATAGAGGAGCTACCAGACCACGTATGGGGTGAAGAGACCAAGCAACCAGAGGAGATTCTACAGGCTAAGGTTCTCATGAAGGAAACATAGGCATGGCAATGGGCCGAGTTTCGGCTCGGCCCTCAAATGAAAACTTTGAAAATGAGAAAGCTAGAAAATTAAAGATTGATAACCCACCCCTGAATAAAAGTTAATTAATGAAATTAAAAAAAAAAAAAAAAAAAAAATGGTGTGAATGATCATCCAACGACACTTAGCAGATTGAAAACAAGCTACTTGGGAAGTTCGGCCCTGCATATCACATCCTGAAGGCTTACTACTTTTTGCCACCCTATTTTAAAACCTTGGGATTAAATGGAAGACACTTTATCTAAGCTATTGGGAAGATTATCACATCCCGAGGATCATATCGCATGGGGTTTGTCAAGATGGCTTGAGGAAGAAGAAAGAAAAGGAGTAACCAACTTGCCAGAATTTTGAAATGAAAAGGAATGAAGACAACGCCGTTTGGAAGAGCAGATGATGAAAAGATGAAACGCTGCCGTATTGATAAGTTGCAGCGACGTCGTTTCGGTGCTTTAGGACTTAGTATTAATTTTACGTTTTTATTAAAGTTGCATTGTCATTTTAGTGCGTTTTTGTAACGCATATAAAATGCACCAGAAGGAAGACGGTGACAAGTGATTTTTGATGATTTTTTGTAATCCAAATTCTACTTCTTATTTTCCACTTATTCTTTTTAAATTTCTCTTCCCATTTTCATTTTGTTACTTAAATTGTGAAATTGAGCTAGAAATCACAACCCCAGTCCAGTTTTCTTCTTGCTGGTAATGGTTGAACTCAATCCATCCATTTATTGAGCTCCAACTGTTACACTTTTAACCTGACTCATCCTGTCGGTTAACCAAAAAAGGCCTAAGATTCTTTAATCCCACTCCCCTCCATACTCAAAAATAAATGAACTAGGCATGAGAATTCAACTAACCAAAGGAAGAAACACAACTACATATCAAACTGAAAAGGGAATTTTTTTGAGGAAGTAGACATGCAAAAGGATAAAATTACTCATTTCCTGTTGAACAAACTACCAAAAGCCACAAATGCTACAACTTCTTCCAAGATTGGAAGAGAACAGTTTTTAAGTCAAGAAATAACTACCCAACATTACTGCCCTCAGCTTGGAGTTCAATGGCACACAGAGTTCCTAATGCCACAACTCTATGAATTGCTGGATGCAATGAGATCTGGCACACTAGTTCTGAATCCTACACGACTGCAAAACACCAGAAAAATGTATAACAATTAAAAATCACTGATCACTAAAAGTTGAACTTATAGTCAATTCATGCAATAAATCACTATGCTCGAAATATAGCTGAGTCCAAAATAAGTTCCATTAACAATATAGTTGAAATGTATTGTTAATTTGTAAGTGTACTTTTGCCTCTGTATGCTGACAGTAAGATCACTAGTGCAAGTAAATCTGTTAAACTTCTGCCTTTGTGGAGAACATAAACTTGTGTTTCTAGTTTAAAAGGAAAGTAATTTTTTTCATGGACAATGATCTCGCTAATGTCACTTAGAAGTACTGGACTGGAAAGTGCGTCAATGATAAAAGATAACATATATAGCATCTAAGATGTGCTCATGTTACATGTTCATCAGAATAATGAATACATGCACATCCAGCCATAGATAATCGTCCATCTAAAGAATGAAAATATGATATTAAAACTGACTCACTGAGTTTCAAATCTGATATCAAAATATCACACTTCATGTTAAAGCTCAAAATTACAATGAGACCACATCAAAGTGACAACAAAGTGCAAGCAGTGTATAAGAACAATAATATTATTAATAAAATTTTAAATCTCTGTTCTTATAACGCTTACAAGTTGATATTTTCCAACGACACTAAATCGTAGAATAATGCCAGAGACAAAACGGAGCAAATAGAGAATAAATGATAATTAGAAATTTAAAACACATTCACACACCTCCAGAAGCAACCTTGATTCACCTATCAGATTAACGTTTGTTGTGCAATCCTTAAACCATTTGATAGACTTGACACCAACCATACACCCCATGGCATGTGCAGAATACGAGTGCCCATGCAAAAGAACCTTAAGCTGAAATCAGATTATAATTACAGGATTCCAATTAAAGAAGTAAGAAAAGCTCCATTTAGACCAAAAGGCGTATAAACATAAAAATGGACAAATCTGAAAGCAAGGAGAATTATACTATCTAACAAGTAATATTAGAAACTCAAGTTAAATAAACCCAACACTACAAACAATGCTTAGAAGTCAAAAATTAGCAACATGCATTTCTCTTCTTTTCTTTTAATTTATTGATATCCTTTCACAAGTCAAAGTTCATTCATAGTATACCACAATGTCGTAAACCTATGTGTAATCAGTGCAAACATGTTCCTTCCAGGAAGATACATAATTACTGATACAGGAGTAGAGAAACTATCATTTTCTTATCCCATTAAACATCCTGATTGTATCAAAAGAAAATTGACACATTCTACATAATTTCTTATGCTGAAAATAAAGTAAACACCACTGAGTTACCTGACAAACGGAATGAAAGTTAACCGTGTTATTAATCAAACATAGAAACTAGATTGCTCAAGAGATTAGATGTAGGTAATGTGACAGCAAAACTAAACCTGATAAAAAAAGGATTACAGTACTGCTTGACTCCAAATAAAATTACTAGCAAGTATATGTTGATAGTTTCGTGAGCTGAAGTGAACATCGTTAACTGCCCCTTCTCATTGAATTTGGTTCAGGAAAAAAAGAAGAAGAAGAAGAAGTACCAAAAATAGATGGGACAAGAGCTCGGAATCTTGGACATAGAATGTCATTCAAGCATAAACAAGTCTAATGAGTTTCTTGTTTTTATAAATGGATGGAATTTAGGGGATTTTTCAATTGTAAGCCAACATTTAATTCAAATGTGCCAGGAAAAGAGTGTCTATCCTGTCATAGTTGTGTTCCAAATGTCTCTGATTTGTATATAATACATTACCTTTGAATCTCCAACAAATGCTTTGAAAACAGCATCTGATGCTAATGTGGCAGCCAAGGGCATGATGCCCCCAGTCATCAACTTTGCAAAACAAGAAATATCTGGCTGACAGCACAGCAATTCTACAGAGGACTATACAGAAGATACATGGCAGCAATCAAATGATTGAAAGTCAAATGAGGAAAAAGATGTGCAATTACAATTAGTATGACTCACTAACCTCTGTCCCAAGACGCCAGAATCCAGTAAAAACCTCATCAAAAATAACAGGAATTTTCCAACTTTGGCATTCTCTAACAAGTATGCGTTGAAATAGTGGATCAACCATTTGCATTTCACCAGCAGCCTGTATCACTGTATTCATTGCAGTTAAAAGCATATAATCATTCCCAGATTCCTATAAAGCAAAATAGCACCCATCAAGTGGCAAAATCTAACAGTTATTTCTCCATCGACCACAAAAAAATGTTACCAGGTGCAGATGAAAATACATACAACCTCTTAGAAAGCATCAATTTAGTTGGCGTAGAAAAAATTTAGAAAATACAAGTACAAATCCACCATAACAAATTGGTTCGGGGATATGAAATGCTGCAGTTCAGAAGTATTCCAGGATCTCAAATAAGTTAAAAACTTCATGAAACCTGGTGGATGGAGTTGATCTTATACTCACCTATTGATTGACAGGATAGGTCTTTCCTCAGCCAAAGACCTGACTGAGGGAGATTGAACACGTGAACTTTAATCAAATGTCTATCATGACACCAAGAAGGAGTAGAATAAAGGAGTCAACTACAATATTTGCACAAAGTTCAGAGATAGGTGTCTAATGGATAAAATTTTCCTAGTTGCAGAACTGTGACTTTGGGTTAGATTTAAAGATACTGTTCTTAAATGAGAAAATGAACATGATAAATTATATGTGACAGCGCAATCAATTAGAATCCTCATCCATTTGCAACTCCACTTTCAGCCCATTCACCAGTCGAAGCATCACCAGTTATCAAACTGATCCCAAAGAAATAGCAATTTCAAATTTTAAATTTATTAACCACAAACCCAAAAAGAGCAGAAAAATAACAGTTAATGAAACTCGCCAAGACAAGAAAAGGGAGATATTTATAGTCTTGCCTGGCTCAATAATCAATGCAAATATGGGAAAACCCACTAGAATCTTGATGCAACAGCAACTCTTGGGATATAAATGATCTGTAACAACGAGCCAGACCTGACCCATCTCGATTACTCTTAAAAATTTCATCACGCGAACTGAAAGCTGAAAAATAAATCAATCTTTTTCTAGAAAGAAAGAATGAAACGAACAAAAAACTTCAATAACATAAGATGCTACACTTACAGACATATTCCAGTTCAAACTTTTCAGTTTGCATCTTCACGGGAAGGTATAATTTCCAAAGACCGTTGTGCATGCAAACTGTTGGTGGATCTAAAAAGAGACCTCTGCCCTTGTACCTGTAAAATTTCAAAATTCAGTATCACCTTGAATTTAGTCATGTGAAGGGGTGGATCTAGCTAAATATGCAGAGTCACCACCAAACAAATGTAACCCATTGATGACATCTAAAATCAGCAAACATTGCTTAATCATAAACCAAAAATTCTAATTAATTTCTGTCTTTTTTCTTTTGTTGTTTTCTCCGGCACTTCCTTTGCTCTTGCGAATGGTACCGTCTACAACTGGACATCGTTGCTTTTTCAGGCATACCGGCAAGTAGTTCCTTGACCGTCTAGAACTGTGACAAATGCCTTTGTTCTTTCCTAGCATGGTAAGAGTCTGTTTCATTGACAATTGTACACCAATTATCAACAATCATTTTAACCATGTGACAACAAAATTAAAATTCACAACAAATATATTTAATTCGAAATTTCAGCAAGGCGTAAAGGACTTTGCAGACCCATTTGCAGTTTTGAAATTTGATTATTTTCACAAACAAATAAATTAACAAACTGCATTATTTAACAAGAAATACGAACCCAAGCTTCATCTTTTACTCTAACATAGGGACAAAGACCACAAAGACCCAAAATACCTCAATAATGGAGATCGAAAATTTCTTGAGAAACAGCAAGAACTCAAGAAGCCTCAATAATGTAGCAACAAATTAGTACTTACCGGTGCGGTGATTGATCTTCTCCTTCCGGTGACAAAGCTTATCACCGGCAAGAATGGTGCTCTTTGCAAGGGGTGATTTCAAACAGACAAAGAGAGTCTAGTTTTTTCCTCTCTACAGTTTCAGCCACAATAAAGTATTGACCAATTTTGAGGAAAGATGAAATGGGTAAAATAGTCATTACACTATTTGTGCCACATAAGCTTCTGTAATTGTGTCTGTAAGCCTTTATGTACAAGTAGCAAAATCCGTAAATAAAATCTTATTTAAGTAACCTTCGAATCCACAGCACATTACTAGATTTGCACAATTTAACTTAGGACTAGGGGCAGTATGTTATACACAAGCACAAAACAACACAGAAAAGGATTAACAAAAAAAAAAAGGTATCCAAACAAAAACAAACAAAATAAAAAAAATAAGCAAGCAGTAAACTTCAAGGAACAATATAAGTGGAACTGGAACCCATGCAGAAAAAAATAAAATCCACAAAAGCAAACATGTCACATAACTCAAAACAAATGTTCCAAATCAAGAATATCACTAGATTCATACTACAATTTTCTTCTTAAGCTTTTCCTTCTTGGGAGGAGCAGAACCAGATATCAGATGCGTATAAAATAAAATCTACCAAGAAAAAGGAGACAGAATTCAACAAAAACTTGAGCAATTCATATCTGTAAAATTAGTTTATTCATTCAGAAAGATTGCAGTAGGATTTCCTGGGGACGGTGGATTAGACTTCAGAAGAGTGGCATGATTCCCAGCCTTCTCGACAGCATCATCATCTATTGCAGACAAAACTTCCAATCGATCGAGGCCTAACTGTCGCTTGATCAGTTCCAAGTTCTCCTTCAGAACCTCAATTTCACCAAAGGGCAGCTTCAGATCCAACGCTTGAACCCCAACAGCCATAACCTCGTCTTTCTTGAACCTCAAGAAAGGCATACATAGCTTCTGCATTTGTTTGAAATTACCTTCCTGTCCAATTACACTTTTCTGCAATTCAGAAAGGATCTCTTGATCGGGCGCAAAGGTTTGTGTGGCAGTGTTAAACTTCTTCTGGAGTATGTTCAAGCATTCCTTTTTCCACCCATCATACTGCTCATTCACAAATATCAGACCAATAGTTGGCTTATTTTGGCTATTAGGCATACTTACATTACCCTTTTTCGACCCCGTAATCTGCTTCTGCAAAAGCTTCCTCATAGATACAATTGAATCTTGCAAGTATTTGTTGGCCTTTTGGAGAGAGAGATCTGGCAAATCAGCTTGAGGCCACCCAGCTTTTACGACGTATCCATCCTTCTTCAACAGCTTCTTCCAGACATATTCAGCATAATGCGGACAGATTGGAGCAATTAGACGTGTCTGAATATCCATAAACCGCCACAATAAATCACGGTTCATGCCCCCTGATCCGCAAGAAAGCCTATACTCATCCCTTGCAGCCTGAAGATCATAGAAACCAGTTTTCAGAGCTTCCCGAAACAAGTACTCACTATAGTTCATCTCTGTCATCTTGACTGCTATATTCATTTCATTAGCAAACACGTGATCTGCATAAATGGAAGGGGGGCCACTTCTCAAAGATGACTCAGCTTTAAAAAGTTCTTCCATCCACGACTTTTCTTTCGTCAGACGTAAGATTGCAGCATTTGCTGTCTCGAAGACAAAGTTGGCATCATCCATACCATCACCTGCATCTGCAAGAGAGAATCTTGTGGCATCAGCTGAAAATTCCTCAATAGCTTCACGAATCGTCCTGAAGTTCCCTGTGGACTTTGACATTTTCTCAGAGTTCAGCATTATGTGCCCATTGCACCTGAATCCCCGAGGCCAGTGGTGCTTGGGCATGAGTGCCACGTGATTATATATGCAAAAGGTAAGATGATTCTGAATGAGATCCTTGCCAGAAACTCTAAGATCAAATGGATACCAATACTCAAACTCTCTCTTCATCTCAGTGAGATGAGAAGATGATAAATCTGATGATTCGGGATATGGCCCACCAACAAATAAGAAATCCCAAACTTCATCTGTTAGCTGCTCCGGTTTTACTAAAGATTTATCGGTACCATACATATCGCCTCTTTGCAACAAATGGGCTACGGTATAATACGCCATGTAAAGAGTTGAATCAGACAAAGATTCAACTAAGAAGTCCTCATCCCAGGGAATACGAGTTCCAAGCCCAAAACTTCGCGAGCAAGCCCACTGATTCAACCAGCTTAAGGTGTGCTCAAAGCCATGCCGTGCCTCATCTGAGTAGAGATTCATGTCAACCAAACACTCTTCTGCTGATTTCTTCCATTCTGGTTCTCCATAAGTGATGTACCATTGATCAGTCAAAGCCACGACACACTCATCCCCAGATCTTGACATGACCTTCTTTTCGGGTTCACTGTAGACAACGGCTTGACCGAGCTCTAGAAGCTTGCTCCTGATTAGACTTTTGGCTTCTTGGACTTTCATTTCTGCAAACTCTCCGACAATCATGGTTCCCTCGTAGAACCCTCCCTTATAGATTATTTTCTTGGCTTCGTCAAGTTTTTCCCTCTCATTCTGGCTTTTGATTTTTTTCTCAGTGCATATTCTCTCTGCAGACTTGTCTCCAAATTCTGGGTGTCGAATGATAGGTATGATCTCAAATGGCACAACCCACTCGTCCTTCACGCCAAACTTGGCTCTGAATGCTGGCTTTGACTTCAAATCATGCAGGGCCATGTAATCATCGGGAGAATCACTGGGAACACTAGTAACAATCCCAGTACCCTTGTCGGTGAGAACCGATAACATGGGCAGAGTATATATGATTTCATTAAATGCTAAAGGAGATCTCAGAGGCAAACCAATAAGATCTTGACCAGTCAACTCGACCAAACAAGTTGGTTTCTCTGGAAAAAGTGACAGCCTTTGATAAGCCAAATTCAGAGCTGCCCTCTTTGTTAAGATAAACACATCTGTATCATTAATTTCAAAAGCCCCATATGTCCCATCTGGCAACACCCAACAATTTGTTTGCCCATACATGGTCTCTGGTCTCAATGTAGCAGCAGCAAGATATACCTTCTTGCCCTCTAAAACACTCAACTTTGGCGGAAAAGGTGAGACAACCTCCATTTTTATGAGTGTATACTCCTGTGGAATAACACCTTCCCCTGAAGCCCGGTCATGATCTGCACAAGGCTGCCCGTCCAAAGGTGAATATATAGTATACCTTAAGTCCTTAACAATCTTACCCATTGATTTCAATTTCCTCATCTGCCACCGGACAAATGAATCAAAATAAGGATTCATATCGGTTGTGATAAAAGTTCGTCTCCAATCACATCCCAACCCGAAAGCCTTCATATCCTCCACAGCCAGAGGTGGGAAAAAGGTCAGCCAGTGGTATGGATCTTTGAACTTCTCAATCTCCTCATCAGACAAACCATAGCTCTGCATAATCTCCCATTGATACTTTACGCCACCAGACTTAGCAACAACCTTCGATTTCTTACCCTTAAACTTACCACCAGGATGAGTTTGATTCCCTGCACTCTCGCCTTCTGGTTTCCCCTCTTGCTCAGCACCTTCCTCCTCTTTTACAACAGGAAACACGGGTGGGTATCCAAACATCTCAATCTCCCTTTTAAGCTTATCGGCTGAGGCCTTGATAGGCATCCCAGTACAATGAAAAGCAAAAGGCAAGAGCACATTTGCACCCCTCAATCTATGATATGCAGCAGCAAATTCAAGTTTCGACAGGGAAAAAGCATGGCCCAAGTGCAGATAACCATTCATATAGGGAAAAGGAAAGTTGCCGAAGAACTTTTCACCTAGTTTGGGTGGCAAGTCCTTGGCTTCAGCCTTGAAAACATCACCCTCTTCCCACCACTTCTGGACTTGAGACTCAATTTCCAAAAGATGGCCCCTGCGCTTAAAGGATTTCCCACTTTCTTCTGCCATTTCGTTACAAGCAAGCCCACTTAAACTGTACAGAAATGAACAATACAGAGTTAGAAAGTCGAAAAAAATTGACACCCATTACATTAAGAAAGCATAATTTTTCCACTGACAAACAAAAACATGTCTCACATATTATCATTCCATGAGCAATACCGAAAAATATCTAGTTCTCATCAAAATAACTATCAATTTAACTCAAATAAAAAAGTTGAATACATTCTCTATTCTCTTGTTTACTGAACAGAAAATAACAAGAAATTGGTTAATTGCGAAGTTTTGAAATACCTGAATTTACTCGATTTAAAGATTAATAACGAGGAAATAACGCGGCCTGGAAGCTTGGGTTGCTGGAAGATAGCGCCTCTCAGTAGAGGAAGAGCCACTGTCAGAGACTAATATATACGAACTAGGTTTTCTTTTTCCCTTTCTTTATGAACTTTGCCAATGTGAGTTGAGTAATGGAGTTTCAACCCAAACTGATAGAGTGATAAGTGAATTTGTGTGAGAATTGAAGATGGAGATGGTGTAGGTGGGGATTCCGGGCTCTCTCCTTTTATGTCCGCGATCTGAGACAAGGGTTTTTTGGAAAGACCCTATCTTTAGTCTAGCTCTTCAACTAGACCTAGGGGAATCGGCTCGGCTTCTACCTGTTTTGTTTGAAGAAATGGTGTTGAATTGAGAAAAGGGGCGTTTGGTAAAATTAAAAGGGGCGTTTGGTAAAATTTGCACTATATTTTAATTGCAATTAAAGTCCTCAATCTTTATTTATTACACTTATGTCATCAACTTTTTTCGTAAAAATCTTCCATTAATTAGCACATCTCGCCTTTAATAAAAGTTTGCGTACAAAAGTAAGATTTAGGACCTTAAATTTAATTAAAATATGGTCCAATAAACAAAAAGCGTGGCAATATAATCACCCTTAAAATGGCGTTTGGTAAAATTCCAAATTAAAAGGGACCTTATGGAACGTGGGCGAACACTTGGTGTTAACCAGGGCGTTCGCTCAATGCAGCCAATTCGCTGCAGGTAAACCTGGAGCGACATGGGCGAACGGCTGGTCTGATGGCTTGGGTGTTCGCCCAGGCAACCAGACCGTTCTTTTTTTTTTTTTAATTGTAAGTTAAGTTTGGCATAATTGAACAATTTAAAATCTTAAAGTTGTGCTAAAGAGTATAAGATGAACTAAAATATCTAAAATATGTTTAAAATTTACCTAAATGCAAAAATTATAAAAAACAAAAATAGATAAATAAAAAAAAATAAAAAAGTAGTAAATGGATAAAAAAATATATTGTCTCCCATTAAGCGTTCGATTTATAGTTTAGAGCTCGACTCTTTCAGGGTGATCATTCCGGTGTTTTAAGATGAATAGTGGACTTTTATTTCAAGAATCCACCACTCCAATGAAACTTCAATCACTGCCCATTGACTTTAAACATGCTTTTGCTTTCATATTTCCATAGCTCCATGTAGATTGAATGATTAAGAATATAAATTAAATAATTAATTGGTTCAAATATTGAAAAAAATTTAATGTAATAAATAACAAGTGTATAACATGCATGAATTGCATTATTGACTAGTTTAATATAATGTATATTTCAAATTGGTATATTAGTAATCAGTTGGTTCAAAAATTGACAACATCCGTTACAAAAAATAAGATACGTTTAACATATTTAAGACTTAACTAATATAGTTTAATATACTGAATATATTATAAACTAATTGTGCAACTAACTAATTTTAACCAATGATTAAAAGCAATGGGTCAAGACTTAAAAGGTCGAACCGATTTCAATTAAAAAATTAAAAATTAATCCAAAAATCTAACAAAATTTCTAAAAATAAGTTACATGTAAATAAACCAACATTTATACACAAAATTACTTAGAAAACTTGGCTTTAAATAACTTTTCGTAAGTTTCAATTAAAAAATTAAAAATTAATCTAAAAATCTCACAAAAAAAATGAGGAACGAACGAAGAAGAACAACAACAATGGTAGAAATGAGAAAGAAATGAGGAAGAAATCAGAAATGGGTGATTTTGCCTTCAAAAAATTTCGAACCGAAAAGCGTTATAAGCGGACCAATTCTTCCGTTTTTCCCAGTTTAACCGTTAAAAACTTGGATTTTCGGTCCGGTTTTCTAATGTCCGATTAAATTGGTATATCGTACCAGTTTTGCGACCTTTTTTCGATTTTTCTGGTTGAACCAGCATGTCCGATCCGATTTTCTAAATATTGATTTTAACTCTCAAAAAGTTTGTTAGGTGCAGAGTAGTTATGTTATTTCGTGTAATTATTACTTTTTTCTATTACTAAATATTCACTACAAAAAATCATTTCTGATGCTGATGGTTGCCACCACCAGAAAAGACTACAATTCTATGCTATTTTGTGGGTTGGGGAAAGTTACGAACGTAAAATTCTTTGCACATCTGTTGCTTTCACCGATAGAATTTTCGACAGTAAAAACATGTATCTTAATATGTAGAATTACTATCGATAAAAGTTGTGTCATTACCTACAGAAAATTGAGTCGCTAAAGTCATGTTTATTTCCTACAAATTCGTGTATCGGTTCTTACGGACATGTTTATTATTTACTTAAGAAATTTTCATAGGTGAAGCCTATTAGTATTTTAGAAATGAAAATCATTGAAAATTTACTAAATAAATTGTAATTATTAATTTTACAAAATTTTCTCTCTTTTTTCACTTGGATTTCTTTATAGAGAAGCCCATAAAAGGTACAACTGTTGTTTCTTCTTCTTTTATTTTTCTTGTTTTCTTGTTACTTATATTTGGGTTTTTCTGTAGCTTACTTATATTTGTTGTGTAAATTTTCTTTTAGATAGCTTTTAATTAAATAATAGGGACAGGAAGGAGGAGTTTATTTATGCTAGTTGTGGTGAAAACGAGTGGATTTTGGTTTTAGATAGATTTTTTTTCTTCACGCTGTGCATGCCATTTAGGTGTTTCAATTGGGTTCTTGGGTCACGTGGGTGTGTGTGAAAAGAGAGAGAGAGAGTTTATTTATGGTCAAGTGTGATGTAATTGCATGTAAATCTTTAAGAAAAATTTATTATTTCCACATCTAATTTTTTTGCCATAAATTTGATTTTATTTTAAGTTTTTATTATGTTAGTGTTGGGCGAATCAAATGTATGGGCGATACTTATATTTCTAACAAGATCGGTCGTTGACCGGTCAACGATCAATATTTGATCGTTGACCGGTCAATGTTACGCCTCAAATGAACTTCAACCCTAGATCCGCCTCGCCTACTACGGAAGATCCAGTGAAATCTAATCTTTACAACCAATCAGGCTATGTTAATTTGGGATGCATTTTCATCTTCTCATGAGTTATATTGGGAAACTGATTGGAATCTAACTATTTTCATGTAATCTGAGGCTTCAACTTTGTTTTAGGACAGAATCAAATGAGAGAATTAAAAATCTATAGGAACTATGTATCTCTTGATTCAAGGTTCTTGAATAAAAATGAAGCCAATGGAACAGCTACAGTTTCCCCTCTTAACACCGCAGGAGCTAAAACGATCATATACTGGTATATTCACACCATTAATTGGGGGCTTTATAATATGCCTAACTATGTCATGTAGCTGCAATTGCATGGCAAGAGAGCAGAAGAAAATGGATTGGAGATATATCTCAGAGATTAGAAAGGATGTCAAAGGATCCAATTATAAGGTACTGAATGTACTCAGCTATTGTCTAACTTTAAGTCGTTTGCACTATCAGAACATGCAATATGATCTAGACAACTGCTAGGTAGTCTTTGGAAACATTTCCACTTTCAACTTCTTGTAGTTTATAATATTAATAATTTAAACCAACTCTATTATTTGCCATTGCATTTGGTCGATGACCTACGAAGATGTACTCTCAACTAATGACCCTTTCTCCGAGCCAATCCCTTTACCAGTAAGTTATCCGGATACTAATGGAGATACTATATCTAACACTTTTTGAGTATTGTTCTGCACGTACCAAAAAACGAATTTATCTTCACATATTTTAGTATCTCCTTCACTTATGAGAGGTGGCAAAATTGGCCCGCCACGGGCGCCCATGTAGCCCGCGCCTTCTTGGGTTGGGTTGGCCTAGCCCAAATAAAATTGGGCGAAGATGGCTGAGACCCATCTAGCCCAGCAAGCTAGTTAGGCCGACCCAATTTTGATTTTGATTTTTTTTTAAATTTTTTTTTAAATTTTGAGTCCTTGATTATTTGCACAATAAGTCCTTCATCTTTATAAAAGTTTCACTTTAGTCCCTATACTTCCTTTTTCATTTCAATTTCGTCCTCTTTTATTTGCAACATAAGTCCTTCAACTTTTAAAATTTTGCAACTTGATCCCTATATTTATACTTTTCTATCAATTTAGTCCTTTTATAGTATCACCAATTGATACATATATTATAAAATGATATTGTATATAAAAATTTATTTAAAAAAAAAAAAAAAAAAATTAAGATAAGTTGGGTAATAAATTTGGATTTGAATTAGCGTATTTCTACGATACATAAACTCCACTAAAATGGTAAATCCAGGATTTCGTGTGTGGCCTGTTACGGCGGGTTGGGCTGGCCCAACCCAAATTTATTTGCCAATTTAACTTATGACCATCAACTTTTAGTGTCCTTTTAAGTTAGTTTTATGCCAGCATAAAAGATAAATTATTGTTTTTGGCCTATTAAATTATCTAATTCTCCACTTGTTTTTAATAATTTCCAAGTGACCTTTCTTCATACAAATAGAATCCACGACTGTTTATCGTGTGGAAAAAATACATCAACAACATGCACACATTATCATTTCGGATAATACTAGTGCATAATGTTAACTATATGACTATATCTTCGTTTTGTTTTCTTTTTTAGGGGAGAGGGGTGGCGGGTGGCACCTTGCTTATCACATATTGTAAGTTCATTATTTGTGGTGTAGAAATTATATATCAGTTTGGGACAGTACTTGTGCATTGATTGGATGTATACATGGATTTCGTTGGAGATGGTAGACTTTTTGGTTGACATCTGGAAAGATGAGGGGCTTTTAGACTAGGATTGGTGTTCTCCTACACACAAGTGAAAAAGATGTAATTGCACACTAGTGATGTGAGGCATCTTATCACATCTTTTGATAGTATGCTATTTCATCTTGTGGGCAAGATGCCTCCACATCACCAGTAGACAATTACATCTTGCCCACTGGTGTGTAGGAGAACACCACTCTTTAAACTAGATAATCTTATTGTAGTTGTTTTCTAGAACTTTCTTTTTGGGTAGCAATATGGATATTTTTCAAGTTGAAAGTCATAAACACTCTCCATAACATTTTGCCATTATAACTAGGGCTGAACAATGAAATTGTCAAACCGCAAAATCGAATCAAAACGTTTTTTTCAAAACCGTTGGTTTGGATCCACGCGTGGGATCTGTCAACGTTTTGATTTTGAACCGAACCAAACCGATTTAGTTTATGTTTCAATTTTTTCAAACTGTTTCAAACCGCCAAACCGTTTGATAAAAAAATAAATATAAATAAATAAATCAAAAATAAAAAATAAATTAATTTAAATTTTATTCAACTCAATTAAACATAAATCCATCCATTATCCATATTAGACCCAACCCAATTAAACCAAATACCAAACCCAATTAAAATCCACCCATCATCAATATTACCGTTTCTCTCTCTAGATTTTGTTCTCGATCTCGACTGCCGCTCCCGAAACCTTTAATTTGCCTTCGCCTAAACAACAACCATACCTTAATTTTCTTTCATCAAACTTTAAATGGGTTTTGAGGAGTGATTCGATCTGACAAGTTCTATATTTTTTGTAGTGATTTAGTTTATTTTCTGCCAAATTTGTGGATGTTATAAAGACATAATGACTATATCATTAGTTCCATCAAAAGATGCTAACTCTTCTATATTCTTAAAAGTTGCACTGACAACTATAAGATTACAACTATCAATCCTTCATGTCAGGCCTTTCAACCAATCGATCTGATCCCGAAGAGCTGCTTTTGCTAGAACTCGTGTAAATGGGACTGGAAAATTGAATGTTGAGAAGATGTTGTAATTAGGGGTGAACACAGTTTGGTTTGGGCAATTTGTGATAAATTTTCAAACCAAACCATTTAAAGTAGTTTGAAATTTTCCAAACCAAACCAAACTACTTTACTTTCGAAACTAAACCAAACCAAACCATTTTTGCGGTTTGGTTCGGTTTAAAACCACGGTTTAGCAAACAAGCAAAAAAACATATATCGAACAAGTTAAATCATAAATATTAGTCTACAATATCACGATAACACATAAATATTAGTATCAATAGAAGACAAAAAAATGTATTAGCATCACTGCCAATCAAAACAAGATATTCCAAACTAGAGTTCTATACTTTCAAATTTAATCATTATAACATAATAATATGATAGCAATAGTTTAGAGTAGCCTCTTAGTTGATATTAATTGGCGCAACATCTCTAGTTGTAACAAATGATTCATTTTCTGTATAAAGATAAGAATATATCAAAAGTATTCATTAATTATAATTAAATTATATAAAGCTAGTAATAAAAGAAAATGAATATAAATATTAAATACGATAATATATTCTAACCACTAGTAGAGAACGCAGACTTAGAAGCAATTGTTGATATTTGAACGGTTAACACATTTTTGGTAATTTGGGAGACAATCTTGTACTTATTTACATTTAATTTCTACTAAAGTAATATGTCGAAAGGCTCATTGGTCAAATCTTCACAACAATCATTTAAGTAATCCATCAAATCATTGTTCTCAACTTGAACTTTCTCGAACAAGTCTAGCTTTAAAAATTAATAGAATGAGTTTGAAAATACTCAAAGAAGTTTGTGAAAGACTTGGACTATCAAATTTGCTACTACATTATTTGTTAAATCCAAATCTTGATGTATCATTGTATTTTCATATTCATAAACCAAATGGTTGCCAGTTTAAATTTTATATGTATATCATCAAATGTTCAACGTTTATGGCCTAGAATGCAAATGAATGCATGAGGAAGAATAGATGATCAATTAATAGAAAATTGATCCGTACATCATAAAGGGATATACAATAACTTGTAAGGCTTAATTTACCCATTCTATCAGGGATAAATCTATAGAAATTGTTATTGCTAACAATCAAGGATTTCAAAAAATAGAGTTCACCGATATCTTTAGCAATAGTACCTCCTAGACCCACATTTGCTAGATTTAAGCCTCTAACTCTTTAATGTCTCGTGCCGCAAGTAATACAAATCCAATTACGGAACGAGATTTCTTGTGACCAGTTCTTAACCAATATTTTATTTGGATAAGATGTTATTTTAGATTTGATAATTAGAAGAACATACTCATCAGTATAGTTATTGAGAGATGCAACAATGTAGATAAAAAAGTAAAGCATTATGAGCTATATGTAAAGATGGCTAATTTAAAATGCATAAAGAAGATTGAGATGGGCCAATAATAAGGTGTTTTATATAGATAGAATAAAAGATTCATGCAAGATAAGGGTACAAGGTAATCTATGGTTAAGAATTGCTTGGGGTTTTCATCTTAAGGGAGTGGTGCTCATGTCTCCATTAATTACTGACTCCACTTCTTTTCAAAAATAAAACAAAATTTGCTTGACTACTCAACTGGTGAAATCCATTGGACGCATAGATTTTTCTTTATCCTCATTGTAAAAGTTTTTCCATGTTTAGGAGCCTTCATTGTCTACCTATACTACACATTTTCAAGTAATGTCGAGATTTTTTTTTAATCTTAATTTATATAAAGTAGATATTTAAGAAAATAAAAATAGCTAAAAATATGGATCTCATCAAAACTTAAAACTTAAATCCTTAACGATTTTATCTATGTTAGACGAAGTATAGCTTGAATTTCCCTTTTATACAAGAATATTTAATTTAAGGGTAAATTCGGGGCGATCATTTGTTTGGGCACTTATGGGCTCTAAAGTCATATGCTCAAAACTTAATTCAATTAAAGTCATATTTTAGAGCTAAAAGACCAACATACCCTTAATTGTAAAAATCACGGATTTGAGTGGTGATCTTGCTTTTTTGGGTGATATCTTGTTTTGTTGTGATCTTGTTTTGTTGTGATCTGTTAAACCTATGATTTTGTACTACTAATAAAATATTTTAAGAACAATAGTATTCTCTTGTTTATTCTCTACTGATTAATTCTTCTACCTACCATTAAACACCTTATAAATTCATACTTATCTATCCAATGAGAATCTATGTCCTAATTGAATCTCAAACATATTCAAATTCAAGGGAAAAATTAGAAACATTGTTTATAGTTTTAGATGAGAACCCTTTGCATGACTTCCCATTAACTTGAGAATGATTGTCAGTTCTTCTTTCTTCATTTTAGCATTGCTCTGAAGTATGTGTTTGCTTTTAAGGGACTCAGATACCTTGGAAGAGCTTTAATTTGCGACAAAGGATGCACATTTATCCACAATCTTGTTTTTAAAGAATTTGTGATACTGTTTTGAAAAAAAAATTAAAGATTGCCATTTTAAGCTAAAGAGACGACTTCAAACGGGTAAAATCCATCATAGGCAGTGGTAAAGCGACTGGTCTTGACCGTCTCGTCGAGACCATTCCGAAAACATATTATAATAAAAATTACGAACACGTGTGCAAATTCTATGATCATTTCTATTGTGATCTTTGTTTTTGCATAATCTGATATCAAACAACACACATGACTAAGATATCATGGTTTAATCTTTGATACTGTTTAATTAGTCATATGTTTTGTTTGATACTATATTATACAAAACAATATCATAGATTAAAACATGGTTTGAAATAATATCAATTTATATTAATGCACATTACCTAAATAAAACATTATCATAGATTAAAACTAAGACATTCAAACAGTATAACTTATTCAAACATTGCCATAATTAAACAATATCAAAGATCACATAGATTCAAACAGTATCAAACCTTGCCATAATTAAACAGTATCAAAGATCACATATATTTAAATAGTATCACAGGATTAAAACATGTTTCAAATGATAGTGAAATATTATGACAAAGTTTCAATCTATTAAACCTTGCCATAATTAAACAGTATCATAGATTAAAACTAAGACATTAAAACAGTATCATGGATTAAAACTAAGACATTGAAACATTAGATGATGGAACATTCAAGCTCCTATTTACAACAATTCTATGTCCATTTATATTGTGATACTGTTTTGTATAATCTGATATCAAATAACATACCATGACTAAACATTAGATGATGGAACATTCAAGCTCCTATTTACATCAATTAGATGGTGGAGCATTCAAGCTCCTATTTACATAAGATAGTGGAGTATTCAAGTTCATATTTACAGCATTCTATGCCCATTTACATTGTGATCTTGTTTTGTATAATACAATATCAAACAACTTTCACAACTAATGAACAACACAAAGAAATAATCTAATGACCAACTTAATACAATATCAAGTTGCTATTCTATAATACAGTATCAACAATAGATGTTACCTCATTGTTTACATAACTTGGAAAATGCTCATTGTTTACATAACTGCTAAAATCAACCTGGGTTAATCATATTGATCAGCCTCTCTTGCAGCACGGATATATCAATGCTAGCTGTTAGATCACTAGCCTGAAAAAATAATCAAGTACAAGAATTAAGATTAAAACATAGAAATTAATAACAATATTCCTACGTTAATTTGTTACCTCAATCTGGATTCTATGAAGTAACTTGTCATTTACTTTTGTAATTTCACAGCTAACAACATTCAGTCCCCAACTGGAAATTGATCCAAAATCTTCACCAAAAAATTGCTTAAAAAGTGACACTACGCCGTAGAAGCACTCGCCTGAGGTTGCCGGAGGTTGCCGGAGGTGGAAGCGGTGGTCGCCGGAGGTCGCTGGAGGTCGAGGCGGTGGTCGCTGGAGGTGGATGCGGTGGTCGTCAGGGGTCGCCGGAGGTGGAGGCGATGGTCGCCAGAGGTCGCCGGAGGTGGTGGCCGGAGGTCGCCGGAGGTGGAGACAGTTGTCGCCGGAGGTGGAGGAAGTTTGTGGAGTTGGAAGATTGTGTCAATGAAAAATATGGTTAAAAGGGGTGGTTTTGGAATTAATATAAAATATTGATGTGAAGTATGACTTAATCACAATTTAAAAAAAAGTTTTGACCTAATTTGAAACAAGTCATGTGGAGATGACTTATTGACAATTTTCCCTAAATTTAAATTATTAGCTTAGTATATAGAGCTAGCAAATGGACTTGGTCGGTAGGTGTGCCCTCCAGAGAGAACCACACTTGAAAGCTGACCCGGCCTGTCTCAATCCAGGTTTTGTGCGGGCTAGAAATATCTTGACTTAGCCCAAACTTCATTGGGCCAACCCGGTCTTAATTTTATTTATTTTCTTTTTTTTAAAAAAAATAATTTTTATATACAATCTAATACATTGTATCAAATACAATCTTAGATAAACTTAGACAATATATATTTTGAGATTTTTAAAGAGATTAATTTATAAAATTGAGACTCTCATCTCACGTATTAGTTAATAGATAAACATAAATTTTCTTTCAAAATAATAATAATTTTTTGGTTAATTGTAAACTATTTGTTAATATTTTTTTTAAAAAAATATAAATAATAAAAGCATGCTAGTCTTATTGTTTTGAGATATAAGCATGTTTGCTTAAATTAAAAGTTTACTTATAAGTAAATTTAAAATAAATAATTTACTTGTCAGATCAAACATAATTTGGATTGAAACTAAATTTTAATTAAATATAAACAATTTTATGTTGGAGTTTGGGATTCTTGGACTGATGTTTCAAAAAAAAGACAATTTATTTGGAGACTTGGGCTTAGGCCATTTTATATTGATATTATTTTGATTATGTATTGGAACTATTTACAAAATGAGTGATTAGTGTTAAGGAGAAAAAAAAAAAAAAAGCGGCCAGCCCCAACTAGCCGACTAGCTAGACGGGCCATATAGGCCCAATTTTGTTTGGGCCAATGTCAACCCAACCCAAAGTCCAGGTTATATGGGCTGGCCAGTGGGCCGGGCTGGTTTTGCCACCTTTACGTGTAAGTTCACTAGAAGTGTTTAGTTATTGCTTATAAGCCATTTTTACATTGTGAAAAAACTTGTTATACAAGGACAGTCATGAGTAACTTACAAAATTATTAACTCGACACATGATGATGCAAAGCGTGACGAATTTTGTTGACTCTTTTCTCTCTAGTCCCTTTATAAGTTTGTATTTTATTTTAAAGTTTTCAAGGATTAAATGAAGAAGTTGAGAGATGATACACTAAGTAAATGTAAATATCACATTATTTTCCATTGTGGTATACTTCATTTTTTTTTTTTTTGTTGACGATGACTAATGTCCATTTATTTTCTATTTTTTTCATTAGATTGGTAAAATAAGTGAAATTAAGTATCAATTTCTCATTTATACTTTCAATTATTTGTTTCGGCGGCAAACGATTCGATCCAGGTTGTTCTATTAGAGCGATCTACGTTCAACCCGGGAGAAAACCACAAAATCCGTCAGATTTTCATAAAAAAAAAAATGATAAGCCAAACTCATTAATCCGTCGAGTCATTACTGTTTGAAAATTTTCAAATTTTATTTAGGCTTTGAATACTCCCTACCAATGTAAGCTTTAGTTTTCACTTTTTTAATTATTAATCATTTTTTAACATTCTTTTTTTGTTTATCTTTAAAATCTTCCATCTCATGGAGTTTTGGAGTAAAGATTGAAAAATGGTGATGATTAATTTAATGAATAATAATTACTGTCACTATTTTATTATTTAATAAAAATAATTATATTATATTTTATAAGAGTTGACATGCCAGTTCAACCACCAAATTAGCAGTTGAAACACTAATCCAATAACTCACATCTTCATTCCGGTCAGTGTCGAATCGAGTTTGACATTAATAGAAGTGTTTAGTATTGGTAAGAAACTATTTTTATGTAAAGTAAGAACACTTGCATTAACTTTAAATACTTACAACACTTGCTTAGGATTTTGCAGTGAAGTCCAGCTAACTTTATAGAAATAGCACAAGATCAAGATCGAAGAATTTGATTGCATTCCATGACGATCTGAGAAGAACTTAAACACATAATGTTATAGTTGCTTTTATTCTTTTCTTTTCTTTAATTTTGATATTACTGGTGTTATTTAAGTGATAATTTTACCAGTGTATGAGGGTCCGTAGAGTTTTCCATTAGGGTTTATCACATTACATAACGTATTAATTTCTCTATAATATCTTGTTTTACTCAATTCATTCGACGATGTAAAGCTTGAATACAGTTTTAAAACAATATAGGCAAGTGATTGTTTAATAGAGTTAAATTACTGATTTTCTAAATCCTGCAACATTATTAAGAAATCTATCCATACGTATATTCCAACAAAATCATCGACAAAATTGCAAATAAATATTTTTCATCTTTAATAAACTGCTACTTCTTATTTATATTTAAAATTTGGGTACAACCTATTCAATCTTTCTTCCAGGTTTGTTAACTTCTTAAGTCACAACTTGACGAGATTAAAGTACATTTTTTAAAATAAATGTAAAAAATATCTTTGTTTTGTTATTGTTTTAGAAATCTACCACAATATATAATAAAATAGAAACTTAAAGAGATTTGCAAACACTTTTATGATCGAAACTGATGGGAAAATACTTGTGACAACATATTTATTTATCTAATTGTCGTTAACTATTAATTAGTTGGCTTCCTTAACTTCATACATTTTTGGGTCAAACATTTGTGTGCTACATGGAATGGAACATGTTACTACCAGATTTTGGTACCAGATTTTGGTAAGGCTTACTTGTGACAACATATTTATTTATCTAATTGTTGTTAAATTAATTAGTTGCTTCCTTAACTAGGCCCAAACATTTGAACATGGAATGACCCTACCAGCCAGCTTCCACGCCGAATGCCTCCTAGGCCCAATGAGGGCCTCATCGCAAATGCCTCTTAAGCCCAGAAAGGGCCTCATGAGACCGACAACATCTTAGCATTCTTGAATCACTTATAGCGAAGCCCAAGAGGGGCCCTGACTTTCGTAGCCAACCCAGGGCGCTTCGCCAGTCTCAGAATCCCTCATAGCTCGCAGGCATTATGATAATTCAGAATGACGAGAGATATACTCAAAGAAAGATTATGTTTGATTGCTATACGGATTCTCACAATGAAATCAAATCTCAAACCCCTAAAGATTAGGCAACGTGATAATGGGAATCAACTCAAATAAGGGCTAAAATCTAGGAGATTGCATTGCCAACCAATCGTCCTTATCCTATAAAGAAGGGGGATCCGATTAGATATCTAATTGATTTTAATCCCGCAAATGGATGGATCGTTAACACGTAATAAAGTGATGTGTAGAGTGTCGAACACACGATGACTAGCTACCAATTAACCTATTAATTTATAATTCGAGTTTTAACAATGAAAAGACACAAAGTCGTTTATGATTTCAATTCTAAAATTATTCTACTTATATTTAATTAAATTTAAATTATCAAACAATCAAAGTAAATTATTGAGAACGAATTCAAGTTTTACTAACACTAGGATTTGTGAATCCACCTACACGTTCCTTAATCAATTATTCGTTTAATTGCTTTAGCTTATAATTTTCCTAGATTGAAAATTGGTGATCCTATAATAATTAAAAGCATCTCTCGATGGTCAATCAATTCTATATCGATATGTGAACTTAATTATCTCTAATTAAGTTTTGAACATAAAAATATGCATTTAAATCACAAGAACACATAACTGGATTTCAGAAGGCATAATAGTAATTTCTATCTATTATTGGATCCTATGTTATTCAATACTATGTAGTTATTTATATTGAATCTCTCGACTTCAATAAAGATCACAAAATATTCTAATAATGATCAAGCATTAAAACATTAGAAAGAATGAATAAAGAATAATCAACCCAAAAGTAATTAATTTCTAAAACGAAAAACTTTTAATTAATTAAAAGCATGAGGTTTCATCGTTCATCCTAGCAACAAGTAATTTAGCCAGACATGATTTCGTAAAATAATACAAGAATTGTATTAATCATGTTCTAGAGAAAAAATGTGAAAATGTAAATACAACCCGTGATTAGAATCTTTAATCCGTTGCTTGATCTTTGATTCTTCTCTTGTATTTTTCTTCCCAAAATTCACCTCCCGTGATTTGTCTATTCTATGTCTTTTATATCCCTCTCCAAACCCTTCGAAATGTGTTTTAACTTATTGTTTTATCCTCGACTGAATAGAGTTTTGTTTGGATTAGAAGACAACACAACAGCTGCTCGTTAATACCATGCGATCGCATGGTTCAAAACCTTGTGGTTGCATGGTTTTGTCCATTTACGTTCTGCAGAAGAAAAACATGTCTTGCAATCGCAGCCTGGAATAACCATGCGATTGCATGGTTATTTTGGATGGATTTCTTGAATTTCTTTTTTTTTTATATATTTGCATGCCAAGCCCCTCAAGTCACTTTGTCTTTGCAATTAAGTTCCATTTTCTTCTATTTGCTCTCTTTTCGTTAGATCGACAGTTGAATTTGATTTTTTCCTAAAATGATAATAAAATAGTGCGCCATTATACTGAAAACATGTAAGAGTACTCATAATCGTCCCTTTTAGTGAGCTCTAATAAATACAAAATTGTACTTATCAAACATCCCCAAACTTGAACTTTTATTCGTCCTCCAATATACTAAATCAAGACAATCATGCACAGAATGACATAAATAATAACACAATTCTCAATATAAATAGCTTGCCGTTCTTGCTTTAGCTTTTGCAACAACGTATAATTCATGACGAGTGTTCAGGTGTTACTATTGCGAACGTGATTTTACTTAAACCATACTTGATATGTGTGTGAGAGCAGTTAATCCGATTTACTTATTTCTATGGTGGTGATAGCCCAACCATTTGGTCAACTTCTCATTTCCTTCTCGTAAGGTACACTTTCTCCCAAATTGATGTTTTCTTTCAATTCTCAAGATTTTGGGTCTAAGATTATAGTTCAATCATTATTTTATTGCTCGAAGCTGGTTGAGAAAGCTAATAATTGTGACATAGTAGGTTTATGAAGATTCTCTAATTTTTTAGTGCTCTTGACCAGGAAATTTTCACTAAGCAGTCAAATCCATTAGTTATCTAATCCCTATTTTAACTTTGCAAAGGATCTTTTTCGTTGGCTTTAGCAATTTGTTTTTTAAATCTTATGTGCAAACTTAGTCCATTAAGCTTTCTAGATGACTCATGTAATGAGCTTTAGGCCGATGGCTCCTAGATTTTGCGTACCTTAGGGCACCGAGTTTTGAAAACTCCTACGGGCTTTATCGCTCGAGTAAAAAGGCTAAGAAAAGAGTCAAAAGATAATAATAGCCTAGTTCCTTGCGTGCTAGAAGTTTATGCACGGGGATTAGATTCCTAATATTCGGTCATTACTTAGCTTCCTCTAACTGGTATAAAGTGTTCCACACAATTTTTCAACACACATGGAATCGATCACAACCTAGATAGCTACCATTACTGATTGACTACTACCATACTTAATCGCTCTTGGTTTTAAGTTTACAGTTCTAGTCTAAAAAAGGCATCTTATTGTTCTCAACTTAAGTGCACCAACATAGTTAAAAATCATCATCACTAGCTGACACAACACGGTATCAGACATGGTTAAGTAGCCTCACATTTAAACAAAACTAATAATCTGTCCACAAGTCATGATTAAAACTAAACTCAAAGAAATAGTTTCATCATTAGTTGGCAAGGCTATTCATGTCACATAAACACGCAAACAAATCACTAATAATAATTTTTTTATATATAACAAACAAAAACAAGTTAGCAATCAATATCAAGTATCATCATTGGATCAAGTATTTTTCATTTTTTTTATCCACCACCTCCAAACTTGAAAGAAACATTGTCCTCAATGTACAGTTAAAAATCAAAAGAAATTTATACAAAGATTAGAGACTTCCCAGAGGTGGATCAGATAGTGCTAGAAGAATAAATGTGGCATGATCCACTAGTGGAGGATCTTGTCGAGGTGCAGGATGGCAGATCTTGGCATGAATATCATCCAGTTGGCCCGCATATCTATCTAGATGCCTTTTGACCGGTCGCAGTCGGATCGAATTTGACTATACTCTAAGTCAGTTTGCCGCTAACGATTCTCATGGTTCATCTGAGTATGTCTAATTGCATCCATGCAAGATCGTAGTGTCGTCAACTCCTGCTGCACCATTCTCAGTTCAGTTCTTGTAGCAACAATGATCCTTGTCTGCTCACCCTGACCCTGACCTTCTAGTAATTATCGTAGCATGGTTGCTATGTCTCTTGGAGGTGCGGCAGGCTGAGGCGTGGCTGGTTGCCTTTCTTGAGGCTGCTCCTCTGCATCTGGGACTTCCCTCGCAGCTTGTGTAGTGTGCCGTCTTGCATTTTCTAAGGCAAAGCAGTTGATCGGTCCCTTGGATTTCACTACCGGCTCTGCTGTAGAAATTTGAACCCCCGCTTATTCACAAATTCCACTTATCAAAGATGGGAAGATAGTAGTGTGCCACTTATCTGTTTGGAAGCCTAGAGTACTGATCAATGTGTAGATGTAGCTTTCCAAGTCTATCTTCCTCCCGTGAGCTAGATGGTATAGAAATCAAGCCCTCGCATTGTTGATGGTAGTGTGGTTTTTATAGTTTTCTAAAAGAGTTTTGAGGTACTTGCTCGGGTTAGATGTTGTGGCTCATGAAAAGATTCAAGATGAGCAGGGAGTCCGCTAATTTGCTATGCTCAAAGTCTTTCCCGGGTAGTGGCCATGCATCGTCTTGACCATATAAAAATTGGGACTCTTTACCCATATCCTGAATAGTGGGCAGCAGGTGAACATCTTCCGATGTAATCCTGTAGTACTGGTTAATGACACGCAGGGCAAACATAAACCATTTACCCGCACCCATGTCTGTCTGTAGTGCTCCGTCCCATGTATGTCTATTTCTTAGTTGAAATTGGCGTAGAACTTATGAACGAGCTGAGAGTAGATCTTATTCGGATTTTTTGCAATTTGTGACCAGCCGCACACGTCGATCAAGTTGTACAACTCGAAGTGAGGAAAATCTTCTAACTGTAACCTCCACTCTCCAAATGCTCCAATGGCTAGTGAGCTTTTTAAATCTTTCTTCGTGCTCCTCGGATAGATAGTGGGGAGAGTCGGTGGTTTCCACTCGTGCTCTCTTTGATGTACCTCCGGTTGCCTTTTTCTTTCTTTTTTCTACGACGGTTGGGAGTCTTTTTGGAGCCATGACCTTCAAAATAAATAAAAAAAAGTTAGATATGAAAAATAACATAAATGGTTTTATTTGTCACCCAAAACTATCCCGAACTTTAGGTAATGTTTCTCTAAAAATTGTGTTCGACTAAGCTACTTTGGATCCCGAGAAAATTACCCAAGAATGATCATAAGTGAAAAGGCAAAGAATGGTATGGAAGTGCATGCTTTGGTCTACCACATGTTCAAATTTCATAGCATTTCGAGGTCATTTGGGCCAAACGGACGGGGGATGAAAATGCTAATGGAGGCAGGTGAAAGTGGCCTGCAGCATGCAGCCGGATTCCCTAAGTGGTCACGGGTTGGATTTTGGTGATAAAAGTGTGCCCAAACCTCAGTGAATGATCCTAGATGATAGTATTGGTTAATGAGACTAGCCTATGATCACATTTTCCCCAAACTTGGCAAAATTTTTGGTTGTGGTGTTTTGTCGAACACCCTGCAAGCAAGAGTTTGTTCTTCATAGTTTGAATAAATTGGGTAAACTAAGCAAATCCAAAAAATTATCATCCTAAGCATCTAAACCCAATCAATATCATATTTGCCCTTCGATTCAAGCCTAATCTAAATCTCGTTTCTCTATACATAGCAAAACAAACGAATTTAATGGGCAAAGAATGAACAAATAAAAATTTTCACCATAAAGATTGAGCATACCTCTGAAGATGTGGGTTTGATGATGTAGGTGAGTGATTTGGATGATAATGTGACGAATTTGTTGCCCTTTGAAGTTCGAGATCAAGGATTGAAGAGGAAAAACTCAGTTGTAGTTTGAAAGTTAGGTTTTGAAATGAAAAAAATTTGATTCCCGATTTTTAAGTTAACTGGTAGTCCTTGTGATTGCAAGGAAGGAAATTCCTGCGATCGCATGACAACTAAATTCTGGGCAGAATGTTTTCTGCCCAGGCTATGCGATCGCAGATGGTGTAACCATGCAATCGCATAGTATGCACCTTTTCTATTTTTTTTTATCTAATCACGACTTCAAAAAAAAACTAAATGTGTGCTCATGCAGAATGACGATGACTATTGTTCCTTGTTACCTAAGAAGTAGTAAAGCCTATTTTAAATTCTAAAAGCATAAAAATGGGCAAAATGTCAAATAAAATCCTAAAACTTAAATGACAGGGAAATTGAAATAAAATGGTAGAAAAATGGGTTGCCTTCCATTAAGCGCTTATTTAAAGTTATTAGCTTGACTTTGTCGCGATGATCACTCATGACACTTAGGTCTTTGGAGAACTTGATTTGCTTGCATCGATTGTCTCCACACCAATTTTTGTTCACTTTCCAGAGTTGGATTTTTCCTTATGATATTGATATGACTCTATTTAACCACCCTGATCGAACTCAATTATAAAAACTTCAACTTCATCATTAGACAGGTGTTTGTCACTCATTGTTTTAATGATTGGTATGTGTTCTATTGGGTCTGACTGTTTTCCAATGTGAAAGTGTTGGTTCTCTCTTGGTCAATGGCATCAATCTAGAAATAGGAATCTGAAGAGTTCGAAAATTTAGTTGCTTTAAACACATTGAATGTAATATGTTAATCATTCAATATCAGCTTTAGTTGCCTTTTTTGCACATCAATCATTGCCTGACCAGTAGCTAAGAAAGGTCGATCCAAAATAAGTGGTACATCCTGTCTTTGCACATATCCAAAATAATAAAATCAGTAGGGAATATGAACTTGTCCACTTTTACTAATATGTCTTCAACGATCCCTCTTGGATGTTTGTTGGACCTATCTGCAAGTTACAACGATACTGTTGTTGACTTTGCTTATCCCAAACCGAGCTGCTTAAAAATAGAATAAGGCATTAAATTCACACTAGCACCCAAATCACATAGAACTTTGTCAAAAAATAAACTACCAATAGTGCAAAGAATAGTAAAACTCCTTGGATCTTTTAATTTCGGAGGTAGCTTGTTTTGCAAGATAGCACTGCATTCCTCGGTAAGCATGACTATTTCGTGCTCTTCCAACTTTCTTTTGTTTTAAAGAATTTCATTCATAAATTTTGCATAGCTCGGCATTTGAGCTAAAGCGTCGGCAAAAGATATGTTAATTTGGAGTTTCTTGAATACATCGAGGAATTTCTCGAATTGCTTGTCTAGCTTATGTTTTCGCAACCTTTGATGGAATGGAATTGGAGGGACGTAAGCCGGTGGTGGAATATAATCTGGTGGAGAGTTTCTTTTTCTTGTTCAACTGCTTCTTTGAATTTATCGGATTTGTTTTCTCTCTCTTTGCTGGACACATTTTTCTTTTCTACACCTGGTCTCTTTACATGAATTTCTGACAATTCAACTCTGCTTATCGTGGTAATTGCATTTACTTGCTCTTTTGGATTGACCTCAGTATTGCTTGGCCATGTGCCTGGTTGTCGCTCGATCAATAGTTTAGCTAACTGTCCAATCTGATTTTCTATATTTTTTATCGCGACATCTTGTCTTTTCTGCACTTCCTTGAATCCAATTTTCATCAGTTCTAACAATTTAGCAACTGTTTCTTCCAATCCTCATTCTCTTTCCTGGGGTATTCCCTAATTTGGCGATTTTGAATGTTTTGGGTATTGCCATAGGATAAATTTGAATGATTTCTCCATCCAGGATTATAAGTCCGTGAGTATGGATTATTCTGATGTCACTGGAAGTTATGAGCATATACAGCTTGTTCAGGTGATGACATATCAATGGTGGCTAAAGGGCATTCTGATGATTGATGGTTTGCCCCGTATGTTGCACATATTGGTAGGGACATCTGAACCATAATGGCTGAATGAGAATATTTCATTGCTTCCATCTACTTTGCCAATGAATCAATTTTCACCAGTAAAAGCGAATTGATTTCCACTTTGTGCCTTCCTATTGCTTTCTTCTGCAATCCTTTGTCTAGCCACATAACGAACTGTTCACTCATCGTTTCATACAAGTCGTGAAGGTTGTCGGTGGATCTATTTTGGATAGTTTGCCTGCTGTAGAATCTACTGAAGAACGACTGTTTGGAGCTAATCCAGAGTAGAAATAATGATTCTGAGCTACTAAAGGAAAACCATGACTTGGACACTTTCAAAGCAGTTTCTTGAATCTTTCCCATGCCTCGTGAAAATTTTCCAACTTAGATTGTTGGAAATTGGATATTTCATGCTTCAGTCAGTTTACTCTGGCTGGATGAAAGTATTTCAGTGTGAATTTCTGGATCAAATCTGTCCAAGTAGTGATGCTCTTAGACGATAGAGAATCTAACCATTCTCTAGCTTTATCCTTCAGTGTATATGGGAAGAGCCTCATCCTAAGTGCTTCTTCATTAACACCATGGTATTTGAAATTTCACATAGTATTCATTGAAGTGAGAAAGATGGTAATGAGGATTTTCGTCTGTTATCCCATAGAACAACAGATTGTTCGAGAACAGATTAATCACATCTGGTCTCAACTGGAAGTTATCGTGTCCATAAGGTGGATAGATTATACTGGACCAATTCTCAACAATCGGTGGCATCATATACTCACCCATAATAATATCTCGTTCATTAACTTCAACTGGCCGAGCCATTAGTGCAAGAATATTTCTCATATCTGCAAGTGAGTGATCACACACCTTGTTGTTGTCGTCTATTGTGTCCTTTTGCTGTTTTTTCTTTTTTTTTTTTCCTTCACGTTGTCGTTGGTGAAAGCTCTCGTTCGATTTCTGGGTTTAAATCAAATAGATCAAGATCTTTTGTAAGACACATACACACTCGACACCTGAAACTTTAAAAATAGCTGGAACTCAGCAATAACACAAAGAACTGAGAAGGAAAATAATAAAAATTGTTAAAACTAAATTATCAATTAACGTAGTAATTAATAAAACTAGTCTCCGGCAACGGCGCCAAAAATTTGTTGTCGATTTTAATCCCGCAAGTGGACGGATCGTTAACAAGTAATAAAGTGATGTGTAGAGTGTCGAACCTATGAAGACTAGTTACTAATTAACCTATTAATTTATACTTCGAGTTTTATAAATGTAAAGACACAGACTCGTTTATGATTTCAATTCTAAAATTATTCTACTTATGTTTAATTAAATCTAAATTATCAAGCAATCAAAGTAAATTATTGAGAATGAATTCGAGTTTTATTAATACTAGGATTTGCGAATCCACCAACACGTTCCTTAGTCAATTATTCGTTTAATTTCTTTAGTTTATAATTACCATAGATTGAAAATCGGTGATCCTATAATAATCAAAAGCCTCTCTCGATGGTCAATCAATTTTATATCAATATACGAACCAAATTATCTCTAATTAAGTTTCGAACATAAAAATATTCATTTAAATCACAAGAGCTACTAACCAGATTTCATAAGGCATAATAGTAATTTTTATCTATTATTGGACCCTATCTTATTCAATACTATGTGCTTATCTATATTGAATTTCTCGACTTCAATAAAGATCACAAAACATTCTAAAGGTCAACAAGCATTAAAATATTAGAAAGAATGAATAAAGAATAATTAACCCAAAAACAATTAATTACTAAAACGGAAAAACTTCTAATTATTTAAAAACATGAGGTTTCATCGTTCATCCTAGGAACAAGTAATTTAGCCGATATGGTTTCATAAAATAATACAAGAATTGTATTAATCATCTTCTAGAGGAAAAAGGAGAAAAAATAAATACAACTTGTGATTTCGGCCTAAGAATCTTCAATATGTTGCCTTATCTTCGATTTTTCTCTTATATTTTTCTTTCCAAAATTCGCCTCCCGCAATTTGTCTATTCTATGCCTTTTGTATCTCTCTCCAAACCCTTCGAAACGTGTTTTAACTTATTATTTTATCCTCGACTGAATAGAGTCCTGTTTGGATCAGAAGACAAGACAACAATTGCTCGTTAATACCATATGATCACATGGTTCAAAACTTTGTGATCGTATGGTTTTCTCCATTTACGTTCTGCAGAAGAAAAACATGTCTTGTGATCGTAGCCTGGAATAACTATGCGATCGCATGGTTATTTTGGATGGATTTCTTGAATTTCTTTCTTTGATATTTGTATGCCAAGCCAGTTAAGTCTCTTTGTTTTTGCAATTAAGTCTCATTTTCTTGTGTTTGCTCTCTTTTCATTATATCGACACTTGAATTTGATTTTTTCCTAAAATGATAATAAATCAGTGCGCCATTATACTGAAAACATGTAAGAGTAGTCATAATCGTCCTTTTGTGTGAGCTCCAATAAGTACAAAATTGTACTTTTCACTAGGTAATGACCGAATGTTAGGAATCTAATCCCTGCACATGAACTTATTACACGCAAGGAACTAGGCTATTACTATCTTATGACTCTTTTTGTAACCTTTTTGACTCGAGTGATAAAGTCTGTAGGAGTTCTCAAAAGTCGGTGCTCTAAGATATGCAAAATCTGGGGGCCATCGGTCTAAAGCTCGTTACATGAGTCATCTAAAAAGTTTAATGGACTGAGTTTTGCACATAACATAATAATAAAAAAAATCTGCTAAAGCTAAAGAAAAAGATCATTTGCAAAGTTAAAATGGGGATTAGATAACTAATGAGTTTGACTGCTTAGTGGAAACTTCATGGTCGAGAGCACTCAAAAATAAGAAAATCTTCGTAAACCTAGTTTGTTACTATTTATTTCATTATGTGCATGATTGTCTTTAGTTAGTATATTCGAGGACGAATAAAAGTTCAAGTTTGAGAGTATTTGATAAGTACAATTTTGTACTTATCGAAGCCCACAAAAAAGGACAATTATGAGTACTCTTACATATTTTCAGCATAATGACGTATTGTTTTTATTCATTATAGGAAAATAACCAAATTCAAGTGTCGATCAAATGAAAAAGAAAGCAAACGGAAGGAAAAAGGACTAAATTGAATAGATAAAGAGAATTGAGGAGCTTGTCAACCAAATACCAAAGAGAATAATTCAGGAGATGAATCTCAAATAACTATGCGACCGCATGGTTACTTAGTGCTGCGATCGCAAGTGATGGTTTTCATCTGCAGAAACGTAATTGGACAAAACCATGCAATCACATGGTTTTGAATCATGCGATCGCATGGTTATATCGTGCAGTGTTTTTGTTGTCTCCTGATGGAAATATAACTCTATTAGTCCATGATAAAACAACAACTTAAAACACGTTTTGAAGAGTTCGGAAGGATATAAAAGACAAAGAATAGACAAATTGCGGGAGGCGAATTTTGGAAAGAAAAATACAAGATAAGAATAGAAGATCAAGGAACGGATTGAAGATTCTTGGGCCGAAATCACGGGTTGTATTTATATTTTCTTGTTTTTTCTCCAGAACATGATTAATACAATTCTTGTAATATTTTACAAAATTATGTCCGGCTAAATTACTTATAGCTAGGATGAACGATGAAACCTCACGTTTTTAATTAATTAGAAGTTTTTCGTTTTAGTAATTAATTTCTTTTGGGTTGATTATTCTTTATTCTTTTTTTCTAATATTTTAATGCTTGATCACCATTGGAATGTTTTGTGATCTTTATTGAAGTTGAGATATTCAATCTAGATAAGCACATGTTATTAAATAACATATGGTCCTATAATAGATAGAAATTACTATTATGCCTTATGAAATCCATTTAGGGTGTTCTTGTGATTTAAATGCATATTTTTATGTTCAAAACTTATAATTAGAGATAATTAGTTTCGCATATCGATATAGAATTAATTGACTATCAAGAGAGGCTTTTGATTATGATAGGATCATCGATTTTCAATCTAGGGTAATTATAAACTAAATCAATTAACGAATAATTGATTAATGAATGTGTAGGTGGATTCGCGAATCCTAGTGCTAGTAAAACTCGAATTTATTATCAAAAAATACTTTTGGTTAATCGATAATTTAGATTTAATTAAACTCAAGTAGAATAACTTTAGTCTTGAATTTATAAAAGAATATGTGTTTTTATCTTGTTAAAACTCGAAATATACATTAATTAGTTTATTGGTAGCTAGTCCTCATGGGTTCGACACTCTTCATATTATTATATATATTACTTGTTAACGATCCGTCCACTTGTGGGATTAAAATCTACTACAAGAATTAGGTCATTTTTCTACAAGAAATATTGTAGAACTAAAGGCAATCATTAGAGAAGCTATAGAGACGAACAAGGAAAATAGGCCAATTATCAATATGTTGGGCAAGGAATAAAGAAAATCATTTATTGCGTAGCGGGAGGTGAAAATGGATAAGAACGATATAATAGTAGTAATTGACGAGAGAAGTGCAAGAGCATCTGAAATGGCAAAGACTATGAAGGATTTTCGATTGGAGAAAATGGGAGGCCATTGGAATTGTTCCATCCAGGTGCTGTGATTGTAACGCCCCGGGTTTTCTAAATCCAGAGGGTCACTAAAATAATCTCTAAAATATATTTGATGACTGCAAATAATATTTTCCGTGCCCTTGAAGGGTTTTAAAAATATAACTTTTGCAAAAAATAACAAGTGCGCAAGGAAAAATTGATTTTACTTCAAATTTTTATGGTTTTACATATACCATGATAGGTGTCGCCATAATTTATTTGACCATTCAAACAAACTCAAAAAAACTCCAAAATTTTTACTGTATATACTTGGGACTACAAATTACAACATGTTAAAATTTCAAACCCTAGCTACGTTTTTTGTTAGGTGAAAATAATAACTGAAGTTGCTTGAAAAATTGTCCTGCCTGAAGGAAGCCCGCTAAAATGTTCATAATAAATAAATATGAAGTAATTATTGAGTGATTCAAAATTGTGTTATTAGATCACATATAGGGCTTTCTATAGACACTGATTTCACTCAAAAACACCAAACGTACAGAGAGTTATGATTTTTCAAAGTATGGACAGTAAGCTAAAAATTTAGAAAAATGGAACTAGGCAATTTCTAACTTCAAACTTCAAACGGCAATTAAACCAACGTCTCGTTTTCTATAAATATTACATAATTAAATACTAAAAATCAAATTCTTAAAATATTGTATTTACATCATAATTGACTCGATCACCTCGACGTCAAAACTTAAATTAAATAAGAAAATTCTCACGTCATGCACGCTAGCCTACACCATCGCATCAACGCCAATAAATTCAATCAATCAAAATTTGTTCGTTTTGGGTTGAATATTTCATAAGAAATACTCAGAAGCAATACATACTAACATGTGGAAAAAATTATAAGGAAACATAAATGCTCATGCCACTATTTTAAACGTAAATAGGAACAACATAAATTGGTAACCAACACCCTTAACTTAAATGTGATTTCCTTCAATCACCGTCATGCATATGTGATTACTTTCAATCACAATCATAATGTTCCTTCATAAATCATTTACATGGCTTTTACATAATATAATAATTTTCCAAACATTATTTAAAAATCATTGCAAAAGTAGTAACTAAAACTACCTCGAAATAGAGTTTTCAGTTGAAGTTGTGATGGAAAATGAATTGTTACTGCACCTTTTCCAAAATAAATCCGTGCCTTTGCCTTTTTTTTTTCTCCCAAAATATAGTATGGTCACAAGCTTTAAATGAAGTTGAAAAATAGATAATTATGGGATGAATTTTGGAGATGAAAGTGGTTGGAATTTTTTTCTAGAACACTGCAACAACGTACTGCTGGACCGGAAATTTGGTGACGAAAGAAAGAGAATAAGACTTATATATATTAGTTGATAAATGAGGTGAATACGAGCGACTTTTCTGGGCACTTTTGGTGGCTGAAAATGAAGATGAAAGTGGTTGAAAAAGTAAAGAAAAAAAATAGCAAACACTTACTGCTAGGCTGAAATTGAAAGGAGAGAAAGTGTGGTTTGTTGCTTAAGTTATATGTTGATTTTCCTTGGGGCCAAGAGCACACTTCAGGGACGAATTTGGAGGGTGATTAAGTGAAGTTTTTGTTGGAAACTGGCACGAGAATTAGCCAGAAAACAAAAATTTTCTTTAATTCAATAAACCAGGATCTTTGCTAGGCGTTCACGTGTTTATTATAATTAAATACTAATAGATTAGTATTATACCTGAATCGATATACGATATTAGATCTTGATTTGATTCACGAACTTGGTGCTCCCAACGTTCAAGTCTTCTATGGTATTTTCCAAGTATATATTACACCGGCATGTGGACACCTTTTAATTGAATAAAAAACTAATTTATGGATTGGTTTGATTTAAAAAACCAAGAAAATAAAATTTAAGTCAAACAAGACTTAAGAATTTTTCTCTTTTCTCTTTTCTTAATCGTTCGAATTAATTTACGTCACATGCAATATAATATAAATACGATAAACGTCCTGATTGCAAACAATGACAAGAGTCCTGATTGCATCCAAGTCCAATTAGCTTAGGATTGATTTAATTACACATGTAATCTTTGAACTTATATCACAATTACAATCAAGTCCAAAACTTTCATACTAACTGTGATTAAGCCCAAAACTTTATAGAGCTACCACAAGGACGTGTCCGGACATATATTTTCCAAGCTCCAATAATTAGATTCTGTGTAGTCGACCCTAGACCTGTCGATCTAATTATTAGTCTTTTGCTTTTTCTACTAAAGGCAAGAGATTGCACTTTCAGAATATAAGATTACAGAAGCTGTAATACTTTCATCTGACCTACTATATATATAATTCATCTTTGTTTGAGATCTGGTAATTAGGTATGAGCATAAATAACCATTTTGCTCTTCTAATTATTCTCACTAACTTTAAGTTACATTTTCTTCAACGGTCCTGTATAAACTAATTCACAGATGTCGAAGTTTAGCTGTTGCTAAACACTGAACTAAGATTTATAACCGTTCAACAGAAAATACTTAAGTTGTCACTCGACCTATTTTTCAAGGCGACAGTTCTCGACACAAATTCGAGTTCTCTACTTCGCTCATTCTCAAGCTCCCAACTCACCGAGATATTTGATCAACTAAATTGATCTTACCCATTGGTGAATCAAAGAACCATCAAACTAACAAAAAAATATACACAATCCAGTCAAGAGATTTAGATGAAATACCCGGTGATCAAGTATAATTTAATTATTTGCATGGTCATGCTATATAATTAAATTCGACATGTGGTCCGTTAAATACACTCCAAGTGTACTAGTGTCACCATAAATCTATTTCTGCGATAAAGACAAATCGCAAATTCAAATGATTAAATAGTCAACACTACAACCTTCCAGTACAAAGCGTCAACCCTTATACATTAATTGTGAACAATTTTATTGATGATCAAAATATAAGTTGTATCACACTATGCTTCTCAACGTAAGCACCCAACTTATATTATCACAAGTGATCATTGACACTTTATTTACATGTTCAATATCAAACAAATGCAATAATAATAAATGAATACAAACCAAAGTTTTATTCAATATAAAATTGTCATTTCATCACAGCAAAATTATACTATTTGGGCATACAACCAACTGTTTTTGCTGCCAAATTTATGAAGAAGAAGCAAGGGTAAATCTCCTAATGATGGCCAAAATTTTGGAAAGAAAATGGGACTTGGTGCTGTATTTATGGGATTGGAAATAGAGTGAATAGTTAGTGTTTATGTGGGATTGAAATGAAGGGAATAAGGGGGATTATGGGGTGAAAATAGCAGTTATGTTGGTTGCTGAAAAGTGAGGGAAAAAGGGATATAAAATGGGCTGAAAACTGGGAGATGGAAAACGGTTTTCTTCAGGTTGAGGGGGCTATTGTGGACGGTTTTCAGCAGGTTTCATAGGAGTATTTTAGCTGTAATTCAAGTGGATTAGAGGGTGTGAAATTGGGTAGGTAGTGGATGGTTTTTGGCAGCAAACATGGGGTAATGTAGTTGATCGAAATATAGGACCTAAAGGATGGTTTTTCAGCAGTTTTGGAGGGAAAATCTGGGGTTGTTTTCATCAAGTTTAGGGGGAAGGGATCATGGGGACGTTTTCAGCAGTTAGATTGGGGGTTAATTAGCTGCAATATGTGGGTAACAAGGTGGGTAAAAAGTGTTGATCATGGGAGAGAAATTGTCTAAAGGAAATTGGAGAAAATGGGTGATTTTTTTTAGTCATTAGGGGCTGTTTGGAGTTATAAATTGGCAGGGTTAAAGGGCTGTTTGGTGTGTTTAATTTGACAAGAAATAAGGGGTTGTTTGGAGAAGTCTTTCTTACAGCAGAATAGCACGATAATGAAGTTGATTCTAAGTGAAAAGTTGACTAAAAAATGGTCAAAACTAAGATGAATGAATTGACCTAAAATAGTTAGAGAAGATGTTTTATCTTCGTTAGTTTTTAATTTTTCGGTTCGTCTAAAATAAATCTAAAATTAACTCAAGATAAATTATACGGGTTAAGAAAATTTAATTAGTCTCGATGATTAATAAAACTTCATGCACGTCATATCAAATAAAAGGCAAGCTCGTACAGAATAATCACGACTAAAATATTTTAAATCATACTCGGATGTTCGTAGCGATGGCGAAAGTTAAAATTTTATTTTCTTGAAATTAAAAGACGAATTATTTTTTCAATCGTTACAGTGATGGCAGCAGCAAATGCCATTGTTTCAATGAGTGACGCTGCAATTGTGTATGAAGTTGCCATGCTTATGATCCATTGCGTCTCATATGAAACCAATTCACGGTGCTCTTCATTGAATATCGTCAATGGTGTCTTCCCATCGGAATTCTTTGACTTCCTTTCTTGAGGAAGAACAAATTTCTCCACTTCCTGCATCAATGGAAACTTTTTTCCGAGACTAATCTTTGTATGCTGTGAGCGTGCACACGTGACATAACTCTTTTTCTGAATTTTACTACTTCCAGATCCAAGTAGAGCAAAAAACCAGGGAAATTTCGAGCTTGAGACTAACTATATGACATGAATTTTATTACCTTCTTCAACTATGGTCCTTAATTCTTCCAAATTCCAATAATTATAATATTCTCAACCCAAAATTGAAATGGTGGATGTTGAGAAGTTGAGACTTGCTAGAGTTTCCATTCTCAAATGTTAGCAGCACTTGATGTGTATATTTCAACAGGAGAAATAGAAGTAAAGACCTCTGTGGATGATGATGTAAAACAATGGTTTTTCTTGTATTTCATTATGAGAAAATGTTACAATTTATAGGATATTAGAAAGAAAAAAATAGAATCCTAATTGATTACAAATCAATTCTTATTGATTCTAAATGATTTAGGTAACCGACAATATCTTAGCATTCCTCGAATCACTTACAACGGCTCATGAGGGGCCCCGACCTCGTGAGCTAACCTGTGGCGTCATCAGCCTCGTAATCCATCATAGTCAGGCATTATGATATTTCGTAATGACTAGATATACTCAAAGAAAGATTATGTTTGATCGCTATACCTGGGATTCTCACAATGAATCAAATCTCAATCCTAAAGGTTAGGCAACGGATAATGGGAATCAACTCAAATAAGGGCTAAAATCTAGGACGTATTGCCAACTAATCGCCCTTATCCTATAAAGAAGGAGGACTGATCTTATATCTAATTGATTTTAATCTCAAGAGGTACCTGGATCGTTAACACGTAATAAAGTGATAAGTAAATTAACCGAATACAGGGGACCCAGCTCACCAATTAACCTATTAATTTATAATTTAAGTTTTAACAATGTTCTGAAGCATACACCAGTTCGTTTTATGATTTTTTAATTCTAAAATTATTCTACTTATGTTTAATTGAATTTAAAATTATCAAGCAATCAAAGTAAATTATTGAGAACGAATTTGAAGGTTTTACTTCAACACTTCAGGATTTGGGAATCCAACTTCTACCGTCGCCTTTAATCAATTATTCGTTTTAATTGCTTTACTTATAATTGACTCTAGATTGAACCAGCATCCTATATATCTTTATAATTAAAAGCCTCTCGATGGTCAATCAATTGGTTCTATATCGTATATGTGAACCTAATTATCTCTAATTAAGTTTGAACTTAAAAATATGCATTTAAATCCTACAAGAACACATAACCGGATTTCATAAGGCATAATAGTAATTTCTATCTATTATTGGATCCTATGTTATTCAATACTATGTGCTTATTTTACATTGAATCTCCGACTTCAATAAAGATCACAAAATATTCTAATAATGATCAAGCATTAAAAACATTAGAAAGAATGTGAATAAAGAATAATCAACCAAAGCAATTAATTTCTAAAACAAAAACTTCTAATTATTAAAAGCATGAGGTTTCATCGTTCATCCTAGCAACAAGTAATTTAGCGAGAACATGATTTCGTAAAATAATACAAGAATTGTATTAATCATGTTCTAGAGGAAAAATGAAAAAATGTAAATACAACCCGTGATTAGAATCTTTAATCCGTTGCTTGATATTTGATTCTTCTCTTGTATTTTTCTTCCTAAAATTCGCCTCCATGATTTGTCTATTCTATGTCTTTTATATTCTTCTCAAACCCTTGAAATGTGTTTTATCTTATTGTTTTATCCTCATTGAATAGAGTTTTGTTTGGATTAGAAGACAACACAACATGTTCGTTAATACCATGCGATTGCATGGTTCAAAACTACGTTGCATGGTTTTGTCCATTTACGCTCTGCAGAAGAAAAATATGTCTTGCGATCGCGATGCGGAATAACCATGCGATCGCATGGTTATTGGATGGATTTCTTGAATTTCTTTTTTTTTTTTTATATTTGCATGTCAAGCCCCTCAAGTCACTTTGTCTTTGCAATTAAGTTCCATTTTTTCTGTTTGCTCTCTTTTCGTTAGATCGACAGTTGAATTTGATTTTTTCCTAAAATGATAATAAATTAGTGCGCCATTATACTGAAAATATGTAAGAGTACTCATAATCGTCCTTTTAGTGAGCTCCAATAACTACAAAATTGTACTTATCAAACATCCCTAAACTTGAACTTTTATTCGTCCTCGAATATACTAAATCAAGACAATCATGCGAATGACATAAATAATAACAATTCTCAATATAAATAGCTTTAGTTCTTGCTTTAGCTTTTGCATTATAATTCTAGACGAGTGTTCAGTGTTATTATTGCAAACATGATTTTACTAAACCATACTTGATATGTGTGTGAGCGATTAATCGATTTACTTAATTTCTATGGTAGTGATAGCCCAACCATTTGGTCAACTTCTCATTTCCTTCTCATAAGGTACACTTTCTCCTAATGTTTTCTTTCAATTCTCGAGATTTTGGGTCTAAGATTATAGTTCACTCATTATTTTCTTGCTCGAGCTGGTTGAGAAAGCTAATAATCGTGACATAGTAGGTTTATGAAGATTCTCTAATTTTTGAGTGCTCTTGACCAGAAATTTTCACTAAGCGATCAATCCATTAGTTATCTAATCCCTATTTTAACTTTGCAAAGGATCTTTTTCGTTGGCTTTAGCAAAGTTTTTTAAATCTTATGTGCAAACTTAGTCCATTAAGCTTTCTAGATGACTCATGTAACGAGCTTTAGGCCGATGGCTCCTAGATTTTGCATACCTTAGGGCGAGGTTTTGAAAACTCCTCGACCTTTATCGCTCGAGTAAAAAAGCTAAGAAAAGAGTCAAAAGATAATAATAGCCTAGTTCCTGCGTGCTAGAAGTTTATGTCGGGATTAGATTCCTAATATTCGGTCATTACTTAGCTTCCTCTAAGCGGTATAAAGTGCTCCACACAATTTTTCAACACACATGGAATCAATCACAACCTAGATAGCTACCATTCTTGATTGACTACTACATTAATCGCTCTTGGTTTTAAGTTTACAGCTTCTAGTCTAAAAGGGCATCTTATTGTTCTCAACTTGAGTGCACCAACATAGTTAAAAATTATCATAACTAGCTAACACAACACGGTATCAGACATGGTTAAGTAGCCTCACATTTAAACAAAACTAATAATATGTCCACAAGTCATGATTAAAGCTAAACTCAAAGAAATAGTTTCATCATTAGCCGGCAAGGCTATTCATGTCACATAAACACGCAAACAAATCACTAATAATCGGTTTATATATATATATAACAAACAAAAACAAGTTAGCAATCAATATCAAGTATCATCATCGGATCTAAGTATTTTCATTTTTTATCCACCACTCCCAAACTTGAAAGAAACATTGTCCTCAATGTACGATTAAAAATCAAAGAAATTTATACAAAGATTAGAGATTTTTAGAGGTGGATCGGATAGTGCTAGAAGAATAAATGTGGCATGATCCGTGGTGGAGGATCTTGTCGAGTGCATGATGGCGAGATCTTGGCATGAATATCATCCAGTTGGCGCGCATCTATCTAGCGCCTTTTGACCTAGTCGCGATCGGATCGAATTTGACTATGCTCTAAGTCGGTTGCCGCTTGATTTTCATGGTTCATCGGTATGTCCGATTGCGTCCATGCTGCGTTAGTGTCGTCAACTCTCACAAGCATTCTCGGTTCGGTTCTTGTAGCAACAATGATCCTTGTCGCTCACCCCGACCTTATAGTAATTGTCGTAGCATGGTTGCTATGTCTCTCGAAGTCGGCAGTGGCGTGGTGGTTGCCTTTCTTGGTGCTCCTGCAAGCTGGGCTTCCCTCAGACTATGTAGTGTTCCGTCTTGCATTTTCTAGGCAAAGGTTGATCGGTCCTTGGTTTCACTACCGGCTCTGTAGAAATTTGAACCCCGCTTCTTCACAAATTCCATGATCAAAGTCGGGAAGATAGTAGTGTGCCACTTATCGTTTGGAAGCCGGAGATCAATGTAGATGTAGCTTTCAAGTCTATCTTCCTCCCGTGAGCTAGATGGTATAAAATCGAGCCCTCGCATTATTGATGGTAGTGTGGTTTTATAGTTTCTTAAAATAGTTTTGAGGTACGTGCTCGGGTAGATGTTGTGGCTGAAAAGATTCAAGATGACCGAGAGTCCATCCAATTTTCTATGCTCAAAGTCTTTCCGGTGGTAGTGGTCATCGTCTCGACCATATAAAAATGGGACTCTTTACCCATATCACGAATAGTGACGAGTAAACATCTTCGATGTAATCCGTAATCTTGGTTAATGACACTCGGCAAACATAAACCATTTACCCGCACCACGTCTGCTTGTAGTGCTCAGTCCATGTATGTCTATTTCTTGGTTGAAATTGGCGTAGAACTCATGAACAGTGAGAGTAGATCTTATTCGGATTTTTACAATTGTGACCGATTAGCACGCGTCGATCAAGTGGTACAACTCGGAGTGAGGAAAATATTCTAACAACATCCTCTCCTAAATGCTCCAATGGCTAGTGAGCTTTTAAATCTTTCTTTGTGCTCCTCGGATAGATAGTGGGGAGAGTCGGTGGTTTCACTAGTGCTCTCTTTGATGTACCTCAGGTTGCCTTTTTCTTTCTTTTTCTCTGACGGTTGGGAGTCTTTTTGGTCATGACCTTCAAAATAAATAAAAACAAGTTAGATATGAAAATAACATAAATGGTTTTATTTGTCACCCCAAACTATCCCGAACTTTAGGTAATGTTTCTCTAAAAATTGTGTTCGACTAAGCTACTTTGGATCCCAGAAATTACCCAAGAATGATCATAAGTGAAGCGGCAAAGAATGGTATGGAAGTGCATGCTTTGGTCTACATGTTCAAATTTCATAGCATTTCGAGGTCATTAGGCCCAAGCAGACGGGGATGAAAATGCTAACATAGGCGGTGAAAGTGGCTCAACGACATGCCGGATTCCCTAAGTGGTCACGGGTTGGATTTTGGTGATAAAAGTGTGCCCAAACCTCATGAATGATCCTAGAAGATAGTATTGGTTAATGAGACTAGCCTATGATCACATTTTCTCCAAACTTGGCAAAAATTTTGGTTGTGGTGTTTTGTGAACACCACCGCAAGCAAGAGTTTGTTCTTCATAGTTTGAATAAATTGGGTAAACTAAAAAATCCAAAAATTCTCATCCTAAGCATCTAAATCCAATCAATATCATATTTTCCTTCGATTCAAGCCTAATCTAAATCTCATTTCTCTATACATAGCAAAACAAACGAATTTAATGGGCAAAGAATGAAAAATAAAATTTTCACCATAAAGATTGAGCATACCTTTGAAGATGTGGGTTTGATGATAGGTGAGTGATTTGGATGATAATGTGATGAATTTGCCCTTTGAAGTTTGAGATCAAGGATTGAAGAGGAAAAACTCGATTTGTAGTTTGAAAGTTAGGTTTTGAAATGAAAATATTTGATTCCGTTTTTTAAGTTATCTAGTAGTCCTTGTGATCACAAGAGAAAATTCTGCGATCGCTTGGAACAACTAAATACAGAAACATTTTTCTGCCCGGTATCGATAGCAAATGGTGCTAACCATGCAATTGCATAGTATGTAACTTTTCTATTTTTTTTTATCTAATCACGACTTCAAAAAAAAACTAAATGTGTGCTCGTGCGTAATGACGATGACTATTGTTCCTTATTACCAAGAAGTAGTAAAGCCTATTTTAAGTTCTAAAAGCATAAAATGCGGGCAAAATGTCGAATAAAATCACAAAACTTAAATGATGTGAAATTGGAAATAAATGGTAGAAAAATGGATTGCCTTCCATTAAGCGCTTATTTAAAGTCATTAGCTTGACTTTATGCTGCGATGATCACTCATGACACTTTGAATAGGTCTTTGAGAGTTTGATTTGCTTGCATCGATTGTCTCCACAATTCAATTTTGTTCACTTTCCGCAGTTGGATTTTGCCCTTATGATATTGATATTTACTACTCATTTGGAATCCACCACGATTCGAGACTCAATTATAAAACTTCAACTTCACTCATCTGACCAGTGTTTGTCAACTCATTGTTTTAATGATTGGTATGTGTTCTATCGGGTCCATTGATCGCGATGTGAAAGTGTTGGTTTCTCTCGTCATTGATGGCATCAACCGGAAGCAGGGAGATCAAGAGTTCGAAAATTTCTGGGCTTTTCGAACACATTGAATGTAATATGTTAATCATTCAATATCGACTTTAGTTGCCCTTTTTGCGAACATCAATCATTGCGACCGACCAGCGAAGGGCTTCGATCAGGAAATAAGTGGTACATCCTACGTCTTGTTACATATCCAAATAATAAAATCGATAGGAATATGAACTTGTCCACTTTTACTAATATATCTGAAGCGATCCTCTCGATGTTTGTTGGACCTATCTCGCAGTCGCAACGACATCGTTGTTGACTTTGCTTATCCCAAACCGAAATACAAAAATAACAGAATAAGGGGCATTAAATTCATGTCAAAGACCCAAATCACATAGAACTTTGTCAAAAATAAACCACTAATAGTGCAAAGAATAGAAACCCTCGATCTTTTTAATTTCTATAGTTTGCTTTGCAAGATAGCACCGCATTCCTAGCATGACTATTTCGTGCTCTTCCAACTTTTCTTTTGTTTGAAAAAATTTCATTCATAAATTTTGCGTAGCTTCCTAAGATTTGAGCTTAAAGCGCCGACAAAAGATATGTTGATTTGGAATTTCTTGAATACATCGAGGAATTGGCGAATTGCTTGTCTAGCTTATATTTTCGCAACCTTGATGGAATACGAATTGGAGCGTAAAGTCGTTGATAGAATATAATGCAGTGCGAGTTTTTCTTTTCTTTTCAAGTCGCTTTTGAATTTATTCCATTTGTTTTCTCTCTCTCTCTGTTTTGTCGGACACAATTTTCTTTCTACACTGGTCCTCTTTACATGAATTTCCTCGACAATTCAGCTCTTGCTATCGTGTTAATTACATTTTACTTGCTACGGATCGACCTTGGTTTCAGATTACACATGTGCACTCGGTTGTTCTTTCGATCGATAGTTTAGCTAACTGTCCAATCGATTTCCATATTTTTAATAGCCATTATATTGTCTTTTACGCATACTTTCGAATCCAATTTTCTTCACGGTCTAATAATTTAGCAACTGCTTTCTTCCAATCCTCATTGTGTTCCTCGGGTATTCTGATTTGGAAGATTTTGAATGTTTCGAGTTTGCTATGAGAGAAGTTCTGGATGATTTTTCCATCCAGGATTGTAAGTATGTGAGTATGGATGTTCTACGCTGTCATTTGAAAGTTCTAAGCATATCTTTGCCTTGTTCGTGTGACGATATTATCAATATGTAAGCAAAGTGGCATGCGATGAGTGTTAGTTTGCAGCAGACAAGGTAATATATATCGGGTAGGACATCTCGAACTCGTAACGGTGAACGAGAATATTTCATTACCTCCATCCTGGGCTGCCAATGATATCAATTTTCACCAAAGAAAAGTGGTTTCCCTTCATTTGTTCTTATCAGATTTTTTTACTGCCAATCATCTGTAGCCACATAAATCTAACCGTTGTTCACTTTCGTTGCTTGATCACCAGTCATGGGAGTCGTTGGAAGATCTATTTCGGATAGAAACGTATCTTTGTAGAATCTACTCAAGAACGCATCGTTTGAGTTAATCCATGGTAAATAATGATTACGATGCTACTAAAGGATCTGTACGACTTGGACATTTCGAGATGAGTTGGCTTGAATCTTTCCCATTCGCCGTGAAAATGTTCCAACTTAGATTGTCAGAATTGTTATTTCATGTTTCAACAGCTTTCGTCCGCCGGTCGAAGTATTTCACTGGTACAGATACGGATCAAATCATTCAAGTAGTGATGCTTCTAGATCTATAGAGAATCTAACCATTCTCGCTTTATTCTTCCGGTATACATGGAAAAGCCTCGATCCTGACGCCTTCATTAACATCATGGTATTTGAAATTTCTACATGTGATTCATTGAAGCGAGAAACATGGTAATGAGGATTTTCGTCTCATTCTCCCATAGAACGTATTGAATTGTTCGATAAACGTATTAATCGATTATCCGCCTCAACCGGAAGTTATCGTGTCCTAAAGGGGTGTGATACAAATTATCTCGACTAATAATTTCGCAATAATTCCAGGGCATCATATACTCACCTGCTAATAATATCTCGTTTATTAACTTCAACTCGGCCGAGCCATTAGTGCAAGAATATTTTCTCATATCTCGCAAGTGAGTGATCACACACTTTGTTGTTGTCGTCTATTGTGTCCCTTTGCTGTTTTTTTTTTTTTCTTCACGTTGTGCGTTGGTGAAAGCTGTCGTTTGATTTGGGTCTTAAATCAAATAGATCAAGATCTTTGTAAAGACACATACACACCGACACTACTGAACTTTAAAATAGGCGAACTCAAGGCAACAACAACACAAAGAACCGATAGAAGGAAAATAATAAAAATTGTTAAAACTAAATTATCAATTAACGTAGTAATTAATAAAACCTAGTCTCCCGCAACGGCGCCAAAAAATTTGTTATCCATTTTAATCCGCCAAGTTGACCGGATCGTTAACAAGTAATAAAGTGATGTGTAGAGTGTCGAACCCATGAAGACTAGCTACTAATTAACCTATTAATTTATACTTGAGTTTTATAAATGTAAACAACACAGACTGCTTATGATTTTCAATTAAAATTATTCTACTTATGTTAATTAAAATCTAAATTATCAAGCAATCAAAGTAAATTATTGAGAATCTAATTCGAGTTTTATTAATACTAGGATTTATGAATCCACCAACACGTTCCTTAGTCAATTATTCGTTTAATTTCTTTAACTTATAATTACCATAGATTGAAAATCGGTGATCTATAATAATCAAAAGCCTCTCTCGATGGTCAATCAATTTTATATCAATATCTGAACAAATTATCTCTAATTAAGTTTGAACATAAAATATTCATTTAAATCACAAGAGCTACTAACTTTTCATAAGGCATAATAGTAATTTCTATCTATTATTGGACCCTATCTTATTCAATACCGGTCTGCATCTATATTGAATTTCTGGACTCAATAAAGATCACAAAAAAAACATTCTAAAGGTCAACAAACGCATTAAAATATTAGAAAGAATGAATAAAGAATAAATTAACCCAAAACAATTAATTACTAAAAAGCAGGAAAACTTCTAATTATTTAAAAAACATGAGGTTTCATAAGCTCATCCTAGGAACAAGTAATTTAGCCGAGACATGGTTTCATAAAATAATACAAAGAATTGTAGTAATCATGTTCTAGAGGAAAAAGGAGAAAAATAAATACAACTAGTGATTTCGGCCTAAAGAATCTTCAATGTGCCTTGCATTATCTTCGATTTTTCTCTTTATATTTTTTCTTTCCAAAGAATTCGCCTCCGCAATTTGTTTATTCTATTCCTTTTGTAACTCTCTCCAACCCTTCAAACGTGTTTTAACTTATTATTTTATCCTCGACCGGAATAGAGTCCGATTTGGATCGAGAAGACAAGGCAACAATTGCTCGTTCTAATACCATATGATCACATGGTTCAAAACTTTGTGATCGTATGGTTTTTCCATTACGCTCTGCAGAAGAAAACATGTCTTGTGATCGTGCTTTGGAATAACTATGCGATCGCATGGTTATTTTGGATGGTTTCTTGAATTTCTTTCTTTGATATTTGTATGCCAAGCCAATTAAGTCTCTTTGTTTTGCAATTAAGTCTCATTTTCTTCGCTTGCTCTCTTTTCATTATATCCGACACTTGAATTTGATTTTTCCTAAAATGATAATAAATCAAAGGCGCCCATTATCTTGAAAAACATGTAAGAGTGGTCATAATCGTCCTTTTTGTGAGCTCCAATAAGTACAAAATTGTACTTTTCACTAGGTAATGATCAATGTTAGGAATCTAATCCCATTACATGAACTTATTACACGCGAAGGAACTAGGCTATTACTATCTTATGACTCTTTTGTAACCTTTTGACTCCGAGTGATAAAGTCTCAGAGGAGTTCTCAAAAGTCGGTGCTCTAAGATATGCAAAATCTGGGGGCCATCGGTCTAAAGCTCGCTATACGAGTCATCTAAAAAGTTTAATGGACTGAAGTTTGCACATAACATAATAATAAAAAATCCGCTAAAGCTAAAGAAAAGATCATTTGCAAAGTTAAAATGGGGATTAGATAACTAATGAGTTTAAGCTCACTTAGTGGAAACTTCCTCGGTCGAGAGCACTCAAAATTAGAAAATCTTCGTAAACCTAGTTTGTTACTATTTATTTTGTTACTGTGCATGATGCGTCTTTAGTTAGTATATTCGGGGCGAATAAAAGTTCAAGTTTGAGAGTATTTGATAAGTACAATTTTGTACTTATCGAAGCCCACAAAGGACAATTATGAGTACTCTTACATATTTTCACATAATGACGTATTGTTTTATTCATTATGAAAAATAACCAAATTCAAGTGTCGATCAAATGAAAAAGAAAGCAAGCGGAAGGAAAAAGGACTAAATTGAATAGATAAAGAGAATTGAGGAGCTTGTCAGCCAAATACCAAAGAGAATAATTCAGAGATGAATCTCAAATAACTATGCGATCAAGATGGTTACTTAGTGCTCGCGATTGCAAGTGATGGTTTTCATCTCACAGAAGCGTGGTGGACAAAAACCATGCAATCACATGGTTTTCGAATCATGCGATCGCATGGTTATATCGTGCGGTGCTTTTTGTTGTCTCCTCGATGGAAATATAACTCTATTAGTCCATGATAAAACAACAACTTTAAAACACGTTTTGAAGAGTTCGGGAAGGATATAAAAGACAGAGAATAGACAAATTGGAAGGGAGGAATTTTGGAAAGAAAATACAAGATAAGAGCAGAAGATCAAGGAACGGATTGAAGATTCTTGGGCGAAATCACCAGGTTGTATTTATATTTTCTTGTTTTCTCCGAACATGATTAATACAATTTTGTAATATTTTACAAAATTATGTCCGGCTAAATTACTTATACCTAGGATGAACGTGATGAAACCTCACGTTTTAATTAATTAGAAGTTTTTCGTTTTAGTAATTAATTTCTTTTGGGTTGATTATTCTTTATTCTTTTTTCTAATATTTTAATGCTTGATCACCATTGGAATGTTTTGTTATCTTTATTGAAGTTGAGAGATTCAATCTAGATAAGCACATGTTATTAAATAACATATGGTCCTATAATAGATAGAAATTACTATTATGCCTTATGAAATCCATTTAGGGTGTTTTTGTGATTTAAATGCATATTTTTATGTTCAAAACTTATAATTAGAAATAATTAGTTTCGCATATCGATATAGAATTAATTGACTATCAAGAGAGACTTTTGATTATGATAGGATCACATGATTTTCAATCTGGGTAATTATAAACTAAATCAATTAATGAATAATTGATTAATGAATGTGTAGGTGGATTCGAGAATCCTAGTGCTAGTAAACTTCGAATTTATTATCAAAAAATACTTTTGGTTAATCGATACCTAGATTTAATTAAACCCAAGTAGAATAACTTTAGTCTTGAATTTATAAAAGAATATGTGTTTTTATCTTGTTGAAACTCAAATATACATTAATTAGTTTATTGGTAGCTAGTCCTCATGGGTTCGACACTCTTTATATTATTATATATATTACTTGCTAACGATCCGTCACTTGTGGGATTAAAATCTACTACAAGAATTAGGTCATTTTTCTACAAGAAATATTGTAGAACTAAAGGCAATCATTAGAGAAGCTATAGAGAGCGAACAAGGAAAATAGGCCAATTATCAATATGTTGGGCAAGGAATAAAGAAAATCATTTATTAAGTAGCGGGAGGTGAAAATGGATAAGAAACGATATAATAGTAATTGGACGAGAGAAGTGCAAGAGCATCCTAAATGGTAAAGACTATGAAGGATTTTCGATTGGAGAAAATGGGGAGGCCATTGGAATTGTTCCATCCAGTCTTTTGTGATTGTAACGCCCGGGTTTTCCAAATCCAGTGAGGGTCACTAAAATAATCTCTAAAATATATTTGATGAGTGCAAATAATATTTTCCGTGTCCTTGAAGGGTTTAAAAATATAACTTTTGCAGAAAATAACAAGTCATGCAATGAAAATTGATTTTACTTCAAATTTTTATGGTTTTACATATACCATGATAGGTGTAAGCCATAATTTATTTGACCATTCAAACAAATTCAAAAAACTCCAAAATTTTCACTTGTATATACTTGGGACTACAAATTACAACATGTTAAAATTTCAAACCCTATACTTCGTTTTTGTTAGGTGAAAATAATAACGAAGTTGCTTGAAAAAGCGTCCCGGCACACGAAGGAAGCCCGCTAAAATGTTCATAATAAATAAATGTGAAGTAATTATTGAGTGATTCAAAATTGTGTTATTAGATCACATATAGGGCTTTCTATAGCCACTGATTTCACTCAAAAACACCAAACGTACAAAGAGTTATGATTTTTCAAAGTATGGACAGTAAGCTAAAAATTTAGAAAAATGGAACTAAGCAATTTCTAACTTCAAACTTCAAACGGCAATTAAACCAACGTCTAGCTTTCTATAAATATACATAATTAAATACTAAAAAATCAAATTCTTAAAAATATTGTATTTACATCATAATTGACTCGATCACCTCGGCGTCAAAACTTAAATTAAATAAGAAAATTCTCACGTCATGCACGCTAGCCTACACCATCGCATCAACGCCATGTCATAAATTCAATCAATCTGAAAATTTGTTCGTTTTGGGTTGAATATTTCATGAGAAATACTCAGACAATACATACTAGCATGTGGAAAAAATTATAAGGAAACATAAATGCTCATGCCACTATTTTAAACGTAAATAGGGAACAACATAAATTGGTAACCAACAACTCTTAACTTAAATGTGATTTCCTTCAATCACCGTCATGCATATGTGTGATTACTTTCAATCACAATCATAATGTTCCTTCATAAATCATTTACATGGCTTTTACATAACATAATAATTTTCCAAACATTATTTAAAAAATCATTGCAAAGTAGTAACTAAAACTACCTCGAAATAGAGTTTTCTGCTTGAAGTTGTGATGGAAAATGAATTGTTACCCACCTTTTCCAAAATAAATCCGTGCCTTTTTTTTTTTTTCTCCCAAAATATAGTATGGTCTGAGCTTTTAAATGAAGTTGAAAAATAGATAATTATGGGATGAATTTTGGAGATGAAAAGTGGTTGGAATTTTTTTCTAGAACTCTTCGCAACAACGTCTTCTTGGACCAGAAATTTGGTGACGAAGAAAGAGAATAAGACTTATATATATTAGTTGATAAATATGAGGTGAATACGATCGCGACTTTTCTGGGCACTTTTGGTGGCTGAAAATGAAGATGAAAGTGGTTGAAAAAGTAAAGAAAAAAAAACAGCAAACACTACTTGCTAAATTTGAAATTGAAAGGAGAGAAAAACCGTGGTTTGTTGCTTAAGTTATATGTTGATTTTCCTGGGGCCAAGAGCACACTTAGTGGACTTAATTTGGAGGGTGATTAAGTGAAGTTTTGTTGGAAGCCTGCACCTAGTGCTTGAAAACAAAAATTTCTTTAATTCAATAAACCGGGATCTTTGCTAAGCGTTCACGTGTTTATTATAATTAAATATTAATAGATTAGTATTATACCCGAATCGATATCTGATATTAGATCTTGATTTAATTCACGAACCGGTGCTCCCAACGTTCAAGTCTTCTATGGTATTTTCCAAGTATATATTACACTTGCATGTAGACACCTTTTAATTGAATAAAAACTAATTTACGGTGGTTTGATTTAAAAACCAAGAAAATAAAATTTAAGTCAAACAAGACTTAAAATTTTTCTCTTCTCTTTTCATGTCGTTCGAATTAATTTACGTCACATGCAATATAATATAAATACGATAAACGTCCTAATTGCAAACAATGACAAGAGTCACGATTGCATCCAAGTCCAATTAGCTTAGGATTGATTTAATTACACATGTAATCTTTGAACTTATATCACAATTACAAACAAGTCGAAAACTCATACTAACTTGTGATTAAGCCCAAAACTTTATAGAGCTACCACAAGGACACATGTCCTGATATATTTTCCAAGCTCCAATAATTAGATTACGTAGGTCGACCCTAGACCCGTCGATCTAATTATTAGTCTTTGCTTTTTCTACTAAAAGGCAAGATTGCACTTCGAGAATATAAGATTCTGTGTCGTAATACTTCATCCGACCTACTATATATAATTCATCTCTGTTTGAGATCTCGGTAATTAGGTATGAGCATAAATAACCATTTTGCTCTTCTAATTATTCTCACTAACTTTAAGTTACATTTTCTTCAGCGGTCTAGTGCTAACTAATTCACGGATGTCAAGTTTAGGCTTGCTAAACACCTAACTAAGATTTATAACCGTTCAAATGTAAAATACTTAAGTTGTCACTCACCCTATTTTTCAAGGCGACAGTTCGACACAAATTCGAGTTCTCCGTCGCTCATTCTCAAGCTCCCAACTCACCGAGATATTTGATCAACTAAATTGATCTTACCCATTAATTGGGTGAATCAAAGAACCATCAAACTAACAAAACATATACACAAATCCATCAAGAGATTTAGATAAAATACCCGGTGATCAAAGTATAATTTAATTATTTGCATGGTCATGCTATATAATTAAATTCGACATGTCGGTCCATTAAATACACTCAAGTGTACTAGTGTCACCATAAATCTATTCTCGCGATAAAGACAAATCTCAAATCAAATGATTAAATAGTCAACACTACAACCGATTCCAAGACAAAGCGTCAACCTTTATACATTAATTGTGAACAATTTTATTGATGATCAAAATATAAGTTGTATCACACTATGCTTCTCAACGTAAGCTTTAACTTATATATATCACAAGTGATCGTGTACTTTATTTACATGTTCAATATCAAACAAATGCAATAATAATAAATGAATACAAACCAAAGTTTTATTCAATATAAAATTGTCATTTCATCACAGCAAAATTATACTGATTTCCGGCATACAACCAATTGTTTTTGCCAAATTTATGAAGAAGAAGCAAGGGTAAATCTCTAATGATGGCCAAAATTTTGGAAAGAAAATGGGACTTGGTGTTTATTTATGGGATTGGAAATAGAGTGAATAGTTAGTGTTTATGTGGGATTGAAATGAAGGAAATAAGGGGATTATAGGTAAAAATAGCAGTTATTGAAGGTTCTTGAAAGTGAGAAAAAGGATATAAAATGAACTTTGGCTGGAGATGGAAGCGGTTTTCTTCAAAGTTGACGGGGAACTATTGTGGACGGTTTCAAAGAGGTTTCTATGAGAGTATTTTGGCTGTAATTCAAGTGGATTAGAGGTGTGAAATTGGGTAGGTAGTGGATGGTTTTGGCAGCAGCAAACATGGGGTAATGTAGTTGATCGAATATATAGGACTTAAAGGATGGTTTTTCGCAGTTTTGGAGGGAAAATCTGGGGTTGTTTTCATCAAGTTTAGGGGAAGGGATCATGAGACGCGTTTCAAAGTTAGGTGGGGGTTAGTTGAAGCTGCAATATGGGGTAACAAGGTGGGTAAAAGTGTGTTGATCATGGGAGAGAAAATCTGTCTAAAGGAGATTGGAGAAAATGGGTGATTTTTTTTAGTCGATTAAGGCTGTTTGGAGTTATAAATTAGCGCGAGGTTAAAGGAGCTGTTTAGTGTGTTTGGTTTGACAAAGAAATAAGGGGTTGTTTGGAGAAGCCTTTCTTCTTGTTGAGTAATAACACGATGAATGAAGTTGATTCTAAGTGAAAAGTTGACTAAAAATAATTGAAACTAAGATGAATGAATTAACCCTAAAAATAGTTAGAAAGATGTTTTATCTTCATTAGTTTTAATTTTCCCGTTCGTCTAAAATAAATCTAAAAATTAACTCAAGATAAATTCTATACGGGTTAAGAAAATTTAATTAGTCTCGATGATTAATAAAACTTGCATGCGTCATATCAAATAAAAAGCAAGTCAAAGGCATTATATCCGACCAAAATATTTTTAAATCATACTTGGACATTCGTAGCGATGCGAAAGTTAAGGTTTTATTTTCTTGGAATTAAAGATAGATTTTTTTCAATCGTTCTGAAGATGGCGGCAAATGCCATTGTTTCAATGAGTATATTATTTGCAATTATGTAAAGTTTACTGCTACTTATGATCCATTCGTGTCCATATGAGAACCAATTCATGATACTCTTTCTAGCTGAATATACGCCAATAGTGTCTTCCATCGGAATTCTTTTATCATAGAAAATTCAAAACATTGGAAAGTTGAACTAGTCAGTACTATTTACACTGTATTGGAATACTAATAATTAATTAACTAAAATTGGACAATTACATAACAAATGAATCATTGAGAAACTCATCCAGGCTGCACATTAAATCTGATTATTAATTAATTAATATTGGGAAATTAATTAATTAAATTAAATATTCATATATATATATATATATATTAAGATTATTTCTTATGAACTATACTTTAATTTGATAGAATATTGAAAAGAGAGTCGTATGAAACAAATTCAAGTTTTATATAATTAAAATAAATTCAAAAACAACTAATTCTAATTCTAACTTATTTTCCAAACAAAGACAAACTTTCTAAGAAACCAATCTAAAATAGTTATCTTACTAATCGAAACATGAAATTAAATTATCTTGACAATAAATAAATTAAAATTACTTTTGCCAGAATATATGACACTACAACAAAGAGAGTCTATAGCGGCGACATATATTGCGACGACAAAAGTTGCCTCTATTGATTCTACATAGTAGCGACGACATCAAGAAATGTCTTCGCAATACCAACAAAACTTATAGCGACGACATATGTCGTCGCTATAAAACCTATATCGTCGCCGTTACGTATAGGCTATAACGACGCCTTTTCCGTGTCGCCGCCACTCGATTAGGAAAGGGCGGAACTAATGGCGGCATTTTGGTGCATAAATAGCGACGACAAATGTCGCCGCAATTGAAATGCGGATGATGATGTAAGTCACGTGAATCATATATTTTCTCGTAAAGTGTGAAGGGGTCTATAGCGACGACATATGTCGCCGCTATATACCAACATCAATTTAGGCGGGAAATTTGGCGCCCAATTGTTATATATAGCGACGACATATGTCGTCGCTAAACCTATTCTCGATTAAATTTTGCAGGCGCGTGAATAATTACTTTCATCGAAAAATGGGAATGCTCCTTTAGCGACGACTTACTGCCTAAAGCGACGAAAATGTCGTCGCAATAGACTCTTCTTTATCTTCTTCCCATCTCCGCATTTACAGATATGCATACTACACACAATTAAAAAAAATTCTTCTCCATCTCCGCTTTCTTCATCTCCATTTCTTCATAATCATCTCCAATTATTATCGCATCAGATTTGTAAGAATATAGTATTTTACAAGTATGGATATTGATAAAAGTTGGACAACAATTAGAAATCGCACAAAGTCCGCAGATTTTCTGAACGGTTTGCAAGCATTTATAAACATGGCGAGGCCATACGTTAACGACAGAGGAAGAATTAAATGTCCGTGCAAAAATGTTTAAACGGTCTCACACATCCATTGGAAATTGTCGAGGCTCATATATTTTGTAATGGTTTTACGGAGAGTTATGTCACCTAGATATATCATGGCGAGATTGATGTTCGTACTGCGAATGTGTATAGACGTAATGAGCGAGATGGTGTGGAAGATGAGATGATGGATGTAATAGACGACATAGTTGGTGATGAGCATGCAGTACAAGCACCGATGGTTACTATGACGAACTGCTTCGTGCTCTCCATTCGTAATCGTACTTCTGGAGTTTCATCATTTTCATCCCTAAATTTTTAGTCAAGTTGATGCATATTAAAGTTATGAACAAATGGACAAACAAGTCATCGATGATCTTTTGAAATTGTCAAGTTAGCATTCCCAAATATGAACCTGGTTGACTCTCACTCACGGTTAAGAAGTCGATGACGAAGCTTGGTTTGGGTTACAAATCCATTCATGCTCGCAAGAACGACCGCACCTTTGTTTGGGGTGAACATGCCGATAGACAAACTTGCCCGATTTGCCGTGAAAGTCGTTGGTTCACACTTCGGAAAAGTGAACGGGAAGAATGTTCCGCATAAGGTGTTACGATGTTTTTCCTTGGCCCCGCACTAAAATGTATGTTCGCGACGAAGGATACCGCAAAATTTATGAGGTGGCACAAGATAGGAAGGTCTAGGGACGATGATGAAATGCAACATCCCATTGATGGAAAGGCATGGCGGGATTTTGACATGAAACATCCAATGTTCGCAAGTGAGACCAAGAATGTCGTGTTAGGTTTGGCCACGCATGTATTCAATCCATTCGGTGACATGAGTTTGTCAGACAAAGATGTGGCCGATGGTTGTAACAGCCACAACTTGCCACCCTCGGTTATGCATGAAGCCCGAATATCTCATGCTTACTCATGATACCGGTCCTAAAGCACCGGGTAAGGACATTGATGTATTTTTACGACCATTAGTGGATGAGTTGAAGGAATTGTGGGCCGATAGGATTGACACGGAGACGGTGGAACCAACAAAGAAGTCGGTATTCGGGATCGCGTGCGAGCTTTGTTGTGGATCGTTAACGATTTCCCAAAGAAGTAGTTTGTCCGGTTGGAGTGGTCGGGGGTACAAGGCATGTCCGACGTGCAACGAGGATACTCCTTCATCCGTGTGTGATAGGTAAGACACTTTATGTGGGTCATCGTCGATTCTCGCCATCCGAGACATCATTTTCGAGCAATTTAGACTTCGATGGGAGGATGAGATAGGCGACCACCTCCGCTTGCTAACGCCACAAATATTTTAGCACACTTAAGTCGTGTTCGATATAGAAGTCCGTGAAAGCACCCAAATTACGGTGGCGCTACAATTCGAGAAGTGATGACGAGCTCAATTGGAGAAAAAGAGCATTTTCTATGAGTTTCCGTGATGGACTTCTCACCGAGCTCAAACATAACATTGATGTCATGCACGAGAGAAGAATGTTTGTGATAGCTTGCTCGGCACAATTATGGACGATCCATTCAAATCAAAAGACACAGTCAATGCGAGGCGCGATCTAATGCAATTAGGGATCAAAAGGGAGTTGCACTTGTATCAGAACGGGAATAAGTGGATGAAGCCTGCCGCATGTTACACCATGTCGTCTTCAAATCGTAAGAAATTTTGTCAATTTATCCGATCGGTTGAGTTTCCGATAGCTTCGCTTCTAATCTTCTAAGAATATTGCTCCAAATGACAGTCGTATTATCGGGTTGAAGTCACATGATTGCCATATTATCATGCAACGGTTATTACCAGTCGGATGTCGGGCGTTCTTGAATAAAACAATTTCCACGGTCATTATTGAACTGTGCACGTTCTTCAGAAAGCTTTGTGCAAGAACACTAAAGGTTAGCGACATGATAGCATCCCACGATCACCTTGTACTCATTCTCTGTAAGTTGGAAAGGATATTTCCGCCAAACGCTTCTTCGACATCATGATTCACCTCGTAATGCATTTACCGTAAGAGGCAATCCTTGGAGGTCCGGTGCACATGAGATGGATGTATCCATTCGAGCGATACCAAGAAATTGAAGGGCTACGCCGTAAATCGAGCTCGGCCCGAGGGATCAATAGTCAAGGGTATGTTGTGGACGAGGCATTGAACTTTTGTTCGAGGTACTTCCGTGACATAGGGACAAGGTTCGATCGACAAGACAAGCGAGGATGCTACTCGCTCCACGCATACGCCTTTTCTCTTTTCAACAGCAGTGTCACCCACTTGGAAAGCAACCACCAACGACGCTTCCTACCAAGTTCGAAATCAAGCAATTTTTACACCCCAACAACTGTTATGAAGTTGAGCCATTCTTGCAAAGAAGAAGGCGTTAATTCTTGATTATTATTCTTTTATCTCGAATTAACTTTATCATTTGAAACGAACTAATGAACGTTGATCTTCAATACTTTGTTCGTGGAATATAGCGGTGAACTAATGAACAAGTGGGTCGTCCAAACATCGAACTAGTGCACGTAAGAGACTTTCACGGTTGGTTCTACGTAAAGGTAAACGAACATCGATCGAATAAAATTGCAAGTTTTCAACATAATTGCTTTCAATAATCGAGAATAATTCTTGTCATGCAATTATATGCAATGCGCCAAAGCCACAACCATCAAGTTTCTCATGAGTTATTTGCGTTGGCGATGATGTTACCAAAGAAAGTTATGTCATACACGGCTTGTGTTGTCAAAGGAGTTCGGTTCATGACATATGATCGTGATATTCAAGAAAAACTCAAAATAGTGGTGTGTCCGTCCCAGGACCGGGGTGAGAATTACTACGGGCAGCTGCAAGATATACTGGAGCTACAATATGGACCGAAACTTTCATCTATCTCGTTCCGATGCAAGTGGTTTAGGTGTGATGGGAGATGGATGGTAACCGAGAATAACGTTACGGATTGACATCGCGCAGAGGCGTTCAAGGATGATCGCCCATACTTACTTGCTAGCTAAGCACAACAAGTGTTCTACATTGAAGATCCATCTCGTGGTCCGAATCGGGCGAGTAGTATAAATTGTCCATCACAGAGCACGCGGGGACACAGCTGGGAGCTAACATCACGAGATATTGACCGCTCTACAATAACTACTCTTCCGGCTTATCTCTAGTCGTTGATCTTGGCAACATAGAGCATGTATCCTTGCACCGCGATGATGATGAAGTCGATGAGATCGATGCATCGCTTATCGTGAGAGCCTCGTCGATACTTCAGAGAGAAACTTCGCTTATAAACGACGATGATGTTGAAGACGATACAAATGCGTATCACGAGGATGAAGAAACATCGAGTGAAATCAATGAAGACGCCAAATGACGATGATGTAGATCAATCGTATCATGATAGTGAATCGATTGAAATGTTATTGTGTGTCACTAAATTTGCAATGAAATTACTTTAAAAAAACGCATGTTCAAATTGTTGTTACTGCTTTCGGCTTGAATGTTTGTCATTCATTCATCTGCTCATTGGTATTGGTCAAAACGCGAGTTTGGATGGAGTTTCAACATTTAGGTACATAATGTAGAACAAAAAGTTCTACAATTGTACAAAAACATGATTTCATTTTCCCATTATATCTTCAATCGTAAAACTTGAAGGACTTAAGTTGCAAATAAAATTGAAGGAAATTGAAATAAAAGAAAAATTAAGAGGACCCAAATGAAAATGTTTAAAGTTGAATGACCCAAATAAATATGAAAACATAAAAATTAAATGTTCAATATTAAATACTAAAAATTATTATTCATAATATTAAATCTCATTAAATATGAAATATTAAAAATTAAAATTAAAAATTCAATATTAAATACTAATAATTTATAATTGATATTATTAAATATCAATAAATATGAAAACATAAAAATTAAATATTAAATATTAAATACTAAAAATTATTATTGATAATATTAAATCTCAATAAATATTAAATATTAAAATTCAAAATTCAAAATTCAAAATTAAATACTAATAATTTATAATTGATATTATTAAATATCAATAAATATGATAACATGAAAATTAAATATTAAATATTAAATACTAAAATTATTATTGTTAATATTAAATCTCAATAAATATTAAATATTAAAAATTCAAAATTCAAAATTCAAAATTAAATACTAATAATTTTATTGATATTATTAAATCTCAATAAATATTAAATATTAAAAATTCAAAATTAAATAATAATAATTATTATTGATAATATTAAATATTAAAATAATTGATAATATTAAATATTAAAATTTTTTCATAATATTAAAAACGGAAAAATTAATAATTATAAAAATTATTGCAATTAAAATATCCCTTCAAATGAGAAAGCAAGATTTAATTTTCAGATTGTATTGTCAATAGCGACGACATATGTCGTCGCTTATTGTTCTCGAAAATTAGGCGCCACCTTTAAGGCGCGTGGTTCAAAAAGTCGAAAAAACATGTCGTCGCTATAGTAATTAATAGCGACGACATATGTCGTCGCTATAGAGTCGACCTTTTAATTCACACGTAACCTTCTTCTTTTCCATTTCGCCACACCGCCACCGTCTGTCGTGGTGTCAAAATTGGGTTGCTCTCTCCCTCTCTCTCACAATCGCCCGTAGACTCCCATCCCTGCAACAAAGGTGAGCTCTCTCTCTCTCAATCGCTCTATCTCACTCTCAAACTCGCTCTCTCTCTCTCTCTCTCTGCGCCTGTTTAGTCTCCAGATTGTACTAAAAATCATCAAACCTGTTTATTAATCGTGTAGGAGGCTGCTCCCCTCTCCGATTAATGGATTACGCGCGACAATTTGAAATTGATTAATCGGATTGCACAATGTCACAAAAATAGTTGAGGACTAAATTGATCCCTTTTAAAGCTTGAAAAACAGTTGGCGACCAATGGTGCACTTTTCTTAATCATTTTTATCAAAAATAGTTGAAATTAATTAGAAATGTATGTGTATATATCCGTGCATGATAAATTCTAAAAACAGTTCGGTGGGTAGGATTCTTTTTTGTTCTTTCCTCAAGTTGGCAATTTTCCCAATTATTTTGTTCTCTTATATGGATATATTTTGTATTTTTTTTATTATATAAATACTTGAATTTGCCACCCCCTTTCTACTTAGTCTGCCAGTGTAATCATCATGTTCTGCATATCATTTCTTCCTACTGATAATTTTTTTCATACTGTTCTCTTTATTTACATATATATAGACACTAGAAAGGCTGATAGATACAAAAGGAGAGATAATTATTGGGTAGTGGGGAGGTGATATAGAAATTACTTCTGATTGCATGGAGGGTTTGAGAGAATTTGAGAAAGAGATATCTGAATTTTCTTGCAGAGTTACGTTTCTCATACAAGTAATAATCTATTCACGAAACATGTCCAGAATGAAAACGCTAGCGTGAGCATATCCAAAGGTGGGATTTGCTATTAATTTCTGGGCAGGTTTTTTTGTAGTTCAAGGGCCTTGGATATATGGTTCAAGAATTCAAATAAAAACAGATCAGGGTAGAGGGTGATTATATATAAAAATTAGTTTAGGGACCAATTTATAATTAAATATAATAAATTCAAAATTTTCTATAAATTCAAAGTTTAGGGACTTATTTGCAATTTTACAGTAGTTTAGGGACCAATTTATAATAAAATATAATAAAGTCAAATTTTCTCATAAATTCAAAGTTTAGGGACTTATTTGCAATAAAATAAGTTTAGGGACCAATTTATAATAAAATATAATAAAGTCAAATTTTCCCACAAATTCAAAGTTTAGGGACTTATTTGAAATTAAAGTAAGTTTAGGGACCAATTTATAATAAAATATAATAAAGTCAAATTTTTCCATAAATTCAAAGTTTAGGGACTTATTTGAAATTAAAGTAAGTTTAGGGACCAATTTATAATAAAATATAATAAAGTCAAATTTTTCCATAAATTCAAAGTTTAGGGACTTATTTGCAATAAAATAAGTTTAGGGATCAATTTATAATAAAATATAATAAAGTCAAATTTTTCCATAAATTCAAAGTTTAGGGACTTATTTGCAATAAAATAAGTTTAAGGACCAATTTATAATAAAGTCAAATTTTCCCATAAATTCAAAGTTTAGGGACTTATTTGAAATTAAAGTAAGTTTAGGGACCAATTTATAATAAAATATAATAAAGTCAAATTTTTCCATAAATTCAAAGTTTAGCGACTTATTTGCAACAAAATAAGTTTAGGGACCAATTTATAATAAAATATAATAAAGTCAAATTTTTCCATAAATTCAAAGTTTAGGGACTTATTTGAAATTAAAGTAAGTTTAGGGACCAATTTATAATAAAAATATAATAAAGTCAAATTTTCTCATAAATTCAAAGTTTAGGGACTTATTTGTAATAAAATAAGTTTAGAGACCAATTTATAATAAAATATAATAAAGTCAAATTTTCCCATAAATTCAAAGTTTAGGGACTTATTTGAAATTAAAGTAAGTTTAGGGACCAATTTATAATAAAATATAATAAAGTCAAATTTTTCCATAAATTCAAAGTTTAAGGACTTATTTGCAATAAAATAAGTTTAGGGACCAATTTATAATAAAATATAATAAAGTCAAATTTTTCCATAAATTCAAAGTTTAGGGACTTATTTGAAAGTAAAGTAAGTTTAGGGACCAATTTATAATAAAATATAATAAAATCAAATTTTCTCATAAATTCAAAGTTTAGGGACTTATTTGCAATAAAATAAGTTTAGAGACCAATTTATAATAAAATATAATAAAGTCAAATTTTTCCATAAATTCAAAGTTTAGGGACTTATTTGCAATTTTACAATGAGTTTAGGGACCAATTTGAAATAAAATATAATTAATTCAAAATTATCCATAATTTTAAAGTTTAGGGACTTATTTGCAATAAAATATGTTTAGGGACCAAATTGAAATAAAATATAATACATACAAATTTTCACATACATTTAAAAGTTAGTATGGTGGGCGTGATATTCGCAATTATGTCATGTGTTAGTATGGTGACGTGATGTCGCCGGAGGTGATGGTGCAGAGATCCTCCACGCTGACCATCTCACCGCTCCCTTCTACATGATGCGAGTCTAGTAAGACGTTTCTTTCAAATTATAATTATTTATTATTTTATACATATCGTTGAAGAAAATCGTATGATCAATACATTTTACAATTTTTTCATTTTCAAAGACCCCGCCAAAGCGACGGGGTATATCTCGAGGCATCAATCTTGAGATGGTTTGGCGGCGAATGGGAAGATGCCATTTTCTATCGCGTTCGACAATGTCGAACGCACAATGCAAAATCGGGAATAACGCCAAGTATTTCACGCGCTTGGTTGGAAACCAGTGAGATTCACTGCGTGCCCGTGCTACCCTTCATGGACGGAGGTTCCGGAGGAGCAATGGGCACGGTTACGTAGCATTATCGAGGTATGAACGTAAATTAGTTTTGTTATTAGTACACTTCATTAATACTTGTTTTACGACTTCTACAAAGAACATATTCTTTTTCACTCTTGCGAGCTACTTGATCTGCAGGGCGATCGGTCGTCCGACGAGTACCGGCAAGATGTGCATGCAGAGATCGTCTGGCGGCCGATCGTTATCGCGATTACAAACTCAAGGCGCATAATCACTTAAAAGCGCATGGACCGAGCCGACCATACGGCGAGATGTCCACGAGGACCGCAAGTAGTGCATTGACTTCTTCACCGATCCTACTTTCGTGGTAAGTATTGTTTATATATTGTTTACGATATTTTATATACTCTTTAACTAATACATTTTTTTGCTAATCAATTATATGTTATACCTTCAGGACCGGGTCCTCCAAAAATAAAGCCAATCGGGGTAAGGTTAAATACCCGAGCGCAGCGGGTCAAGAGCTTCTCCGCCACGCTACGTTACGATCAGTACAACATATAAATTTTCAATATCATTATAAATATCTTCACTACATTACGTAAAATGTATACTAAATTTCACGTTTAAATTGTCGAAGGGACCCCGAGACCCGTGGTGGCCGGGATTATTGATTCGCTCCGGACGTTTCACACCTTCCGGGATGGCACTGGGGTCAACCCGCAGCGGCCGGGTGACTATGTGAGAATTTTTAAAATATAATTTTATCGATATGCATGATATTATTATTTATTATTATTTTTCACCGAATAGGATAAGCTTGTTGAGTTCGTAGAGAGACTCAGCGAGACACAAAGTCGCCTCCAATAGCGCGTCGTTAGACGAGCGTGCTATTGCAAAGGAGGTTCTCGAGAACGACGAGGTCACGTCCGTGGGGTTGGTCGGTTTCAAGGGCACCTCTCACTTGCTAGATTCGATTCTTTGCATCGTTTGCCCCACAAGGAACTTCCCATCGCCCTCTGCGCAGACCCCGAATAATGATGTTCGGTTTGCCATGTACGAGGAGCAGCTTACGCCAAATGCAACGTGAAATTGAGCTTCTAAAAAGTAAAAATACCAAGGTCTCTGGATGAGGAGGACGAGGACGGGGACGGGGGCGGGGACTGGGACGACGGTTTAGAGGTGCAGAGATTTTTGAATTTTTTATATATTATTTATATTATTTGGAAACAAAAATTTTTTTTAAAAAAATTCAAAATCGTTTATAGCAAATGACAATGTCGTCGCTATAGGTAATTACATTATTTAAAAATTTTTTTTAAAAATTCAAAACGTTTATAGCGGCGACAATGTCGTCGCTATAGGTAATTCATTATTTGTATTAGCGACGACTTTGTCGTCAACTGTAATGGATGCTGCGTATGGCTACGAGATAATGGTCTCTATTATTTTGTCTATAGCGACGGTTTTTATGGCGACTATGTCGTCCCTATAAGTCCGCTTTCGAGATATGGTCACGCGACTCTATTATGACGACATTGTCGCCGCTATACATACTAAATTTATATAGAGACGACGTAGAGTCGTCACTATAACTCTAGAGACACTAACTTGTTGCGGCGACATATTGCGACGACGTTGTCGTCTCTAAAACTTTAAAGATACGACTTATGAACATTCAATGACGACAAATGTCGCCACTATTTCCTCATTTATGACTACTTAAAAGTTATAATTTTCCCCAAACACCATTGGGTTAAAGCGCTTTAACACACGAGTTTTGTTCAGAGGCTCGTTTCTACATGTTAAGTGATATTTTTATCTAACTCCAACACGGTCAATTGAGTCAAGGTATTTGATTACATCATGTAGAGTACATTTCGTAGACTGTACTGGATTAGGGAGAATAAGATAAGGAGGGATATGATTAGGGAGTATAGGATTAAGTGGATTTTGGTGTATTGTTCTAATATGGAATTTGGTGTACAAGTATTGAAACATAAAAAATTTAAGAAAATAAATTTGGATAATTTATTTTTCTTTTACTTTTAAGGTAAAAGAGATATTTTAAAAGTAATTCTACGTTTGTGTCAATAAATATTTAATTTTAACTTTAATTAAAAAAAGTTAATTAGTGCAAAACTTATTCATTTACTTATAAGTAAGTGTATGTTTGGTAAAGTTTAAAAGTAGTTTTATAAGAGATTTTGAAAATAGTTGGTGAGATGTGTGATTGAAAAATTGATAAAAGTTATGAGTTCCATGAAATATGTGGTTGAAAATGAGTTTAAAAAAAAAAAGTTTAAAAATACTCTCCCAAACATGCTCTAAATTTACTTTATGTTTACAAATTGTTTGGATAACTTTTTGTTTTTATTTATAAATAAAAAAATTTATTTTTCTAAAAGTAATTCTTATGTTACTATCAAAATAAATAACATATTTATTTTTAATTATTTTAATTAATAAAATAATATTATTTATTTACTTATAAGTAAATTTCTTACGTATAAGTGAATTTACTTATATATATTCTTATTTACTTACAAGTAAATTACATATTTCAATTGAACTAAAATTTCTATTATTCATCACATAGTAAATCAATAATTCGATCTAATACCATCTAATTTAACATACTATTTAATTTAATTGGCTAAAGAAGGATAAGTTCTCCAAACATTATACAAAAACACCCCAATTATATGAAATATGTGTGTGGATGAAATTACCCTTGCAATGTGGTACAAGTCGTGTTGAGGATCAGACTTAACATAGCTTTTTGGATGAAAATGGACGAAAATGATGTTTTGTGCAAGAAAATGTGGATTAGATGGTGAAAATGCCAAAATTTCATAGGTAGGGATAATTTGCACAATCACTTCAAAAGATAGGGACATTTTGTGCCAATTAATACCCCAAAAGAAATGTAGTTTCATAAGAAGACTGATTTGAAATAATAACCTGGAACAACATAACGCAACACATAAACCATTGTGACAACAATACAGTAACAATTAATCAAGAACTAATTTGAAGTAACAACTTGCAGTATCGTCTACTTGTATATATACATATACAATGTTTGACTACGTACTTATACCAATCGAGATAATTAAATACCATCATGCATCGTGGCATAATGCAATAACATTAATATAGTCAAACTCTATTGTCTCGATGATTTTTCTTTAGGATGAAAAGGGTGCATACGATTGTGCTTTTGGATTTGAATTTGCTACAACTACGCATCATTGTCATCTCACAATCTGAAAAAAATCGATTTGAAACAAAAAAAAAAATTAATGAAAGATTGAACAGAAGAGATGATCATAAAAATATAAAATTGTCTTACTTCAAAAATAAATAAGGAGTTAAATAAGAAACACATGATCTTACTATATAGGGTTTGAAATTAAAATGGATTTGATTTATTTTTATATGGTAACAATACAATATAAATAATCAATAATAATTTTATAAAAAAACTATCAAATAAAATTCAAAATTAAAAAAAAAAAGTACGGGATATAATTTTCACTTACTAAAAAGCAATTTGGTGGAAGCCTCAATTTACATTATGAATTGGACTGCAAATCGTGAGAAAAATTATAAGAAAAGAGGGGCGGGATCCATGTGCATTGTATAAGGGAAAGATTTATTTTGGTCAATAAAAAGGAAACTTACCAATTCATGTTGGCTGGTAAAGCCGAGCATGAATTGGTGAACGAGGGGTATAAAGCTGTAGGGTCAAAATTTTGCACTTGGAACCATGCAAAATCACGATGCCAGAAGAGAAAGTAAAAGAGAGAGAGGGACAAAAAAAATGGGTGATAAAAAAGTGAGAGAAAAATAAAAAAAAGTTTGTGGGTACTCTAGTGTGAACAACACAAAGCTTAATAGTAGTTTCCTCGATCCTTCTAATCTTTTAGTAGATTGTTGGTGGAGCTCAAAATTGAGATTCTATTGAGTTGGTTCGTCGCTTCTCCTCTTTTTTGATATCATGTGAGATATAAACTTGTTTAAGTTTGAAGTTATTGTTGTTGGCTACCTAGTCGGTGACGAATTTCGATGGTTGGATTCTTTAGTAGTACCAGGGAAGAACAGAACGTTGTATCCCTTTATTATAATATTAGAAAATTTAATTGAAGTTTAGGCTTGTGGATATAAGAAAATTACAGAAACACATTAAATTTGGTGTTCTTATTTCTTGTTTGGATTATGGTTTTTTCTGTCTAATTTCTGCAAGATAATTATTGCTTATTCTATTGTGCCTATTTAATTACACAAACGAAAAAAAAAAGATTATTTATTTCCCTACGACTATTTTGTATTTTGGATTATTAGTCATTTTCTCAAATTTTATGATATTTTTGTGTTAATTAAATGGAAGATTAGGGGAACAACATGTCGTCCATGACAAAACTCATAGCAACAAATTATTCAATTTGGTACTCGCGAATGTAGGATCTGCTCTGTTGTCTATACTATGAGGATGCTATTTTGGTTAACAGTGGCAAGCCAAAAGATATGTCCGAAAAAGAATGGGCAAAGTTGAACAAAAAGGCAATTGGAAAAATTAGGCAATAGGTCGACAATAGCATGTAAGAGCATGTTCCAAATGAAACAAAAGGCGACATTGTGTGAAAAAACTCTACAGGAGTTATACGAAAAGAAAAAAATGCAAAAAGTAAATCTTTTCTTTTCAAGAAGCTTAGATAATTGAGGTCATGAAAAAAATACAATAGAACGAGGTCTAACGGTACAAGATTCTGTAATAGATAATGAGTAACACGAATAGAACGAGAGCAAAAACTCTTGCTCAAAGCGCCTTGACAGTCATGACAAGTCGCAAGAAATATTCAAGCCAAAGAAAACTATTGAATGTTGTGTTGGGTGAATTTTGTGTATAGTGACACCAAAGAACAAACTAAAGGCAAGGAAACAAGAATACAAAATAGATGAAATGCAAAATCGAGGCAAATGTTGAACACTTTGTCCTTAAGTCGAATTTGTCCCGCAACGGTGCCTACGGTTTATGGCAATTAACTCCCAAGATACAACAACTACCACTTGTGTTTTCAGCACTTCAGAACACAAGCACAACGAACCAGAATAGGCTTTGTACTCCAAAAATGAATATGGCAATGAAAAAAACCAGAATTTATGCAACAAAATGCAAGAATTTGGTTCAATGAGAAGAAGATATGATTATAATGTGATTGCATATCATTGGTGTTCTTAATAGGACGTCCCTAGAGTCCTATTTATAGATGAAGAAGTGTTGGGAACGAAGAGGTGTGGAGTCAAACCGTGTAACACTTCAGAAGGACGTATCTGTTCGTAAAGCAATGAGATCACATGATAGGACCGAAAAACATTCTGCTGAAAAATTCAGCAAGTTGCGATCGCAAGCTAGAAGACCCATGCAATCGCATGGTCAAAAAAATTTGACCCGAATTTTGTCCTTCTCGTAATTTCTCATTAATCCGATATTGGTTTCGAGATGCCAAATATACCCTTCAACACATGTCATTTCGACACTCCGAAGCGGCGAAGTGGCAAACTATTTTGCCTAAATGAATTGGGTTGGGTCTAAATATTTTGGCCGAAGTTGATACGATTGGTTTTCAACACTTAATCAATTTCTCGAATTCTTAAACCAATTTCCAACATGTTGCTTCCGCAATAAACCAGGACACATGAAATATCAATGCATGGTTATTCATAAATGAGTAGATGAGGAAAAATGGTGAACATGATAATAAAGGAACGAATACAGAAGATATGCACCAGAGGGTGATATTAGTGTTATTCAAGTGTTGATACTATCAACCTCACATGTCAAAATTCTCACTGGGTGATTGATTTGATGCTACGTATCATGTCACTTCTCGCTAAGATTTCTTCTCACCTTACGCTAGCAGTCGCTTTAACTTTGTAAAGATAGAGAATGATATTCAATGTGAAATTTTTGGCATGGGAGAGGTCTGCTTGAGTCCCAAAACTTCATGTAAGATGGTCTTCAAGAATGTAAGGCATGTTCCAAGAGTTCATCCTAATTTGATATCTACGAGTACCCTTGATTATTAGGTCTATCACAATCATTCTGGTGAAGGAAAGTGGAATTCACTAAAGGGTATTTGATAGTACTTGAAGGCAATAAATTCAATTCTCTGTAGAGAGATTGATGCCTGAAGTTTTGGACAGAGAATAGGCTTGGTGGAGCCCACAACATAAGGCTGATGAGAAATTTGTTGTGTTTCTGCCCACATTTATTATGGTGGATTAGTGGGCAAAAGTCCAACAAATTATAAGTAAAATGGCTCAAATATTAAATATGATTAAATTGGTATACCAAATAGCAATTTTATGGAAACTCCAATTGACATTATGAATTGAAAAAACATAAAAAAGGGGGGGGGGGCACATGCATAGAATAAGGGAAAATATTTGTTTTGGTCAATAAAAAAGAAACTTACCAATTCATGTCGGAGGGGTTTTTAGCTATAAAATTGTGGAATAATGCTATCTAGCACCAGTTTAAATGACAGTGGAGCTACTGTCACAATATCCAATGCAGTTATGATGTTTTTTTTATTGGACAATGTGACACTGATCCCACTGCCACCTATATTGGTGCTAATCACCACTAGGTGCTAGATATCATTTCTCAAATTATGCATGAATTGGTGAATGTGTGATACACAAACCAGTGCAAAATCAAACAACTATAAGAAAAAATGAGAGAGAGAGAGAGAGAGAGAGAGAGAGAGAGAGATTAGGATAGAAAAAGTGAAGGAGAAATAAAAAAAGTTTGTGGGTGCTCTACTTTGAACAACATAAAGCTTAACACTAAGTTTTCCCGATCCTTCTCATCTTTCAGTAGATTGTTGATGATGTTCAAGACTGCAAGCCTATTGGGTTGGTTCATCGTTTCCTCTCTTCTTTTGTTATCCTAGTGAGATCAAAACTTGTTAATTTACATCTAACGCTCTTGTTGTTAGTCACCTGGTCGGTGATGAATATTGTTGGTTGGATCCTCTACTAGTACTAAAGAAGAACATTACATCCCAATATTGTAATAGTGGAAGATTTAATTAGAGTTTAGGACCGTGGATGTTGGAAAATTGCCGAACCACATTAAAATTTGGTGTTATTATTTCTTGTTTGAATTGTGATTTTTTTGCCTATTTTCTCCCATATAATTAGATAATTCTGTTGTGCCTATTGAATTACACAAAGACGACAAAAAGAATCTTATTTATTCCGTTGCGTTAATTTTGGATTTTAAGCATTTTTCTCAATAGTGTGTGTAAAGACCATATATCATCAGAAACTTCAAGAATATACAATATCTAATAGATCTAAGAAATAAAGATGCAAAAATGTAAAAAGAACACAATAATTTGTTTTGGCCAAACCCCAAAAGTTCAATGAACAAATCCTACACCAAATCTCGTGTTGAGCATCCATAAAGTGGAATATGCTCTAAAGCACTTATTAATCAACCACAACAACAACGAAAGTGTACATCACAGTCAGTTACAAGTTTCTGAAACCACAAAGGCTTAAATTTAAGAAAATCCCAAATAATCCCCAAATTACTGTTCACCGACAACACAACAAACCTTCTCTTCTCTGATCTCTCAACCAAAGATTATAGAACACCAAGTTCTTAATCTTTATCACCCATAAATCATAAAACAATAGAAAATGAAGAAATTAGATGAAGAAGAACATATTTTTAGAGAAAACCAAGTGAGAGAATTGCTTTTTCTCTTTGTACACGAAGAGCCCAAAAAACCAACATCTGAAGAGTCAAGCCAAGCAAGTGTCTAAAGGAAGGCTCTAAAAGGTAATCCAAGGGCTACAAGACATTCACGTGTCAACATCCCTAGAGAGAAGTCTAATTGCAAGGCTCTATACCATATTGCATTAATTACAAAACAAAAACACAATCATGAATCATATTGAAAAACACACAATCAATCATATTGAAACCGAAAAAGTAGTTTCAAACAATTTTTGAATTTATTTAGTGTACCCATATCAAAAGGATTATATTGAATTGCTGTCTTTTTCAATTTTAGAACACCCTTTGATATGATGTCCCTAATAAAATGATATTAGACGTCTATATGCTTAATTCTATCATGATACATTGGATTTTTACTTAAATGAATATCACTTTGATTATCAGAAGACGGTGCATCATTTTCATCAACAAAGCCAAACTCCTTTAATAAACCACTAAGCCAAATTCTTTCTATAATAGCATCATAAGCAGCAATGTACTCAGTTTCAGTAGAAGATAGAACACAAACCTTTTGAAGCTAAGATTTTCAGCTAATAGTAGTACCACACAGTGAAATAATAGGCTAAAGTTGATCTTCTATTATCCATATCCCGAGCAAAATCAGAATCAGTATACCCTTTCAAGGATTCATCTTCTTTACATTTTTTGAAGATTAATCCCAAATCAATAATGCCATTTAAGTATTTGAGGAGCCACTTAAGGGCTTCCCAATGGATCTTACCAGGATTAATCATGAATCTTCATAACACTAATTAATGCTATGAGCAAGATCAGGCCTAGTGAAAATCATAATATACATGACAGACCCAACCACATTAGCATAATGAACTCTTTCCATTCTTTCAAAATCTTCTTTTGTTTGGACAGAAATTAGAAGACAATTTAAAATGATTTGCAAGAGGTAAGCTAACAGATCTAGAACTAGACATGGCAAACTTTTCAAGGATTTTTTTCACATAAGTTTGTTGATTTAGAATTTAAAAGTCATTTTTTTTATCTCTTTGAGTTTGCATTCATAAGTTTCTTTTTGGAGTCTCTAAATCTTTCATTTCAAATTCAGAATTCAATTTTCTTTTTATTTCTTGAATTTTACATTTGCCATGACTATTTGATAACATATCGTCAACATAAAGAAGCAGATAAAGAGAATTAGCCTCACCAGAACCTTTACAATAGAGGCAAGAGTCATACTTGCTCCTTTGAAAACCAAGATCAAGAACAAAAACATCCAACATTTTGTACCATTGCCTTGGGGCTTGCTTCAGTCCATACAAGGACTTTTTAAGCAGGCAAAACCTAATGATTGGCTCATGTAAATGGTTTCATCCAACTCACCATAGAAAAAAGCAGTTTTCATAACTAACTGATCAATTCCCAACCAAATTGAGTTACCAAGGATAAAATGATTCTTCTAATGGTATATTTTACTACAGATCGCAAGGGATGGTTTTCATCTGGAGAACATAATTGGATAGAACCATGTGATTGCAAGGTGTTGAACCATGCGATCGCATGATTATATCGTGCAATGCTTTTGTTGTCTCGTGATGGAAATAGAACTCTATTTAGTCCAGGATAAAACAGCAACTTAAAACACGTTTTGGAGAGTTCGGGAAGGATATAAAAGACATCGAATAGACAAATTACGGAGGCAAATTTTGAGAAAAAAAATGCAAGAGAAGAATCGAAGATCAAGGAACGGATTGAAGATTCTTGGGCCAAAATCACAGGTTGTATTTCTATTTTCTTCATTTTCCATCGGAACATGATTAATACAATTCTTGTAATGAACGATGGAACCTCACGTTTTTAATTAATTAGAAGTTTTTTCGATTTTAGTAATTAATTGATTTTGGGTTAATTATTCTTTATTCCTTTTTTCTAATGTTTTAATACTTGATCACCATTGGAATGTTTTGTGATTTTTATTGAAGTCGAGAGATTCAATCTAGATAAGCACATGATATTGAATAACATAGGGTCCAATACTAGATATAAATTACTATTATGTCTTATGAAATCCGTTTAGGGTGTTCTTGTGATTTAAATGCATATTTTTATGTTCGAAACTTAATTATAGATAAATAGGTTCACATATCGATATATAATTAATTGACTATCGAGAAAGACTTTTGATTATGATAGGATCACCGATTTTTAATCTAGGGTAATTACAAACTAAAGCGGTTAACGAATAATTGATTAAAGAACGTGTAGGTGGATTCGCGAATCATAGTGCTAGTAAAACTCAAATTTATTATCAAAAATTACTTTTGGTTAATCGATAATTTAGATTTAATTTAACTCAAGTAGAAAAACTTTAGTCTTGAATTTATAAAAGAATCTGTGTTTTTATTTTTTTAAAACTCGAAATATACATTAATTAGTTAATTAGCTAGTCCTCGTGGGTTCGACACTTTTCACACCATTATATTACTTGTTAACGATCTGTCCACTTACGAAATTAAAATCTACAACAAGTTTTTTTGCGCCGTTGCTGGGACTAGTTTTATTAATTACTATGTTAATTGATAATTTAGTTTTAAAAATATTTATTTATTTATTTATTTTATTTTTATTCTTTTCCTTCTCAGTTCGTTGTGTAACTGCTGAATTTCAAAAAATTTCTAAAGTTTCATGTGTCTATTGTGTATGTACCGTGCAAAAAATAAAGATCTATTTGATTTTGACCTAGAAATCGAATGGAGTTTTCACCAATGACAACATGAACAACGAGAAAGGAAAAAACAGCAAAAAGACACTATGGACGACAACAACTGAGTCCGTGATCCACCACCTGCAGATGTGAGAAATAATCTTGCACCTATGGCTCGACCAGTTAAATTTAATGAACGAGATATTCTTATGTGTGAGTATATGATACCTCGATTGTTGAGAATCGATCCAGCATTGGACACAATGATTTCCAGTTAAGACTGGATGTGATTAATTTGTTCTCGAACAATCTGCCGTTCTATAGGAGAACAGACGAAAATCCTCATTATCATCTTTCTCACTTCATGGAATACTGTATAAATTTCAAATACCATGGTGTTAATGAAGAGGCACTTAGGACGAGCTCTTCCTACACACTCTAAAGGATAAGGCTAGAGAATGGTTAGATTTTCTACCATCTGGGAGCATCACTACTTGGACAGATTTGATCAAAAAATTCACACTGAAATACTTCCCTCCAACCAAAGTGAACAGACTGAAACATGAGATATCCAATTTCCAACAATCTGACTTGGAAAATTTTTACGAGGCCTGGGAAAGATTCAAGGAACTGCTCCAAAAATGTCCAAGTCACGGTTTTCCTTCAACGGCTCAGAATCATTATTTCTATTCTAGATTAGCTCCAAAAATTTGTTCTTCAGTAGATTATGCAGTAGGTGGCTCTATCCAAAATAGATCCACCGACGACCTTCACGACTTTATGAGCTGATGAGCGAACAATTCATAATGTGGCCAAACAAAGGGCTATAGAAGAAAGCAACAGGAATGCACGAGGTGGAAATCAATTCTCTCCTAGTGGCGAAAATTGATTAATTAGCAAAGTAGATGGAAATAATGAAACATTCTCAGTCAGCCAATATGGTTCAGATGTCCCTACCAATATGTGCAACATGTGGGGGGCAAACCATCAATCATCAGAGTGCACTTTAACCACCGATGATATGTCATCTAGGGATGGAAAAAAAACCCGTGACCTGACCCGCCCCACCCGATATTAGAGACGGGTTTGAGAAAGAATTTTCTGCCCTGACCAGCCCCTCCAATTTTTTTTTTTTTGTAAATATCATAAAATAGAATAGAAATTATAATTTTCACTACAAATAGACTAAAGAAGATTCAAACCCGGGTTGAAACTTGTAAACTACCAATCTTAACCACTACACCATAATCTCAATCTTATAATATTTTTGTTTTGTTTGGTAAAATATATAAAAAAAATTATTATTTTTAATTATTTTTTCAGTTTAAAAAAAAGATATTTAACCGGAGACAGTGAATCGAAAGACCACCCTCCCACCCTTCACCCAAAATTTGCGGGTCGCAGTAGCGGGGTAGGTGAGGTGGGGCAAAATTTTCATGGGGCGGGGCACATTGCCATCCCTAGTCATCACTTGAATAAGCTGCATATGCTTGATACTTCCAGCGACAACAATATAATCTGTACTCGCAGACTTATAATCCCGAATGGAGAAATCATCCAAATTTCTCCTATGGCAATACCCAAAATATTCAAAATCTACCAAATCAAGGGAGACCACAAGAAGAAAAATGAGGATTGGAAGAAACTATCACAAAGTTATCAGAACGCATGGAATCTAAATTAAAGGAGATGTAGAAAAGACAAGATGTCGTGATAACGAATGTAGAAAATCAGATTGAAAGTTGGCTAAACTATTGATCGAGCGACAACCAGGCATATGGCCAAGCAATACCAAAGTCAATCCAAAAGAGCAAGTGTTACCACTTGATTTTGGTAAGGCCTCCACGTCAGCAAAGGCCCAGTAAAGGTCCTGTATAGGCCTAATTCAGGCCTCACTAAAGCCTTATAGGCCCAGCGAGGACTTTCCAGATTCATACAGGTCCCATAGGCCCGGTAAAGGCCTCGAGGGCCCAGCAAGGACCGCGTAAATTCTCAGAAGGCCTCGGAGGCCCATCGAACATCTTAGTATTCCTGAATCGTAGTATCATGAGGCCCACATGCGAGGCCTCGACACTCACCTCGACCTAGAGTGCCTCACCGGACTTCATATTTATTATAACTAGCAAGCATCACGATATTTTGGGATAACCAGAGAAGTAGTTAAAGACAGATTGTGTTTGATTGACACACAGATTCTCACAAGGGAACCAAATACCAATCTTCTAAAGATTAGGCAACGTGATAAGGAGAATCAACTTAAATAAGGGATAGAATTTGAGACATTGCATTGAGTTTCGATTATCTTTATCCTATAAGGAAGGAGAATCCAATCAGAGTTCTAATTGATTGCTTACACATAATAATTAGGACTCTACAGCTATAAATACAAAGGACTCCGATTATTCCAAGGTACACACGATTTTTATTAGGCACTCTTGTATGCTTTTTTATGTTGGAATTTCACCCCTAAACTCTGCTCAAATCTCTACCTGCTTGTCCTTTCCACACCCCATTGCTTTCACTCCCGTATATTACTCCATATACCGGCAGTTGACTTGATCGTCGGAGTACCAACGATTGCTGGATCTTTTCTCTCGGAGATTTTGGTGCCTAACGATTATTCGAGTGTGCAGGTAACATACAAGTTGGTCGAGGAGTGACTGGAGATCTGTTGACACGTGGACGGTGTAAGTTTCGATGTCAACAGATTGGCACCATCTGTGGGAAACGAAAAACATTACACAACCTAAAACTTGTGGTAAAAACGTGTTTTCTACCAGGAAGAGCATGGCAATCGAACACTCCATAGAAGAAGAAGTTGAATCCCACCACATTGACTTGCGGCAGGAAAGCGTTCAAGATCTCCAGAATGTAACCCGCCGCAAGAGGAGAAGACAACGATAAAAGCGGACGGTTGAACAGGAGAACCAGGACCTGAAGTTGGACAATGCCCGGATGAGGGTGGCGCTTGAACTATTGGAGAATCAATCTCTTCAACATGGATCCAAGCGTAGCCGTACCCAGCGAAGCCCTTTGAGGTCCGGTCGATCGAAACCCGTCGATCTCAAGATGATTCGCCAATCCTCAACAAGCAAACTCCTAGTAACCAAGAGAGACCTCGTGCCTCGTAAGTGGAAAATCCAGTCACCTTTGCAAGCCTATTCGACAGGTTGGGGACTGGGTCGTCTGTGGCTCGACCTCAATCGTTGAGTAGCCGGCGTAGCGAGCCCAGTGATGACCACCAAGAGAAGAGAAGGGACTCCAGGGCTGTGGATGTGAAGCCCGAAGATGAAAGACCAGAATGGTTGTGCGACCTTGACGACGACGATGACCTTCCATTCTCCAAAGAGTTGAAGGCTAGAGAACTCTCCACATGGTTCAAAATGCCTCCTATGGAGAAATATAATGGGAGAGGTGATCCCATGGATTCCATTGGCAGTTTACTTTCTAAAGGCCTTCGTCCTTATTTAATACTCTTTCTTAAAGTCCCACGCTGATATAAATAATAGGCTTGGACTTGGGGGACTATTGTTACCACCTGATTTTGGTAAGGCTTCCACGTCAGCAAAGGCCCAGTAAAGGTTCCGTATAGGCCTAATTCAGGCCTCGCTAAAGCCTTATAGGCCCAGCGAGGACCTTCCAGATTCATAAAGGTCCCATAGGCCCGGAGAAGGCCTCTAGGGCCCAGCAAGTGCCTCTTAAATTCTCAGAAGGCCTCGGAAGCCCATAGAACATCTTAACATTCCTAAATAATAGTATTGCGAAGCCCATGAAGGGCCTCGACACTCATGGCTGACCCAAAGAGCCTCGCCGGGCTTTGTATTTATTATAACTAGCAGACAGCATGATATTTTGGGATAACCAGAGAAGTAGTTAAAGACAGATTGTGTTTGATTGTCACACGGATTCTCACAAGGGAACCAAATACCAATCTCCTAAAGATTATGCAACGTAATAAGGGGAATCAACTTAAATAAGGGATATAATTTGAGAGATTGCATTGAGTTCTGATTATCTTTATCCTATAAGGAAGGAGAATCCAATCAGAGTTCTAATTGATTGCTTACAAAGAATAATTAGGACTCTGCAGCTATAAATACAAAGGACTCCGATTATTCCAAGGTACACACGATTTTTATTAGGCACTCTTGTACACTTTTTTTTGCTAGAATTTCACCCCTAAACTCTGCTCAAATCTCTGCCTGCTTATCCTTCCCATACCCCATTGCTTTCACCTCCCGTATATTACTCGATATACCGGCAGTTGAGTTGATCGTCGGAGTACCAACGATTGTCGGACTTTTTTCCCCCGGAGATCTTAGTACCTAACGATTGTTTGAGTGTGCAGGTAACATACAGGTTGGTAGAGGAGTGACTAGAGATCTGTTGACATGGGGACGGTGCAGGTTCCAACGTCAACATCAAGTAAATACAATCACCACGAGAAGTGGAGTTGAGTTTTTAGAGATTCATGTGAAAAGACCGGGTGTTGAAAAAAAATTGCGTTAAGTAGAGAGAGAGAGAGAGAACAAATCAGATGCAGCAGTTGAACAAGAAAAAGAAAGCTCTCCACCAGATTATATTCCGCCACCGGTCAAAACTTATGTTTCTCCAATTTCATTTATTCAAAGGCTGCGAAAACATAAGCTAGACAAGTAATTCGATAAATTCCTCGATGTATTCAAGAAACTCCAAATCAACATACCTTTTGCCGACGCTTTAGCTCAAATGCTGAGCTATGCAAAATTTATGAAGAAAATTCTTTCAAACAAAAAGAAAGTTGGGGAGCATGAAATAGTCATGCTTACCGAGGAATGCAATGCTATCTTACAAAATAAGCTACCTCCGAAATTAAAAGATTCAGAGAGTTTTATTATTCCTTGCACAATCGGTATTTTATTTTTTAAAATGCATTATGTGATTTAGGTGCTAGCATTTATTTGATGCCTTACTCTATTTTTAGACAACTAGGTCTCGGAGAAGAAAAGCCAACCATGATCTCACTACAGTAAACTGATCGATCAGTTAAACATCCACGCAGGATTGTTGAAGATATTTTAGTGAAAGTGGACAATTTCATATTTCGAGCTGACTTCATTATCTTGGATATCGGAGAAGATAGTGAGATGTACCACTTATCTTGGAAAGACCTTTCTTAGCTACTGGATGAGCACTAACTGATGTACAAAAAGGGCAACTAGTGTTGAGATTAAACGATGAACAAGTCACTTTCAACGTGTTCAAAGCAATTCAATATCCAAGCTTCCGTGGCTCGTGTTTTAGATCGATATCATCGATTACGAGGCATCTAACACCTTCGCTTTGAAAAACCTCTTAGATCCTTGAGAAGCGTGTATTATGCATTCTCAAAAAGAAAATTATGACTCTCAAGTTCTTGAGGAATGTGCTAGATATTTACAAAGAGTTGAACAGATGAAAGAAGAAATAAATATATGGAATTTGGCACCACACCTCCTCAACCACCACCTTCAATTCAACTGGGATTGATTGTAGGCATTTGTCTAGGCATTTTATGCGGTGGAGGGACTATTATAAGCCAAACAAGAGGAGAACGTTTAGGACCAGACCAATCTCTCTTGAAACTTCATTTTTATTTGACATCTTTTTGTCATTTATTTGATGAATATCGAGGCTTTCAATAATCCAAGAAAACTCATTGATTCTTTAAAATATTAAAGGACAGATTTCATATCAAAATTCCAACATATATTTATTTTATTTTTTAATTTTGTTAGAAGTATAAATTGTGGTGTTTTAAAATCTATTTATGTTAAAACTTACAATTTATGTTGTTTTTTTTTTTTGTTAAGTTGCAGTTTTCTAACAGCTTGTTCAAAATAAAATTTAAATAAATAAGAACTCAAACTTTTCAAGATCATGGATTAACATAAATAATTATTCATTTGTCAACTTTTTGGGCAGGTATCGACTATAGAGGGTTTGGGGGTACAAAATTAAATTGAATTGTAGAGGTTCCATAGATTATGCACCAACATGCAGAAGAAAAAACATCGACCAATGTCACTTGCACATAATAAATCAACAAAAATACACTTTGAAGTAAAAATTAAACATCTCCTACTCCACATATTCCCCCTTTAAACCAGTCAAAAATAAAATGAAAATGCATGTATATAGCTTTTTACACAAGTACTCCTCTACATGGATGAAATCAACTCGATGGAAACTGAAATATCTCCTCATAGGGAATGTCATCCAATAACTTCTTCAGCTCGCTGGAGAAGCTCCAAAACATTTCCGGCTTTTCTTTTAGCCCTGTCAGTGCCACTCTCCGATAATTCCTTCAATGCCTCTTCTGCTGCAAGCTCACTGGCTACTTTCAAGTACTGCGAATCACCTGTGCACAGTGACCACAATATCGCTTCTGTATTTTCCCGGTTGCGTGGTGAAACTTTCTTAATCACCTCGATTAAAATAGTGATTGGCTCGGCTTGTCCAATTGCTACTTTCCCTTCTTGATGGCTAGCAAGAATAGCTAATATTGTCAGAGCTTCATCCACCATTCCTCCCCGGGATCCTTGAGCAATCTTATAACTGGCGGTACAATCCTCGCCCTTACGGCCCTCACCTTGTTTCCTTGATAGATTAAAAGGTTAAATATAGCAGTGGCCGCATCCTTCTTTCCTCTCGGAGTCCCCTGGCAGAGCAAATCAACCAGTGGGATGGCTCCAGCCGCTCCTATTGCCACCTTGTTATCGTCTAGAACTCACAAACTAAAAAGAGTTGCTGCTGCATTTTCTCTAGCTTCCATGCTGCTGTTTTTAAGCACGTCCACTATATCCACTACAACAAAAATAGCCTTTTGCAACATTTAAACAGCAACATTCATTAATTGCTTGTTGCTAAAAATGGTTTACAGCAACAATCATTAAATGTATGTTGCCATTAGTTAACACAATTGAGATTTGGCAACAATATTTAAATGAATGTTGCCAATGTTTCCTTTTGCAACGTTCATTGTCTCATTGCAAAAAAAAATATTTTGACATTTAACAACGGTCGAGACCGTTGTCAAAAAAAATAGAATATTTCACAACGTTCGCACAGACGTTGTTAAAAAGCGGTATTTTGGATATCTTTGAACGTGCAAAGTGTGTTGCCAAAATTCATTATTTGGCAACGTTTTATGAACGTTGCTAAAACTTTGGCCCATTTTTAAGTGAAATTAACACGTGAAAGTGTGAAACTCGCACCATGAAAAACATTTTCTTGGCTCCAACCCAAAATCGAAATGAAACTGTGAAAATCTGGATAATCTGTGAAACTGAACCAAGAATTGAACTCGCCCACCACGAATTGAACTCGCCCATTTCTTTCTCCGTATCATCGGTGAGAGTGAATGTGAAATTGAACCAGTCATTCCCTTTCTTTCTCTGTATTCTATGTGAAATTGAATCTAAGTTTAACCGGTTGTTTTCTTTCTTTCTCTGTATCATCTGTGAAAACCTCATTTTAATTATGTTTTCAATGCTAGGGTTGGAAAGAAGAGTAAGCTTTTGGACATTCTAAATCTATTGACTTATTTACCGACTCGAACTCACGGTGATATTTTGGAGAATCATACATCCGATATGTAATCAAACTGCTTATATGCTTGGGCTTAACTTTGGGTTTATATGTGGGTTGAATTACTTAGTGGAGTTTCCATCACTTTTCTCCAATTTTGCTAATCAATTGAGGATTTGGGTTTAGATTTCTATAATCTGATTTTATGTTGGAAGCTTAACGTAATACCTTAGTTTTAGAAGTATTTGAGTTTGTAGGTTTTGAATGTTGTTGATTTATTCTTGTATCTTGTATTTCAGAATACAACTTTGTTAATGTGTCAAGGATAGCCATCATTTAGTGATACAACCTGTTGCATTTTGGATTGTGAAATGTGATATATTCCCATATGTGTGCTTGCAACATGAAAGGGAACAGAGGTTTAGTCCTCATGACTAAATTTTTATCCTTGATACATTTCGAGTATATCAAATTCTTCCCAGACTAGAATAACTAGGCCTTCACACGACTATAAAACTTCTGCTTCTCCTCCGTAGTCTGGAAACGTCCGTGTCCAAACTTAGAAGAGGTGTCAACGAACTTGAGCTTAATTTCTTCAAGGACAAGGTGAGAAGTCTGGTTGAGGAGAGACTGACGAAGAGTAACAACCCTTTTCTTAGGACCAACACATCAACCCTTGATCATCAAAAAATCAACCTTGACCACTCCATAGTGAGGAAATCCACCCATAGGTGTAACATCTTTCTCAATCTCAGTAATCATTTAGAAGGGTGAAAAAAATGTAATCGGTTTGTGGAAACCGAACTCGTATATCACGGAGCAAAATATATACTCAGAAAAGATAATGCATGAATTCGGTTAATTCATATCATAGGTGTATAAATTCAATGTGGCTATCCACTCCACCATTCCCATTAGAATTCGAGAAAAGATTCTCGATTCATCTTGAAATAACGAGAATATCAAATTACTCCAATTACAAGTGCAATAATTAGAAAACTTGGACATCCCACTTAGTTCAATGCATAAAAACCATAAATAGCAACTTCACAACTACAAAAAGATATCAAGGACAAAACATAAAAGTTGCAACTAGTTGTATTAATGCACCTTTTGCAATTTTTATCTTTCATTTATGATATTTATCTTCTTTCCAATTTTATCTTCTTGATTGACCCGATCAGATTTTTGCCGCACGACTTGAAATTTCATTGTCGTTGGATAATTCATTGCTTGAAATGGACAAAGAATGGGTGCACTTATCAAGATTATTTTGATAAATAAAATCTCATGAATTTTTTAATTATAAAATTGAAACATCTTATTTTATTACTGATCATAAAATTTGTTTGTAGATTTTTAGAACAATATAGAGATGGTGCACAGAATTTTGTTGATCTTGCTCATGAATATTTAAATTCATATATGATTGGATGCCCATGTGTTAAGTGTAGAAATCTAAAGCATCACCACTTTGATATAGTGTATGAACATTTGGTCATTAAAGGTATGGATCCTACATATACTACTTGGGTATTTCATGGAGAACGCCCAAGTGAAACAAATTTGGCCGATGTAGAAATGCCTGACACATATAGGATGTTCAAAGACTTTTATGTGCAACATGATAAAGTAGTCGATAACCCTCATGATGGAAGAGAGAAGGAGATTGAAAGTATAGTTGGTGATTTTGAAACTCATTTATATCCAGGTTGTAAATCGTATACAAAGATGTCAGATTCGGTTGCTTTGTTAAAGCATAAAGCTACACATGGTTTATTTGATGTTGGTTTTGATGAACTCATAAATCTTATTTGAGACATGCTTTTGAAATAATACACTTCCTAACTCATTTTATGAGATAAAAAACTTGTCAAAACATTTGATCTTGGCTATGAGAAAATACATGCTTGCTTGAATGATTGTTGTCTATATAGAAATGAGCTTGAGCATCTTGAATTATGTCCAAAGTGTGGTTGCTCAAGATGGAAAGTTAACCAACGGAGTAAGAAAATTCGAGAAGGAATCCCAAAGAAAAGTCTTGTGTTATTCCCAATAATACCAAGATTTAAGAGAATGTTTGGAATAGAGGATATGGCAACACAACTTAGATGGCACTCAAGTCATAAAAGTCAAGATGGTAAAATGAGGCATCCGAGTGGATTCATTGGGTTGGGAAATGATAAATAGAAGGTGACCACATTTTGCATCGGATCCTCGAAATATTAGATTAGGTCTTGCTACTAATGGATTTAATCCTTTTAAAGATCTTAGCTCTAGATACAAATTGTGTTGGCGATAATTTTAACTATATATAACTTGCCTCCTTGTTATGCATGTCGAAAGAAAGTTTGATGTTGAGTTTATTGATCCCGGACCAAAACAACCAGAAAATGACATAGATATTTATTTGGCACCACTTGTAGATGACTTAAAATTGTTATGGAGTGATGGGGTTGAGATGGATGATGTAGTTACCAGTCAACTTTCAACTTAAAATGTATTTTAATGTGGACAATACATGACTTTCCTGCATATGGAAATGTATCTGGATGGCCCACCAAAGGAAAAATTGCATGCCCTGTTTGTCGTGAAAATACATGTTCACAATGGTTGACACATGGTAGGAAGTTTGCATACATGGGACATAGAAGATTTCTCACCTTTGGTCATCCATTATGTATTAAAAAGAGCTGGTTTAATGGACATATTGAAAATGGTACTAGGCCGAAAATAAAAAATGGTGAAGAATATTCTATTGAAGTTGATAAAATTGCAAACGATTGGGGAAAAATTGGTAAGAAAAAGAGGAAGAAGAATACAAATCAATCTAATGTAACATGGAAGAAAAAGTCAATATTTTTCAAGCTACCATATTGGAAGGTAATTGCTGAATTATTTCTTTATGTTTAATTAAATACTAATTAGATGTTATATCATAACACCATTGATGTTTGATTGCAGACTTTACTTGTACGTCATAATCTGGATGTGATGCATGTGGAAAAGAATATTTGTGAGAGCATTATTAGTACTCTATTGGACGTGAAAGTAAAATCTAAAGATGGCATTAATTCTCGTAAGGACTTAGAAGCTATGAACATTAGGCATGAATTACATCTTGAGAGTAGAGGAAATAAATTCTACTTACCTGCTGCTCCTCACACTTTATCAAAGGAAGAAAAACAAATATTTTGCAAAAGGCTTGCTAATTTGAAATTACCAGATGGTTATGGTTCTAATATTGGAAATTGCATTTCAATGGATGGATGTAAGATAATAGGACTCAAGTCTCATGATTGTCACATTTTAATGCAACAATTATTACCATTTGCATTATGGGACTTCTACCTAAAGGACCAAGGAACTCTCTTTTCAAATTATGTTCATTTTTTCAATGAAATATGTCAAGGAGTTATAGATAGAAATAAAGTCGAACAATTAGAGGATGATATTTCTTAAACTTTATGTATATTGTAAAGGTATTTTCCTCCTTCTTTTTTTTGATATAATGGTTCATTTAGTAATCCACCTTGGAAGAGAAGTTCAACTGTGTGAACCAAAGACAATATCGTTGGATGTACCCATTTGAGAGGTGATACTCTATTAAGCTCTTCAAAAAAGTTATAAATTCATTATCAATTTGGTTTAATATGATTTAAATTTTGATTTGATTGTGTAGGTATATGAAAGTATTGAAAGGGTATGTTATGAATCGTACACGACACGAAGGGTGCATAGGTGAACGATATATTATTGAAGAAAATGCGATGTTTTGTAGCAAATACATAAAAAAGCATCCGGAATAGGCTCTAGACTTGCACGCAATGAAGAATTTGAGAGCAATTTCTTAGTTGTTGGCGATACAATTTCTAAAGAGAAGCCACTTGTACTATCGGATGAGATGTTGAAAGTTGCTCATCGCTATGTGTTGCTAAATAGTGCAGAAGTTCAACCATACATAAAATTGGTTTGTTGAATAGCTACTTTGTTAGATTTTAAGTAGATCGACCATATTAATTTTTTGATATATTATTTTTCCATTAGGATGCATATGGATGAACTCAAGAATTTTGACAAACGACTTGAAAGAAATGAGACGTTGTTGCATAAGAAACACATTGACTCATTTGTTTGCCGGTTGGATGATAAGGTTTAAATACATATTACTATGTTCACAAGTTCAAATTTAAAAATGTAATTTATTCTTTTATTCCTAACATGTTTAAACTTATAACAGTTTAAAGTTCAACACATGATCGACAATGTTTCAAATATTTTGAAGTGGCTTGCACGTGGTCCTAGATGCCTTTCTATGTCATACTCTAGTTTTTCATTAATGGTCTTGGTTTCACACTAAAGATGCGAGAAAAGTCTCGCCAAAAGCAGTGGCATTTTAGTTGAAGCAACGACCATTTGTAGATCTAGTGCAAAAGATAATGCACACGTCGTTGGGAAAGTTGTTTATTATAGAGTTTTGCAAGATGTTATAGTCTTTGGATTATAATACTTTTCATGTTCCAATATTCAAGTGTGATTGGGCAAATATTGTGAATGGAGTAAAAAAGGAAGATGGATTTACTTTGGTTAACCTTCATGAGGGACAATCAATTTGAAAATGATCCTTTCATTTTGGCATCATAGGTGAAACAAATATTTTATTCTAGAGAGAATGAAACATCAAATTGGTATGTTGCTTTGCAAGCGCCACCAAGAGGCTTTCACGCATTACATATGGAAGAAGAAACTACATATGGGGAAACTATTCCATTTGATGTGTCACAGATTGAAGGCAACAATGATGAGGATGAGAATTATGCAAGGATAGATGTCGAAGGCATATTATGTGATACATAGATTAACCTGGTGAATGATGAATATTTATTGCTCTATATAATTATTTTTTTAACTGATATTTGTAGCTAAAGTAATTTTTATATAGTTGAATTAATCATTTTAATTGCATTAATTGATATATATCTCTGACCTAAATTTATTTCGATATAACAGGTGTGTGTGTAATGTGTGAAGGAACTTCTTAAAAGATAGACTGAGTCGAAGTAAGTTTGTCTCCTGCTACTTGGATTAATATTTGTTAACTTTTGTAAATAATATAACATTTATCTTTTGTTTTCGTGTTGAATTGATATAGTCTTCCAAGCAAGCTTCCAAGAGACTAACTAAGCAACGAAGAGTCGTAATTCTTTGCAAGTCGTCGAGATGAAAATCAAAGAGTACAATTTCTAGTGAACGAGAAAATCCTATATCAACTCCAATTACAAATGAGGAAGACATGCGGTCAACCAATGTGGATGCTCCAAAAAGAAAAGAGGCCCAACCAGATTGAAAATGGTCTCGAAAATAATTTTCGTGAGAATGGATCTTGAATTCAATGAATTGGGCCAAGTAGTTGGTAAAAACTCGATAAATTTGCATCCACGGTTGGAGCTATAGTGCGAGAACATGTGCCGCTTGTAATTAAAGATTGGCCTTCGGTGGATGAAAAGAAAAAAAAACGAACTTTGGTCTTTCATACAGTACAGCTTCTTGAATATGACCTCTATTGTATCTCGCATCTTATTTTCTTTTCTTATCTTATACATCTACATGTGGTCGTCTTTTATGATTGTCTTGAGTCTTGAATTTGTATTTATGTATAAATACAAACAAAGGTACAATGTGAGTGATTGCCACCAAAAATGACGTTTAGATGTATAGGAAATTATTGGAGGACATTCAAATCAAGAATGAGAAAAGAAATAAAAATGAACTAACAAAATCAATGAATAGAGCACGCACCATTGCCCTTCTTAGACCAAAGAATGTAAACTCTGATGAAGCATGGGAAAAATTTGTCGAAGAGACTTTTTCAGCTGACTTTGAAGTAAGTAATCTGTGTAGCTTACAAAATTTTATTTGATTCTTGTTGTATTTTAATTTTATTTCCTTATTAGGAAAAAAATTTCCGTGTTTAGTAGAATGAGAACTACTCGTAAGCTTGTCCATACTATGGGTCGAAAAGGTTATCCACGTATGGCTCATGATATGGTAATTACACACTTGTATTTCTTTTTATTTGATTCCGTTGTTATTTTATTTCATTTTTTCTTATTCAAAAACCATATGATTGATTTGTAGAAACTAAAGAATCCAAATATCAAAGGGTTAAGAACTAAAGTGTGGACTCATGGGCATCTTAGAAAAGATGGAAAACCAATAAATGAAGCAGTTTATGAAACCTTGGTATGAGAATTTTATAAACGTTCTTTTACTAGTATTTGAGTTATTATATGTATTACATGCTAGTTTAACCTTTGAGTTCTATACTTATAGAAAAGATAGAAGATTGTGCCCAATCAATCTCCTCGATACACCAATGAGAAGATTCGATATGCGATGATGCTATTGCTCGAGTTTTAGGTCCCGAACGCCGTGGAAGGGTTAGAGGACTTGGATTTGGCGCTACACCTTCAAAGGTGGATGCACAAATTCAAAGTAATGGGAGAGTGAGAGAACTTGAAAGTCAATTGCAAACTCAATCACAAAGGATGGGAGCACTAGAAGAAAAGGTTGAATTGCTTCTCAAGTTATCTCAACAGTACAAACTTTTACCATTGTATATATACTATGATAATTTAGGTAAATATAACTTCATCTCAGAGAACTTTATTTTCATTTTTGTATCATTTTGAGAATCAAAACAAGAATGCGAGAGGATAGAAGTTCACATTCATTCACTCCTCAAAGTTAGTGTGTCTTACTATGATAGTTGTTTAATTAATATAAATTCAAATTATATCTAGCAAGTGGTATATAATAGAATAAGGTAATCTCGAAGTCTATTATAGACATTGAAAAGTTAAATAGGCTTTAGCGGGTGTCTTCGTTTGAAAGTGAACAATCAAATGATGATTGCCTTTTGTCTTAAGTTCCGAAATTTTGCTAATTAACATAATTAACTATTCAAACTAGTTAAAGACTTGCTTATTTTGGTGTCGAGCTTTGCTAATTCTCATGTGATTTTCCATGGAGACAATAATCAAACTTGATCTTTATTCTGGCACTTTCTTTCTGAGAATTAGTTAGTTTTCTTCAAATTTAGTTACTTGAACTTGGATGCATGCATGATTTGCTAATATTGGTTTCTTTGCAGATGTGAATTTCGAATGTTGATTCTAACTTCTTCACGGAGGCAATGCAATTGTGTAGTGTGAAGATTAGTTAATTCTATGCGAGCAGTTGACATTCATTAATGATTTTACAAATGTTCTTAATAGTTTGGTAAATCGGTTAATGAATTAGGATAAATCTGAATTGATGCACGGTAGGAGAACAGGAGTTGATATTTGTACATTTTTCACCAGAACTATGATGTGTTCTTTAATAGAAGGTGGATAAAAGGAGTGTGTGTCGTTGATATTGTGTGGATATTCAAAGAATGTGACAAGTTCATATGAAAGATTTGTACCTTCATGCCTTAATGCATTGCTGGTTTAGATAAACAATATGCCTTAATGCATTCTTTGGTACCAAGCCTAGATAAACAATATGCCTTAATGCATTCTTTGGTTTAGATAAACAATATGCCTTAATGCATAGCATGTTCCTTTGTCAAACTAGCCCGACTTTTCTGCATTAGAGGCTCGTGTTGGGACTCCTGCATTAGAGGCTCGTGTTGAAGTGCTAAATTGGCCGTTGGACTTCCTATATTAGAGTTTCAAGTCCGAGGGACATAATTTGTGCAACCTGTAGCTTTTCTTCTTGTATAAACGCATTTGGGACTTCCAATTTCTTTTATAGTTGACTGGTTTTAGTTGTATTGTGCATCTATCTTTGTCCGTTAAATTTCACATGTGGGTTAATATTTGAACTTGCTTTTTTTTTAATCAAATTTTTGGGCGAGGGTAGGATTGATCCCACCAGGGCAGTATTATAATTCGAATACACCTTCTAAAATACACGCACAGGTCATATTAACGGCCATCAAAACATACCCACCATTTCAGACGAACTTTCGATCTCTTACACTATCAAATTCTTTATTTACCTTCAACATCTCTCACCAAATCGAAACCCCGCAAACTCAACATTGGAATTATCATTTTCTCTCGTATCCAAAACACCAACAATCCTACACTTCAATCCATGGTCTCCCATCTCATTTTCTCACCAGTCGCATTACCTTCTGGTTCTTAAACTTCAAAGCCTGTAAAAAGTCAAGGCTCGAAGTAAATGTAAGAAAATTCACAGATCAATAATGCATCTTATTTTTCATGAAGGCCCTCACCACTGCACTGCACTGCACTTGTATAAGAAATGTAAAAATAAAAGATCACTGCTTCCTCAAAAATGATTAGAACCTATTAAAACAGATGCTCTTTGAATTACACTGATAAATTATCAATGAAATTTTTATCATACACTGATAAATGTAACAGGGGAAGCCTTTAGTGCTCCTTTTCAATCAATTGATAAACTTGGTTATTGAATGAATCTGCAATTGCATTTTGTCATTGCTTAAGGCCAAATTTAATGAAACACTGTTTCCTCAGTTTTGATTTGTGTCTTTGTTAATTGTATTGTTTGATAGCTTACATATGTTTTTAACTTGTGTGTGGTGTTTACAGAATTAAATTCAGTTTCTATCTGTTTACAGCATTAAATTCAGTCTCAATTCATAATGAGATATGTAGGAACTGGATGTCTTCATATGGATTGTGTATTCTTTTCAGATTTGAGTTGGAGAAAATTAATTCTTGTTGAAATTATTTCTTAAGATATAGAATTCCTAGCTCTGATTTCCATATGGCAAAATTATAACCAGATTTATTTTTATCTAAATCTTAGCTAGCATGAATTCTGTTGAAGTTATATGTTCAAAGATTTCAAAGTGTTGCTTTATCGACTTTTAATGTTTTTATCTAAATCTTAGCTAGCATGAAAAATGCAATTGGTATTTACAAGCTTTTCTTTCTTGGTTTAATAGTCAATTTGATTGCATAGTCACTTATTGAGGTTTTCAAGTACCCAGAAAATGCAATTGGTATTTACAAGTATTCATGGTAGCAAAGCAAGTGGTATTCATGGAGGCAAAATACGGAAAATACACGTTGTCAACTAACGCATTGGTACAAGTTTGATGAGGAAGAAATTGTAGCGAAGGAAGATTGCATCAACAGACCCAAGTACAAAGGTGCATCACATGCCTCTTGGACGAGAGGCTCGTTGGAAGGTTTGGGTTGAAGATGTCTACATGGAAAATTTAAACTTATATAGACCTACGGATGAGATTCGAGTTCTTAGTGAAGCCTTGGGAATTACAGGTTGCTTGGCCAAAGAGCGATATTAAAATTATTTGACGAAGGTAAATTTACTCGTGAAGTACTTATTTATTAACTCTTACATCACATGCCATTGAACTTTTACTTAGTTTTGATCTAAAACCGGATGATATAGTGATAGATGGTGCTCGATGAGAAAAATCTGCTTATGCGCTTGATTTGTCGGAGAGAAAATACTTGTTCACTCATAAATGAGCTAGAATTTAACTCTTATATTTGATTATATTTGATTTAATTAAGGTTTTAGTTCTGAAATGATGGACGGGAGGCTGCCCCAGGTTTTAATTAAGGTTTTAGTTCTGAAATGATTTGTCGGAGGATTATATTTGATTTAATTAAGCAATTTTTTTTGCCAAACATTTGATTCCATAAGAGATGGAGGTGGGATAATAATGTGAAACAGATTGCATAGATTTGAATCACATGTGAATAAACCTAAAAGTCATGCAATTTGTGACTTTGCCTGAATTTGTTATGAGAATGAGGCGATGCTCCTTTCTTGTGGTGGCCTTCTATTCTTAACTTGTTTGGTACCATTACGTATAAATCTGAAACCTCAATATACATGCCAACTATATATATATATACATACATAATGAGAATGTATCGTACACCCATGTGTGTACAGAGAGGCGTTTTTTTTCGATGAAAGATAAGTGTTTATTTTACAAGGAGTGTGTCCAAAAGTATTAGGATTACAAGGTTTTAGTTACGAATCAAGTTGTACATGAATTGATTGATTCAAACAATACTTAGGGTGGAGTCCGTATATTTGAGGCGGGAACTTTTCGGATATACTCTAGACGCAATAAATATTTTCGGATATACTCTTTTCTTTATAAGAACACTTTTGGTTCTTTTTGTAAGTGTTCTTTATAAGCACGCTTTAATTTCATAAAATTATCTTCTTGTTGTAAGTGTTACACTTTATTTCTAGAGCTAGATATAAATAGTCTTGTTTACATTTTGCAACAACCCTGTTTGGACATTGGTGATCGATCGGAAGCCACGAACTTGAATCTTGAACAACAAATGTTTGATGTTACGGATTGGTTGATTCGTGGTGTTAGTTGTCAAGTTTGTTTTGCTAGATTTTGTAGATTAAATGTACATTGTAAGAAACTTCCAGGACATGTTTTGCTAGGTTTGGTCCAAACTTTGTATGTTTAAAAAACTTGTGGGCTATATTTTGTATTAAAATTTCATTAATATTGTATAAATTTCAGTTTAAAAATTGATGATTAGTATGGATTGAATTTTATTATATTTACAATGTTATTTTTCCTTTACATGACAGAGAAAGTAAATATTTGTACACGAATATATATAAAATATGTTCTAAAATAATAGGAAAAAAACTCAAGGTAAAGACAACGTGCATTAGAACGTTGTTGAAAATGAATGAACATAGTTAAAGGCAACGTGCAAATACACGTTGCTAAATATAAATGACAACGCACATTGCACGTTGTTAAAAAGATATAACAACGAACTTTGGAACGTTGCTAAAACTAAATGACAACGCACATTAACCGTTGCTAAAAAACTAAATGACAACGTACATTAAATGTTGTTAAAAAGATATAACAACAAACCACAACGTGCGCTCGAATGTTGCTAAATACCAAACCACAACGTCTTCGAGCGTTGTCAAAATACCACCCATTTCATAAAGACAACGTACATTCATAGTTGTTAAAAAGTAAATGGCAACGCACATATTTTGTTTTAACAACGAGCAATGCATGTTGCCGTAGATAAATACTTTTCGACAACATCAAAGGACGCAACGACGCTGAACGTTGCCAAAAGCCTTTACAACGATTTTGCCCGTTGCAAAAGGCTATTTTTGTTGTAGTGATCAGGTATTGCCCCGGCATTTACAATAATTCCCTTGTTGGCCTCTAATAAGTACAATTTTGTACTTATCTGAACTTACAAAAAAAAACGATTATAAATACTCTTATTTGTTTTCAGTATAATTGTGTGATGTTTTTGTTCATTTTAGGATAATAACCAAAATCAAGTGTTGATCTAACAAAAAGAGGGCAAACGGAAGGATATGAGACTTAATTGCAAAGATAAAGAGACTTGAAAGCCTTAGCATGCAAATACCAAAGAGAAAACGCAGGAAATCACAAGAAACAACCATGCGATCGCATGGTTATTACAAGCTACGATCGCACGGAGCCAAATTCAACAGCAAAACATAAATGTGTAAAACCATGCGATCGCAAGGCATAAGCCCATGCGATCGCAATGGTATATCGCGGAACAGTTTGGCAGTTTCCTGATGGGATTAGAATTCCACAACTCCAGATTAATACAACTACCTAAATTCACGTCTTGGAGGGTTTGGAGGTGTTTATAAAAGGCATGTAATAGCCAGAAAAAAAGGAGAATTTTTGGAAGAAGATTCAAGAAGAGAATCGGAGATCAATGCACGGGATTGAAGATTCTTCAGCAGAGTCACGGGTTTTATTTATTTTTTCTTCTTTTTCTTTCACCGGAACATGATTGATACAATTCTTTCGTTAATTAACGAAATCATTTCCAGCTAATTTACTTATTTCTAGAATGAACGATGAAACCTCATGATTTTAATTAATTAGAAGTTTTTCCGTTTTAGTAGGTAATTGCTTTTGGGTTGATTATTCTTTATTCATTATTTCTATTATTTTAATGTCTGATCACCATTAAAATATATTGTGATCTATATTGAAGTCGAGAGATTCAATATAGATTCAGCACGTGGTATTGAATAACATAGGGTCCAATAATAGATAGAATTACTATTATGCTTTATGAAATCCATTTAGGTGTTCTTGAGATTTTAATGCATATATTTATGTTCGAAGCTTAATTATAGATAATTAGGTTCGCATATCGTATAGAATTGATTGACCATCGAGAGAGGCTTTTGATTATTTTAGGATCACCGATTTTTCAATTCAATGTAATTATAGGCTAAATCGATTAAATGGATAATTGATTAAAGAACATCTAGGTGGATTCGTGAATCCTAGTATTAGTAAAAACTAGAATTCGTCCTCATAAATTTACTTTAATTGTTTGATAATTTAGATTTAATTGAAATAGGTTTAGATTCACAAACCAAATTAAATATGTGTTTTTTCATATTGTTAGAATTTAAGTTATAAATTAATTGGTTAAATTGATATTTAGTCATCGTGGGTTCGACACTCTACACATCACTTTATTACTTGTTAACGATATGTCCACTTGCGGGATTATAATCACACGACAGCCTTATTTATAGAGAGGTTAAGAAGTGTCGTAACGGCATGCTCCTGAGTCCTAGGATCCGAAGAGGATAATAGTTCGACTAGCAGTGGAATAGCTCCTGCTTTAGAAATACATGCCCTGTTATCAGCATTTCTTTTTGCTAGCAAACGAAGCTCACCCGCAGCAGCTCTTTGCTGTTCAATATTACCATTTGCAAGTTTTTACAACAAGGCATCAATAGCAGTCTAAACTACCAATTCCTGATCTTTTACTGCAATAATTACCTTGTTTTTTAGGCAGCTCAACATTGTTACTCTCACACTACAAATCAATAAGACTCTTTAAAACATAATTCGGTGTTAAGGCTATGTGCAATAGTGTCTGCTGAGTCTTAAGGCATGTCTTGTGACCTGCATCCAACCATTTCTGAATGCAGGACCACTCATATGTCTGCAAAAGAAAATAGTAACTAAATAAAAATTCTTGAATTAAACAAAGCACTACATCATAGATGCAACCTGGAATTCAACCTGTCTAGTAGACACAATTACAAGATCTTTCATCAACTCGAGTGATATTGGATAGCAGAAATCATCTGGGATTATCGGAGATCTGTGCTTAATTGAACTCTTGTCAGCTTCATGGGCATCAGGGATGGGATTTTCTGCCATCACACAGTCCTTTAGCTTCCGAAAGAAAAACAACATCGTCTCAAAGTACTCCTCCGGTACTCCAGCTGGAAATCCATTGCATGAGATAACCATGTCACGTGGATGGCAAGTGACTCTTTCTTTAGGTCATTTATAGTCTTGAGATACAGTTTCTCAGAAAACCTTTTGAAAATTATTGGGTTGGGGTCATCTTCCATTTGTGTTGCAGCTAAACCCATTGCCAGTTGCAAATCAAGAGACTTCATTTTTATTAACAAATATTTACTTACCTTATTCCTTAACTTATTTATTATTTACATTGTTGGTAGAATTGTATTTGTGGTAGGATATCATGTATGTAATATTTCTATTTTAGGTAGAATTCCTTTCCTATTAGTATATATACCTTGTACTCTTATTCAATTTATTCATTCAATTGAATTAATATAGAGAATTATTTCTCCACACATATTTCCTCTCATATTTTTACATGGTATCAGAGCAACGATGTCTGGCACAAAAACCATAAAAGCGACGATTGCCCAATAGGATCTCATAGCTCTACAGTAATCCGATCATCTCGGCCTAATCCCCATTTCTAAACCACTTGATGGAAACAATTATGGACAATGGAGTAGGGCTATGAGAATTGCCCTCATTGCCAAGAATAAAATTGGCTTCGTTGATGGAAAGATCAAAGTGACACAAGCAGAAGATGAGAAGTATTCTATTTGAGAACGAGTAATCACATGGTACTATCATGGATACTCAATTCGGTAGACATCCGGATATTCTTTGAAAGTATAATATACTCCAATCTGCGCGACCTACAAGATCGATTTTCTCAAGGTAATGATGCACGAATATATCAGATTAAGCAAGAAATTCTTGAGCATCGACAAAAAAATCAATCGGTGTCGACTTATTACACCAAATTAAAGGGACATGAATTGATCAATTTTGCACTTGTAGAAATCTTAAAGGTAAAGGGATGAGAAGGAGAAGGCCATGCAATTCTTGATGGGGTTGAATGATTCTTATTCCACAAAAACATACTTATGATGAGCCCCTTCCCGTGATACTAATCAAATACAACATGAAAGACAAAGGTTGCAATCGTGAAGGGCAACATTCATTACAAAAATCAAATTAAAGGTGACAATCGACCCAATGGGATGAATTGGGTTCTTGATCACAATTTCATCCATGGCTTCTCTTGATGCACAAGTTTCATGGGAAAGATGAAGTCACGAAATAAACACTTCACAAATAATGCTACCGCTTCTACACCTGACCCAAAGGAAAAAAAACCTCACATGACCCGAGGAATACGAGTAGATCATGACATTTCTAAACAACAAGATGAGAATGATAAGTCTCATGTCAACACCTCATGAAATTTCTGTTCTTGAGTAATTCATGGATGATTGATAACGAGCCAGACAAAAGATGGGATCGTTGAGAATAAATCCATGCCAAAGACGAATTACCGGATGGGGTCATGCCCTTATTAAATCTATTAGTGCCGTTAAACTTAGGGAATAATATGACTATATAATGTGCTTTATGTTTCCAACTTCAAAGTTAATTTGTTATCTATCAACAAACTTACTAGAGGTTAGGTTGCTATGTGACATTTTTCCCGATTTTTGTGATTAACTACGAAGAAGATGATTAGCTCGGGAAGGCGACGGCCTATATTATCTTTCACAAAGACCACAAATCGCGGATTAACTCTATGGCATAGACGTCTCAACACCCTTCAACATCACTTCAATTCCTAGCACAAAGTGTTTTAGATATTAATTTTGATTCTCACAATATTTGTGATGTTTGTCATTTGACAAAACAATATAGACTACCCTTTAAATTTAGTCAAATTTTTAGCAATAAACCATTTGATTTGATTCATTATGATATTTGGAGACCTCATAGAATTTATTCTTATTCTGGTGCTAGATATTTCCTTATAATCGTTGATGATTTCTCTTTCTATACTTGGGTACACCTTATGCGTCACAAATCTGAAACTCAAGGCATAATTAATAATGTTTTTGCTTGGGTTAAAACTCAACACAACCTGACTATAAAAGCCCTACGGTCTGACAATGGTCAAGAGTTCTTATTCTTCCAAACATTCCTAGATGAAAATGGTACCAGTTTTCATAGATCATGCCCTTATACCCCTCAACAAAATAGAGTAGTGGAGAGAAAACACTGCCACCTCCTTAATGTGGCTGGTGCCATTAGATTTCAAGCCAATCTACCGTTAAAATTTTGGAGGAAACATATCAAGACAGCTTGTTACCTTATCAACCAGATACCTTTGCCATTGCTCTCACACAAAGCACCATACAAACAATTGCACAAGAAACCACCACCTTATTCCCATTTACGTGTCTATGGTTGCCTGTGTTTTGCCACCAACTTTAAATCCAGCCATAAATTTGACACACGAGCCAGACGGTGTGTGTTTCTTGGATATTCCCCAGGACAAAAAGGATACATCTTACATGACCTAACCGATAGAAAGCTAGTGGTGTCCCGAGACGTCGTGTTCTATGAAACCATATTTTCATACGCTTTCCAGCAAAATGATGACACCAACTCTATCCCATTGCCACAATCTATACCTTTAGATGTTGAAATGCCACATTTAACATACCCTGAGGACCAACATATAGCATAAATAAATAGCTCACCTGAAGGTCCTCAACACTAGTCTACCGGTCGACCGATACCTCATTCGTCTCAACCGATCAACCGTATAGTTCATCCGTTCCAATAGAGAACATGATCGGTCGACCTTTTGGTCGATCGGTTCCATCATTTGTTTCAACAGAGAGCTTAAATAGTTAATTGCATTCACTAAAAGGTCAACCGGTTGAGCAGTTTTTCCCACATTCACCAACCAGCCAGCCAGAGCAACCTCCTATATTACCAAATGACCAAATTCGACCTTCTACAAGATCAGTTTAAACCCCAATTCGCCTGAAAGATTACTATGTCAATCATGCTCTGCCTACTCAAGCCGGGTATCTTCCAGTCAAATCCAGTACTCGACATCCTATATCAAGGTAAGTATCATATAGCAATCTTTCTTCTATTCATCATGCTTTTACATACAATGTTTTTCACATCATTGAGCCAACTACATATGAGGCAGTATGTCAGGATCCCAAATGGGTAGCTGCTATGAGTGATGAAATTCGTGACTTGGAAGAAAACAATACTTGGTCACTTGTCTCGCTTCCTCCGGGTCATCATCCTATTGGTTGTAAGTGGGTGTTCAAGGTCAAATTTCATTCTGACGGTACAGTTGAACGATACAAAGCTCGACTGGTGGCAAAGGGGTTTACACAACGAGAAGAGATTGATTATAATGAAACTTTTGCTTTAGTTGCAAAGTTAACAACAGTTAGATGCTTACTTGCTATCGCCTCTATTCGTAACTGGACACTTCATCATATGGATGTAAAAAATACTTTTCTTCATGGTGATCTTGATGAAGAGGTCTATATGACTCTCCCTCCTGGATTTCGTCGACAGGGAGAGACACTACTTGTATGTTGACTCCATAAATCTTTATATGGATTAACACATGCATCTCATTCTTGGTTTCAAAAATTTGTATCTGCTGTTATTCAGTTTGGGTTCAAATAGTCAAATGCAGATTACTCACTCTTTACCAAGGTCAGTGGTGATTTATTTACGGCTATTTTATTATATGTGGATGATATGATCGTCACAAGAAAGGGTAAAAAAGCAATTTCTTCTACAAAGACGTTCATTGCATCTCAATTCAAGTTGAAGGACACATTAAAATATTTTCTTGGAGTAGAAATTACTCGCTCAAGATCAAGGATTTCAATAAATCAAAAGAAATATACTCTTGATATTCTTCAAGAGGCAGGATTACTTGGAGCAAAACCTGCAGCATTTTCCATGGAGCAGTCATTAAAATTTAATTTGACATATGGAAAGTTGTTGAAAGATCCTATATATTATCGACAATTGGTAGGGAAGCTCATTTATCTCACCATTACTAGACTAGAAATCTCATTGTCAGTCAATACACTCAGTCAGTTCATACAGGCACCTAGAAAATCCCATCTTGATGCAGTTCACCGATTGCTCCGATACTTGAAAGGGCACCAGGATGAGAATTATATTTTCCATCAAGTGGAAAATTGCAGCTAGCAGGATTTTGTGATGCAGATTGGGTTGGAGATATTACTACATGACGGTCAATTACGGGATATTGTATATTTTTGAGAAAGGTGCTTATATCATGGAAAAGTAAGAAGCAAGCGACTGTTTCCAAATCTTCAGCAGAAGCAGAGTATAGGGCGATGGCTTCCATTACTTGTGAGCTTACATTGTTGAGATAGTTGTTGATAGACTTATGTGTAGATCACCCACAAGTAGCAACCTTATATTGTGACAATCAAGTAGCAATACATATTGCAGCTAATCCAGTATATCATAAAATGACAAAACACATTGAAATAGATTGTCATATTGTTCGTGAACGAATTGTTAAGGGAGAGATCAAGACTGTCTATGTTCCAAGTACCAATTAGATTGCGAGACTTATTTACTAAAGCAAATAAGACATTTTTGGTAACTCGCATTGGGCACTTTGTCCAACTTGTAGGATATCATGTATGTAATATTTCTTTTTATTATTTTCCTTTCCTGGTATAATTGTATTTGTAGTAGGATATCATGTATGTAATAATTCTAATTTAGGTAGAATTCCTTTCCTATTAGTATATATACCTTGTACTCTTATTCAATTCATTCATTCAATTGAATCAATACAGAGAATTATTTCTCCACACATATTTCCTCTCATATTTTTACAATTTTCCCTACTGCTTTTTTGAATTGTGTATGCACAAGTTCAATCTAGAAAATGAAAGAAGTTATCAATGTCAATAATGAAAAAAAAAGGGTAGCCCATAACCACTGATACATCTCGTCTTCTGTAAACACGTGTCTTGGAAATATTATCAAAGTTAGTTCAAGTTAGTTGAAGCTAGTTGAAGTTAGTTAAGGTAGTTACAATTTTAGTTAGTTAGTTAGCTAAATGTATAAAAGGCAACTATACCATCACTTGTAATTCATGGATTCTTCATCAGTAAATTTGTATATGAGAACACTCAACTGAAGTGTTCTTCCTTTTCTTCATCTTTCATTCTTTGATTGATTGTCCATCTTGTAATATGGTATCAGAGCAATAGAATTTGAAGCGCCACAAATCATAATCACTGAGTTCTTCATACCTATTTTCTTTTAACATGGCATGATGAGGGTAATAGAGCTGTTAACACTGTAAATAATTCTGTATATTTGGAGGAAATCCTTTCACTGCCTTGGAGACTTAAGATTGAGTGCTCACAGATGATTCCAGTAGTCCATTTTACCTCAACAATGGTGATCATCCAGGTCTGAATTTGGTATCAACTATCCTTGTAGGCAGCAACCACAATTCCTGGCATAGAGCAATGAATATGGCATTGATTGCTAAAAATAAACTATGTTTCGTTGATAGAACAATCACCAGACCTTCAAATGATGATCCTACATTCAATTACTAGTCTGGCATGTCTTAGGTTCTACATGCTATATCCAAAGAAATTGCATAAAGTGTGATGTATATTGATAATGGAGCTGAGATGTGGAAGGATCTCCATGATCGATTTCATCAGAGCAATGGACCAAGAGTTTTTCAGATTAAACAAATGCTAAATACTCTTTCACAAGGTTCAAATGATGTAAGTAATTACTTTACTAAACTCAAAACACTTTGGGATGAATGGAGAGAATTTAGGCCATTTCCAACTCACAATGTGGTGGAATGAAGTATTTGATGGATTATCAACAACAAGATTATACTCTCCAGTTTCTCATAGGTCTGAATGATTCTTATGGTCAAGTTAGAGCACAAATCCTCATGATGGATCCTTTACCTTCCATTAATAAGGTGTTTTCTTTGATTATTCAAGAAGAAAGGTAGATGAGCTTAACTCCCTCTCCAATTCTACCCAGTACTTATACTTATAGAGACTCTCCTAACAATCCTAACAACTTCAAAAGAAAGAAAGATAAGCCAACATGTACTCATTGTGGATATCTTGGACACAACATTGACAAATGCTACATCCATGGATATCCACCTGGCTGGAAATCAAGGAACAAAGACACCACAAATATGGGAAAAGGAAAGCAAGATAATTAGCAGAATTACTCTCATAACAATGCAGGACATACCAGACCCTCAGCTCATCAAGTTTCCATGAGATCAGTTCAAGACACTGAAGTTGGAAACAATATTTCAACTAATAAACTATCAGCCAATCAATGTCAACTGCTGATTTCATTCCTCACCATTCAACTGCAAAATGTCACACAAGAATCCTCATATCAACCTTCTTGCTCGAACTTTTCTAGTATTACTTCTTCTATACTTAGTCATGCTTGGATTCTTGATATAGGTTCCACACATCATGTATGCCATGATTTGAGTTTATTCAGTTCCTTTGATGAATCTGTTTTTGCCTCACACGTGTCCTTGCATAATGGTCATAAGGATAAAATTTGCAAAGTAGGTACAATAATACTTACTTCTCAGATTATGCTGTCCAAAGTTCTATATGTGCCAAGCTTTCAATACAACTTGATCTCAGTCAGTGCTCTCACTATAGATGGTTGTTGTTCCTTGATTTTCAATGCTGATTGTTGTGTGATTCATGGAAAATCTCCTACCTCTCAGATTGGGAAGGGTAGAAAGATTGGCAATCTATACTACCTCAGTCTTACAACCTTGAAGAATAGAAGTGAAAGTAGCAATCCTCTTGATATTTTCATTTCATCTACATCATTTAATGAGGACCTATGGCATTTTAGACTTGGACACCCCTCATTTGTAATAAAACATCAGCAAGACAAATGATTAATTTTCAAACATAGAATTGAAAAAAAATTCCATTATTCTATATGTCATTTTGCTAAGCAAAAACGTTTACCATTCAATTCAAACAACAATCTTTCAGATAATATTTTGATCTTTTACATATTGACATTTGGGGCCCTTTTCATATGATTATTGTCAATGGATTCAAATATTTTGTTACTATTGTGGATGATTGCTCAAGACATACTTGGACTTATCTACTCAAAAACAAATGTGATGTTCAAGAAGTGATCCCACGATTCTTTAATATGGTCAAAACACAATATGGTGTACTTATTAAATGTGTGAGATCTGATAATGCAAAGGAACTTAGATTCTCAAATTTTTTTTTTTTTGAAACAAGGTGTTACACATCATTTGTAGACCACAACAAAACTCAGTGGTTGAAAGAAAGCATCAACATCTCTTGAATGTAGCAAGAGCATTATTATTTCAGTCGGGAGTTTAATTTGGATATTGGGGAGATGCAGTGTTAACTGCAACACATTTCATCAATAGGCTTCCTTCTCTTCTGCTGAAACTCAGAACACCTTTTGAAATTCTACATTCAAAGACTCCAAACTATATGTATCTTAGAACATTTGGCTACCTTTGCTATGCATCTACATTATCCGATTCAAGACATAAATTCACTCCCAGATCAAAGGCATGTATTTTGCTTGGATATCCACCTGGTATGTATTTTTGCTTGGATATCAAGCCTATAAGTTGTTGGACATTGAATCAGGAAGAACCTTTATTTCTAGAGATGTTGTGTTCCATGAAGGCATATTTCCCTTTTTTGAGAAATCATCTTCAGAAAACACATCTCAACTTCTATCAGAAACTATTCTACATCTTCCTTATCATCCCAACTCATCTTGTCAATCTGATCATCATGTTCCTATTCATAATGGCTCCTCCAATGAACCAATAGACAATAATGTTCTTGAATCATTAAATGGCTTCTCCAATAAACCAGTAGTCCACACAAGGTCCAGCAGATTAGTTAACAAACCTAGTTACCTTCATGACTATCATTGTGGGGCTGTAACATCAAATATTTCTACTATGCATCCACTCTCTCAAGTATTGCAATATGACAAGTTGAGCAACAATTTTAAAGTGGCTGTTATGTCACTTTCCGCAGATTTTGAGCCACAACATTACTCACAAGCTTGTGGTATAACTGAATGGGAAATAGCCATGGAAGCAGAGTTAAAAGTCATTGAAGATAACCACACTTGGTCCATTGTTGAACTTCCTTATGGCCATAAAGCAATTGGTTGTAGGTGGGTCTTCAAGATAAAGCATAGGTTTGATGGCACCATAGAAAGGCACAAAGTTAGGCTTGTAGCAAAAGGATATACTCAACAAGAAGGGGTAGATTATTTTGATACATTTGCTCCAGTAGCAAAATTTATTACTATCAAGCTTCTACTAGCTCTAGCATCAATTTATGGCTGGTCCTGCATCAATTAGATGTCAACAATGCTTTCTTGCATGGTGATTTATTTGAGGATGTGTATATGACTATTCCATCCGGATATAGTCCTAAGGGGGAGACTAATACACTCAAAAATCTTGTTTGCAAATTGAATAAATCTTTATATGGCCTCAAACAAGCCTCCAGACAGTGGAATGCTAAATTCACAAATGTTCAAATTAAGAAAGGATTTATTCAGTCTGCCATAGACTATTCTTTGTTCATCAGAAGGAGTACTTCAGTTTTTATTGCTCTATTAGTATATGTGGATGACATAATAATAGCCAGCAACAATGAGGTAGCAGTTGGGATGTTGAAGAAATCTTTAGATTCAAAATTTAAATTGAAATATTTAGGACCTCTTAGATCTTTCTTGGAATAGAGATTGCTAGATCTCCAAGTGGCATATCAGTATCTCAAAGACCATATGCACTACAATTAATTCTTGGGATGCAAACCAGCCAACACTCCAATGGAAGCAAATTTGAAGTTAAGTCAAAATGATGGAGAATTGAAAAGTGATACATCCATGTATAGGAGATTGATGTATCTTACTATCACTAGACCTAATTTAACATACTCAGTTAACAGATTGAGCCAATTTCTAGCAGAACCAAGGGAACCTCATTTGACAGCAGCTCATAGGATCCTTCACTACATTAAGTCCACACCTGGTCAAGGACTCTTCTATCCTTCAATACATTAAGTCCATACCTGGTGCTTCCTTGAAGGCCTATGTTGAAACAAACTTTCCACTTACCAATGTGCAGTTAAGGATGTTCACATATGAAAATTGGGCAGCTTATCCTGACACTAAAAGGTCCATAACTGGATATTGTGTATTCCTTGGTGATTCATTAGTATCTTGGAAGTCTAAGAAGTATAATACAATGTCCAGATCATCAGTTGAAGTAGAGTACAGATCAATGGCAAATGCAACATGTGAATTAACTTGGCTATTATCCTTACTAAAAGAATTTGGTGTTGAGCATTCCAAATTTGCAGTGTTGTATTGTGACAATCAAGCTACATTACATATAGCAGCAAATCCAGAATTCCATGAGATGACCAAACATATAGAAATAGACTGTCATCTAGTTAGAGAAAGGTTCAAGCCGGGTGTTGAAGACCTTACACGTTTCAAGTAAAAATCAGATTGCTGATGCACTTATCACAATTTAGAGAATTGGTTGACAAGATGGGCCTAATTAATATATATGGTCCATCTTGAGGGGGAGTCTTGGAAATATTATCAAAGTTAGTTGAAGTTAGTTGAAGTTAGTTAAGGTTAGTTGGTTAGTTACAATTTTAGTTAGTTAGTTAGCTAAATGTATAAAAGGCAACTATACCATCACTTGTAATTCATTGATTCTTCATCAGTAAATTCATATATGAGAACACTCAGTTGAAGTGTTCTTCATTTTCTTCATCTTTCATTCTGTGATTGATTGTCCATCTTGTAATAATGTGGAATACGTGTTCTCGAACTTCCTCTGGTATATCAAGTTTATCATAGGGAATCTGACTTAATGCTGCTTCTATCTGTTAAGTAACAAGATCAAACTTGCGTGCTATTTTGTCCACTTGCAGAGCCTGCAAAATACAAGGAACACAATGATAAAAACTACTTGAGCACAATAGGTACCAATAAAAGGTTTCGTAGTGATCACAAATGATATGAGTTGTATCGCAAAAGTAAATAAATGAAGAACTTTTAAAAAAATTGTTTAAAGTAGACTTAAAAATTGTTTAAATAAAAGTAGACTGATATGAGTTGTATCAAAAGTAAAAATGAACATTCTGGTGAAAATATATTGAATTTGCTTCACTACCATTGATAGGTAGAACTTCATGGAGTTTAATATCTTAAAATGGGCATGGAAATAAGTACTTCATCCGTTACATTGAATCTTCTAGTGAGACATAAATAACTGAGCAACCAACTATAACACAATTCATATCTTTCTAGGCACAACTAGTGCTAGCTAGAATGTGTGTCCCCTGCACTGAACATTCAACATAATGCAGTAAAGAATGATTCAGAGTGCACAAAATAGTAAACATTACAGAGGAAAAACCCAAAATCTGAAGATACAAGTGTTATACTCTAGGTCCCACAAACAGGACATGTTGGGGTAACAACTATGGCATATTAGTTTGCTTTTAAACTACAATTTCCTCGTATCAATTTAAACTTATGCTAGCAAAGGAAAAGAAAAGAATGACAACTATAAGTTCAAACTTGAACTTAGTCCAATAATCTTTCAAAATTATGTAAATAAACTTTTTCTAAATCATTTACACACGTTTGCTTTGTTCATTAAGTTGACAAAATAGCTATCTATTTTCTTCGGCAATCATGTTCAATCTAATTCAATGCACTAAAATATATTTTTATTTTTATAGCATTATATATGATAACAAAAGTTTAATGTTACTTTTCATATCATATTATCTAATATTGTTTAATCTAAACTATCAAACTTATCATTGTATCTTAAAAGTTCTTATTACATGTTATCTGTTAATTATCGTACTTAAATAGTATGTCTTAATCCTATTATTCTAAATTGAAAGATCTCACTTGAATTTAGCATGCAATTAAAGGCCTCTTGGATTTGACAATTAATTGGCGTATACAGAATGAATGTTTTGTAGTTTGTATATTCGATTTTGTTTTACGAGTCAGCCGTTGACTTCAGTTTGATGTAATCATACTCGGATTTGTTTGTTTGCATGCATCAGCGAATTAACTAAATAGACAAAAACTTCCAATTTGTGAAACTTTTATTTTTCACAATTTTATCTTGTGAGCTTGGCATCCATCTGTGATGTATTGAGGGAGACATTGATTAAGTTATGATATCTTGTTATGATTTCTAATTTAATTTTCGTAAAATTTTGGGATCATAAAAGGGTCGAAAGTCTATAAGGAATTCAAGATTAATTGGACTTATTGATTTCTTAAGAGCATATTTGGCTTAGTTTCTTTTAAATATATTTTTTTTAAATCATTTTTAACAACAAATTTTGTAGGACCCATTATTATCAACTTTTCAATCACACATTTCATTAATTTTTTTTTCCTTCAAAATCTTGTAAAAAAATTATTTTTAAACTCCACCAAACAGGTACTAAATATCTCAAATATATTGTTGAAAAAATAAATGTGGAGATACGATGTTGGCTTTCTTAATCAATTTAGGAGCTTGCTTAGAGTCAAATCGATGTGGGATAATATGGTTATTATATAAAGTTTTACACAACTGGTTAATTCTGTATGTTTAGATACACGTACGTACGAACAAACATGGACTAAGTCCATATTTTGTGAAACTTGTGTGCTTAATTCTCTTTTACATCAAATCTGTGATTTGCTTACTTGATTTACGATGGAATATGACGTGTATGTTGGGATTTTTAAATAATGAGATTATGATGAAGTCTTATTAGTTATATATGATTCTTAATGTATATTATTTATACTAAGTCCAAGTTCGCTGAATTTGCAGGAATTCATTGGTTCTATTGGGACTATTCTTCTTTAATTAGAAAAGAGGCTCAATAGAATTCGTCATGCCTTGAACAACTGAATCTGACGACTTTCAAGTTTTTTAGAAAAGGGGAGAAAGACGCCTACACTTGCTCTGATTTGGAAAAAAATGTTCTTGGTTTTCTAAGAATGAGATTCTTATTCCACTTATAATGCATCATTTTCCTCATGAAATAAGAATGAGATTCTTATTCCGATTTGTGAAAGTGAAGTCCAGCTAATTTTATAGAAATAGCACAAGATCAAGACTGAAGAATTTGATTGCATTCCATGACGATCTGAGAAGAACTTAAACAGAAAGTTATAGTTGCTTTTATTATTTTCTTTTCTTTAATTTTGATATTACTGGTGTTATTTAAGTGACAATTTTACCTGTGGCACGAGGGTCCGTAGAGTTTTCCATTAGAGGTTTATCAATGTTACATCATGTATTAATTTCTCTATAATGTATTGTTTTACTCAATTCATTCGATGCTGTAAAGCTTGAATACAATTTTAATACAATATAGGCAAGTGGTTGTTCAACAGAGTTAAATTAATGATTTTTCTAAATCCTACAACATTATTAAGAACTCTGTCCATGCGTATATTCTAACAAAATCATCGACAGAATTACAAATAAGTATTTTTCATTTTTAATAAACTGCTACTACTTATTTATATTCAAAAATTGGGTACAATCTATTCAATCTCTCTTCCAAATTTGTTAACTTCTTAAGTCACAACTTGACGAGCTTAAAGTACATTTTTAAAAATAAATGTAAGAAAATTCTTTATTTTGTTATTGTTTTAGAAATCTACCACAATAAATAATAAAATAGACACTTAAAGATATTTGCAAACACTTTTATGATCGAAACTGTTGGGAAAATACTTGTGACAACATATTTATTTATCTAATTGTCGTTAACTATTAATTAGTTGGCTTCCTTAAGTTCATATATTTTTGGGTCAAAAATTTGTGTTCTACATGGAATGGAACTATATTTGGATTATGTTTAGTTCATTGAGTTAAAATGCGTGTTCAGATTCATCAATGGAATTATATTTTTAGTGAGTTCACGTGTATGTTAAAAGGTACCGGTGAACTGGCGAGGATGGATAGCAAATTAAGATTCGGGATTTTTTCTAATCTTTATTTTATTCCTATTACTTTTGAATTATAAACAAAATAGAATTGAAGAAAAAAATTGTAGTATCTTTGTATTTCTATCGAAGTAGAAGACTATAACTTATTGAACTTTCTTTATTGGCTCCTGTATAAGTCCAAGTTTGTCTAGGATTATAGTTGACAATATGATTTCACCGACTTTTTTGCACGATTATTCAAGGTTGGTTTTTTATTTTCTTTTGGTCTCTTTCCTTTTAATTCTGATGGGACCCTAAGAAAATCGCATGCTTTGAACAATCATAGATTGCGACGTACTATACAGGTTGAATGAAAGAGATGCATGCAGGTTGTGGTGATATAGAAAAAAAAGTTATAGAAAAGACATTTTGGCTTGAAAACAAGAGCGTAGATATGTAGAGGAGAAGTCTGGGTATCTTTGTGAACAAGCTTTGTTTTTGGCCGAGGCGAGTGAGGCAATCTCCTCGAGCCTAAAACCGAAGGTGGCCCGTTTTTATATATATAAAAAAATTGTGATTATTGAAGTTGGTCTAAAAAAATTTATTTGTGCAAATATTGCCCAAAATCGAAGAGGGTCAATCTTTATTAATTTGGCTCATGTTTGCTATTTTTTATTAGTCTTACGTTAATTAATTCTATAGAAGACTTGTGAGTTTTGAATACATACTACAATTTGGTAATTTGGTGGTCCATTTGAGGGCAATAATTTATAGAATTCGCCTCAAGCCTTGAAAATCATATAATCGACCATGATTGCAAAAATATTTCAAGATCGAGAGTGCAGTGTTTGATTGTATTTCTTGACAAGTTGAGAAAGCATGGAAAGTTTTATTGCTTTAATTTTTGTTATTAATTTCATTTTCATTACTTTGTTGGTCATGGCTCCGAAACAACCAGTCCCGGCCACCGCAAAAAAAATGAAAGAAAAAGGCCACTGGAAGCACCTCAAAGAGATCATGCGTGGAATCCACTGACTCTCCCCACTATCTATCCAAGGGGCACGAAGAGCGATTTAACAAAGTCACAAGTTAGTGGAGTATTTGGGGAGAGCGGAGGTTATAGTTAGAAGATTTCCCACACTCCGAGGTGTTCAACTTAATAGATGTGTGCGGATGGTCACGACTTGCAGAGACTCCACACAAGATCTACTTCCAGCTCGTCCACGAATTCTACGCAAATTTCAATCAAGAAATAGACATCCAAGGGATGGAGTACTACGGACAAACGTGGGTGCGGGGTAAATGGTTTATGTTTACCCCACATGTCATAGACCATTACTACGGGTTTACAACATAAGATGTTCACCCGCTACCCACTGTCCAAGATATGGGTGAAGTGGCCCGATTTTTGGATGGACGAGACGACAGATTCACTACTAATCTTGAATCTATTTGTAAGCCACAACATCGACCCGATCACACATCACACAACCATAAAATGATTCAAAGGCTCGATTCCTGTACCATTTGACTCACGGAAGGAAAATAGATTTGGGAAGCTACATCTACGCATTGATCAATAATCTAGGCTTCCAAATGGACAAGAGGCACACTGCTATCTTCCCGACCTTGATTAGTGGTATTTGTGAAGCAAATGGAGTTCCAATCTCTTTAGCAGAACTGGTAGTGAAACCGAAGGGACCGATCAACTATTTTGCCTTGGAAAATGTATGAAGGCACACTACACAAGCTGCGAGGGCAGCCCAAGTTGCAGAGGATCAGCCTCAAGAGGGGCAACCAGCTGCGCCTCCAGGAGAAATAGCGACCATGCTACGACAATTACTAGAAGGTTAGGCTGAGCAGACAAGGCTCATTTTCGCTACAAGAACTGAATTGAGAATGGTGCAGCAGGAATTGACGACGCTGCGATCTTGCATGGACGCAGTCAAACATACTCAGATGAATCATGAGAGCCATCAATGGCAAACTGACTTAGATCATAGTCAGATTCAATTCGACTACGACCATGTCAAAAGGCACCTAGACAGATGTGCAGGCCAGTTGGATGATATTCATGCCAAGATTTGCTGACCTGCACCTAAACAAGGTCTTCCACCAGTGGATCTTACCACTTTTTATTCCATCACCATCCGATCCACCTCTGAGAAGTCTATGATCTTTGTATAAATTCATTTTGATTTTTAACTTTACATTGGGGACAATGTTTCTTTGAAGTTTGGGGGTGATGGATTAAAATTGGATAAAAATGTTTGATTCGATTGTTAAAATTCTTGATGTTATTGTTATGCTTGATTTTGATCGTTAAAATTGATTGTTTCTTTTTTGGAAAAAAATAAAAAAATAAAAAAAATATTTAATTTATTATTTGTGTTTCTTTGCGTGCTTATGTGCCATAAATAGCTTTGCCAGCTAATGATGAAACTGTTTCTTTTAAGTATTTCTTAAATTCATGACTTGTAGACATAAATATTACTCTTGGTTAAAATGTAAAGCTACTAACCCATGTTTGATACTATGTTGTGTCGGTTAGTTAAGACGATTTAGCTATATTGGTGCACCTTTGTCGAGAACAATATGATGCCCTTTGTAGACTAGAACTATAAACTTAAAACCAAGAGCGATTAAGTGTGGTAGTAGTTAAGCAGTAATGGTGGCTATCTAGGTTTGTGATTGATTCCATATGTGTTGAAAAATTGTGTGGAGAACTTTAGGCCATTTAAAGAAAGCTAGGTAATGACCAAATGTTAGGAATCTAATCCTCGCGCATAAACTTATTGCACGCAATGAACTAGGCTATTACTATCTTATGAATCTTTTCGTAGTCTTTTTTACTCGAGTGATAAAGCCCGTAGGAGTTCTCAAAATTCGGTGCCCTTTAGTATGCAAAATCTTGAGCCATCGGCTTAAAGCTCGTTATATATTGGTTGATAAATGAGGTGAATTCCAGTGACTTTTTTGGGCACTTTTGGTGGTTGAAAATCAAGATGAAAGTGGCTGAAAAAGTAAAGGGAAAAAAAACAGCAAATTAACACTTACTGCTAGGCTGAAATTGAAGGGAGAGAAAGTGTGGTTTGTTACTTAAGTTCTATGTTGATTTTTTTTTTTGAGGCAAAGAGCACATGATAAGTGCATTTGGTGCACTTATTTGGACCTTTAAACTAAGTTTTTATCTCGTTATTTTATTAATTTTATACTTAATTTAGTGTATTATTCTTCCTATTTCAGTTATGGACCCGTTTATAAAGTAATTGGAGAAGAATGGACGGAAAGAGCAACAATTTGGTAAAATCGACGAGTAAGTTGAGTTTTTGAAGTGAATATCAAGAGCCAAACATTAGAGGATGAGGAAGAAGATAAATCAATAAGTTTAAGGTGTATTGGAGTGACAATGAATAGTTGAATCAATGGATCAAACACCGGAAAGTCAAAGAACCGAATTGAGAAACTACCTACCGAAGTATGTGGAGAAATTCGAGCACGACTTTTGGTATTAAAATCTCCATAAGGAAAATGATATACCATTGGAAAGATAATTGAATTAGGAGTCCAACACTTTTTACGGATCTCAATTTGGAGTTTCTTACAAGAAGTTATGGTTATTTGAAAAATAATCGCCGCAGAGAAAAAATGCTGAATTGCGCGATCGCCAAAGATAAAGCTGGGCGATCGCCCATAACCTATTTTTGGCAGCATAATGGTTTTCCTTGGCCTGGGCAACCACCCGGATTTGCACTGGGCGATCTCCCAGTGTATTTACAACAGAAACGTAATTTTGTTGCCTTTATGAGTTCTAATTCAATTAGGAAACCTTTTGGGCACGATTTTAATGATTTTTTGAGATATTTTGAGGCACCATTAGGGTAATATAAATATGAGTTATTAACTCATATTAAAAGAGGTTTTTTTGGAGAGTTTTAGAGGCCGAATTTGGGAGAAAATCAAGAAGATAAACAAAAACGAAGATCAAGATTTATCTTTGCAACAATTCAACGAAGATCAAGTTCAACATTTCTTCTCTTTCAAGTTTTCTTCCGATCCGGGTGATGGCTTCCATATTTTATTTTTCTTTTCCTTTTCTTCTTCTTAGTATGTTAGGCTAGATTTATTTTAGTACTAGGATCATGATGAGATTTGTATCATGATTCTTTAATTTTTCGAACTTAGTTTTTAATATTTAAGCATGTTTTTAATTTTGAATATTTGATATTGATTTCTCTTCATCTACAATTATGTGCGCAATTTTTGTATGATTCTTGTGGCTTGTTTTACTTTCGAAAAATGAAAAATAGGTTATACATAGTATCAATTGTCGTAGAGTCCGATAGGGAATAGAGATATACCGCTATACTTTACGTGATCTCTAAGTATTCACAAATTTTAATGCATTCTTGTATGTTCGCATTCGTTATAGAAATATAGTAGGGTCGCATATAGGAATATGTTTAATTCTACTTGAGAGAGATTGTTAAATTAAATTAGGAATATTAATCTTCATAAGTAAATCATGTTATCAAATTCAATGGTCCGGGTTAAATGTAATTGATATAAGTGGATTCGAGATCTTAGTACGCTTTTCTTTTATAAAGTTAAATTAATCTTTCATCAATTTCATCTCTAAATTGTTTGATAATTAATTAGTTAATTGTTCTTAGTTTATAGTTCAATTAGTTTTCAATCACAAAATCTTCAAAAGTTCATTAGATTCGGTTAAAGTTATTGTAATTGAAATTGAACTATCTAAATCTTTGTAGGTATGATACTTGGACTCAATATCGACTTTATTTCTTGAGCGATCCGTGCACTTGCGGAAATATTAAAGATATAAAACCGTTGACAAGTTTTTGGCGCCGTTGCTGGAGATTTAGTTTTAGTTCTTTTCAATTATTTTAACACTAATTCGAACTTTATTTATTTAATTTATTTATTATTATTTTTAGTTTATTTCATTGTTCAATTTCTCTTTTTAGACCACAACACAAGATGAAATATCAGGAGATTGATGAAGACGATATGCTAGTTGGAGACTTTTTGACTCCACAGATCATCCAAAGACAATCAAGTTTTGATGAGGACAACATGCTTGTTGGTGATTTCTTCGCAATGCACCAGCTAATATAGAAAGATATGATGCAATTTCTGAGATTGATGAAGATAACATGCTTGTTGGAGATTTCTTCGCAATGCACAGGGCTAATACAGCGAGATATAATGCAACTTTTGAGATTGATGAGGAAGTAGACTGGATCACGGTGTTATCTGCAAAAATAGAGTCTTTGGTACACAAAGTAGAGAGCATATTACATTCAATCTATGCGATGCAAATGAAGAAATCAACTTGTGAAGAGTGTGTGGGCAAATCACAGCACATCAGAATGCCGTATTCTATTATAGCAATCCGTGCAATCCGAATATGTTCAAGGTGACTATTATCAGCAAAATTAACCTTTCTCTAACACATATAATTCAGGTTGGAAAAATCATCCAAATTTCTCTTGGAGAGATAATAAGAATAATATCAGACCACAAGTCCTTAGTTTCAGCAGCTAGAAAAGAGAAATTCACTAGAAGACATATTTAATAAATTCATGGAGACAGTTGAACGGTGCATAGAATCTAATAATCAGTTCATGAGAAAGAAGGAGGCCTCTTTTCCAAATCAAGGCACTTCAATAAAGAATCTCGAGACACAAGTGGATCAGATAGCAGTTGCTAAATCAGACAGAGTATCAAGTACATTGCCAAGCAATACAGAGGTGAATCTTAAGAAAAATGTTACGTCTATTACTATCATAAGTGAGGTTCAATTACCAGAAATCCATGTAAAGAGGCCAATTGCAAATAAAGAAATGGAATCGTCCACTAATGAGGAGCACGTGGAACAGACTGAGCAGACATCAGATATTAAAGAGAGTTTAGGTACATCACAGGTTAAGGCAACCGTTCCTACTTCCTCAGAGATTACAAAAGCACAAGTTAGACAAGCAATTCTCCAACTCTCCTATTTCTTCTAAAATTGAATTTGTAATCAATGTCGATGAAGAAGTTGAAGTTTTCGTGGTTGTGTTCGAACAATGTGCTATACAAAAATCCTATTTGTATAAGGAGCACAAATTCAAAATTTTGAGGATAAATGAAAAATGGTGCAAAGTCAATAGATGCAAGCAAAACAGGTCCTCCAAAACACTATTCAAAGTGCCGTAAAGCAACCAGATAATAAGTCAAGCTAATGACTATAAATAAGCGCTTAATGAGAGGCAACCTATTTTCTAACCATTTTATTTACTTGCTTTATATGTAATAGTTTTAATTAGTTTAAATAATTTATTAGTTTTTATTTCATTTATTATTTAGTGCACTTATTAAGTCTCCCATATTAATTGCAGGATGTCCCACTTTGCAAGCCGCTTGGATAATATATATGACATAATCTTTTGGCCAATAGTCGCAGCACTACATCTGAGTCCACTTCAACCGGACATTCAGCCAGCCAGATCCATCTTCTCCACATTTATCTCCAGAGAGTAACTGATATTTTTCCTCCTTTATCTGCTTTATTTTGTTATTACATTGGGGACAATGTAATATTTTAGTTTGGGGGTGGGTTAAGTATCAGGATACTTAATTATTTTGAATTTGCTTATTTTTCGGGTCTAAGTAACTGCAAAAATTTGTTATTTTTAGTTTAAAAAAAATTTCTTATTATTTCATTTTTTTTAAAAAAAATTCATTGTTATTGTTGAATATTTTTCCGCCAATGATAATATTTGTTTGAATTTAAGTATGTTTTTAGTTAGAATATTAGACAACACTTTAACTCGTGCTTTTACTTGAATACTTATCCATGTTAGACTATATTTGAAGCACGTAGCCACTATTGACACTGATATAGAAACTTGACTTGAATGTTTGTGTTGATATTATTGACCTAGGATTATTATGAAAAATTTCGTTCTTAAATTCTTAGACTAGTAACCAAATTGTTTGAGAACAATTTGGGGGTGTTAAAGTTAGTACATATTTTTGTAGAGTTTTGTTGGTTTGGGTTTTTTGGGTCTCATCTTTGGTTGAATAGATTATAGTCAAAGAATCCAAATCGAGCACTACTCACTGCTGATAAAGAAAAAAAATAATAAATAAAATATCTGACTCGAACAATTAAGTCTGTTAGGATATTTTGAAATTTGGTGCCCTATGGTCATCTGACTTGGGAGTCATCGGCCCAAAACTCGCTACATGAGTCACATAGAAAGCCTGTGAAAGAGAAGTATTACACAGGATGTAAGACTATTAACATGAGTAAAATAAATAAAAAAAAGAGTTAAAGTGCTCGGTAAGGACTGCTAGGTTAGAACCTAAGAGACTGAAGATGAGAATTTAGAAATCACTCACCATCCTAGTTCTAAGAATACAAAGTTCTAATTTTTATCACTTTATTTGAAAAAGTATTGTGTTGGTCAATTGGAACCAAAATTGCTAGAACACATCGGGATTGGAGAGAAGAGCATTAGAAGTGTGTAATTTACGAGAAGTGTAAGGAATAAATGACTACAAAGGGTTTGAGATTGTAAAAACATCAACAACAAAATATTGGTCGTAGTCTAATACATGTGTAAGTTCAATTTTTGGCTAATCACACACTCACTAGAGGTCGAGCATAGGATAAGTGAAAATATTTGTGTTGTTTGATCTCTTTCTAAACGTGTTACTTTATTTTTCAAACTTGAGGCATATGGTAAGAAATTTAACATTAATTCATTTCTTTTTAATTCTTTTAGCTTAGTTTAAATTTGTAATTTATTTTTATTTTTGTTCGAGGACGAACAAATGTTTAGTTTGGGAGTGTTCACTTCAGGGACAAATTTAGAGGGTGATTAAGTGACGTTTTTGCTGCCAAATTTGTGAAGAAGAAACAAGGGTAAAGCTCCTAATAATGGCCAAAAATCTGGAAAGAAAAGGGGACTTGGTGCTGTATTTATAAGGTTGGAAATAGAGTGAATTGTTGGTGTTTATATGGGATTGAAATGAAGGGAATAAGGGGGATTATGGGGAACGAAATTGAGGACTTTTGGGGTGAAAATAGCAGTTAGGTTGTTTGCTGAAAAGTGAGGGAAAAATAGATAGAAAACGGGAATGAAAACTGGGAGATGGAAAACGGTTTTCTTCAGGTTGAGGAGGGGCTATCGTGGACAGTTTTCAGCAAGTTTCTTAGGAGTATTTCAACTTTCATTCAAGTGGATTAGAGGGAATGAAAATGGGTGGGTAGTGGATGGTTTTTGACAACAAACATGGGGTAATGTAGCTGATCGAAATATGGGACCTAAATGGTGGTTTTTCAGTAGTTTTGGAGGGGAAATCTGGGGCTGTTTTCATCAAGTTTAGGGGGGAGGGGATCATGGGGACGTTTTCAACACTTAGATTGGGAGTTAATTAGCTGCAATAGGTGGGTAACAAGGTGGGTAAAAAGTGTTGATCATGGGGGAGAAAATGGCTGAAGGTAATGAGAGAAAGTGGGTGGTTTTTGCTTAGTCATTAGGGAGGGACTGTTTGGAGTTATAAATTGGCAAGGTTAAGGGCTGTTTGGTGTGTTTAATTTGGCAAGAAATAAGGGGTTGTTTGGAGAAGTCTTTTTTGCAGTAGAATATCACGATAATAAAGTTGATTCTAAGTGAAATGTTGACTAAAAAATGGTCGAAACTAAGAGAATGAATTGACCGAAAATGGGTAGAGAAAATGTTTTATTTTCGTTAGTTTTCAATTTTTCGTTTGGTCTAAAATAAATATAAAATTAACTCCAGATAAATTATTCGGGTTAAGAAAATTTAATTAGTCTCGGTGATTAATAAAACTTCATGCACGTCATATCAAACAAAAGGCAAGCTCGTGCAAAATAATCACGACTAAAATATTTTAAATCATACTCGGATGTTCGTAGCGACGCCATAAGTTAAAATTTTATGAAAATTTTCCCGGTCGTTAGTGATGGCAGCAGCAAATGCCACTGTGGCAATGAGTGACGCTGCAACTGTGCATGAAGTTGCCATGCTTATGATCCATTGCGTCTCATATGAAACCAATTCACGGTGCTCTTGATTGAATATCGTCAATGGTGTCTTCCCATCGGAATTCTTTGACTTCCTTTCTTGAGGCAGAACAAATTTCCCAATCTTTGTATGTTGTGAGGGTGCATACATGAGAGAACTCTTTTTCTGAATTTTACTACTTTCAGATCCAAGTGGAGCCAAAAACCGGGGCAATTTCGAGCCTGAGATTAACTATATGACAAGAATTTTATTACCTTCTTCAACTAAGATAAATTTGAAATGGTGGATGTTGAGAAGTTGAGACTTGCTAGAGTTGCCATTCTCAAATGTTAGCAGCACTTGATGTGTATATTTCAACAGGAGAAATAGAAGTAAAGACCTCTGTGGATGATGAAACGGTAGTAAACAATGAAGGAAGTTGACTCGTATGCTTTCTGTTTTATGAAGAATTATGTTTGTATTTTGGCAATTTAGTTTCTTTCATATTTAGGCTGGAGGCGTCCAAAAAAGAAAACATTGCCAGTGGCGCTTCTGGTGGCAACGTTTTCCCTCTGGGAGACATGGCTGCTGCCTTCTCCTTTGCCGTTTTAGGAAATTGAACAGAGAAAGGTGAATCTATTTATGTGGCTACTGCAGAGTTGTAGAGAAGATGAATATTGAGAAATGTTTTTAGTTCATTGATATAAAAAATTTTATACAATAGTCACTTCATGCAATGCTGAAGAAAGAAAAAATACAGAAATATTAATTGAGTCAATCAACCTCCAAACTGACTCATCAAACTATACACAGAATTTAAGTGCATTAGAGTACAAGAGATATTGCGAGTAAAATATCTACTTATCAAGAAGGCCTGGACCATAGGTGGATTTGATCATAACAAGGAGGGGAGGAAGCTGTATGAAGGTATACGAGATCACTGGTACACAAGTGAGCGCGACTATTGGTATGAGAATTAGGGGATTTTTCTTAGCAAATACAAGAAATAAGGTTGAACTAAAGGCAATCATTAGAGAGATTACAGAGAGGATCAAGCAAATTAGTCCATAGATCACTCTGTTGGGCAAGGTATAAAGAAAATCCTCAACTCCATAGCGGCAGGTGAAAATGGATAAGAAGTATAGAACACAAGTAATAGATGTGAAAAGTGCAAGAGCATCTGAAACGGCAAATACTAAGAAGGAACTCTCACCGGAGAAAATGGGGAGGCCATTGGAATTGTTCCCTCCAGGTACTGTGATTGCGGCAGCAAATGCCACTGTGGCAATGAGTGATGCTGCAACTGAACATGCACTTGCCATTCCTGTCACCCATTGTATTTCCTTTGAAGCCAAGTCATTGTGCTCTTCATTGAAGATCGTCAGCGGTGTCTTCCCTTTAATATTTGGCAATTGACTTTCTTCACGCGTTACAAGTTTCTCAATTTCCTGCATCATATGGGAAATGTGAACACAGATCAGTAAGGGTGCACAAATGATTTATAACCTCAGGTGACTCTCATTGAGAAGACAGAAATATTTTCTACTGTTTTTGCAAAACCAGAGACTCATGATTATATGAAGGTAAGAAAAGGATAGAGTTAGAAAATCCAAGTGGAGCCAAAAACAGGTAATTTTTTTCCAGCGTGAGTTTAAATTTATGACGAGTCAGAATATTATTACCATAAACCACTGGAGTTCCCGCTGCATTTGAAGAATAGGTCCAGGACCAAGATCAAGTCGGTCTTGACGCGGTCTATATCCCGCCAAATGCAATATATTGTTGTAGTTGCCATCTTTCGAATGATCAATATTGTTCTTCTGATGCACTATCTTGAAAATCTTTTCATGACGGTACATTACAGCGTAATGAAATACTGAATATTCATTTCTATCTTTCATCTCTATTACAGCAGGAAAATAATGTTGAATTTCAGTGACAATCTCTTCTATTCCATTCCGTGCCCCTAAAAGAAATAAATCAAGTGTTGAGGAATGTTGGGTGCTTCTCTGAGCTATAATTGAGCACGAGTGTTTGACTAGTTGAATTGCTTGATGATGCATCAATTTTTCGTTACAAATGCGCTTCATAGGTGGCACTGTAATTGCAACAAATCCCACTAATCACTTCACGGTTAAATAATATGTTAAGTGACTGCCTGAGAATATTCTTAAGGGAAATTGGCCGAAATGGTTCCTAACGTATAGACCCAGTGCCTAAATCATCCATACCTTTCAAATTTTGGCAATTACATCCCTCACCTATTCATGTAGTGCCCAAATCATCCTTTTGGATGAAATCCATTCAAAATTCCGTTAAATCTTTCGGATTTTGGCGCAAATGGCCTCTAACCTTTATTTTTAGTGTGGAATTGGTTCCTAACGTTTATGTTTTGGCAAACAAGTCCTTAACCTATGTGTTTTAGTACGAAATTGGTCCTGATGGGATGAAAAAGACAAATATACCCTTAGTTTTAATTAAAAGAAATTGTATGTGGATTTCTAATCATTAAAAAATGTGCAAATAAGTCCAATACTTTTATTTTTTATAAAAAAATTAAAGAAAACTGATGAATTTTTTTAATTAACACTTTAATAATAAAAATGTCAAATAAAATTATTATTTTTATTATGAAGTAATAAAGAGAAATTATTGTGAGAAATCATTTTTTTCCCTCTTTACTTATAAATTTTTTTCTCCATCTTTACTTTAAAAATTAAGGGCTTGTTCGGTAGAGTTTTTTTGGGGGAAAATGGGTTTTTTTGTTACTTTTTGACTTTTCAAATGTTTTTGTAGTGTAAAAAGTGTTGAAAAGTCAAAAATTGTATACAAAAAATAGATTTTTTTGAAAAAAATCTCTACCGAACATGACCTAAGTTAAATAAATAACAAAATGACGTATATAATTTTATGACATTAAACTAATCTTATTACATTTTTATTTAACATAAAAATACTAATAAAAATTAATTTACACATTATGTGTTTTATTTTTGAATAAAAATAAAACGATAAATTAAAATATAAAGAATATAGTTAGATTTCTAATATTTGTAATTAATAAATATATAACTCAATTAAATAAAAGTATTTGAACATCAAGTTTGTGACAAAGTTATTTTTTTTTATATAACAATAAAATTAAAGTTTTAATTTTAAATAATATATTTATTACTTAATAATAAAAATAATAAATTTATTTGACATGTTTATTACTAAAGTGTTAATTCAAAAAAAAAATACTCATTAATTTTTTTTATAAAAAATAAAAATATTGGACTTATTTGCACATTTTTTAATGATTAGGAATCCACATACAATTTTTTTTAATTAAAACTAAATGTATATTTGTCTTTTTTATCCCATAAGGACCAATTTTACACTAAAACACATAGGTTAGGGACTTGTTTACCAAAACATAAACGTTAGGAGCCAATTCCACACTAAGAACAAAGATTAGGGACCATTTGCACCAAAATTCGAAAGATTTAACGGAATTTTGGATGGATTCCATCCAAAATGATGATTTGGGCACTACATGGATAGGTTAGGGATGTAATTGTCAAAATTTGAAAGGTAGGGATGATTTGGACACTGGGTCTATACGTTAGGGACGTTTTCGGCCAATTTCCCTATTCTTAATTACCTACAACTTGAAGCACTTTCCAAAGTATTATTAAGAGTATCTCTTGGTACGCTGCAAATGAAAATAAAACCAATCTTGTGAGGACTTGAAGTAAACCCTTGCTAAACATGGGAGTTTTATTGAAGATTCTTACACTGAATAAGAAATAATTTGTGTGCAAAAATCAAATATTTAGTACTTGCCTTGATCCTTGTGCGGTCTAGGAAAAGTAGAATTTGGTGATTTCGTCATCATTTCCTCATGCAAACGCCGAATCAACACCATGGGAACACCTACAATTCAGAAAGGATAAATAAAAGCACAACTATTTCCATAAATTAAGCATGCTCAAAAAATTTATTGGTCATCAGAAATAAGTTTTAAATGGCAGCACAGGAATAAAAGCATAATTTATGGCAATAAAAGCATTATTTCTTTTATTTCCATCATCATTGGTTATTGTTTTAAATTTTTTGAGCCCCCATGATGATGGAAATAAAAGCAGAAGCCCAAAGTATATCCCCAGCCCCAACCCAAGTTCACAACTGTTGGCCCAACTATTTGTGTCCGGTTATGAATAATGCGACTTATAAATGTGGAAATGGAAAATGCGATCTTCATCTGATTTAATAGCCATTGGATCAACAAGATTAATCTCATATGTTGGATTGAAGTATAAAATAATCCCTTATATTAACATGAGGTTAGTGTTTTCATTTTAGATCCGCAACTTTTCCACTTCCTCTTATTCTTCATCTTCTTCCCAATTTTCTCTCTGATTCTCTGTGTTTTTTTGAGGGTGTTTCTGGAATTGGCTTCCAAAATAATGTTGTTACACTAACTTGGACCTATAGTTATTGGTTGAGTTGTGATATGTGGGATTAGGGTTCTTTTGTGGATCATTGTATACTTCCTGTATTGATATTTGATTGGGTGTCTGTAAAACGTTTCGATATGTAACTTTGGTGGTTTTTTGTCACAGTGCAAGGAGTCTATCTGATTAATGGTAGAGTTTCAAAGGCAGATGTAGTCTCAATGGCAAATGTAGTTGAAGGAGACGAACTGCCTATTCTGAAAAGAACGAAACATATCTTGTTATTTTTTACTTCGTGTTATAAAAACATATTTAATTTAGTTCAAATATATTAGTGTAATATCAAAAAGTTCAACTTAATGGTCATCAATTTTTTTTTGTAAATCATTAAAATCATAATAACGTAAATAAAATCAAATTAATAAATGGCAGATTAATTCAAAGTAGTTTTTTAGGAGTTTTTGATAAAATTGATAAAATGTGTGGTTAAAATTTGTGGATCTTATTAAATATGTGGTTGAAAATAAGTTTGAAAAAAAAAAAAAAAAACTTAACCAATCTTATAAAAAAATGGGGATTGATGTACTCCCCATGATGGGGAGCTCTTATAACCGTCCCACCCCTCCCCCACCGGACACGTGTCCAGTTGGGGGGTGGGGGGTCACTGGACACGTGTCCAGTTGGGGTTATAAGAGCTCTCTACCATGAAGAGTAGATCAACCCCCTTTATAAAATATGTGGTTGAAAATCGTTATGTAATGCTACAACAAGCATTACCCTTAATAAAATACTAGTAGTGGAGTATATAGTATGCAAACAATGGACAAATATTTGATGATGAATAATAGAGAATTAGGAAACTAACAGGTATAGAAAAAGGACTCCCAAATACTATAGTGTGTTCCACTTGGGAAAACAGATGGGTCGTCAGCCAACAGCAGTATTAATAGACTTCTTAAATCTAAATCGAATGCCAGCTCCTGGCTGTGGTAAAACAATTGGAGAGCCAAATCTACAATGTCAGCAGGAAAAAGCACATCAATCGAATCAATTTTTATCTCAGAAAAATTTCAAGATTGTTGTTGGAATGAATTTCATCTTTGAGTAAAATTTTCCACACTCACCGTAAAATCTAGCAGTTACTAAACGAATCATAAGATTTTCACCATCTGCATGTTTGAGTAGGTTGGAATGAATTTCATCTTTTATGCCAACAGAAAACAAGTATGAAGTCATCTCTCTATGACCTCTGATTGCTGCTAATTGGATTGGCAAACCTTCATTCTTGTTGGAAAAATTCAGCAATTCGTGATTTTTGTTCAGAAGCAGTTGGGCTGCTTTGACATTATCAAGTTGTGCCGCCGCATGAAGTGCTGTATTGTCGGAGTTGTCCTTCAAAGCCAGTAACTCTTGCGGTGTCAAACTAACCAGCTTGTTGATAATGTGTCCATGTCCTCCCTTGATGGCCACCATGAGTGCTGTCTCTCCAGATGCAGTTAGCCTCTCTTGAATGCTGATGTTTTATACTGACGGAGGAATCTATTGACAACTCTCTCTTTGCCCTGAATTAATGCCTCATACACTTGTTCTAACCAGATTGGTGCATCCTCAACTGCTTTCATATCAAAAAGTTAATCTCTGTAAATGTTACAAGAAAATATTCAAATCATCACTCACCATCATCCACAATATCATCATTATCCTCTGATCGCGACGATTGCAGCTTCTTCTTCTTCTTCATCAGGCGTGTAGCTATCTCAAATGAGCACTTCATTCTCAAAACTATTTATTGGTAGATGCGTTAATCTCTCACATACAATTTTAGCACAACACTCTCTCCAGATGCGTAAATATATATCCACATGAACTCCTTATGTTCTTTACTTGAATTTCACTTCAAATATACAGTAAGTTAATAAAAAATGTAGGTAAACATGTTTAGACTAGGTTTTTTTTTTTTTTTTTTTTTTTTTTTTTTCAACCACAACTTTTTATTAACTTTTCAACCACATATTTTAACAAATTTTTTTTTAAATCTCTTAAAAAACTGCTTTTAAACCTACCGAACATACAATAAATATGTACCAATATTCAATGTTTATTATTGTGGGGACAAACTTTAAAGATTGTTTACACATTGTCACTAAATCCTTGTTTGGGAAAGTTAAAAAAGTTGCTAAAATATTAAATCAAGGTCAATAATTAATTCTAACCGTACATTTCAAGAGATTCACAATTTTTATCCACTTTGTCAATTTGTTCCCTTGTCCGTGCCACGTCATCCCAAAAGCTCTTAAAATTATTTCTTATGCTGATGTAGAAGCAAAGAACAATACTTTAATTTACTTAAGTTGATTCATAAAAATATTGAAAAGAGAGTCGTGAAGAGGGTGATTAAAAGACAAGCCCTTTTAACAATACTTTAATTTTCTTATGCTCATTAAAATATTGTTAATACTATTTTAACAATAAAATTTTAAAATTTTCTGTACTTGATAATTATAATACTATTTTTTAAAAACTTCATAATTATTAAATAATTAGGCAAATTACCCCGTGAAGAGGGTGATTAAAAGAGTTGAACTCTTGACACAGCTGATTAAAAAAAATGGCAGGACAAATTACACAAGGCAAAGTGCAAAAAATGAATTGGAGAGAATACCTGAAGCAGGACCTACAAGCTTAAAACAGATAGTTACACAAACTTGCGTTGGATTAGTGGGCCAAAGTCCAACAAATTATAAGTAAAAGGGCTCAAATATTAAATATGATTAAATTAGTATTACTAAATGGGAAATTTACGCATATACACTAGTTTTTTTTTTATATATAGAAATTGAAATATATGTGATTTGTATAAAATAATAAATTTTTCTTACCAATTTATGATTGTATCAATTGAAAAATACTAGACATTTAAAAGCTATGTTATTTATATAATATTGCCTTTTTGAAAATGAATACAACCTATTAAATTGAAAATCTTATCCCAAAATTTCCTCCCAATCTTATTTTCAAAATTCAAATTCTCTTAATCTAATCACAATTTCAAGATATTGATAATATTCTTAGAAAGCAATTGCAAAGAAAACAAAAAATGATTAAACATCCATTGCACGTAATTACATAGTGCAATCTTCTAACTTCTCGAATGATTGCCATAATCGAGACTAGACATTTTTTCAACATATAATATAAAAGAAATGTAGTTTCATAAGTGACTGATTTGAAGTAACAACCTGGAATAACATAACGCACCACATAAACCTTTGTTACAAGAATTGCACTAACAGTTAACCAATAACTAATTTGAAGTAACAATTTGTAGTATCGTCTATGTATATACACATATATAATTTTCGACTACGTACTTGTACCAATCAAGATAATTAAATACCACCATACATTGTAATAACATTCAATAGTAGCTAAACTCTATTGTTCCAATGATTTTTCTTCACGATGGAAAGGGTACACACGATTCTACTTTTGAATTTGTATTTGCTACCACTACGCATCGTAGTCGTTTCACAACCTTAGAAAAATCTATTTGAAATCAAAAAACTAATGAAAGATTTGAAACAAAAACTAACGCATGCTTTTACTATATGGGGTTTGAAATTAAAATTTATTTGATTTAAATGATGAGCAAGGCGTAGGAGGAAGTGTAAATTATGAAATAATTTGATTGTTACTTAAATTTAGTAATGATATGATTAAATGTCTAAATATTAGTTGTAAAAGTTAATAAATAATAATGATAATAAACTAATAAATTAATTATTTTTATATGGTAACAGTACAATTTAAATTGATAATAGTATTTTTATTAAAAAAAACTATCTAATAAAATTCACATTTAAAAAAAAAAAAAAAAAAAAGGGGTACATAATATAATTTTTACTTTAAATAGCAATTTGATGAAAACCTCAATTTACATTTTGAATTGGACTACAAACCGTGAGAAAAGTTATAAGAAAAGAGGGGTGGAGCCCACGTGCATTGTATAAGGGAAAAGATTTATTTTGGTCAATGTTGGATTTTTGTGCTAAATAATCTCTAAGGTAACGAAGATAAAAATACGTACATAATTAGACTCGTGTCTTAAATTAAATGTACGACTCATTATATCCCACACTAGTGTATCGAGTCATTGACCTGTTCAAAATAGAGAAGATAAATCAGAATCGTGGTTGTTGGGTCGGGTTGGGATAATGGTCACTTTTGAGGTGTAACCAATTGTAGTTGTTCAAGTGATCGAGTTTGAACCAACCTAGTTTGTTTCTTTAAAAGTGTACTAGAGTTTCTATCCTATATGTTGGTTGAATAAATAAGTGACCATTTGGTTGAGATTGTGATACATTTAGTGTGGGATTATGGTTTAATCGGTGCTCTTCCACTATATTTTCTTCGATTATGGTTTAATCATGAGCATTTGGTTAATAGAAAAGTTTCTTCTCTGAGCCTTTTAATATGTCCATTAATTTTTCTTAGCCTTGTTTGATTTCTTTTCTTGCACTAACAATTTGTTATTTTTTCAATAAATTGGTATCAGAATTTGGATTAGGTGCTCTAGACTAAAAATAAAGAAGAATTTTTTTTTTTTTTTTGGTGAAATTATTTTTCAAAAACTAAATTCAAAATCCAGTTTTGGAGGCTAACCAGTTAGAGTTAAGGTGAGTGGGTAGTACCATTGGACTCATGACAACGAGGCGAAGCTCCCTGGCCAATGTATGGGGATATTGTAGCGGCGATGCGTGAAGATTACGCATCGAGACTGTTGGTGGTGCGTGGAGTCGCGTGCGTGGTCTGTTGGACTTTGGACAAAAAGACAGTTTGTTCCCTATGATATTTCGACATGCTGGTGGTGTGGGCTTGGTCACGCGTGCAATGTGCTGAAATCTGTATAGTTTTTCCCCTGGTGGTTCATTGGTGATTGCTAAAATTTGTTGAAATCTTTGAGTTCTGTGTGGACCTCTAATTAAAATTAAAATTTGCTTCTCTCCGGTAACATCTGATCCTAATTTAATTTTTAGTTAAAGATAGCTACCTTGCTGCTAACAAATTGCTATTAGCTATTTGGGATTAAGTGTTGAATAGAGATACCCTGCCGGTAGCAAATTGCTTTGCTGTTTAATTGCTGTTTTTGTGGTTTGTTTTTGTCTCAAAATTTATTTGTTAGTATAATTATTAGTTAATTATATTATTTTGCTTCGTGTTGCTTATTCTGTTAAATTAAATAGTTAACAAATCACCAGAATTGTCTATTCTATATTTTTTCTTGACCTGAGAACCCCATTCTAACAAAATCCTGTGTAATAAATGACACTATATTTGTGACCATTAATTGCAAGATTACAATTTTTGCATTGGTTACTTATTTTTATTGTAGCTTTGTGTTAGAATTTGTTTGAGTCTTGTCTAGTTATTTCTGTGTGAATTTGTTTGATTTGTTAAAAATTTCAAAAATGACTACTATAGTTTTGATTTTGGTGTGTTTAATGGAAAATGTGAATTTTCAATCTGGCAAATTTTGATTCAACAAAATGTTTCTAAAGCTATAGATGATTCTTTTGCTATAGCTGTTACTGATGATTAGAAAAATGAATTTGGCAAGCTAGCTAGCACTTCAATAATTTTACACTTGTGTGATGCTATTTTGAGAAAAGTTGGTAAACTTAATTCCACACAAAGATTTCGAAAAAGTTAGAAGAGCTGTATTTTTGAAAATCTACTCCAAATAAACTTTTTTTTCTTGAATGGTTTTTAGTTTTAAAATTGACTCTTCTAAATATCTAGATGATAATTTGGATGTCTTTAACAAACTGATTCAAGATATTGTTAATTGTGATGAAACTGTTTTTGAGGAATACAAAATAGTTATTTTGTTAAATGTTATACATAAAACCTATAGGGAAGTTAAAAGTGCCATTAAGTATGGTAGAGACACGTTAACACCTGAAATTGTCATTGATTCTTTGAAAAGTAAATAGTTAGAATTAAAAGCTGAGAAAATAGAAAAAAAAAAAATAGATAGAAAAGTCCATATGGTAAGGGGTAGATCTCAATATAAGTAGGGTAAGAATCACGAGAGTCAAAATAGTAGTGAGAATGGTAAAAAGAAGGGTAATGGCAAATCTATGGATGTGGTAAGACAAGTCACTTTATGTTATAAAGAGAAAATAAACACAAAGAAAATTAGAGAAATAAAGTGAATTTGGTGTCTTCTAATTCTGATTTACAACCCAATGGGGTTTATATTTTAATAAACTCTTTTGATGACTCTATTGTATTAAATTTATCTGTGAAATCTTATCTAAATGAATGGATACTTGACTCGGTGCATCTTTTCATGTTAAATCAAATAGAGAGTGGTTTGAAACTTTGAAACTTTGCATCATAAAGTGATTTAGATCATGTTTAGATTATGTTATTATGTGTAACAATTTAACGTTTAAAGTTCTTTGGATATTTCATTAAATTTAATAATAAATTTAATAATGGTTGTGTTTGTAGATTATAAGCGTCCCCTGAGAATGTGTGGATAAAAAATAGGTAAAAGTTGTGGATCGTACAAAATGTGTGGATAAAAATAATGTTTGACCAGTTTAAGTGCTTATAAACAATAGCAAACATACTCTAAAAAGAGTCAGATATATTCTTGAAATGACTTGGAATTTAATTGAGTTGGTGAATTAGAAGAAATGGGTTTAATTGGTTAAATTGAAAACAAGATGCTCAAAATAACCAAATGTGCTCTTGTAGTTTTTAAGGGCATAAAAGAAATGGCATTTACGCCACTGTAGGAGAAGTAATTAAAATTTTGAGTTTTTCTTTCTTCAGCCAACACAAATGACAAACACACAAGTGGCACGGATAGATTAGCTCATGTGAGCAATAAGGGGCTTAAGCTCCTTAATGAAAAAAAAGGTGTTTTGGTAAATATTGTATGCCTAATATGCCTTTCTATGACCATTGTGTGCTTAGTAAACAACATAAATTGTCTTTCTCTTCAGGTGTTTATAAAACAAATAGAATTCTTGACTATGTGAATTCTGATTTGTGGAGTCCTGCCAGTAATTCTACTTTGGGTGGGAAAATATAGTTTCTGTCTATTTGGAGAAGACAAAATGAAAATGTAACTGGTGAAAAGATAAAATTTCTAAGGACTAATAATTAATTAGAATTTTGCAATGTTGAATTTGATAGGACGTGTGTTAAAAATGGAATAACAAGACATAAAACTTCCTTACATTTCTCAACAGAATGGGGTAGCTGAAAAGATGAATAGAACACTGCTTGCTAAAGTTAAATGTATGATGATTAGCTCTAATGTCACTAAATATTTTCGGGGTGAAGCTGTGATTACTGCTTGTTATTTGATTAATATTACTCCGTCTACTGCTTTGAATGGTGATACTCCATATGAAAAATGGTATGGTAAATGTGTTGACTATTCTATGCTTCTTACTTTTGGTTGTGCCGCTTTTTCTCCTCAAAGAGAGGGAAAGCTTGAACCTAGAGCTAGAAAATGTGTTTTCTTAGATTATCCCAAGGGTGAAGCGGTATAGGTTGTGGGATAGCATCTAGAAGGGGGGAAAAGTCATAGTGATTAGAGATATTACATTCAATGAATCTGAAATGCCTTGTTTAGGACTTGATTTAAAAAAATTAGGTGAAGATCAACAAGGGGTTATAGTAGATAGGTGAAGTCTATTAAGGTTAGTACACATATCCCTAGTACATCTAGTGAGGTAGAGATTCAGCAACCTAAAAAATATTATAGAAGTGAGACTGTTGTTGATGAATATTTAGATGAGGAAGATTCTTTAAGAGACTATTAATTGACTAGAGATATGATGAGAAAACCTCATGGAGAGCCTTAGAGATTTGGGTATGAGTCAGAGGTGGCTTTTTCTTATGCTAGTTTTGAAGAATTAGTCGATAGGAAACCAAAATCATATCAGGAGGCTATTCAGAGTGAACAATCAAATGAGTGGTTAGAGGCAATGAATGAGGAGATAAGTTCTCACGGAGAAAAATCAAACTTGGGATTTAGTTCATAGTTCTAAAAATAAATATTTAGTAGGTTGTGTAAGTGGATTTTTAAGGTCAAAGAGGATACTACTAAGGATGATCCTTTAAGGTTAAAAGTTAAGTTAGTAACTAAGGGGTTCACGCAAAAGAAAGAGGTAGATTATAATGATTTTTTTTTTTGCCGTTGTCAAGTATACTACAATTAGAGTCATGCATACTTTAGTTGCTTATTTTGATTGAAACTTGAACTACTTGATATGAAAACTTCTTTTGTACATAGCGAACTTGAAGGACAAAAAAAATTCATGTATCAACCTCAAAGTATTGAGGTTAAATTAAGACTTGATCAAGTGTGTCACTTTAAAAGATCTTTGTATGGCTTGAAATAGCCCCTTAGATAGTGGTACAAAATGTTTGATTCGTTTGTTCTTTCTATTGTCTTCAATAGAAGTAAATTTGATAATTGCTTATATTATCAACATAGTAATAATGATTGTATTTTTTATTATATGTGGATGATATGTTGTTGATTTGTTCATCTATTATCTTAATTAATAAGATAAAAATTGCTTTAGGTGGAGAATTTGATATGGAAGACTTAGGTAAAGCAAAGAGAATCCTATGTATGGAAAAAATTGAAAGGGATAGATCAAATTCTTGGTTGCGGTTGCATCAAACACCTTATGTGTCAAGGGTGTTGAAAAAATTTGGCATGACTGAGTGTAAACTTGTTACTTTACCTTTAGCAAATCATTTTATTTTGTCTAAAAATCCGTCTCCAGTAAGTGATGAAGATGTAGAATACATAAATAGAATTTTATACTCTAATGCAATAGGTTCTATTATGTATTTGATGATGTGCACTAAGCCTGACCTTGCCTATGCTGTAAGCACACTTAGCAGGTTCATGTCAAATCAAGGTCTAGATCATTGGAAAGTACTTAAGTGGGTGCTAAGATATTTGAGGGGGTTATGTGATACATACTTAGTATTTAAAAATAAATCTAAATGTGTTATTTTAAAGGGTTTTGTTGATATTGACTATGCAGGTGACAAAACAATAAAGAAAGTCTACATCTTGTGTTTACTTATGTGATTCTTTGTGAGAGTTGAAAATCTCAATTGTAGCATATATTTGCTTTATCCACTACCGAATTTGAGTACATTACAACAACATAAGCTATTAAAGAGTCATTGTGGCATAAGGATCTTCTAAATGAACTATGCATTTTGAATGGTAATGTAATTGTGTTCTCAGACAGTCAATATGCTATACATCTGTGTAAAAATCCTATTTTCATGAACTCACTAAGCATATAGATATTCGAATGCATATTATTCGAGATATTGTATCACATTGAACTATTAACCTTGAAATTGTACTCTCTCAATTTAATCCATCTAATATGGGTACAAATGTGTTGCCCTTGATAAATGTTAGTGAATTTTCAATTTTACTAATTCCTTTTGTGATTAAATCACTATCTTTTATTTTCTTGTTTAGGTAACACGAGGGGTGCAATAATGGATTCTTTGGCACCAAAAGTTTGGGTTTTGTGTGCCAAACAATCTCCAAGGCAATGAGGATAAAAATACATACGTAATTAGGCTTGTGCCTTAAATAAAATGTACGGCCGATTATATCCCATACTAGTGTATCGAGTTATTAACCTCTTCAAAATGTAGAAGAAATCAGAATTGTGGTTGTTGCTTCGGGTTGGGATAACGATCACTTTTGAGGTGTAACCAATTGTAGTTGCTCAAGTGATCGAATTTGAACCAACTTTATTTGTTTGTTTAAAAGTAGTGGTTTTATATCCTATATGTTGGTTGAATAAATAAGTGACCCTTCTTTCTTCCAAAAGGAGGAAACCACCGGTAACCAAAAACCACCCCATCCCTACATATGCTGGCCGCATTAGTTGCTCTTCCATTTGTGAATTGGTTCCTGCCATTTTCTTTATGTTCCTTCAGTGATTGAAAATGGCGTTTCTCTTCCACTATATTTTCTTCATGAATATTGTCCCTTTTTCTTTGTGAAATTTTCTTTTGGGAGTTTGGTCTAGATTGTGATATACTTAGTGTGGGATTAATGTTTAATCTGAGCATTGGTAAATATCAAAAAGTTCTATTTGTGTCCACTAATTTTTCTTAGCCTTGTTTGATTTTTTTCTTTCACCAACGATTTATTATTTGTTCAACATAATTGTGATATATTTTGATACCACCTTTATATCAGTTTATCCACACGTCTTAAACACGATTTTTTTTTTTAAAAAAATCTTTTATTGTCTTTGTTCAACATTCAAAAGTGCATCAAAATGTTTCAAAAATAAAAGGAAACTTACTAATTCATGTTGGATGGGTTTTTTTGCTATAAAATCGTGCATGAATTGGTGAATGTGTGGTATAAAGCTGTAGGGTCAAAATTTTGCACATGGAACGTTGCAAAATCACGCAGCTAGAAGAGAAGGTAAAAAGAGAGAGAGGTAGACACACAGAAAAATTAGTTGATAAAAAGTGTGAGAGACAGTAGTTTCTTCGATCTTCCTAATCTTTTAGTAGATTGTTGGCGGAGCTCAAAACTGAGTCTATTGAGTTGGTTCGTCGCTTCTCCTCTCTATTGATATCCTGTCAAGTAGAAACTTGTTTAAGTTTGAAGTTATTGTTGTTAGCTACCTAGTCAGTGACAAATTTTGATGGTAGCACTAGAGAAGAATAAGAACGTTGTATCCCATTTTTACAATAGTAGAAAATTTAATTGATGTTTGGGCTCGTGGATATAAGCAAATTACAGAAACAAATTAAATTTGGTTTTCTTATTTCTTGTTTGGATTACGGTTTTTCTGCCTAATTTCTGCAAGATAATTATTGATTATTCTGTTGTGCCTATTTAATTACACAAACGAAAAAAAGAAGATTATATATTTCCCTACGATAATTTTGTATTTTGGATTATTAGTCTTTTTCTCAACTTTTATGATATTTTTGTGTTAATTAAATGGAGTATTCGGAGAACAACATGACGACCTTGATAAAACTCATAGCAACAATTATTCCATTTGGAAGTTGCGAATGTAGGATCTGTTCTATTGTTTAGACTATGAGGATATTCTTTTGGATAAAAGTGGCAAGCCAAAAGATATGTCCAAAAAAGAATGGGAAAATTTCAACAAAAGGCAATTAGAAAAATTAGGCAATGAGTTGACAATAGCGTGTAAGAGCATGTTCTGAATGAAACAAAGGCTGACATTATGTGAAAAAACTTTATAGGAGTTGTACGAAAAGAAAAAAATGCACAAAATAAAGCTTTTCTTTTCAAGAAGCTTACATACTTGAGGTAATGAAGAAAATAGAATACAACGAGGTATAACCGTACAAGATTTTGTACAATTTAATGAGTAATGTGAAAAGAACGGGAGCAAAAACTCTTACTCAAAGAGCCATGACAGTCATGACAAATCGCAAGAAATATTCAAGCCAAAGAAAACTATTTAATGTTGCTTCTATGGTAAACTAGGACACATGAAATATCAATGCATGGTTATTTATAAATGAGCAGATGAGGAATGGTGAACATGATAGAATACAAACAATATGCACCTGAGGGTGATATTACTATTATTCAAGTGTTGATACTATCAACCTCTCATGTCAAAATTCTTGCTGGGTGATTGATTTTGATGCCACATATTATGTCACTTCTTGCTAAGATTTCTTTTCACCTTACACTAGAAGTTGCTTTAACTTCATAAAGACGAAGAATGATGTTCAGCGTAAAATTTTTGGCATGGAAGATGTCTGCTTGAGTCCCAAAACTGCATGTAAAATGGTCTTCAAGAATGTAAGGCATGTTTCACCCTAATTTGATATCTATGAGTACCCTTGATTATTAGGTCTGTCACAATCATTTTGGTAAAAGAAAGTGGAAATTCACTAAAATGTCTTTGTTTGCACTAGAAGGCAATAAAGTCAATTCTCTGTATAGGATGACGCTTGAAGTTTCTAGGCATAAAACAGGCTTGGTGAAGCCCACAACATGAGGCTGGGGAGAGATTTGTTGTGTTTCTCTCCCATTTATTATGGTGGATTAGTGGGCCAAAGCACAACAAATTATAAGTAAAAGGGCTCAAATTTTGAATATGATTAAATTGGTATACGAAATAGCAATTTGATGGAAACTCCAATTGACATTATGAATTGAAAAAACATAAAAAAGAGGGGCACGTGCATAGTATAAGGGAAAATATTTCTTTCGGTCAATAAAAGGAAACTTACCAATTCATGTCTAAGGGCTTTTTCGCTATAAAATTGTGGAATAATGCTATCTAGCACCAGTTTAAATGACGGTGAAGCTACTGCCACATTGTCCAATGAAGTTGTGGTGTATTTTTATTCATTGGACAATGTGACAGTGACCCCACTGTCACCTACAATGGCGCTCTTCACCACTAGTGCAAGATAGCATTACTCAAACCTTGTACGAATCAGTGAATGTGTAGTACACGAAGCAGTGCAAAATCAAACAACCATAAAAAAGTAAAAGAGAGAGAGAGAGATTAGGATAGAAAAAGTGAGGGAGAAATAAAAAAAAATTGTGGGTGCTCTACTTTGAACAATACAAAGCTTAATAGTTGTTTCCAAGATCCTCCTTGTCTTTCAGTAGATTGTTGACTGCGTTCAAGACTGCAAGCCTATTGGGTTGGTTCATCATTTCCTCTCTTCTTTTGATATCCTAGTGAGATCCAAACTTGTTAATTTACATCTAACGCTCTTGTTGTTAGTCACCTGGTTGGTGACGAATATTGTTGGTTGGATCTTCTAGTAGTACTGAAGAAGAACATTACATCCCAATATTGTGATAGTGGAAGATTTATTAGAGTTTGGGCTCGAGGATGTTGGAATCGAACCACATTAAAATTTGGTGTTCTTATTTCTTGTTTGAATTGTGATTTTTTTTTTATTTTGCCTATTTTCTCCCATACAATTAGGTATTCTATTGTGCCTATTGAATTACACAAAGATGACAAAAAGAATATTATTTATTCTGTTGCGATAATTTTGTATTTTGGATTTTAAGTATTTTTCTCAATAGTGTATGTAAAGTCCAGATATCATCAGACACTTCAAGAATATACATTACTTAACAAATCTAAGAAATAAAGATGCAAGAAATTTAAACATAACACAATAATTTGTTTTGGCCGAAGTCTTAGAAGTTCGGTGACCAAATTAAACACCTAATCACCTGTTGAGCATCTACAAAGTGGAATATGCTCTAAAGCACTAATTAATCAACCACAACAGCAACAAAAGTGTACATCATAGTTAGAGTTACAAGCATATGAAACCACAAAGGCTTAAACTCAAGAAAATCCCAAACGATCCACAAAGTTGTTGTTCACCGATAACACAACAAACCTTCTCTTCTTTGATCTTTCTACCAAAGATAATAGAACACTAAGTTCTTAATCTTTATAACCCAAAAATCAGAAAACAAAAGAAAAGAAAGAAATCAGATAAAAAAGAAAAGATTTTCAGAGAAAAACAAGTGAGAGAGTTGCTTTTTCTTTGTGTACACGAAGAGCAAAAAAAACCAACATCTGAAGAGTCAAGCCAAGTAAGCGTCTAAAGGAAGGCTCTAGAAGGTAATCCAAGGGTTGCAAGCAGGGGCGGACGGGTCACATGGCGAGACCACGCGTCCGCCCTAGCTTAAATTTTGCGAAAAAAATGGTGTGTAAAATGTTTTGGGCTGCAACCCGGCCCAAGTTCTGTAGCACAGTCCAGCCCAGATCCATTAGACTGGAATAAATTTTTTTTAAAAAAAATTTGTAGTTCAAGTCCTGCCCAATTAAATTGATCCATCAGTTATTTGCACCCATTTGCAGTCCAAAACAAGAAGAAGAAGGCATCCAATACAGAAATACCCAAAAATCAGATTCAATACAAAAAATTAAGAGAGGAGAAAAAACCTAGACAGTACAACGGGAATAGGTTACCTACGAAACAAGAAGAAGAAGGCGACAGACTCCGGTAGAAGCCGATTCCGTGAGTTAGCGATCTCATGCAGACGGCAGGTCGTGAAAAGTGAAGGGTCAATGAACCATTTGAAGCTATAATCGTTAGTCATTCTCATTTTCCTTTTAATTTTCATCATCTTCCTTCACGCTTCGCTTCAATGCTTCACACCTTCTGCCTTCACCGCCATTTTTTTTTGTGGTGTGCGTGTACGAAGAGGCCAGACAGAGCACTTGTTTTGTTTGCCAGATAGTTACATTTGTATTTGTGCAATTGTTTTGTTAGGTAATTAGGTTAAATTACATTTGTATTTGTGCAATTGTTATTATTACTTATATAATATTTTATTAGGTAATTAGGTTAAATTGTTAATTAATAGTTTAATAGTATAATTAGTTAATTAATACAATAACACATTTATTACTTATTAGGCAAAAATGGTTAATTAATTTTAGTTATTAGGTTAAATGGTTAATTAAATTATTTATTAGTTATTAAATTCTATTATTATATTTACTTATTAATTATATTGTTGCCTTGCCGGCTAATTATTATATTGTCGTTGCTAGTTGTTATTGTTTAAATTGTTGTCTTGCCGGCTAATTATTATATTGCTGTTGATAGTTGCTCTTGATTATATTATTTCCTTGCCGGCTAATTATTATATTGTTGTTATTAGTTGCTATTGATTTAATTATTGCCTTGCCGGCTTAGTATATTATGTTGGGACTTGGGACTTGGGATTGAATAATTTGATTGAGAAATAATTTTCGTAATTTGATTACTTGAAGTCTTGAACCGTTGATTAACTAATTTACAGTCTACAGACAAGACATTAGACATGAAAAAGTTTTTTCAACCTCAAAGAAAGCTCGGTCGACCACCGGGTACAAGTTGCTCTAGTGCTGCTTCTAATGCTATCAATACTTCGAGTTCGACACCTTCACAAAGTTCTTTACATGTTGATAATGATGGTACTAAGAAGTCTCGAGTTGATATCAATGTAGATGCCCTTGACCTTGAGTATGATCCTGGAAAACGGCCCCAATCGAATCCTATGACCATAATATTAGAGACGAGGTTAGGATGATTTACTTGGAGAGAGGTCCTTGTCAACCACACGTACATAGTTTTCCAAAAACAATTATGGGAAAAGATAAGAGGTGTTTTAGGAAGGAATGGTTGGCGATTTCCATTGGTTGGAGTATAGCATTGAGAATGATGCCGCTTTTTTTTTTGCACTATTATTTGTTCAAACCCGAGATAGAGGGGGTCAAGGAGGTGGAGGAACATTCACAAAAACGGTTTTAGAGATTGGAAACACAAACAAATTTTGAAAGATCATGTCGGTCTTGTTACTAGTGCTCACCATCATGCTTTCACAATGTGCACCAACTTGATGAATCAAAGGAGAAGTATTTCTTTTGCACTTTCAAATCAAAGTACTGAACAACAAAAGAGGTACACAACAAGATTGATCATGCGGTGCTAGTCATTGCACAGTTTCTCTTGATGCAAGGATTGGCTTTTCGTGGACATGATGAGTTGGAGAAGTCGCTAACAGGAGGATTTTCTTGAGTTACTAAGTTGGCACATATAGATGTGAAGGAGTCAATGAGGTAGTTTTTGGCAATGCTCCTAGAAATGACCAAATGACTGCACCAAGCATTCAAAAGGATTTGGTAAACTGTTGCGCTGTGGAGACAACAAGGGCTATCATGAAAGAGTTGGGTGATTACGTGTTTCGATCTTAGTGGATGAGGCTCGTGATAACTCAGTGAAGGAACAAATGGCAGTTGTTTTGAGGTATGTAGACAAATCCAGATCGGTCAAAAAATGTTTTTTGGCCATATCTCATGTCACTGATACTAGTGCCCAATCACTAAAGGATGCAATTGATGAAATCTTTTCTAGGCACGGTTTGAGCATTTCTAAGCTTAGAGGGCAAGGTTACGATGGAGCTAGTAACATGTCAGGTGAGTTCAACGGGTTGAAGGCTTTGATTTTAAGAGAGAATCCATGTGCACAATATGTTCATTGTTTTGCGCACCAACTCCAATTATGTCTTGTTTCTGTTGCGCGTAGAACTAAAGTGCTTGCTGATTTGTTTAACATGCTGAGTATCATAGTGAATTTGGTTGGTGCTTCATGTAAGCGTGTTGATGCTCTCAGAGCAAGCTACCACTCTGAGATTCTCGCGAAGCTCAAGAACTTTGCAGTGGTAGTGGCAAGTTTCAAGACATGAGTTTGGCCCGACCGGGTAATACTAGATGGAGTTCACATTTACTCATAATTACCCGTTTTATTGGTATGTTTAATAACATAATTGATGTACTTGAGAATATAACAGATGATGGCATAAGTTTAGATTTGAAAGGAATGGCGGGAAGACAACTGAGTATTATGCAAGACTTTGAATTTGTGTTTTGTCTACATTTTATGTTCGAAATTCTTACAGTGACAGATGATCTTTCTCAAGCCTTACAGAAGAAAGATCAAGACATTCAAAATGCTATGAGATTATTGAGTTTGTGCAGGGGTTCATTGCAAAATATGAGGGACAATGGATGGGATAATTTGTTGAGCAGGGTAATTGAGTTTTGTGTTGGTAGAGAGATTGTAGTGCCCAACTTGGAGGATATTGTAGTGAGGAAAGGTCGACCTAGACGCGGAACTCATCAGGTGACTTATCATCATCGTTTTTATGTTGACTTGTATTGCCATGTCATAGACTCAATCTTGCAGGAGTTGAATGATCGTTTTTCAGAGACTAGCACCGAGCTCCTTACTTGTATTTCATGCCTCAATCCAAAGAACTCATTTGCATGTTTTGATACGGCTAAATTAGTACGTTTAGCTCAGCTCTATCCTATGGACTTCACTACTGAGGACATCATGTTACTCAGACCTCAATTGGATAAGTTCCTTATGCTTGTCAGAAGTGATGCGGCATATGCTGATCTCAATAGCATATCTTGCATCACTGAGAGACTTGTTCAAACAGGATGTCATTGTTATTTTCCATTGGTTTATAGGCTCATCACATTGGTTTTGACTCTACCTGTGGCAACTGCGAGTGTTGAAAGGGCATTCTCTGCTATGAATCTTATTAAGAATGATTTGCGCAACAAAATGAGTGATGTTTGGTTGAACGATAACTTGGTTGTTTACACAGAGCGGGAGATATTCAAAGAAATAGAGAATGAGGCGATCTTGAAACGGTTTCAGACTATGCAACCTCGGAGAATGCAGTTATCTAGTTTCTCAAATTGAAATTAGAGTTGTACTAAACACCTTTTAGCATTATTATGGTTTGTATCAAATTATATTTCTCTAATATATGATTTTCTTGTTGCTTGATAAGTTACGTATTTATTAAAAATATTTTAACATTATTTTTTCACAAGCATCGGTTGTTGACTGGTCAACGGTCAATATTTGACAGTTGACCAGTCAACGTCCGCCCTAGCTGAACTTCAACTCTAGATCCGCCCCTGGCTGCAAGACATCAACATGTCAACATCCTAAGAGAGAAGCCCACTAAGCAAATGCATGTTTTGAATCAACAACTTTAACCAATTTTAGTTGCACTACACACTTTTTTCCCAACAGCTCCACCTTGCTACCAATAATTGGTTGATCAATGTTGTGCTAAAGAACTTCATCCATCCTGATTTCATTTGCTCTTATACCTGCAAAATAAAAAAAAAATTAATCGATTCAAACCTGATAAATTGAAAGTAGATTCAAACAATTTTTGAATTTATTTAAAAGAACGACTTTTGTTCCCATGTTAGAAGGGTTATATTGAGTTGCTATCTTTTCCAATTTTAGAACACTCTTTGATATGATGTCCCTAATAAAATTATATTTGAAATATATATGCTTAATTCTATCATGATATATTGGATTTTTACTTAAATGAATAGCACTTTGATTATCGGTAAACGACACATCATTTTCATCGACAAAGCCAAACTCCTTCAATAAACCATTAAGCCAAACTCGTTCTTTAATAGCATCAGAAGGAGCAAGCTTCAATAGAAGATAGGGCAACAAACCTTTTGAAGCTGAGATTTCCAGCTAATAACAGTACCACACAGTGAAATAATAGGCTGAAATTAATCTTTTATTATACATATCCCCAGCAAAATTAGAATCAGTATATCCTTTCAAGGATACACATTCTTCACATTTTCTAAAGATTAATCCCAAATCAGAAATGCCATTTAAGTATTTGATGAGCCACTTAAGAGCTTCACAATGGCTCTCACAAGGATTAACCATGACTCTACTTAAAACAATAATGTTATGAGTAAGACCAGGCCTAGTGCAAATCATAAGAGACACGACAAATCCAACCACATTAGCATAAGGAACTCTTTCCATTCGTTCAAAATCTTTTTTTTTTGTTTTGGGACATAAATTAGAAGACAATTTAAAATGATTTGCAAGAGGTAAGCTTACAGATCTGGAATTAGACATGGCAAAATTTTCAAGGATTTTTTTCACATAAGCTTGTTGATTTAGAATTAACAAGTCATTTTTCTTATCTCTTTGACTTTTCATTCCTAAGATTCTTTTGAGTCCCTAAATCTTTCATTTCAAATTCAAAATTCAGTTTTTATATTTTTCTTGAATTTTACATTTGTTATTGCTAGCTAATAACATATCATCAACATAAAGAAGCAGATAAAGAGAATTAGCTCCACTACAACCTTTACAATAGAGGCAAGAGTCATACTTGCTCATTTGGAAACCAAGATCAAGAACAAAGCATCAAACCTTTTGTACAATTGCCTTGGGGCTTGCTTCCGTCCATACAAATACTTTTTAAGGAGGCAAACTATTTCAGACTTTTCACATTCCTTAAAGACCTAAAGGTTGGCTCATGTAAATGGTTTCATCTAACTCACCATAGAGAAAAGTAATTTTCACATCTAATGATCAAATTTCCAACCAAATTGAGTGACCAACAATAAAATGATTCTTATGGTGGTATATTTTACTACATGTGAGAACTTTTCAATGTAATGCATACCCTTTCTTTGCATAAACCCATTAGCAACAAGTCCGGCCTTATACCTGACATTGTTCTAACCATCATCTCCTTCTTTCAATGGCAACAATACTCAACACTGATGTGATAGTATTGAGCTTCACAACGGGCGCAAAAATATTGGTGTAGTCAACTCCTTCCTTCTGCTGGACTCCTTTGACAACTAGTCGGGCTTTGTATCTCTTTGAACCATCATGCTCATTTTTTACCCAGTACATCCATTTGTTGTGAAGTGTCTTCTTCTCCACAGGTAACTCAGCTAGTTCCCATGTCTGGTTGGAGATCAGAGACTCCATCTCGTCTTTCATGGCAAGCTCCCATTTGCTAGCATCTGACAAGCTTCATCATAGCATTCAGGCTTCCCTCCATTAGTCAACAACAAATGATTCATGTATCTCCTGTTAGGCACATGAGGCCAAGAAGACCTTCTCAATACAGGAGCTGGAGTAGGAGGTTGCGGTGAGTCGGACTGCTGCATACTGTTTGGTCCAACGATTTTATCTAGCTGAGGACTTGATGCAATCAGCTCAGTCACGAGACTATCTAGGACATCATCTACATCTGTAAATACTGGTCTCCTCTGCTATGAGTTTTTGGCGTCAGTTTTATGCCTGTCCTTGTACATCACTCTTTCGTTGAAAATCACATCTCTGCTGTGAATCACCTTCTTGTTTTCGTCATTCCAAATACGGTAGCCAAACTCATCCCCGCTATAGCCGATGAAGGTGCATTTCTTAGATTTGGGATCAAGCTTATTCCTGCCTTGATCACTGATATGCATATATGCTACACAACCGAAAACTAATATATGTGATAGTTTTACCTCTTTTCTACTCCATACCTCATATGGTATTCTGTGCTCTAATGGAACCGATGGGCCTCGGTTGATCAAGTAAGCTGCTGTGTTGACTACTTCAGTAGACTTGACTGTACATGAATGCTTCTGGCTCTTTCTGTCAACTTTCAGTTCATGCGCTCAGCTACACCATTGTGTTGAGGTGTACCCGGCACGGTTCTTTCCATTCTGATCATGTGCTCATAGCAAGACTTCTTGAATCTAGTGTCTTCATATTCACCACCATTGTCGGTTCTGAGCCTTTTAATCTTCAGATCTGTCTCATTTTCAACCATAGCTTTCCATCTCCTGAAAGCCTCAAACACTTTAGACTTATGCTTTAGAAAGTAAACACATACCTTCCGAGAGTGATCATCGATGAAAGTCACGAAGTAGTGTTTTCCACCAATAGATGAAACGATTGTTGGTCCCCAAACATCAGAGTGAACAAGTTCTAGCCTTTCCTTCTTTGGGGTTCTGCCACTTGTCTGAAAGCTGACCCTCTTCTGCTTTCCAAGTATGCAATTTTCGCACATGTCTATCTCAAATGACTGTACACCTGGAAGTTTCCCCTTTGACTGCATAATTTTCATTCCCTTTTCACTCATGTGGCCAAGTCTCTAGTGCCACATATTAAAATTTTTGTTTTCTGCTGCAACTGCAATTGAACAGCACGTCCCTACTGTCATGTAAAGAGTACCGTTCTTTTTACCGCGAGCAACCATCATTGCACCCTTTGAAATCTTCCAATTATCACCATGGAAGATCGTAGTGTAGCCTTCGCTAGCCAACTGACCTACTGAGATTAAGTTCTTTCTCAGGTCGGGAATATGCCTGACATCCTTCAGTTCCCAAATAGACCCGTTCAACTTAATCTTTACTATACCTTTACCAATAATAGCACAAGGTTGATCATCACCAAGGTATACCTTTCCAAGGTTTCCAGGGACATACCTTTCGAAGAATTCTTTCTGCGAAGTAGCGTGGAATGATGCTCCAGAGTCTAAAACCTAAGACTCTTCCTTGCTCTCCAAAGAGCATATCAACGCATCATCTTCTCCTGAGGTGAAAGTAACATTTGCATATGCCTTCGCCTCCTGATCCTTTGGTGCACTCTTACACTGATTTTTGTAGTGCCCGGTCTTTCCACAGTTCCAACACTCGACGGTCTTCGAGCTCTGGAAATTATTGGGATTTCTAGATTTGGACCTCCTATCCTTTGATCTACCTCGGTAGTTCGATCTACCACGTCCATTCCCTTTGGTTGAATTTTTTCCTCTTGACTCTGTATGCAAAACTGAAGAGGTTGACGATTGACCTGACTCTTTCCGTCGGATCTCTTCACTAAGAACCAGATCATGAACATCATCAAATTTCAACTTGTTACTTCCCAACGAGCTACTCACAGCCGTGACAGTAGCATTCCAACTTTCTGTTAGAGAAGACAAAAGTATCAATGCTTGTACTTCTTCATCAAATTCAATTCCAACTGAACTCAACTGGGTTGTGACTATAGTTCATTTAGATGTTGAACTACCGATGCGCCTTCCGTCATCCGCAAATTAAATAACTGCCTCATCAAGTAAACTATGTTAGAGGCCGATGGCTTCTCATACATACTGGAGAGAGCTGCCATAAGACCCGCTGTTGTCTTTTTCTTTGTTATGTTGAAAGCAACATTGTGGGATAGTGTCAATCGGATAACTCCAAGGGCTTGTCTATCAAGAAGAGTCCAGTCTTCGTTATTCATACCTTCTGGCATCCTTCCTGAGAGAGGTTGATAAAGCTTTTTCTGGTACAGATAATCTTCGATCTGCATCTTCCAAAACCCAAAATCTGCGCCATCGAATTTCTTAGGTTTCACCTTTCCTTCGTATGCAGCCATCGCTCCCACTTGAATCTGACTTCCTTTGGATCATTTCTAATAATTTCTCGTAGAAACTGACAAAATTTACCACCAAAGGCTTTGATACCAGTTGTTGGAAAAATTACCCAAATTTTCCTATAACCAGATTAGTGAGAATGTGAAATAACAGTGAAAAACACACACAAAGTTGATAACGAAGTTCGGCCAATTGTGCCTACGTCTTCGGATCTGATACAAATCATTTTACTAAAGGGAAAAAATAAACAAAGTGTTTACAACACTTACAACTCACAACCTTTTCTCTCAAACTCTATCTTATTATCTAATTTTTGGGATGCTTTACAAATGAGAGCTAAGGGGTTTATATAGGTTTAAAAGAAAATTGGGTTGGTGGAATTTAGGCAATGGTTATGCACCTCCATTGTGAATTGTCCAAATTAGGAACCCCTTATTTTTAGCTAAGAATGATTGGTGCTCATTTCTTTGACAATTGCCTAAATTAGGCACTCCTTTTTTTAAACCAAGAATGATTGACATCAAGATTAATAACATCTATGATTAATAACAGGCACTCCTTTTTTCTTTGTCATGTGCGCCTTACATGAGCTATTAAATAATCAAATTAACTGACAGCAAGATTAATAACATCTTAGAAAAAAATCAAAATAAGGTACTATGCAATACTACTCAGCAGTGTTATTTTAGTGGCATCTATTGCTTAATATTTTTTGTACCATTCTACAATAATTATATGCCAAAAGTATATTTTAGTTTATTTCTTTCAAAGAAATATCGACTAATTTCATTGAACTTAGCTCAAAGCACGGTATAGTACATGGTGATTGAAGTTCAAGGAACTAACCAAAAATGCTTGGACCATGTTTTGATATGATCATATTAAGGAAGGGAGGAAGCTGAAGGTAGGTAAACAAGTTAACTTGTACACAAGCCAATATGATTATTGGTATGAGAATCAGGTCATTTTTCTAAGAAACTACAAGAAATATTGTGTTAGAGTTCGATGACCTGAATTCAGTCGAATTCAGTTAGGTCAGGATTAGGAATCTTCTCACTCGAGAACTTGTTTTATGAAGACTAGAATTCTTCTCACACGAGGACATGTTTTAATATGAGTATGATTCTTCTCACACGAGGACCTGTTTTATGAAGATTATGATTCTTCTCGCACAAGTATATATATATATATATATATCATGTATTCTAGAGTTAAATTATCATCAACTCCTTTTTGTAAAGATATTTGATATAGTGAATTATTCACTCCTCTGCCCGTGGGTTTTTCTCCCTGTTCTAGGATTTTTCATGTTAAATCTGTGTGTTCTTGTTATTTTGTTGCCTATTTTTTGTTCACATTTTAACAAGTTGGTATTAGAGCGATGTTGAATTTTGATAATAGCAACTATGAAATATGATATTCCGCTGTTGGATCACAACACCAGATTTTTTTTATGGTAGGTCAAGATACGGGCTGCGCTCGTACGGATGGATTTGGATAATGCATTGTTATAGTTTGAAAGGATGTCGACGTCTTGGACAGTGGACGAAAGACAACGTAAGGATCGGAAGGCTCTATTCTCTAAGGAGAAGATGAAGAATATTGTGGTTGGATCTTAGGCTCAAGCAGAGGGCCTTGTTGTTCGAGGGAGGACATATGATAAGAATTCTGGGGGTAATGTGAGGGATAGATCAAAATCAAAATACAGAGACAAAATTTGTAATTACTGCAAGAAAAATGGACACATCAAATCTGAATGCTATAAATTGCAGAATAGGAATAAGAGAAGTTGCTAATCAGAATGTTTTATAGTCTCGAGAAATGAGGACTATGTGTGTTTGTTGAAAAAGTCTCTTTATGATCTGAAATAGTCACCTAGACAGTGCTATAAAAGGTTTGATTCATTTATGACCACTCATGATTTCAGAAGAAGAATCTATGATAGTTGTGTTTATTTTAAAAGGACTGGCGATGGGTCATTGTATATCTACTCCTATATGTTGATGACATGTTGATAGCAGCCAATTATAAGAAAGAAGTAGAGAAGATCAAAGCCCAACTTAGTAAGGAGTTTGAGATGAAAGACTTAGGAGACGCAAAGAACATACTTGGAATGGAGATTCAGATGGATAGAGAGGTAGGTAAATTATATCTAAGTCAGAAATGATATATTGAGAAAGTTCCTTGCAGGTTTAATATGCAGAATGCCAAGAGTGTTAGTACTCCATTGGCAGCCCATTTCAGACTATCGCCTGTTTTATCTCCTCAATCAGATGATGATATTGATTATATGTAGTCAGTGCAGTTAGTAGCTATTTACATGACAAATCCTGGTATAGAACATTGAAAAGTAGTTCAATGGATATTCAGATACTTACGTGGATCTACTGATGTTTGTTTGCAATTTGGAAAAACTAGAGATGGAATCATTGGATATGTTGATTCTGATTTTGCTGGAGATCTTGATAAGAGAAGATCACTTACATGGTATGTTTTCACTATTGGTGGTTGTGCTATCAATTGGAAGGCTACTTTACAAATTACAGTTGCATTGTCTACTACTGAAGCACAATATATGGCTATTACAGAGGCTTGTAAGGAAGCTATTTGGTTAAAAGGATTATTTGGATAACTCAGTAAAGACTTGCAGAACACCACAGTTTTTTATAATAGTCAAAGTGCTATTTTTCTCACAAAAGATCAGATGTTTCATGAGAGGACAAAGCATATTGATGTGCGGTATCATTTTGTTCATGATATTATTGCTTGTGGTGATTTCGTTGTGTGCAAGATTAGTACTCATGATAATCATGCTGACATGATGACCAAGACACTCCCTATAGCCAAGTTTTAGCATTGCTTAGACTTGGTTGGAATTGGTTGCTGAGTTTAGCCTTTAGGGGCTTTTGTGGAAGAGGTGGAGATTTTGTTTTCTCAAATATTAGATTTATTCTTTGTATTGGAATTCGTGTCAAGGTGGAGGATTCTTTGTATTAGTATTCTTCTAAAATGGGGACGTGTTTTATCAGGATTAGGATTCTTCAAGCACAAGTGTGTGTGTGTGTGTCATGAAGAGATAAAATATCATAAGCTCCTCTTTGTAACCGTCTTTTATATAGTGAATTATTATCTCCTATGTCCGTTTGTTTTTTCTCCTGTTCTAGGGTTTTCCACATCAAATCAGTGTTTTCTTGTTATTTTTGTTGCCTATTTTTCTTTCACATTATAACATATTGTAGAACTAAAGGCAATCATTAGAGAGGCTACAGGGAGGAACAAGGAAATTATGCCAATTATCAATCTGTTGGGCAAGGCATAAGGAAAATCATTTACTATGTAGCGGGAGGTGAAAATGGATAAGACAATATAATAATAATAATTGATGAGAGAAGTGCAAGAGCATCTCAAACGGTAAAGACTACGAAGGATTTCCGGTTGGAGAAAATGGGGGAAGCCATTGGAATTGTTCCCTCCAAGTACTGTGATGGCAGCAGCAAATGCCACAGTGGCAATGAGTGACGCTGCAACTGTGCATGAAGTTGCCATGCTTATGATCCATTGCATCTCGTATGCAGCTCCGGACTTTATAGGAGGCTTAAGATGCGGCTATCTCAGGTCCAAAATATTTGAGGGACCCATAAATCTTAAAAAAATGTGTTATATTTGTTTTTATTTATTTTAAAGCATTGATCTAAGACATCCAAATCTACACCTGACCAAAAAAAACTTACTCAATTAAGAAGTCAACTCCAAAATTTATCTTCTCCTCAATTTGAAAGTTGAAACCTTTCAAAGTTTGGACCACCAACCCCCTCTCAAATCCAGCAAAAAACCATTCCCATAGGTCACGTCGAATAAACATAGTTATTAGAGTTGTAAATGATATTTCTCTTTTACTCATTCTATTTCATTTTAGATAATTTATATATTCCATGAGTAAACCTATTACATTTTTGGTAATGATTGAAACAATTGAATTGATTAAGCTATACTTGATTTTGTCATTTTTTGTTGACATCATATTTTACATCAGTGAATTTTTTTCCTCAAATATGTCTATATGCTGATAAAATTATTGCAAAATTGGTTATGATAAAAATAAAAATAAAAATTCATAACTCTTTATTGTTTTGGGTATTACATTTTGTTTATTGTTTTATTGTTGGATTTTGAGTTTATAGATTTAGTTCCGAAAAACTCATATCAAGAAAAAAACTATAAATACACTACGATTTGAGGGCTCATTTTTTAAATTCTGACTCAATTCTGCAAAACTTAAAGTCCGGCTCTACTCTTATGAAACCAATTCACGGTGTTCTTCATTGAAGATCGTCAATGGTGTCTTCCCATCGGAATTCTATGTCTTCCTTTTTTGAGGCAGAACAAATTTCTCCACTTCCTGCATCAATGGGATCTTTTTTCTGAGACCAATTTTTGTATGCTGTGAGGGTGCAATACATGAGAGAACTCTTTTTCTGAATTTTACTACTTTCAGATCCAAGTGGAGCCAAAAACTGGGGCAATTTCGAGCCTGAGATTAACTATATGACAAAAATTTTATTACCTTCTTCAACTATGGTCCATAAATCTTCTAGCTTAAGAACAATACTAATCTTCCAAATTCCAATAATTATAATCTTCTCAACCCAAAATTGAAATGGTGGATGTTGAGAAGTTGAGACTTGCTAGAGTTACCATTCTCAAATGTTAGCAGCACTTGATGTGTATATATATTTCTACAGGAGAAATAGAAGTAAAGACCTCTGTGGATGATGAAACTGTAGTAAACAATGAAGGAAGTTGACTCGTATGCTTTCTGTTTAGTGAAGAATTATGTTTGTATTTTGGCAATTTAGATTAAACACATGTTGCCTGTTTCTTCATATTTAGGCTGGAGGCGTCCAAAAAAAATATTGCCAGTGGCGCTTCTGGTGGCAACATTTTCCCTCTGGGAGACATGGCTGCTGCCTTCTCCTTTGCCGTTTTAGGAAATTGAACAGAGAAAGGTGAATCTACTTATGTGGCTACTGCAGAGTTGTAGACAAGATGAATATTGAGAAATGTTTTTAGTTCATTGATATAAAAAATTGTATACAATAGTCACTTCATACAATGCTGAAGAAAGAAAAAATACTGAAATATTAATTGAGTCAATCAACCTCCAAACTGACTCATCAAACTATACACAGAATTTCAGTGCATTAGAGTCCATGAGATATTGCGAGTAAAATATCTACTTAGCAAGAAGGCCTGGACCATAGGTGGATTTGATCATATCAAGGAGGGGAGGAAGCTGTATGAAGGTATACGAGATCACTGGTACACAAGTGAGCGCGACTATGGGTATGAGAATCAGGGGATTTTTCTTAGCAAATACAAGAAATAAGGTTGAACTAAAGGCAACCATTAGAGAGATTACAGAGAGGATCAAGCAAATTAGTCCATAGATCACTCTGTTGGGCATGGTATAAAGAAAATCCTTAACTCCATAGCGGCAGGTGAAAATGGATAAGAAGCATAGAACACAAGTAATAGATGTGAAAAGTGCAAGAGCATCTGAAACGGCAAATACTAAGAAGGAACTCTCACTGGAGAAAATGGGGAGGCCATTGGAATTGTTCCCTCCAGGTACTGTGATTGCGGCAGCAAATGCCACTGTGGCAATGAGTGATGCTGCAACTGAACATGCACTTGCCATTCCTGTCACCCATTGTATTTCCTTTGAAGCCAAGTCAGCGTGCTCTTCATTGAAGATCGTCAACGGTGTCTTCCTTTCAGAATTTAGCGATAGACTTTCTTGAGGCGTTACAAGTTTCTCAACTTCCTGCATCAAATGGGAAATGTGAACACAGATCAGTTTTCATAGTCAGTGAGGGTGCACAAATGATTTATAATCTCAGCCCAGGTGGCTCTCATTGAGAAGACAGAAATATTTTATACTGTTTTTGCAAAACCAGATATTCATGATTATCTAGATGAAGGTAAGAAAAGGATAAAATTAGAAAATATTTTTTTCTAGCCTGAGTTTAAATTTATGACGAGTCAGAATATTATTACCATAAACCACTGGAGTTCCCGCTGCATTTGAAGAATAGGTCCAGGACCAAGATCAAGTCGGTCTTGACGCGCTCTATATCCCGCCAAATGCAATATACTGTTGCGATTGGAAACAGACGAATGATCAATATTGTTCTTCCGATGCGATATATTGTTGCCATCTTCAACATACGAATGATCAATATTGTTTTTCTGATGCACTACTATCTTGAAAATCTTTTCATAACGGTACATTACAGCGTAATGAAATACTGAATATCCAGTTCCATCTTTCCTCTCTATTACAGCAGGAAAAGAATCTAGAATTTCAGTGACAATCTCTTCTATTCCTTTCCGTGCCCCTAAAAGAAATGACTCCCCAAGTATTAATGAGGAAGTTTGGGTACTTTTCCCAGCTATAATTGAGCACAACTTTTTGACTAGTTGAATTGCTTGACGATGCATCAATTTTTCGTTACAAATGCGCTTCATAGGTGGCACTGTAATTGCAACAAATCCCACTAATCACTTCACTGCTAAATAATATGTTAAGTGAATGCCTGAGAATATTCTTAATTACCTACAACTTGAAGCACTTTCCAAAGTATTACGGGTATCTCTTGGTACGCTGCAAATGAAAATAAAACCAATCTTGTGAGGACTTGAAGTAAACCCTTGCTAAACATGGGAGTTGTATTGAGGATTCTTACGCTGAATAAGAAATAATTTATGTGCATGTATTACTAGTATACCGCTTTTCTTTGCGGTTGAATCCGATCGTAGAAGATTTTAATGGATCGAGTAGTTGAGAAGAATGAGAGAGAGAGAGAGTTTTGTTTGAGAGAGTTTGATTTTAATGAATATGGAGAAGAATATACGAGAAATTGTGGAATTGAGAGAGAAATATGCATTTTAGTTTGAGAGGATGAAGACGTAGTGACGGACAACGAAGTACTTTTTTCTTTGTAAACCTCCCTACGGTCTGTAACTATATATATTGAGGAAATTAATGAAATAGTGAAAAATCAAATGTTTAGTACTTGCCTTGATCCTTGTGCAGTCTAGGAAGAGTAGAATTTGGTGATTTCGTCATCATTTCCTCTTCCAAAGGCCGAATCAACACCGTTGGAACACCTACAATTCAGAAAGGATAATTGGATAAATAGTTGATTAAAATTTATTGCCATGATGATGGAAATAAAAGCACAACTATTTCCATAAATTAAGCATGCTCAAAAAAATTATTGGTCATCAGAACTAACTTTTAAATGGCAGCACAGGAATAAAAGCAATATTTCTTTTATTTCCATCATCATGGGTCATTCTTTTAAATGGCAGCACAGGAATAAGTTTTTGAGCCCAAAACATTGATGACAATGGGCCATGATGATGGAAATAAAAGCAGAAGCCCAAAGTGTATCCCAGCCCAAGTCCACAAATGTTGGCCCAACTATTTGTGTCATGTTAAGAAGAATGCGACTTATAAATGCTGGAAATGGAAAAAGCGATATTGATCTGCTTTAGTGGCCATTGGATCATCAAGATTAATCTTAATTGTTGGATTGGAGTATAAATAGTCCTTTATATTCGTGGTATATACTGAATATAGCCTCCAAGATTTGCTAAAGGTTGGTTATATTTCCACCACATTTTATTATAAATACACAACATTTTAATTACATAAAAAGTTATTAACTTTTATTTATTGTTACATTTATATCCTTAATTTTTTTTTTCCTTCGGATTTTTATATTCAACATTTTATTAATTAATACATCTTGTTCCTACTAACGATTTTTCTCTAAAAATTCTATTAGTGTGCTTTAAAATGAAGAACAAATATTTAATTGAAATTTAGCATTTATTTATTTATTTGCTTATTTAAAAATATGAGGAGAAATGAATCTTTTTGTTATTTCTTAATGAAATTTTTGGACAGCAATTGTTATCAGAGACAATATGTGCTAATTAATAGAAGGTTGATGATAAGAATGTAATGAAAAAATATTAGGGACATAAATATAATAATAAGCAAATGTTATGGACCTTTTATACGATTTAAATGTGGTGCACTAATAATAATAAAAAAATGTAGTGTGAATATATTTAGCCTTTGCTAAATCTTAAGAATAGCATTTGACCAAATAATACCTACAATATCCTTAAGATATAAAAACTTCAATATTTGTTATATTGTTCTCCTAAAATTACGTTTTTAAAGTTCCGCACCCAAAACTGGTATCAGAGCCTCGTTAAAATTATAATTATGTTAGATAATTATAACAAAATATCAAAAATTAATATAATTGAACAAATTAATTGGATAAAAACTTTTTTGATACATAAATTTGGATTAATTAAAGAAAAGACTATTAGAAAAGAAGATCAAGAAATTCTAAAAGAGATTCTACAAATTGAAATATTAAACAACACTAATAAACAAAAATTACAAAATCTTAAAAATAAACTTTTTGAGGAATATAAAGTATTAAATGACCAAATAAAAATACTAAAAACTCAGCAAGAATTAGAATAGTTAAAAAGAAGAATAGAGATATTAAGAAAATATTTAACTCTAGAAGAAAGAATAATAAATATAGAAAAAGAAATAATAGGTTATAAAGAAATAATTACTGAAATTGGGAAAAGATTAGGATTTCAATTTGAAAAAAAAGACAAGTTATTAATAAAAGAAAATATTGTTATGATGAATGAAGTAAACCTTTCAACGTTAGGGCTGAGGGTCCTTTTTGACGTAAACTGTCGGTTTGATGGTTAAGTGGTCAAAATTTTGTTAAATGGACTATTTTACCCTTTAATTGAATGATTAAAAAAATAAAAATTACAACTAAACCCCAACCAACAAAATAAAAAATTGCAATTAAACCCCAAACATTTTCTTCTTCTTCAAAATACTTTTTCTTCTACAAAATATATAATCTGAAACAACCCAACAGCCACCACCACCACCACCACCACCACGCAACAGCCGCCACCGCCACCACCACGCAACAAATCCAACTTCCACACCACCACCACCATCACAAGCATGTGACCCAACACCCACCACCACTCACTGCAGCAATGCCCCCCACGGCCACCGCGCAACATCCTAACTTCCACACCGCCACCACCGCACAACAGCCCAACTTCCACAACCGCCAAATCAGCTACCGTGAAACCCAGCCACCGTGAAAACACATGGAATTGAACCAGCTAACCACCGCCAAATGAGCCACCATGAAACCCATGGAATTGAACCAGCCAACCACCGCCAAATTAGCCACCATGAAATCATTGGCAAAAGAGAGGAGCAAATCGCTGTTTACGAAACACCCCATCTCAGATCTTCAAATAGAACAGGCAAAGAGAGTTAGACGCCATCATGGCTGCAAAAAACCAAGTTGCATATGCAAGAGAGAGCTCCCACCTAGCTCGATTCCCATTCATAACAATGGCTGATAAGAGAAGTGCCACCGACCGACCGATGACTGCCCTTAACGACTGAAAACCCTAAAAGACTCCGCCATCACGCTTGCGCCTCTTCCTCCGCTACAAAACCCCAATATGGCCATCCTCCAAACCCTGAAAACCCTAAAAGACTCCGCCATTGCCGCCGCATCTTCCACCGCTACAAAACCCTTAATGCTTTCCAACCTCAACCTCTTCACCACTTACCGCGAAGTCACTGACCTCCCACTATCCTCCGTCCAATCCTCCATTGTATCTCTCATACTCCTCTTCGCTCACTCCATCCTCGTCGGTAATTGATTTTAGTGATAATGGCGATATGATTGTTGGAGATATGCAGAGTGTTTATATTGTTGGTGGAGAAGGATGCAGCTTATGGGTTGAGCAGTAAATCCTCTGCGGCAATGGAAGTAGCTCCACTGTCGTCGCCGACGAGGACTCCTTTTTTGCCGACGAGGACTCCTCTTTCTCTGGCGATGATTCTTTTGCCTGCGTCATTTGGGTTGGGGTTTAGTTGGGGTTTGGATGCAATTATTATTTTTTGTTGGTTGGGGTTTGTTTGCAATTTTTATTTTATTTCTTTTTTTTAATCATTTAATTTAAGGGTAAAATAGTCCATTTAACAAAATTTTGACCACTTAACAGTCAAACTATCAGTTTCTGTCAAAAAAGGACCTCAGTCGCCAATGTTTGAAAGGTTAGGGACTCCGGCTGCTAGTAAACAAAGGTTGAGGATCCCATCGTTACAACGTTCAAAGGTTAGGGACCCCTCGTGCTATTTACCCTTTAATCTATGATACAGTTATATTTAAGTAATGTGCATTAGTATATTTTGATATTGTTTTAATCTATGATACTGTTTTATTCTATATGGAATGAGTTTTATTTATGATACCGTACTTTTATTTTTGATATTGTTTAATTATGACAAGGTTTGAATATGTGATACTGTTTGAATGTCTTAATTTTATCTATAATACTGTTTTAATCCATGATACTATTTTGTTTAGGTAATGTGCATTAGTAATTTTGATACTATTTTAATCCATGTTTTAATTCATGATACTGTTTTGCATAATACAGTATCAAACAACATACATGAATAATTAAACAGTATCAAAGATAAAAGCATGGTATCATAGTCATCTGTGTTGTTTGATACTGTATTATGCAAAACGGTATCACAATAGAAATGAACATAGAATTCGTATATGTGCTCAGAATTTTTATTATAATATATTTTCGGAATGGTCTCGACGAGACGGTCAAGACCAGTCGCTTCACCACTACGTGTGATGGATTTTACCCATTTGAAGTCGTCTCTTTAGCTTAAAAGGGCAATCTTTAATTTTTCTTGTCAAAACAGTATCACAAATCCTCTAAAATGGTATCACGGATAAATGTATCTTTATTGAAGCCATCCTTCATCTTTCTCTTGTTGAATATCCTTTGAACTTGGATAATATGTCCATAACAACCCAAATAGTATCACAGCCCCTTGTCTTATGTAATCCCATGAAGAAATCCTCAGTGATATTTTCCCATTTCTCTCATGAATCAGTAGTGACTGTAGTACCAACTGGACTATGATGTTCTACTATAAGTGCTGAGAAGTCTAACAATGGTCCACATATTTGTCCATTAATAATGCACCTTCGGATCTCGATAGATCTTGGTAGCAACTCGGATGGATGTTCCCATATCAAAAAAAGCTTTCCATTACATTGGTCTTATTATTGTTACGAGATGTGAACAAGTTTCAAGTTTTCATTCTAATGAGTGAAACTTTGATCCCAAGTCACGTTTGATATTGGTTTATCAACTTTGAACTAGAAAGCTCTGGCCTTGTAGACTTCATATAAGTACGACTCTATGAGAATTTACCTTAGTCTTGAACACTGTTTTATATCTTAAGAGAAGAAAAAGGTTACAGTCCTAGAAAGATTGTATTTCTGTTTTTTGAATTACCTATGCCACAGTGGGACTGATCATTTGCTATGGAATTCATTCTAGTAGTTCTTATCTGATATAATAATGTAGGCTGCTGGGTCTCTTCAGCCGAAACAAATGCATTTTGCTTTTACGTCCTTGTAGTACAAAACACCAAGGTCTTAAGTTGATTCGTGAATCTCAAGGTAAACCATGAATTAGATATTGTTGAAATTTCAACTTGTTAGAGAGATTTGTCGAGGCTATGAACATGTTTGAGATTCAATTAGAACATAGATTCTCATTGGATAAATAAGTATAAATATATATGGTGTTTAATGGTAGACGAATTAATCAGTAGAGAATAAACAAGAGAATAATATTGTTCTTCAAATATTCTATTAATAGTACAAAATCATAGGTTTAACAGTATTAAAAAAAACAATATCACAAAAAAATAGTATCACAACAAAACAGTATCACAAAAAAACAGTATCATAATTAACGTTTTTTTACAATTAAGGGTATGTTGGTCTTTTAGTTCTAAAACGTGACTTTAATTGAATTAAGTTTTGAGCATATGACTTTAGAGCCCATAAGTGCCAAAACAATGACCGGGCTTGAATTTACCCTATTTCTTTTATTTCCATCATCATGGGTTATTGTTTTAAATTTTTGAGCCCCATGATGATGGAAATAAAAGCGAAGCCAAAGTGTATCCCCAACAACCCAAGTTCTGGCTGTTGGCCCAACTATTTGTGTCCGGTTATGAATAATGCGACTTATAAATGCTGTGCGATCTTCATCTGATTTAATAGCCATTGGATCAACAAGATTAATCTCATCTGTTGGATTGAAGTATAAATAATCCTTTATATTTAGATGAGGTTAGTGTTTTCATTTTAGATCCGCAACTTTTCCTCATCCTCTGATTCTTCATCTTGTTCCCAATTTTCTCTCTGATTCTCTATGTTTCTTTGAGTGTGTTTCTGGAATTGGCTTCCAAAAACATGTTGTTACACTAACTTGGACCTATAGTTATTGGTTGAGTTGTGATATTTGGGATTGGGTTTCCTTTGTGGATCATTGTATACTTCTTGTATTGATATCTGATTGGGTGTCTGTAAAACGTTTCGATCTGTAACTTTGGTGGTTTTTTGTCACAGTGCAAGGAGTCTATCTGATTAATGGTAAAGCTTCAAAGGCAGATGTGGTCTCAAAGGCAGATGTAGTCGAAGGAGACGAACTGCCTATTCCAAAAAGAACGAAACATATCTTGTGTTCTTCGTGTTATAAAAACATATTTAATTTAGTTCAAATATATTAGTGTAATATCAAAAAGTTCAATTTTATAGTCATCAATTTTTCTTTGTAAATCATTAAAATCATAATAACGTAAGCAGATTAATTCAAAGTAGTTTTTTAGGAGTTTTGATAAAAATTGATAAAATGTGTGGTTAAAATTTGTGAATCTTATTAAATATGTGGTTGAAAATAAGTTTGAAAAAAAAAAAAAAAAAACTTGACCAATCTTATAAAATATGTGGTTGAAAATCGTTATGTAATGCTTGACGTACAACAGGCATTACCCTTAATAAAATACGAGTAGTGGAGAATATAGTATGCAAAAACAATGGACAAATATTTGATGATGAATAATATAGAATATAGGAAACTAACAGGTATAGAAAAAGGACTCCCAAGTACTATAGTGTGTTCCACTTGGGAAAACAGATGGGTCCTCAGCCAACACCTCCAATAGACTTTGTAAATCTAAATCCAATGCCAACTCCGGGTTGTGGTAAAACAATTGGAGAGCCAAATCTACAATTTCAGCAGGAAAAAGCACATCTCAGAAAAATTTCAAGATTGTTGTTGGAATGAATTTCATCTTTGACTAAAATTTTCCATACTCACCGTAAAAGCTAGCAGTTACTAAATGAAACATAAGCTTTTCACCATCTGCATGTTTGAGTAGGTTGGAATGAATTTCATCTTTTATGCCAACAGAAAACAAGTATGAAGTCATCTCTCTATGACCTCTGATTACAGCTAATTGGATTGGCAAATTTTCATCCTCGTTGAAAATATTCAGCAATTCGTGATTTTTGTTCACAAGCAGTTGGGCTGCTTTGACATTATCAAGTAGTGCCGCAGCATGAAGTGCTGTATTTTTGGAGTCATCCTTCAAAGCCAGTAACTCTTGCGGCATCAAACTAACCAGCTTTTTGATAATGTGCCCATGTCCTCCCTTGATGGCCACCATCAGCGCTGTCTCTCGCGATGCAGTTAGCCTCTCTGTGAATGCTGATGTTTCATACTGACGGAGGAATCCATTGACAACTCTCTCTTTACCCTGAATTAATGCCTCATTCACTTGTTGTAACCCGATTGGTGCAACCTCAACTGCTTTCATATCAACAAGTTAATATCTGTAAATGTTACAAGAAAATATTCAAATCATCACTCACCATCATGCACAATATCATCACTATCCTCTGATCGCGACGATTGCAGCTTCTTCTTCTTCATCAGGCATGTAGGTATCTCAAATAAGCACTTCATCCTCAAAACTATATATTGGTAGATGTGTTAATCTCTCACATACAATTTTAGGACGACACTGTCTCCAAATGCGTAAATATATATGAGGGAATTGGACAAACTATATGTGTATTTTAAAGTATGTCTATTTTTATAACATTTGATAAATTGACCAAATTTAAAAATTTGGACAAAATTATCCTTAGATTCTCAATTGAATATCTATTATATTCATTTTCTTATCTTCATCTCTCTCTTTCTCTCACACTCTCTCTCCTCTCTTTTTCCACCAATGCCGTCCCCTAAGCTCTATTTCCCACTCTTCTTTGTTATTTTTGTGACTGTATTTTGTTATTCTTATCCCAGATTCAAATACATTGATAAACCTATCACTGGTTTTTGAGCATTTTGAAAAATTCGATCGATTTGAAATTTTTGGAATTAGTTATAAGCTATTAATCATAAATTAGTTGGGGAATCAATTTTAAAGCCATTTGAAACAGATGAAAAAATTAGTATATTTTTGTTGTAGATTACATGGAACTTAAATTTGATATAATGTATCTCTATTTTTTTTTTGTTGATATATTTTTGTTGTTAAGTAATTTTTTTTGATTTAATTATTATATTAGTAGATTGTATTAGATATTGAGTTTAATTTATAAATTTTGTCGATGTAGTTTGTTAGTATATTTTGTTGTCAAAGAATGGAATTGGTTACATTTACTTGAAAACAGATAGAAAAATAGGCACAAAACTCGTTTCTTCGTCGACAAAATGGACGTCGATATCATTGACAAAATGACCGTCCATTTTGTCGATGTACAAAATGGGAACCAAATTGGTGACAAATGGCTAAAGATAGATAAGTTATTCGGATTAATTTGTGTCTCAACTACCATTAAATTTTAGCAACACAAAGAAATAGTCATTTTACAAAAAGGTATATTTGAAATTTTGTATCTAAAAAAATGACATATTCGCAAATGTTATAAAAAATTTATATTTCAAATTCATTATTTATTTTTAAGTATATTTGAAAATTCCCCAAAATATATATATCCACATGAACTCCTTATGTTCTTTACTTGAATTTCACTTCAACTTTAACCCAAACTTCGGATTCAATGCAACATTTTTTTATATGGAAAACGTGCTTATTGACTTGATGGGAGACTAACGATAATCAAACATCAATAATTTATGGAAGGAGTCAGAATCTAAAATAACAATATCCACACACATTGTGCCGTGTTTTATTAATTATCAATTTATCACACCTGTCACTTTGTTCCCTTGTCCGTGCCACGTCATCCCAAAAGCTCCTCTCTTTTAACTTTAAAATTATTTCTTATGAACAATACTTTAATTTAATAGAATATTGAAAAGAGAATAGTATGAAACAAATTCAAGTTTTATATAATTAAAATAAATTCAAAAACAACTAATTCTAATTCTAACTTTTAAAAGTAAATAAAAATTCTAACTTATTCTTCCAAACAAAGACAAACTCTCTAAGAAACCAATCTAAAATAGATCTCTTACTAATCGAAACATGAAATTAAATTATCATGATAATAAATAAATAAAAATTACTTTTGCCGAAATATATATCTACCTAAATGTTAGAATTTTGCCCAAACACTATTGGGCTAAAGCTAACACACGAGTTTTGCTCAGAGGCTCGCTTCTACATGTTAAGTGATATTTTTATCTAACTCCAACATGGTCAATTGAGTCAAGGTATCTGATAACATCATATAGAGTGCATTTCGTACACTGTAATGGATTAGGGAGAATAAGATAAGTAGGGATATGATTAGAGAGTATAGGATTAAGAGAGACTATATGAATTGGATTTTGGTGTATTGTTCTAATATGGAATTTGGTGTACAAGTATTGAACATAAAAAATTTAAGACAATATATTTGGATAATTTATTTTTCTTTTACTTTTAAGGTAAAAGAGTTATCTTTTAAAAGTAATTCTTACGTTTGTGTCAATAAATAATTTAATTTTAACTTTGATTAATAAAAAAAGTTAATTAGTGCAAAAATTATTTATTTACTTATAAGTAAGTGTATGTTTGGTAAAGTTTAAAAGTAGTTTTTTAAGAGATAGTTGGTGAGATGTGTGGTTGAAAAATTAATAAAAGTTATTAGTTCCATGAAATATGTGGTTGAAAATGAGTTTGAAAAAAAAAAATTATAAAATACTCTCCCAAACATGCTCTAAATTTACTTTATGTTTACAAATTGTTTGGATAACTTTTTGTTTTTATTTTTAAGTAAAAAAAAGTTATTTTTCTAAAAGTAATTCTTAGAGCATCTCCAATGCATTTCATCTATTGCAATCTACTTGGCAGGTAAAATAGATGGACTTCTAGTCCATGTGGTACTACATCTATAGAATAGACGGTCAAATTAAAATTCATCTCCAATAAGTAAAATGGCTCAAATATTAAATATGATTAAATTGGTATACGAAATAGCAATTTTATGAAACTCCAATTGACATTATGAATTGAAAAAACATAAAAAAAAAAAAAAAAAAAAGAAAAGAGGGGCACATGCATAGAATAAGGGAAAATATTTGTTTTGGTCAATAAAAAAGAAACTTACCAATTCATGGCGGAGGGGTTTTTAGCTATAAAATTGTGGAATAATGCTATCTAGCACCAGTTTAAATGACATTAGAGCTATTGCTGCAATATTCAATGAAGTTGTGATGTATTTTTATTTATTGAACAATGTGATAGTGATCCCACTGCCACCTACATTGGTGCTAATCACCACTAGGTGCTAGATAGCATTACTCAAACTGTGCATGAATTGGTGAATGAGTGATACACAAACTAGTGCAAAATCAAACAACCATAAGAAAAAAAAAGAGAGAGAGAGAGAGAGAGAGAGAGAGAGAGAGAGAAGGAGAAATAAAAAAAAGTTTGTGAGTGCTCTACTTTGAACAACACAAAGCTTAATAGTAGTTTTCCCGATCCTTTTCGTCTTTCTGTAGATTGTTGATGATGTTCAAGACTGCAAGCCTATTGGGTTGGTTCATCGTTTCATCTCTTCTTTTGTTATCATGGTGAGATGCAAACTTGTTAATTTACATCTAATGCTCTTGTTGTTAATCACCTGGTCGGTGACGAATATTGTTGGTTGGATCCTCCACTAGTACTAAAGAAGAACATTGCATCCCAATATTGTAATAATGGAAGATTTAATTAGAGTTTAGGATCATGGATGTTGGAAAACTTCCGAACCACATTAAAATTTGGTGTTCTTATTTCTTGTTTGAATTGTGATTTTTTGCCTATTTTCTATCACATAACTAGATATTCTGTTGTGCCTATTGAATTATACAAAGACGACAAAAAGAATCTTATTTATCTGTTGCGATAATTGTGTATTTTGGATTTTAAGCATTTTTCTCAATAGTGTGTGTAAAGACCATATATCACCAGACACTTTAAGAATATACAATATTTAACAGATCTAAGAAATAAAGATACAAAAACGTAAAAAGAACACAATAATTTGTTTCGGCCGAAGCCCCAAAAGTTCAATGATCAAATCCAACGCACCTAATCTCTGTTGAGCATCCATAAAGTGGAATATACTCTAAAGCACTTATTAATCAACCACAACAGCAACGAAAGTGTACATCACAATCAGTTACAAGTATTTGAAACCACAAATGCTTGAACTCAAGAAAATCCCAAATAATCTCCAAAATTAGTGTTCACCGACAACACAATAAACCTTCTCTTCTCTGATCTCGCAACTATAGATTATAGAACACCAAGTTCTTAATCTTTATTACCCAAAAATTAGAAAACAAAAGAAAATGAAGTATTAGATGAAGAAGAAGAGATTTTTAGAGAAAACCAAGTGAGAGAATTGCTTTTTCTCTCTGTACACGAAGAGCCCAAAAAACCAACATCTGAAGAGTCAAGCCAAGCAAGTGTCTAAAGAAAAGCTCTAGAAGGTAATCCAAGGGCTACAAGACATCCTCGTGTCAACATCCCTAGAGAGAAGCCCACTAAGCAAATGCGTGTTTTGAATCAGAAACTTTAACCAATTTGAATTGCACCACACGTTTTTTCTCAATAGGTCCACCTTGCTACCAAAAATTGGTTGATCAATATTATGCTAAAGATTTTCATCCATCCTGACTTCATTTGCTCTTATACCTACAGAATTACGAAAACAAAAAACACAATTAATCAGATTCAAACCTGATCAATTGAGAAGTTTCAAACAATTTTTGAATTTATTTAAAAGAATGACTTTTGTACCCATATCAGAAGGATTATATTGAATTGCTATCTTTTTCAATTTTAGAACACCCTTTGATATGACGTCTCTAATAAATGATATTTGACATCTATATGCTTAATTCTATCACGATACATTGGATTTTCACTTAAATGAATTGAACTTTGATTATTAGTCGACGATGCGTCATTTTCATCAACAAAGCTAAACTTCTTTAATAAACCACTAAGCCAAATTCTTTCTTTAATAGCATTATAAGCTGCAATGTACTCAGTTTCAGTAGAAGATGGAACAAAAACCTTTTGAAGCTAAGATTTTTAGCTAATAATAGTACCATACAAAGTGAAACAATAGGCTAAAGTTGATCTTCTATTATCCATATCCCTAGCAAAATCAGAATCAGTTTGCCCTTTCAAGGATACACATTCTTTACATTTTTTTAAGATTAATCCCAAATCAATAATGTCATTTAAGTATTTGAGGATCCACTTAAGGGCTTCCCAATGGATCTTACCAAGATTAACCACGAATCTTCGTAATGCTAATGCTATGAGCAAGATCAGGCCTAGTACAAATCATAAGATACATGACAGACCCAACCACATTAGCATAATGAACTCTTTTCATTCTTTCAAAATCTTCTTTTGTTTTGGGACAGAAATTAGAAGACAATTTAAAATGATTCGCAATAGGTAAGCTAACAGATCTGGAATTAGACATGGCAAACTTTTCATAGATTTTTTTTCACAGAAGTTTGTTGATTTAGAATTAAAAAGTCATTTTTCTTATCTCTTTGAATTTGCATTCCTTAGTTTCTTTTTGGAGTCTCTAAATCTTTCATTTCAAATTCAGAATTCAATTTTCTTTTATTTCTTGAATTTTACATTTTTCATGGCTAGCTGATAACATATCGTCAACATAAAGAAGCAGACAAATAGAATTAGCCTTACCAGAGCCTTTACAATAGAGGCGAGATTCATACTTGCTCCTTTGAAAACCAAGATCAAGAACAAAAGTAGAGTGAATAGTTGGTGTTTTATGTGGAATTGAAATGAAGGGAATAAGGGAGATTACGAGGAATAAAATTGAGGACTTTTAGGCAGTGTTCTAAAAGGCGCGCCTAGGCGGACTCGATGCGTTTGCAAAACGCATCGCATTGAGGGTATGCGCGTAAAATATGGTCAACTCTTTTTGTTGACCCCCTAGGCACGAATAGACGAGAATATGCGAAAATAAACACGATTAGGTGAGAATATGCGCGAATAATCGCGCATAACACGCATCAAAGCAAGCAAGCCTCTTTTTAAATTTATTTCCAAATTGGGCCAAAATAAACTGTTTTTTAAATCTACAAGAGGTGCTAGAAATGCTCAAGATGAAATAAGGGAGCCCAACGAAAATGATTTTGTATCGGATGGGACAGAAGATGAGTTAGATGAAGAAGAAGAGCTTGACTTAGAATTCGATAAAGAGTTAGACAAAAGTTAAGCTATGTTGGTATGTATAAAATTGTAGAAAACTATTGAGTAATTTGTGTTTATGTTTGTGGTAGTTGTAATTTACTAACTTTTGAAAACTATTATGCTGGGATGTTATTTTGTAATCTAATTGTAGGCTAGGATATTAATATTAGTCCTACAATTTTGATTTTGAACCGCGTTGAATGTGATATGTTAAACCATCATATGTGCCTTAATATAAATCTAATTTTTCTTTGAACCGCGTTGAATGTGATATGTTAAACCATCATATGTGCCTTAATATAAATCTAATTTTTCTTCATTGTACAACGTGCATCTAATTTTAAAAACTCGTGTATTTTTTTTAAAACTGGGCCTGTAATTTTGTAATCTAAATATGTTGTTAAAATTTAAAAATTGAGCATTAAAAAAAATTCTTGATGCCTATAATTCTTGATGCTTCACCTCGCCGCGTTGTCACGTATTACGCATTTTAGAACCTTGCTTTTGGGGATGAAAATAGCAGTTAGTTTGGTCGGTGAAAAGTAAGGGAAAAAGTGATAGAAAATGGGGTTGAAAACTGGGAGATAGAAAAAGGTTTTCTTCAGGTTGAGGGGGGCTATTGTACATGGACGGTTTTCAGGAGGTTTCTTAGGAATATTTCAGCTATAATTCAAGTGGATTAGACGGTGTGAAAATGGGTAGGTAGTGGATGGTTTTTGGCAGCAAAAATGGGGTAATGTAGCTTATCGAAATTTGGGGCTTAAAGGGTGGTTTTTCAGCAGTTTTGGAGGGGAAATCTGGGGTTGTTTTCATCAAGTTTAGGAGGGATCATGAGGACGTTTTCAGCAGTTAGATTGGGGGTTAATTAGCTGCAATATGTGGGTAACAAGGTGGGTAAAAAGTGTTGATCATGGGGGAGAAAATGGCTGAAGGAAATGGGAGGAAGTGGGTGGTTTTTGCTTAGTCATTAGGGCTATTTGGAGTTATAAATTGGCAGGGTTAAGGGGCTATTTGGTGTGTTTAATTTGGCAAGAAATAAGGGGTTGATTGGATAAGTCTTTCTTGAAGTATAATAGCATGATGATGAAGTTGATTCTAAGTGAAAAGTTGACTGAAAAATGGTCGAAACTAAGATGAATGAATTGACCGAAAATGGGTAGAGAAGATGTTTTATTTTTGTTAGTTTTCAATTTTTCGGTTGGTCTAAAATAAATCTAAAATTAACTCAAGATAAATTATTCGGGTTAAGAAAATTTAATTAGTCTCGATGATTAATAAAACATCATGCACGTCATATCAAATAAAAGGCAAGCTCGTGCAAAATAATCACGACTAAAATATTTTAAATCATACTCGGATGTTCGTAGCGATATCGGAAGTTAAAATTTTATTTTCTTGAAATTAAAAGATGAAAATTTTTCCGGTCGTTACAGTGATGGCAGCAGTAAATGCCACTGTGGCAATGAGTGACGCTGCAACTATGCATAAAGTTGCCATGCTAATGATCCATTGCGTCTCATATGAAACCAATTCACGGTGCTCTTCATTGAATATTGTCAATTCTTCCCATCGGAATTCTTCAACTTCCTTTCTTGAGGCAGAACAAATTTCTCCACTTCCTGCATCAATGGTAACTTTTTTTCTTAGACCAATCTTTGTATGCTGTGAGGGTGCATACGTGAGAGAACTCTTTTTCTGAATTTTACTACTTTTATATCCAAGTGGAGCCAAAAACCAGGGCAATTTCGAGCCTGAGATTAACTATATGACATGAATTTTATTACCTTCTTCAACTATGGTCCATAAATCTTCCAAATTCCAATAATTATAATCTTCTCAACCCAAAATTGAAATGGTGGATGTTGAGAAGTTGAGACTTGCTAGAGTTGCCATTCTCAAATGTTAGAAGCACTTGATGTGTATATTTCTAAAGGAGAAATAGAAGTAAAGACCTTTGTGGATGATGAAATGGTAGTAAACAATGAAGGAAGTTGACTCGTATGCTTTCAGTTTCGTGAAGAATTATGTTTGTATTTTGGCAATTTAGATTAAACACATGTTGCCTGTTTCTTCATATTTAGGTTGATGCCTCCAAAAATATATTGCCAGTGGCGCTTCTGGTGGCAAGGTTTGTATTTTGGCAATTTATATTAAACACATTGATGATAAATATATTTCCCCTCCTTCGAGCACGGTTGCGACAGTGGTGGAGACCTGCAAAAGATGGCGGGGCTTTTTTCACCGTGTCCACTCCGGTGTGATAATCAGTATATGATTAAAACATATGTGCATAATAGCAATATGGAGTGTATAAGAGTTGTATATTCTATTTTTACCTGGGAGATTGGCCTCTATTTATATGGATGGCCAGCAGTTATTGATGACGGGTGTCCCTTCATCTCCTTCATTTGATGATGGGTGTCCCTTCATCTCCTTCATTTGATAACGGGTGTCCCTTCATACTCCCTCATTATTAGGAGTTAATGTGGGATGTTTCATCTTCTCAATTGCTGGTGTTTCATCTTCCCAATTATTGATGGTAATTATCATTTTATGGGTCGCCTGTCTGGCTTGCCTAATGGCAGTTGGATCATTGTTATCTATCTGTCAGAGACGAGCTTATGATACCAACGAAGTGGGCGAGTCGGTGAGACGGGCGTGCTAGGACGTGCCACTATTAGCAGACAACATATATCAGCTATCATTATTTCTATCATCACACATGTTGCCCGTTTCTTCATATTTACGCTGGAGAAGTCCAAAAAAAATATTGCCAGTGGCGCTTCTGGTGGCAACATTTTCCCTCTGGGAGACAAGGCTACTGCCTTCTCCTTTGCCGTTTTAGGAAATTGAACAAAGAAAGGTGAAACTACTTATGTGGCTACAGCAGAGTTGTAGAGAAGATGAATATTGAGAAATGTTTTTAGTTCATGTTATAAAAAACTAGTTTTTCACCTGTACGATGCACGAATTTATGTTGTGTGATAATCATATCGATAAAAAAATATAAAAGTTAATTGGTTATAATCAGATCAAATGCAAAAGCATCGTTTAAATAACAAAATATTACAGTGTTATTTCAATGAAAGTTTAAAATTCAACATAGTTAATTCAAATTATGGAAAACTTCTTTGAAGACAACATTTGTGGTTGAATTGGATGATGCTCCATCTCTATCACAAATTAGTATCTTCAATTTTGCACAGTTTGTAATTCTGGAGACTGCAACATAAAGTTGTCCATGACTAAAAACTAGTCTTTTCAGATAAAGTCCTACATGCAATAGCAATTGACTTTGACTCTTGTTAATAGTCATATCATATGAGACAATCAAAGGATATTGCATTCTTTGAAATTTAAAAGGTAATCTTGGATTTGATGGAGTTAAAGTCATTCTTGGAATGAACATTTTATGTCCAGCGATGAATAATAATAAAGGATCTAGTTAAATGATGAAAGATTGTTTTACCTAGGACTTCTAGCGATATCAAAACGGCGCACTTTTCACAATAAAATCTTGTACGTACCTACAGCATTGACTTTTTTCGGACATTTCTTACACGATAGATACCACCAATCTCGATCACTTTCAATAGCTATAATAGTAGCAAAAACCCAACAACTGCCCATCTAAAAAAAAAGTGTATGACAAAGTCTTTAGCTAACTAAATTAATCACATAATAACATGATTTTCATGTGTATAACATATTTACCTCTAAAGAGTCAAATAACGGCTTAATAGTCTTTACCTCGCTGGCCCCACTTGCAAGGTCGTCAGAAATAGAATAAATAGAAGTGGAAGATATCTGACTTATCCTTTGAGAGATACATTCGTTTCCAGTTAATAGCCTTACAATGAATTTATAAGAAGTAATTAGAAAAATATATGAAAAGTATTAATGAAAATGGTGAAAAAACAATAAATAAATAAATATAGATATTAAAAAAATATTATTAGTCGTTCTTGTCACGAAATTCTTTAACTTCATCGATTTGTGCATTGACTATAACTTTCAAAACATAGTATGTATTGCATATTTTGACCTCGCTTGCAATTCATGAAACTATGTATTAATCAACTACGTCAAAATAATCAACTATTACACAAAACACATAACACCTCGAACCAACATCTGATTTTTTTTGCACGACACATCTGAAGTAACATAATTACTGGTTTCGGATTATTAGATTCCAAAATATTATTAACTTCATCAGTATAATCGCCCCCACAAAGTGCAAGACTATCTATTTCTCCTGTTTAAATTATGCATATAAAAAAAATTGAATTGTCACATCTTATTAAATATACACTAATAAATTACATTTTAATTCTACACATGATAAATATTATAATTAGTATGCAAAGTCCTCGAGCACAAAGTCAATCAATTTGGTAGTTCTTCCGGACATGTCTTTAGACCGAGCACTGTCATTGGCAACGATCTCATCGATTATATCTGAACAAAAATTTTAACAAAAGAAAATGCAGAAAACATGGACCACAATAATTGTACGTTATTAATTATTCGATAAAACAAAAAAAAATATAAACACGAAATATTATTCAATTGTTACCTAACAACTCAATCTCATCAACGTCTGGTGTCGAAAATAATTCACCGAAAGGCCTGAATACATAAATTTACGATGGAAAATTATCATCCCCAACTTCTATAACTTGCGTCTTCGGCATAAAATTGAGCTTATACTTGTGGGTTGTGGCCTTGAATTTGTTATTATTGTACCCAATCACAAAATTTCTCATCACATATAACAGTCCCTCGCGGATCAATGGCTTAAATGTCTTAACCAAACTACGTTTCACACTTGCATGCATTCTTCTACCCTAATAAAGATTTTAAAAGCATTGTGTGTAAGAAGCTGTGATTACTTCTCCACAAAGAAAATGCTTTTACAATAAATTTATATGCTAATTAGTAGATAGGACAAAAAAACAAAAAACAAAAAATGTCTATCAATGTAAAACACAAAGTGACAACAAATTTTAAACTTCTTTCTGATTTTAAAAGTTGCAGTAAGAATTATTCAAGATCTTTTTTCTAGTATACTATTAATATTTTATTTACCCTTTTTAGGCCTATCTGGCGAAAAAATTGACGCATAATCAGATATAACGTTTCTACATTCTGACCGACGGATAATTTATAAATTTCTTCTATTTTTCATCTCGAATTGTAAATATATTTTCGAATTTGAACTAATATTTCTTTTTCTATGCTTGAACACGAAATACACTTTAAAATCTAAATGATGATGAAAATGTAATCATGTATGAGGTTTTATCATTTTTTGGGTTCTACATAGTTTTTCTATGTAGACAGGATAAAAACAAAAAGAAAAAGAAAAATGTCTACCAATGATACGCACCGTATTAAAAGAGTTTAAAAAATAAGACAAAATACCTCTCTATCAATGAATACCATTTCAAGATTGTACGTCTTTTCAATGTTTCTATAATTGGGTATCTCTCAAATGCACACAATCCGAACTTTCACACCACATTGTGTTTTCGTTGGATTGATTTCTTTGACCAAATTAAAAAACGGCGACATTCCTTTAGATGGGGTTACTGCCAATGTAAATGAAAAAAAAAAAAAAAAAAAAGAGAGCAAAAAATTTTAACTTCTTTTTATATACAATTTCGAAGTAAAAATGGGGACTTGTATGAACAAAAATATACTTGCACACAAATTATGTATTTTATCGTAGTTTTTTAATACAAAACTTACCGATATATATATATTCCAAAGCACGATTTTCAATCATGCCAAAGGCAAAAAAAGTAGGAGTGCGTGTTTACTGTTTGCAACTAATGCATTTTGGAAAGCATCATGATGCACTTTATAAAGATGTTATGTCATCCATAGATGCACTTTATTGGAAAGAAGCTATCAATGATGAATATGAGTCAATTATACAAAATAATATTTTTATTTTGTGTGATTTACCTCAAAGAAGTAAGGCTATAGAATGTAAGTGGGTATTCAAGAAGAAGTTGAAATCTAATGGTAATATTGATAAATATAAAGCTAGGTTAGCAGCAAAGGGATTTACTCAAAATGAAGGAGTTGATTATTTTGATACATATTCTCTTGTTGTTAGAATAACTAATATTAGGACTATGTTAGCATTAGCTACGGTTCATAAGTTGATTATTCATCAAATAGATGTTAAGACTTCATTTCTGAATTGTGGCTTAAATGAAGAAATATATAAGGATCAACCAGAGGGTTATAAAGTTAAAGGACAAGAACATAAGGTATGTAAATAGATGAAGTAAAAGATTTGTTGAAGTCTGTCAGACAACCGCCTAACTATCCCAGCCGAGCAAACCCAACTGAGAACAGTCCTCTACTGCACTATTGGCCCCAAATTGGAGCCATAGAGATGTTAATCACGCTCTGGTCAGGCAGGCATATTCCACTAAGTGGAACCGAAAGTTTTCATTCAAGATCTTTTTACCAAATGTTCTTTTTTAATTGCTAGCACATTCAGAGGCAATGTGACCATATCCTTCACAAGTACGGCACTGGATACAATTTTTTGTTCTCTTTGGAAGATTTGACTGATTTTGTCTATTTTGGTTAAGATATTTATTTATGCATGATCCCTGATTTTTAGTTGATTTGTGTTTTTGAGCCTGTTTCAAGAATTTGTCAGACTGTTTGGTTACTAGGACAATATCAATGTCTGAATCACTCTCATCACATTGATCTTTTTTTTTTCTCAACTTGGGAGGCTATGTCTGTAGCTTTTTCTTTCTTTCTTGTATTGAGATTTAGTTCATAAGTCATTAATGACCCAACCAGCTGTTTAATTCGATATCGTCGATGTCTTTGCTCTCTTCAAATGCGGTTACTTTGGAGAGGAACCTATTTGGCAATGACTGCATGACCTTTCTGAATAATTTTGACTCATAATATTTTTCTCCAAGGTCATGTGCTTGATTTGATATGTGACATAGCCGATCATAGAAATCTTTGAATGCTTCATTGTTCTTCATGCGTAGGTTTTCAAATTCTGTGGTGAGCATTTGTAGTTTACACGATTTCATCTTGGAAGTTCCTTCATATGCAATTTGTAGGATCTCCCAAGGTTCTTTTGCTACCAAGTAATTAGATATTAGCCTGAATTGATTAGCATCTACAAGCATTATTGAAATCAGCAATTACCCATTCTTCAGAAGATTTTTCTCTTTCTATAATATTTTTAGTGAGAGTGGGAGGACTATAATCTCTAATGATAGAATGTCATGATTTTTCATCTAGGTCTTGAATGTAAATAGTCATACGAATTTTTCAATTATTATAATTCCTTCTATCCAAGACGGGTGATCGAAAAGAGGCATCGTCCATACCTAGTTCATAGGATCTCACTTTCTAGAAGTGGACCCGCTTTGATACCAATTGTTAGTTTTAAACCAAGGTAGCAAACAACCTAGAAAGGGGGTTGAATAGGTTGTTATTGAAATTAAGGGGAAGGTGTAAATAGTTTTTTAAAAACAAAGAGAAATTGTTAGAACATGTTACACGTGCTTCAGCCTTTTTGAAATTACAATTTTAGACATAATCTAAAACTTTATCAGCAATTTACAAAAAATAAAACATTGTTAACAGGAACAATAAAACATCCCTGTTTTAGATCTTTTTTAAGTAGTCAAGAAATGCAGTCTTCAGTCTTAATCTTGATTCATTTCATGAGTGTACCCGAATTGTCTCCACAAATCAGAATAAGGACCTAGTCCTTATCTTGTCGCCGAAATGCCGTTTTCTTTCACAGTAGATTTCTACAACGCTCACATTCTCAGTCTTACAAAAATGAAGGTTTTTTTATCGGACTAGGACTTTTGAATATTTTTTTTGTGACGCACAACTAACAAATAATTTCCTCATAAATACTTGAGTATCTTTGGTTTCAAAGTTTGTAAAAAACTTGGAACATCACATCTCTTATTTATAGCAAAAGAAGTTTATATAAACATAATGACTTATTATTTATCTTATATAGATATAAAATAAAATAAGTCTTTAAGTTTAATAAGCTTTATAAAAGATAAGATGAGATATATCACAAGACTTAAATATGAAAATAATTTCAATTCAATATTTTCATTCAAGTAGACAAAAAGAAAATAATATTTCAATATGTTATCTACTTAGAAATCTAGTTCATATAGAATGTTTAATATACAATTAACTTAATCACTTATTTATCTGATAAATGACAAGAGCTTTAGAACAACTGATAAATAAATTGGGATTAGTATAACATTAACATTTCTATTCAACTAGCAGATAACGATTGACTCCTAGATGGCTCTATTCAATACGAATTTAATTAAAATAAATTATAATTAAGAACGCCAACAAAATCGGATTCTCCAACACACACGAAGATACAAACAACGTTATTAACTTTATTTCTTCTTAATCATGTTGATCAAGTCTAACAATCATAATGTATTAACGTATATAAGAAAATGACATATTTAAATTTCATGCAAGTAGAATTTTATTTATGAATAAGTATAACGTCTATACACAAATTCAAATTTAAAATTAAAAGTGGTTTCGATTGATAACAACATCAAGTCTAACAACCATGACACATCTATATAATTGTCAACTTTTGCGATATATATATATATATATATATATATATATATATATATATATATATATATATATATATATATAAAATGACACATCTATTTTAAAGGCGAGTGGAATTATTTTATAAATAAAGGTCTACAAATAAATTTGTAATTAAAAATTAAATAATATATTAAATCAAAAATCATTTAAAATATAGACCATGACTAATAAGTAATGAATAAAATAAATGAAGTTGCACGCTCAATTCATGTCATGCATGACTTGTTGATTTCCAAAGGCAATTTGTGAAAAGTTGTTTCTTCAAAATATTAAATAAAGAAAACAGCTAAAACAACTCTATCAAAAGAAATGTGTAGATTGAAATGAAGTAATGATTACAAAAGTATAATGCTCGTGCAATTATTGATACTTTAATAAATGCTGGATAGAAGTACAACTAATGAGGTCTTTCGTAAGAGAACTTAAAGTATTGGTTGCACTAGTAGTCGGAAGAACAACGTTACTCCTATTTGTATTCATTTCTGTTTCCATAAGATAACCCTTCAATATATTGTTGAACGTAACAATAACCAAAATTAACAGTATTTAAAATTATCACTAATTAACCAAACTTATATTAACAGTAATTAAGAATAATAGTGACAGTAACCAAACTTATATATTAACAGTAGATTGTTGAGAAAAAATTAAGAATGCATTAGTATCTTAATTTTAGATCAATCCAAACCCTAATACAAATCATTGTTGGAATAAGTAAATATACATGCAAAGATACTGTAGATCCCAATTCGGAAAACAGATGGACAATATATACAGATTATTGATTGTAAAATGGACACAACAGTAACCAAAATCATGCAGAGATACTGAAGATCCCAATTCGGATTTGTTGAATTAAATTAAGAATGCCACTTATTATCTTACTTTAAATTAACAGATAACTTTTGCAATTAATAATAGCATGCAATTACAGATTACTAATAGCAAATAATACACTACGGATAGCATGCAAATAGCAAAGAATGTAATAATGATAGTGTGCAATTATTACAGATTACAAATAACACAATTACTACTAATGCAATTATAGATTAATGTAATTACAAATTTGTTTAATGCTTAACAAATTAATATATTTACAAACTATCAACTGACCAGATTAATGAAATTAAAGACTGTTAAGCAATCCGTATGCAAAGCACGGAACTTTCAGATTTGAAAATAATATAAAATGCACGTATAAAATTCCAAATTCGTCTTAAATTTGGTTAAATATGATATGAATAGAGCAGATTATATTATACACTTACTTGTTGATGAAAAAATAATTTCAGAAATTTGCAAAGAATAAAAATGGTGGATCGAGGCTAGAATTCGACTCTATGCCTTTAAGACGAATTTGTCCCGCTATGGTACTCACGGGTTGATGACAATCGTCTCTGAAGGTACAACGATCCCTTCTTGTGATGGCAGCACTTCAAATCACAAGAAACAGCGAACTGAAAGTGTTTTTGTACTCTCTTCTTTAATGCACGAAAAGAAATAAAAGTATTTGTACTTAAATGCAGAAATTTGGAAGTTCCAATAAATGTTATGCAAACTGGAGGGACTAATTTATAACATGCCAAAAGCTTCAATTGAATGGACAAAACTGTTGGACCATGTCAGTTTTAACCCCAACAGTTATGATTTGAACAGACAAGTCTGAAAAGACATGTCTTCAATTCAAACAGACACCTTTTAAATTAAATAATTAAATTCGGAAGATTTAAATAAAATAAATAAATCTTTATTTTATTTGTCCAAAAAGATTATAATGGGCCAAGCCCAATCTTTTGACCTATGACCCATGACTCACAACCCACGACCCGTGACCCAAGCCCGAGCCCGGTCGGACGGGCGGCGGCGGCGGCGGCGGTGGCGCGGCCTTGTGGGCCTTTGGACCAAACCTAATAGGATCTAGGTCTCCCTCCTTTCAAAGACTATTGATACCCATTGGTGCCCAAACCCAATTGTCAAACTATGGATATATAAAGTAGTCACAAATCTTTTTTATCTTTCCTGCATTAAAGAAGAGAGTACAAAAACACTTTCAGTTCGCTATTTCTTGTGATTTGAAGTGCTGCCATCACAATAAGGGATCGATGTATCTTGGGAGACGATTGTTATCAACCCGTGAGCACCATAGCGGGACAAATTCGTCTTAAAAGCATAGAGTCAAACTCTAGCCTTGATCCACTATTTTTAGTCTTTGCAAATTTCTGAAATTATTTTTTCATCAACAAGTAAGTGTATAATATACTCTGCTCTATTCATATCATATTTAACCAACAAGGTGAGAAGTAGGAGCCAAAACGAAGTTCTTACAATCAAAATGGGAACAATCATTCTGGTTAGCAGCATAAGAAATAAATGGAGAAGTAAGTCTAGGACAAAATCTAAGGCTAAGGGTAAAAAGTGTTATGAGTGTGGGAAAATAGGTCACTTCGTAAAAGATTGTTATAAAAACAATAATAATTCCAAAAGAATAAGCAAACTGAAGAAATAAATGTTGTTGCCTCAAACAATGAGGCAATGTGAGATGTTTATGTAGCCACTTATGAAGAAAATGACCCTAGTGTAAATATAGCCTCAGATTATGCCAAAATTGATGAATGACTTCTTGATTCCGAGTGTACTTTTCAAATGACACCCAGAAAAGAGCTTTTCCACACTTATAAAGAATTAACCCATGAGATGGTGGTAATGGAAAATAATATATCTTGCAAAATAGTTGGAATTGACAGTATTAGACTAAAATTTCTTGAAAATGTTAGACATGTCCATAATTTAGAAATAAACCTTATTTCTCTGGGATCTTTAGATGATGTCGGTTTTAAAGGCTCCTTTGGTGAATGTCACCTTAAAATAAATAAATGTTATCTTCTTGCTATTAGATGAATAAAAAGGATTGACCTTTATTTCACTAAAGCTCAAGCTATTCCTTCATCCTCTGTTATATCTAATACTACTAATATTGATAAAATCATTGTTTGGCACCATAGTCTTGCTCACATTAGTGACAAAGGCCTTCAGTTGTTAAAAAGGTAGGGTGTGTTTAAAAATAATCATGTTTTAAAATAAAATTTTGTGAAAATTGTATTTTAGGTAAACAATATAGGGTTCATTTTTCAAGTGGCTTACATAAAACATCATCTGTGTTGGAGTATGTGCATTCCGACATATGGGATCCTTCAAGCATAAAAACACTTGGAGGAAACAAATATTTCTTGTCCATAATTGATGATTTTTTCAAAAAGTATGGTTGTCTTTGCTAAAACATAAATATGAAACTTTTGAAAAATTTAAAAACTAAAATATAGGGGTGGGCATTTTATCCGGAACCGAAGTTCCCGAACCGGAACCGGACCCTATCACTATATAAATGGATCCGGTTCTAAAGAACCGAGAACCGGCGGTTCCGGACCGGTTCCGGATACCCGGTTTAGAACCGAAAAATTCAATTTTTTTTTTTATTTTTAGATTTGCAATTTTTTTTTTTTTTACTTTTCATAATTTTTTTTTTACCAAATTAACTCTATTATACATTAATCCAAAAGCCAAAGGAAAAACAAATTAACCCATGACCCATTAGTGATGAATCCATTACGGCATTATCCAAACCCAATAATTCATTTGCATTGCCCAATGCCCATTTTCAAAATTAATATTGACTAATAGATCATGGACCAAAAGTATGAAAATGAGTAAATAACTAATAATTTAATTCACATTATTGAATGTTTTTCATGCTATTTTTTGGTGCCTATGATCTAAAAAATTTGTTTATTTGTGCATTTAGTTTGAAATGACAATTATTAAAAAAAAAATCGGGTAGAACCGGAATCGGTGGTTCTGGATCCGGTTCGGTTCCGTTTGAAAGTGGGTGGTTCCGGTTCTTTTTACAAAATACCCGAACATGAACGGGTGGTTCCGGTTCTTCTACTATCCGAACCGAACCACCCGACGCCCACTCCTACTAAAATACTTTAATTGAGATCAAACTGGAAAAAAATTGAAGTGTTTAAGAACAAACAATAGCATGGAATTGTGTAGTGAAAATTTTGATATTTTTGTAAACAAAATGGAATCAAAAGGCACAAGGATGTCCCTTACACCCCACATCAAAATGGTTTTGAATAAGACCCTATTAGAAAGGGTTAGATGTAAGCTTGCTACCTCTAGGTTGTCCAAATCTTTTTGGGAGGAGAGGCAGTGGTTACTACCTCCTATTTGATAAATAGGTCCCCTTCACTTGCTATAAATAGAAAGACATCTGAAGAGTTGTGGAATGGGAAACAAACTGCCTATTCAAATCTAAGGGTTTTTGGGAGCACTTCCTATTCCTATATTAGGGGGGATAAGTTGGACCTTAGGTCTCAAAAATGTGTGTGTTTTAGATATCCTGATGGGGTAAATGGCTATATGCTTTGGGTAAGAGGTGTACCTGGTTTTAAAGTAATAACAAGTATGGATTTTATCTTTAAAGAAGATGAAATGACATGCCTAAATGAGAATAAAATGGAAAGTGATAAAGTCTGAGATAAAAATCAAAATGAGAGTGAGGGTGATTTGAATATTCCTATTGATCAAAGAGGTAATACTCTTAATCAGGTGGAACATTATGGTGATCATCTTCCTAATGAAGTGGAAGATGAAAAAATTGTCCCTCAGTTTGAATATTATGTTCCTGATCAAAATACTGACCTTAATAGCTATCAATTAACTAGATATAGGGCCATAAGAGAAATAAGAGTCCCTACAAAATATTCTGATTTTGATCTTGCCTCTTTAGTTGAAAACATGAATGGTAATGAACCTCAAACTTTCAATGAAGCAATTAAACGTAAGATTTCTAAAGCCTGGTGGGCTTATATGAATGAAGAGATGACTTCTCTTCCCAAGAATAAAACTTGAGCTTTAGTTCCAAGGCCTATAAGTCAATCTTTTGTTGAGTGTAAATTGATCTTTAAATTGAAAGAAAGCAATACCAAGTCCGAACCTTTAAAGTTCAAAGCTAGACTTGTTGCTAAGGGGTTACATAAAAAAGAAGGAATTGATTATACTGAAATTTTTTCTCCAGTAGTTTAATAGACTACTATCAGAACTATGTTGACTTTAGTTGCTCATTTTAAATGAAAAATAGAACAACTTGATGTCAAAACTGCTTTTTACAAGATGAATTATAAGAAATATTTTTTTATGGATCAACCTATTGTCGTTATTGATAAGAATAAACCTGATTATGTATGTTTGCTAAAGAGATCCTTGTATGACCTGAAATAATCTCCCAGGCAATGGAATAAAATGTTTTATACTTTTATGCTTCATTACAGTTTTAAAAGAAGTAAGTATGATCACTGTCTTTATTTTAAATCTGATGCAAAGCCTTTGTATTTAATGATATATGTTGATGATATGTTACTTATTATCTCATGTGTTGAAAAAAAAAAAAATATTAAAAGTACTTTGCACTCAGAATTTGAAATGAAAGATTTGGGATGTGCAAAGAAAATCTTTGGCATGAATATTGAAAGAGACAGATTTAAATATGTCTTGACTTTAAAATAGAGTCCTTATATTCTAAATTTAATTGAAAAGTTTGCTATGTCTGAAGCCAAGCCTGTTGGTGTTCCTTTAGCTAATCATTGTGTGTTAAGTAAAGATCAAAGTCCAAATGATGAAAAGGAAATTGAATATATGGAAAAAGTACCTTGTGCAAATGTTATAGGTTTTGTAATGTATACCATGATCTGTACAAGACCAGGCCTTGCTTTTGCTGTTAATTCCTTGAGTAGATACATGTCAAACCCTGGTATAAACATTAGGAAGCTCTTAAGTGGCTTCTAAGGTAACTTAAGGGTCATAAAATGTTAGACTTATCTTTAATTATTGTAGTGAAGGCATTAAACTAAAAGGTTATGTAGATACAAGCTATGCTAGTGATAGGGACAAGGAAAATCTGTTACTTCTTATATGTTTACATTATATAATGTAATTATCAGTTGAAAATCTCAATTGAAACACATTGTGGCAGTGTCCACAACTCTAGCAGAATATGTGGCCATTATTGAGGCCATGAAAGAGGCACTTTGGCTTAAAGGAGTTCTAAGTGAGTTAGAATTTCATTAAGAGGAAGTTGTTTATTTTGATAGTCAATCTGTAATTCAATTGAGCAAAAATCTCATCTTTCATGATAGAATAAAACACTTTGATGTAAGGTTGCATTTCGTTAAGGATATTGTATCCAAAGGGATACCTAGAGCTTATTTGTTTTTACTTAAAATTTTGCTGATAATTTTGCATTCTGGAAATAATCCCATCAGAGTTCAATCCTGCTATAGGGACTAAGCCCCTACCTCAAAGCAAATTCACATAATGTCTAAGTTTACTTGACATTGATAAAGTTTAAGTATTGTTCCAATTTTATTTGCTTTGTTAATTTTAGCTATTTTTTCAGGAACTTGGAGGCAATGATAACTGATAAGTGTATTTTATACACTTATTTATACTTGTAAATTTATTATATTTTCACTATATGAGCATAATTCTATTTAAATGAGTTCAATTATTGTATACGTAGGTACAAAACCCAATTTGGATGAGTTTGGAACGCAAAAAGAAGAGTATGAAGCTTAATTGACGCTTACTGTGGTGAATTCAAAAGTTTTAGGAGCAAAATCAGATTTCTAAAAGTTTGGAGACTAATTTGTACAATTCCAAATAGTTGGAAGGTCACTTTGGAAGACTTCAGAAGGGTGAGGACCAATTAGAATGTATTTGGAAGCTTTTGGATTGAATTGAGAAGATTTGAAGAACAAATGACCAAAACTGTACATCAGAAGCAAAACCGGGGACCAAATTATAAGTTTTCAAAAAAAAAATGTCACACCTGGGTAATGCAACCTAGGTGCGATAGTGAAAACTTAATGGAGGTCGCATCTAGGTAGCAAAATACATTGTGCTACCTAGGCGCGACCTAAGTGTGACCTAGGTGCGACCTACACTGAAGGAAAGTCATAAACGCGGTTTTCTAAAGTTAAGAGGATTAGGACTCTTTTAAGACACAATTTTGAAGACTTTCCAAGGACTATAAATAGAACCTTCTAGGTCTTTTCAAAGGGTTATGAAATTGAAGAGAGATAGAGATCAAGAGCAAGGAAAAGAAGAATTCTTGGGCAACATTCATCACGGTGCAATCGGTGATTTTGGATTAATTCAAGATTAAGGGTTGTATCTATTCTTCTTCTTTTTCTTCCGATTCATGAATTCTTTTATTAATATCGCTATATTCATAAGAATCATGTCCGGCTAAATCTTTTATATCTAGGATAAACGATGAAACCTCATGTTTTTGATTAATTAGATGTTATTTGTTTTCGTAAATTTATTGATTCCGAGTTGATTATTTATTATTTCTGTTTTGATGTTTGATCGCCATTAAAATGTTTTTGTAGTCTAGATTTCTTTCGAGAGATTCAATTTAGATGATCACGTGATAATAAATAACATAGGGTCCAATAATAGATAGAGATTACTATTATGTATTATGAAATCTTTCTAGATGATCGTTGTGATTATTACCTTTGTGTTCGAAATTTAACTAGAGATGGTTAGGTTCATATAGAGGTATAGAATTGATTGACCGTTGAGAGAGGCTTTTGATTATATTAGGATTATCGATTTTCGACCTAGGACAATAATTTGCGAAGATGAGTAATTGATAATTAATTTTTGAAACGTGATGGTGTATTCATGAATCCTAGTGCTAGTAAAACTTGAATTTGATAATTATTTTATTTTCGTTTACGTGATAATTTAGACTTAGTTGAATTAGAATAGGATAATCATAGGAATTAAAATCATAAAGAATCTGTGATTTAATTTTGTTAAAAATCTAATTATATAATTAATTAGTTAATTGATAGCTAGTCCTCGTGGGTTCGATACTTTTCATATCACTTTATTACTTGTAACCTATCCGACCACTTGCAGGATTAAAATTTACAACAAATTTTTGGCGCCGTTGCAGGAGAACTCTCAATGATGCTCAAATGAATTATGTCACTACAAAAAAAAGAATTAATAGCAATAGTATTTGCCTTCGAAAAATTTTGATCTTACCTTATTGGATCGAAAGTGATAGTGCACACGGACCACGCAGCATTGAAATATCTCTTTGCTAAAAAAGATGCAAAACCAAGACTGATTCGGTGGATACTAATTCTTCAAGAATTTGACTTGAAAATTTGGGATAAAAATGGGAGTGAGAATGTGGTAGCCGACCAATTGTCAAGAATAGAGTAGTCAGAAGAGAATGAAGAAGGTGAAATAAATGAAACATTTCTAGACAAGCAGATTTTGGGATACAACAGTTGGATAACTCACTGTGATATATTGATTATGTGAATTACCTTGCAAGCAACATCGTGCCGCTTGATTATGATCACCACCACCGAAAAAAGTTCCTTTCGGAACTTAAATATTATTTTTGGAAAGATCATATTTTCTACATACAGGATGCTGACCAAGTAATTCGGAGGTGTATACCTGAAGAAGAAATGGAAACTATCTTGGAGCAATGTCATTCCTCACCATACGAAGGTCATTTTCGGTGCTACCAAAATAGTAGCCAAAGTCTTACAATCTGGATTTTATTGGCCGACATTATTTAAGGATGCTTACAGTTTGATAAAAAATGCGACAGGTGCCAAAGGACTGGAAACATATCCCGAAAGCAAAAAATGCCCCTTCAAAGCATTTTAGAGGTTGAACTTTTTTATGAATGTTGCAACCTAGTGCGACCTGCAAAAAGTTTCTGCAGCTCGCGGTCCAACCACGGCATAAGACGTGTCCCTAAGACGTAACAACCGGCCCTCTTCCCTCATTTATTCACAACTTTTTCAAATTTTCTCCCAAAATCCTCCTACCCACCCTCAATTTCATACAAACTACCAAATATTTGAATAGAAACATAAATTACATGAAGATTCAAGCAAGTTCAACTCTTATTTCATATCAAATTCGGATCTTGGAAGGTAAGTACGGCATAACACTTATTATTTTGGGAATTTTGTGCTTTACCTTTGGATTTTGCTTGTTAATGGTGTATGGGATATAGTTAGGACATGGATTGTTGTGCTTTGATGTGGGTTTTGCAGTGTGAAAATTTGGGTTTGCTCAAGATACTCATATTTGTGATTTTAGGTTTGATTTAACTATGCGCTCACGGTGTTTGCTAGAATGACCCAACCAAATACTTAAGTGCAAAATGAAAAGTTATTTTGGTAGGTTTTTATACCAAGTAGGGGGAGATTATTCACACAATTTTTACACTACTTTGAGGACAAATTGTCATAATTGACATTAGCAAAACAACACCAATTTGCCACTAACACTTAGAACTTACTTTTTTTTTTTTTACTTTCACTTAAACTCTCCATGATTAATGGTTTACACTTCAATGTACATTGTAGGTACCTTCACACATTCATCATGCCACTAAAAGCCCAAAACACGACAACCTCAAGAAAGGGAAAGGAGATTGTTGAAAGCTCAAATGTCAATAAGAGGCACGTAGAGAAGCACCGCAATACAAAACATATTTAACAAAACACGCCGAGGAGAGAGCTAAAACCATTTCCAAATGGACTCTTCACCCAGAGAGAGAGGTAGATCTCGCAAGCATCGAGTCATCCGGTGTCCCTGAAGAGGTAGTTGCAAAGGAATGGACCAAACTTTGTACTACACCATACAAAATCTACACACTAGTAGTGCGAGAATTTTTGGCCAACTTCAACCCAAATATTTTTGAGAATGTGGAATATGAAGAAGATGATCACTCCTTTAAAACATATGTCCGGGCGTGTGGGTTTGATTTAGCCCCAAACATCCAAAATTATTTCAGGATGGAGGCCGGAATAGATACACCGGATATCAAGGATTGGAATGATGTGGCTCGATTTAGTTTCAGATTAGACATGCCACAACAATGGCCAGACTACAACACGGTAAAACACAGTGAGTTGAACGCTAAGCTTAAATTATTCCTCTACATCCTCGCCTACAACATTGTCCCTCATCTCACATGACGCAAATTCACCAATTGCGGATGTAGTTGCTCTATTGGCTCGCAAAAGGGCATGACTTGAATTTCGGGAATTGATTTTTAATGCAATAATTGAGAATGCACGAGCAACATGAGGCAAGAAAAAGATCTATTTTCCATGCCTTATTTCAGCACTTTGCAAAAAAGAGAAGGTCCCGATGATGCCATCATGGATTGAGAAAATCAAATCTCCGATCATTAGCTTTACTACCCTACGGCAGTCCCACGCTCAAATGGCATATCACCGGAATGTTGCGAGACTTTCACATGAAGAGGACGATGCAGATGACGAAGAGGAGATGATGGCACAAGAGGAACACCCGGAGATGATGGAGTCTATTAATTGGTTTTTTTAAAAAAAAAAATTAGTGCATGTTTATGTGATGATGGATAACCTTGTTGGCTTATGATGATGAAATTTATATTGGAAGGTGTAATCAATTCATGACTGGTGATTAAGTGATGCTACATATGCTTATATTGTGTAATTACTTATTCATGTGAGACTTAAATATCTTTGAGTACTAAAGTCACAACCATCTTTATGCAAGCAGGCTATATTTGTGTAATTGTCAAAGTTAGGTTGCCAAGTTATAAATATATCATATACCAGATAAATCAAAAATATCATATGACCGTGTGTGAGACTGTTTGGGAATGGTAGAGCTGGTGAGAGTAATTATTTGGAGATATGTTGATTCTATGCATGTTAAATATTGGTGTGGAGTGTTGTGGCTAACAAAATAAAGTTAGGTGATGACCGGATGTTAGAAATCTAGACCTCACATATAAACTCTTGCACGCAAAGGACTTGGCATTGGCTCTATCCTATACCTTTGTTGGTAGCCTTTTTGACTCGAGTGATAAAGCCCGTAGGGGTTCTAAAAATCCAGTGCCCTAAGGTTTGTAAAATCTGGGTGCCTTCAATTTAAAACTCATTACAAGGGTCATCTAGAAAGCTTAAAGGACTGAGGTTTACACATAAGATTTTTCAAAAAAAAATTTGCAAAGACAGCAAAAAGGGTCATTTGCGGAGTTAACATGAGGATTTAGACAACTAACGGGTTTGAATTACCTAGTGGAAGCTTGAAGGTCGGAGCACTTAAATCTAAAGAGAATCATCATAGATATAAGTAATTACTTTTATTGGTTAGACCCAATCAAACTTAAACAGAAAAATAATTAGTGATTTGAGAGCATCCTTAGAATTAACACCCCAGCTGAGAGTGAGAGATTAAAAAAAAAGATTCAAGTTTGGATATGCATCTCACGAGAGGGAGAGAAAACATTTGACCATTCAGGGTTGGGAAGAAACCAACTTAGAGCTTCATGACAATGGGTGTGACTATGCATATTTTTGGCAACACTTAAATTATAATTTCAGTTGGTCAAACTGGTCAAACATAATTTGCATCCACACATTTCATAGGACTCGCAACTTACAACCACTTTTTTTTCACACATTTATCAACAACTTATAATATAAGCACTTAAATTATAATTTCAGTACCTCCAAACATATGCTATACACACACACATACCAGTCAAACATCGGATAAATTAAAAATTAGTTTTGGTAGCATTATTTATAATCTTTTCATGAATTGGTTGAACAGTTTCAAATCCTAAGGCGAATATAGCATGCTATCTAACGAATCTATTTTTTTCCTATTTTATTTTATTTTGTGTATTTTGAGTAGATAATCTTGTTCAATACGAACAAGAGTTTAAGTTTGGGGGTGTTTGATAAGTGTATTTTGTACGCTTATTTATACTTGTAAACTTATTATATATTCACTATATGAGCATATTTATACTTAAATGAGTTTAATTATTGTATACGTAGGTACAAAACCCAATTTGGATTAGTTTGGAACGAAAAAGAAGAGTTTGAAGCTTAATTGACGCTTACTGTGGTGAATTCAAAAGTTTCGGGAGCAAAAATTAGATTTCTAAAAGTTTGGAGACTAATTTGCACAATTTTGAATAGTTGGAAGGCCAATTGGGAAGACTTTAGAAGGGTGAGGACCAATTAGAATGTATTTGGAAGCTTTTAGATTGAATTGAGAAGATTTAAAGAAGAAATGACCAAAACGTACATCAGAAGCCAAATCGGGGACCAAATTGTAAGTTTTCAAAACAAATGTCACATCTGGGTAGTGCGACCTAGGTGCAGTAGTGAAAACTTATTGGAGGTCGCACCTAGGTAGCAGAATGCATTGTGCGACCTAGGCGCGACTTAGGTGCGACCTAGGTGCGACCTACACTGAAGGAAAGTCATAAATGCGGTTTTCGGATTATAACTCTTTTAAGACACAATTTTGAAGACTTTACAAGGACTATAAATAGACTTCCTTTAGGTCTTTTGAAAGAGTTACGCAATTGAAGAGAGATAGAGACCAAGAGCAAGGAAAAGAAGAATTCTTGGGCAACATTCATCACGGTGCAATCGGTGATTTTGGATTAATTCAAGATTGAGGGTTGTATCTATTATTCTTCTTTTTCCTCCGGTTTATGAATTCTTTTATTAATATCGCTATATTCATAGGAATCATGTCCGACTAAATCTTTTATATCTAGGATAAATGATGAAACCTCATGTTTTTTATTAATTAGAAGTTATTTGTTTTCGTAAATTTATTAATTCTGGGTTGATTATTTATTATTCATTATTTCCATTTTGATGTTTGATCGCCATTAAAATGTTTTTGTGGTCTAGATTGCTTTCTAGAGATTCAATTTAGATGATCACGTGGTAATAAATGAAATATGATCCAATAATAGATAGAGATTACTATTATATTTTATGAAATCTTTCTAGATGATCGTTATGATTATTACCTTTGTGTTAGAAATTTAACTAGGGATGGTTAGGTTTATATAGAGGTATAGAATTGATTGACCATCTAGAGAGGCTTTTGATTATATTAGGATTATCGATTTTCGACCTAGGGCAATTATTTGTGAAGACGAGTAATTGATAATTAATTGTTGAAACGTGATGGTGGATTCATGAATCATAGTGCTAGTAAAACTTGAATTTGATAATTATTCTATTTTATTTTACGTGATAATTTAGACTTAGTTGAATTAAAATAGGATAATCATAGGAATTAAAATCATAAAGAATCTGTGATTTAATTTTGTTAAAACTCTAATTATATAATTAATTGGTTAATTGATAGTTAGTCCTTGTGGGTTCAACACTTTTCACATTACTTTATTATTTGTAACCGATCCATCCACTTGCATGATTAAAATCTAAAACAATAACCAACAATCTGAAATGGTCTCTTGCACTATGTGTTTTTTTCCTCATGGCTCAAGGTAGAGTTTATAAGTTTTTTTGAGCCCAAAACATCGATGACCATGATTAGAGCTGGCAAATGGGCTGGGTTGGGCCAGCCCAATCCATTGGCCCAACTTGTCTTAATTTTTTTTTTTCTTTTTTTTAAATAAATTTTTTATACAATCTAATACATTACATCAAATACAATTTTAGATAAATTTAGACTATATATTTTGAGATTTTTAAAGAAATTAATTTATAAAATTGGGGCTCTCATGTATTAGTTAATAGATAAACGTCAATTTTCTTTCAAAATAATAATTTTTTTTTGTTAATTATAAACTATTTGTAGACATTTAAAAATAAAATACAAATATTAAAAGCATGCTAGTCTTATTGTTTTGAGATATAAGCATGTTTGGTTTAAATTAAAAGGTTTACCTATAAGTAAATTTAAAATAAATAATTTATTTGTCACATCAAGTATATTTTGGATTAAAATTTAAATTAAACTAAATTTTAATTAAATCTAAACAATTTTAAGTTGGATCGTGAGATTTTTGGACTAATGTTTATTGGTGACTTTGGTTTAGATAATTTGGATTGATATTATTTGAATTATGTATTGGGGCTATTCACAAAATGAGTGATTAGTGTTAAGAAGTAAAAAAAAAATCAAAAAAATTAAAAAAAAAATCAAAATCAAAATCGGGCAGGCCCAACTAGCCCGCGGGCTAGATGAGCCGGGCCATCTTGGCCCGGTTTTATTTGGGCTTGGGCCAACCCAACCCAAAAAGACGAGCTACATGGGCCGGGCCAATTTTGCAACCTCTAACCATGATGATGGAAATAAAAGCAGAAGCCCAAAGTGTATCCCCAGCCCAAGTCCACAAATATTGGCCCAACTATTTGTGTCCAGTTATGAGGAAAAGCGACTTATAAATGTTGAAAATAGAAAATGCGATATTGATCTGCTTTAGTGGCCGTTGGATCATCAAGATTAATCTCATCCATTGGATTGAAGGATAAATAGTCCCTTATATTTAGATGAGGTTAGGGTTTTCATTTTAGATCCTAAGCTTTTCTTTTTCCTCTGATTCTTCATCTTCTTCCCAATTGTCTCTCTAGCTGATTCTTTGTGTTTCTTTTGAGTGTTTTTTTGGAATTGGCTTCCAGAAACTTGTTGCTACAAAAACTTGGACCTATAGTTGTTGGTCGAGTTGTGATATTTGGGATTAGGGTTTCTTTGTGGATCATTGTATACTTCGTGTATTAATATCTGATTGGGAAGTCTGTAAAATGTTTAGATCTGTAACCTTGGTGGCATTTTGTCGTAGTGCAAGGGGTCTATCTGATTAATAGTAGAGCCTTAAAGGCAGATGTAGTCAAAGGAGACGAACTGCCTGTTCCGAAAGGAACGAAACATATATTGTGTTATCTTGTTAATTTTTACTTTATGTTGAGTGTTGATGATTCTTGGATGAATGTTCTTGGATGTGTAAGTTTCTGGGTGTGAAAAAATGTAACAAGCAGTACTCAGGCCCGGTCCTGGCCCTGGCCCTAGGCGGCAAGGCAACTGCCTAGGGCCCCCAATCATTTAGGGCCCAAAAATTTTGGCCCAATTTTTTTTTTTAAAAAAAAATCACCTACACTTACATGTGATTCCTAAATAGAAAACAAATCTAAATCTAACATACGTTATCTATCTTAATCTAGTCTTTAAATTGTAGACAATGCAATTTTTCCTTTAAATTTGTATACATAGAAATCTTTATCTTGATTCAAAACGATTTTCCAAATTGTTAGGATTGGAACAATAAATAAAAAGGTGAAAAATAAAGAACACAAGAGATTAGTCCTATATATAACAACCCAATTAAAATTCTCTAATTATAATAAAATATTAGGACAACCTAATTACGAAGGTAAAATCTCGAAAAGCACCCTTACTTAAGGTCGATCTGTGCTCAGCTCCGGATAGCGCAACAAATTAAACTACACAGCTTAACACAAATTCCAACTATTTTTTCATTGAGTGAAGAAGAAGAAGAAGATACATTTTTTTGGCTTGTAAATCTGTCAAAAAATTTCATTTTAAAACATCCCAATTTATTAGGAGCCCATTTAAAATTTTCGTCTAAGGCCTTCTAAATCTCAGGACCGGCCTACTTACAAAAACACATATGCATATTATGGGAAATCCTTCTCCTTATCATGCATATAACTGTGAAAAATTGCTTCAGACAAAATTAAAAAGCCATCATTACAAATAAAAGTTTCTGCCTGTCAAGAATAATAAGAGGAAGAGCATAGTACATGGGGAGATCAATGAAATTGGGAATTTGTCAGTTGGATTTAATCAGTTTGGATGATTTCCTTGTACCAGTAAATTTGATTGAGATGAAAACTCTTACCATTACATCACAAGACGTATGAAATCTCGGATTAGGATGAAGTCACACGAGATTTGATTGTTGTAATTATTTTTGTAAATTCTCTTCTTAAGTTTGTACTTTTATCTTTTACTATTAATAAAATACGAGTATATAGTATGCAAACAATGGACAAATATTTGATGATGAAAAATAGAGAATATAGGAAACTAACAGGTATAGAAAAAGGACTCCCAAATACGGTCGAACCCGCACGGCCTACCCATTTTGACTCGAAACCGTGGGCTGGCCCGTGAACCAGGTGAGCCGTTCACGGGCCGAAGAGGTCGAACCACGGGCCATTCACGGGCCGAAGAGGTCAAACCGCAGGCCACCTGTGAACCGAGCGGGCTGTTCACTGCCCGGGAGGTTCGGCATTTAACCGCCGGTTTATTTTGATTTTTTTTTAATAAATGGCAGATAGCCACTTAAAGTGAAAGATGTGACAGATGCGTGTTGTTTTAGTCTTTAAATATATGTAAAAAATAGAAATTGAATTAAAAAATTAAAAAATGTGAATTTATCATTGTTATTTATTTTTTATTTAGTAATTTAACACATTTTTTGCTATATATGTAAACATTTTATTAATTACAATAGGTGACTAAATTGTTTTTAGTAATTTAAAAAAAAATTAATTTTTTATTCATACAGGCCGAACTGGGTTGAACCGCGGCCCACATGGGCTCTACCCGGATGGGCCGACAGGTGGGCCGGGCTTGTATTCAATTTTTGTGGACTGGGTTGACCCAGCCCGCAATCCACCATGGTACGGGCTTTTTCTAATGTGGGCCGTCACCGGACTTTATCGGATGCGGGCAGGATTAACACCTCTACCTACACCCAATAAGTTTTTTTCCTTTAGGCAGCTCAACAACTTCCCAAGTCGAGTTCTTTTGAAGTGACTTTATTTCCTCATTCATAGCTTCCTTCCACCTGGGATCTCTTAGAGCTTCCTGTATGTTAGTAGGAATAAATACAGCAGATAATTGATTTACAAATGACCCACTTTCCTTTAATAGTCTATGGTAGGATACATAGTTGCTCATGGGATACTTAAGATTAGAACTAAGAACATGTTAATAGTTGCTCATGGGATACTTAAGATTAGAACTAAGAACATGTTCATAGTTAACTCTAGGTATACCTCTAGTGGTTCGATTAGGTAGTATTTTTGGAAAGAATTGTGATTCAGAATGTACCTGGGGTTCGGGAAAGGAATTGTCATCAAAAAACAATTGGTTAGATGGTACTTGAAGTGGAACCTGATTCTGATTTTCCTCATTCAAACGAGCATCTGGTTGGTCGAGAATAGGTTGCTCACGCAGCCCGGTTGCCTCCTCTAAGCACTCACCACTTTTATCTAAAAATTCACCACTTGTATCCGAATGGTCCAAATGAGGATTTAGGTTTAGAGTCTACAATTCATTTCATCTCTCACCTAGAATTGTGGACTTGGAAACAGTATAATACATGTCATTTTCATGAAAGACAACGTCAAGGGTGACATATATCTTTCGTGATGGAGGATGATAGTAGTGATAGCCTTTCTGAAGTGAGGCATAGCCAACAAAGACACATCGTAGGGCTCGTGGTTCCAGCTTATTACGCAACGGCTTGGGAAGATGCACAAATGCCACGCACCCAAAAATTCTAGGTGATAAATTTGGAACATTAGGAGCACTAATAGTCGAATGAATGAATTCAAAGGGGGTCTGAAAATTTAGCGAGCTAGAGGGTACACGATTAATGAGGTAAGCTACAACACTAAGCGCTTCACCCCAGTAACTGGTGGGCATGTGAGCTCCAAACAAATAGGCTCGTACAACTTCAAGTATGTGGAGATTCTTGAGCTCCGCAACCCCATTTTGCTGAAGGGAATAAGGGAAAGTCGTTTGATGAGATATGCCATGTTCTTGTAAGTACTCCATCAGGTTTTGATTAACAAATTCTCCACCATTATCAGTGCGAAGAACTTGTATGTGAGATTGGTATTGAGTGGTGATAAACTTATGAAATTTCTGAAATAATGAGCTAAATTCATTCTTTGATTTCATCAAGTAAACCCAAGTCATACGAGTGTGATCATTAATAAATGAGACAAACCAACGAGAATCATTCAGGGACCGGTTTTTTGTCGGCCTCCATACATCAGAGTGAATCAACATAAAAGGTACTGGATTTTTATTCATGCTTAATGGGAACGATACACATTGACTTTTTGCAAGTTCACAAATATCACATTTAAAATCTGAAGTATTTAACTGAGAAAACAACTTTAGGAGCAATTTTTTTAAATATCCAAACGACGCATGACCCAAGCGCATGTGCCACAACCAACTTTCGAAGAACTTGTTGTTCTGATCCACTGAAAGAGCTTAAGCTAACTGATGTGAGCTAGTAAGTTGCAGATCCAGATAATACAGTTTTCTCCTTTTAGTACCACAACCAATCGTTTTCCGAGTTCGAATGTCCTTAAAAACACAAAGGTTAGGCCAGAAAATCACAACACAAGACAATGCACTAGTTATTTGAGCAACAGACAATAAATTATGGTTGAGATAAGGTACAACTAAAACAGAATTAAGATTCAAATTTTGTGAGAGAGGAATTGAACATTCTCCAATCACAGGTGAGAGATTGCCATTGGTGGTAGAGACTATGTGTGTGGGATTGTTTCATAGACTGAGCATGTTGACTGTCAAAAGTCATAAGATCCGTCGCACCGGAATCAATTATCCATGTACTATTACTACTATCTGATACAGAAGTATGGAAAACCTTACCAATGTTACCTGAAGTAGCAATCAAAGAGGAAGCTTCTGCAACATCATTGGAAGGTTTGGTTACAGCAACGGAGGCTTGGTGGTTTGGCTTAGAATTGCGCTTAAGCGGTGCCTTTGTTGGATCCCACCAATCTGGATAGCCAATTAGGTCATAACACCGTGCCTTTGTATGGCCTTTCTCACCACAGTGAGCGCACAAACGTTCGGGTTTGGTAGCACCTATCTCGTAACTGCTCTTCTCGGATCGATCTTGGTCACAATCAATCTTTTGAGTGAATTGTCGAGGCTGGGGCTTAGCACATTGAAGACTCAGGATTTTCGGGTTCACCGTTTAACGTAGCTCAGCGGACAGCATCTCGACGGACATAGGCATGGTTGTCGTCAAGGTCCATTGAGGAGTCCTTCCGAAGAACCTCACCTCTAATCTGTTCGAATTCTGCATCCAGGCCACTAAGAAAGATGTGCACTCTCAACCGTGCAACAGATTTCTTATATTTGACAATATCATCGGGATCTTTCATGACAACTCTATCACGATGTTCTAACTCTTGGAAAATTTCGACAAGCTCACCATAAGAAGTTGATAAAGGTCGACCAGCTTGTTTGGTGGTAAAGGCACGCTGATTTAGTGCAAAAAGTTGTGTCTCATCCGATCCATCATAGAATGCTTTGGCAAGAGCACTCCAGATTTCCCTTGCGGTACGCAGTCGCAGATAAAGCTTCATTATCTCCGGCGACATGGAGGTCAGCAACCAGCCCTTGACCTTTTGATTCTCTGCATACCACTTTGCATAGGTAGTATCAGATCCCTTTGGTGGATTAGTTTTACCCATAATATATTCGAGCTTCTCACGTCCTACGATTTGCATCTCTAATATTTGGGACCATACATCATAGTTAACTTCAGTGAGGACAGCTCCAGCATGGAAGCCAGAATTTTCAGATTGAATATGAATTACGGGGATTGATGTTTCGGGAGTAGAGGATTCGGGAGCTATATGATTGTTTGCTTTAATGGTTGTTCAGAATAGTATAGGAGGCTTAGGTTTCGATGGAGGTTTCGGGAGGCTTTGATACCAAGTCAGAATTTGGTATCTTTCATTCACATATCTTTCTTTACAATATTGTGGGTATAAATAACCACTATACATAATTGAAATGCTAAAGTTAAGGAATACGAATCTCTAATCTAGGAAACAATCAATCTATACATGGAAGTATACCAACTTGGAATTATTTCTAAAATCTTTAACAGGAAGCATTTGTAACATAAAGATACCAGCACACAGCACCAAGGAATACAGCAAGCAATTTGTTGAAGAAGAAGTGTACTCTGCATTTAGAGAGTTGTCATTTGGGAAATGCAACTTCAGCTGGTTGAATGCATGGAATGACTTGCTCATTAACATTCTCGTTAACATTAACAAAACAGGATTAACTCTTAATACTGGAGGAGTCCAATAAAAATATTGCCAGTGGCGCTTCTGGTGGCAACGTTTTCCCTCTGGGAGACACGGCTGCTGCCTTCTCCTTTGCCGTTTTAGAAAATTGAACAGAGAAAGGTGAATCTACTTATGTGGCTACTGCAGAGTTGTAGAGAAGATGAATATTGAGATGTTTTTAGTTCATTGATATAAAAAATTGTATACAATGCTGAAGAAAGAAAAAATACAGAAATATTAATTGAGTCAATCAACCTCCAAACTGACTCATCAAACTATACACAGAATTTAAGTGCATTAGAGTCCAAGAGATATTGCGAGTAAAATATCTACTTACTAAAAAGGCCAGGACCATAGGTGGAGTTGAACATATCAAGGAGGAGAGGAATCTGTATGAAGGTATACGAGATCACTGGTACAGAAGCGGGCGCGACTATTGGTATGAGAATCAGGAGATTTTTCTTAGCAAATACAAGAAATAAGGTTGAACTAAAGGCAATCATTAGAGATATTACAGAGAGGATCAAGCAAATTAGTCCACAGATCACTCTGTTGGGCAAGGTATAAAGAAAATCCTCAACTCCATAGCGGCAGGTGAAAATGGATAAGAAGTATAGAACACAAGTAATAGATGTGAAAAGTGCAAGAGCATCTGAAACGGCAAATACTAAGAAGGAACTCTCACTGGAGAAAATTGGGAGGCCATTGGAATTGTTCCCTCCAGGTACTGTGATTGCGGCAGCAAATGCCACTGTGGCAATGAGTGATGCTGCAACTGAACATGCACTTGCCATTCCTGTCAACCATTTTATTTCCTTTGAAGCCAAGTCAGCGTGCTCTTCATTGAAGATCGTCAACGGTGTCTTCCTTTCAGTATTTAGCAATAGACTTGCTTGACGCGTTACAAGTTTCTCAATTTCCTGCATCAAATGGGAAATGTGAACACAGATCAGTGAGGGTGCACAAATGATTTATAACCTCAGCCCAGGTGGCTCTAATTGAGAAGACAGAAATATTTTCTACTGTTTTTGCAAAACAAGAGATTCATGATTATCTAGATGAAGGTAAGAAAATGATAGAATTAGAAAATCCAAGTGGAGCCAAAAACAGGTAATTTTTTTTCCAGCCTGAGTTTATTACCATAAACCACTGGAGTTCCCGCTGCATTTGAAGAATAGGTCCAGGACCAAGATCAAGTCGGTCTTGACGCGCTCTGTATCCTGCCATATGCAATATATTCGTTCCCACCTTCAACAAACCAATGATCAATTTTTTCTTCTGATGCACTATCTTGAAAATCTTTTCGTGACGGTACATTACAGCGTAATGAAATACTGAATACTTATTTTCATCTCTCATCTCTATTACGGCTGGAAAAGAATCTAGAATTTCAGTGACAATCTCTTCTATTCCATTCCGTGCCCCTATAAGAAATGACTCCACAGGTATTGAGGAATCCATAATTGAACACAAGTGTTTGACTAGTTGAATTGCTTGATAATGCCTCAATTTTTCGTTAGAAATGCGCTTCATACGTGGCACTGTAATTGCAACAAATATCCCACTAATCACTTCACTGCTAAATAATATGTTAAGTGACTGACTGAGAATATTCTTAATTACCTACAACTTGAAGCACTTTCCAAAGTATTATGAGTATCTCTTGGTACGCTGCAAATGAAAATAAAACCAATCTTGAGAGGACTTGAAGTAAACCCTTGCTAAACATGGGAGTTGTATTGAAGATTCTTACACTGAATAAGAAATAATTTGTGAGCAAAAATCAAATATTTAGTACTTGCCTTGATCCTTGTGCGGTCTAGGAAAAGTAGAATTTTGTGATTTCGTCATCATTTCATCATGCGAACGCTGAATCAACACCATGGGAACACCATGGTTGATTAAAATTTATTGCCATGATGATGGAAATAAAAGCACAACTATTTAATTTCCATAAATTAAGCATGCTCAAAAAATTTATTGGTCATCAGAAATAACTTTTAAATGGCAGCACAGGAATAAAAGCATAATTTATGGCAATAAAAGCATTATTTCTTTTATTTCCATCATCATGGGTTATTGTTTTAAATTTTTTGAGCCCCCATGATGATGGAAATAAAAGCAGAAGCCCAAAGTGTATATCCCCAGCCCCAACCCAAGTGCACAACTGTTGGCCCAACTATTTGTGTCCGGTTTTGAATAATGCGACTTATAAATGCTGGAAATGGAAAATGCGATCTTCATCTGATTTAATAGCCATTGGATCAACAAGATTAATCTCATCTGTTGATTGAAGTCTTATATTTAGATGATTGTGTTTGATTCAAACATTTTCCAAAAATAATCCCTCCAACCTATTTTAGATGAGGTTCAAATACATTTTCTAAGTTTAAAGCATTTTTTGCCTTCTTCCATGGAAAAAATTTTCTTGCTTAGATTTAGTGTTTTCATTTTACTTTTCCTCTTCTTCTGATTCTTCATCTTCTTCCCAATTTTCTCTCTGATTCTCTGTGTTTCTTTCAGTGTGTTCCTGGAATTGGCTTCCAAAAACATGTTGTTACATTAACTTGGACCTATAGTTATTGGTCGAGCTGTGATATTTGGGATTAGGGTTCCTTTGTGGATCATTGTATACTTCCTGTATTCATATCTGATTGGGTGTCTGTAAAACGTTTCGATATGTAACTTTGGTGAATTTTTGTCATAGTGCAAGGAGTCTATCTGATTAATAGTAGAGCTTCAAAAGCAGATGTAGTTGAAGGAGACGAATTGCCTATCTCAAAAAGAACGAAACATATCTTGTGTTATCTTATTATTTTTTACTTCGTGTTATAAAAACATATTTAATTTAATTCAAATATATTAGTGTAATATCAAAAAGTTCAACTTTATAGTCATCAATTTTTCTTTGTAAATCATTAAAATCATAATAACGTAAATAAAATCAAATTAATAAATGGCGGATTAATTCAAAGTAGTTTTTTAGGAGTTTTTGATAAAAATTGATAAAATGTGTGGTTAAAAATTGTGAATCTTATTAAATATGTGGTTAAAAATACGTTTTAAAAAAAAAATTAACCAATCTTATAAAATCTGTGGTTGAAAATCGTTATATAATATTTGATGTACAACAGGTTTTACCTTAATAAAATACGAGTAGTGGAGTATATAGTATGCAAACAATGGACAAATATTTGATGATGAATAATAGAGAATATAGGAAACTAACAGGTATAGAAAAAGGAATCCCAAATACTATAGTGTGTTCCACTTGGGAAAGCAGATGGGTCTCTAGCCAACTGATCCAATAAAATTTCTGAACATATACCCAATGCCACCTCCTGGTTGTGGTCAAGCAATTGGAGAGCCAAATCTACAATTTCAGCAGGAAAAATCACATCAATCGAACCAATTTTTATCTCAGAAAAATTTCAAGATTGTTGTTCGAATGATTTTCATCTTTGAGTATAATTTTCCATACTCACCGTAAAATCTAGCAGTTACTAAATCAAACATAAGTATCTCACCATCTACATCTTTGGGTAGGTTGGAATGAATTTTATCTTTCATGCTAACAGAAAACAAGTATGAAGTCATCTCTCTATGACTTCTGAGTGCAGCCAAATGAATTGGCAAAGTTTTACTCCTGTTGAAAATATTCAGCAATTCATGGTTTTTGTTCACAAGCAGTTGGGCAGCTTTGACATTATCAAATCCTACCGCCATATGAAGTGCTGTATTGCCGAAGTCTTCCTTGAAATCCAGTAACTCTGGCGGCGTCAAACTAACCAGCTTTTCGATAATGTGCTCATGTCCTCCCTTGATGGCCACCATGAGCGCTGTCTCTCCAGATGAAGTGCTGTATTGCCGAAGTTCTGTGAATGCTGATGTTTTATACTGAAGGAGGAATCTATCGACAACTCTCTCTTTGCCATGAATTAATGCCTCATATACTTGTCGCAACCATCTTGGTGCATCCTCAACTGCTTTCATATCAATAAGTTACTCTCTGTAAATGTTACAAGAAAATATTCAAATCTATCACTCACCATCATCCACAATATCTGTTGGAAATTGGTTTAAAAAGTCGAGAAATTAACTAAGTGACTCAGTGTCAACTTAGCCAAATATACATTTTATCAAATTTGTTTGCCACTTTACGCGACGCCGGGGCAGCCCGAACGAGGTATATTTGGGGGCGCCCTATCTCAGAATCACCAATATATTTGGTATCTCATGAATGAATGAGAAATACGAAAAAGGACAAAATCGGGTCAAATGTTTGACCATGCGATCGCACAGTATGTAAACTGCGATCGCAAGTTGGCTAGTTTTTAACGTAATGTATTTTGGTCCTTCCATGCGATCGCAGGAGGCAAAGCCTTGCGATCGCATGGTTATTCTGACGAAGTTCTGCTCCATTTTTGTACCTTGCGATCGCAGCTTGGTTAAACCATGCGATCGCATGGGTTTGCGAAACATGCACATATCCTTTTGAAGAGTTGCACGGTTTGGTTCATTCCTTTTCGTTTCCAACCAACTCTCCAACGTTAAAAAGGGCTTTGGACGTCCATTCTGCAAATATATTGATACAGAAACATATTGCAATCATAAAGCACTCATATTCTTCATCTTTGAACCATTTTTATTGCATAAAAGTTGCATAAAAATCTGGTTTTCCATTTCATTCATCCGTTGGAGTACAAAAGCCATCTTTGGTTCGCTGTACTTGAGTTTTTGTTGTGCTACTAAACTCAAGCGAAACCGTTGTATCTTGGGAGCCATTTGCCAAAGACCGAAAGCACCTATGGGGCAATTTGACTTAAGGACAAAGAGTTCAACTCTTGCCTCGGTTAATTTCATTTCCAGATTTTCGGTTCTTGTTTTTATTACTTTGGGTCACTTCCACAGAATTCCGCCAACAATATCATCACTATCCCCTGATCGCGCCGATGGCAGCTTCATCTTCTTCATCAGGTATGTAGGTATCTCAAATAAGCACTTCATCCTCGAAACTATATATTGGTAGATGCGTTAATATCTCACGTACAATTTTAGCACAACATTCTCTCCATATGCGTAAATATATATGAGGGAGTTGGACAAACTATATGTGTATTTTGAAATATGTGTATTTTTTATAATATTTGATGAATTGACCAAATATAAAAATTTGGACAAAATTATCCTTATATTCTCAATTGAATATCTATTATATTCATATTTTTATCTTCCGCTCTCTCTTTCTCTCACACTCTCTCTCTTCACTTCATCCACTAATGTCATCCCCGTCGCCCTAAGTTCTATTTCCTACTCTTCTTTGTTATTTGTGTGACTGGATTATGTTATTCTTATCCTAGATTCAAATACATTGATAGGTCTGTAACTAGTTTTTGAGCCATTTGAAAAAGTCAATCGATTTGAAATTTTTGGAATCAGTTATAAGCTATTATTCATAAATTAGTTGGGGAATCAGTTTTTGAGTCATTTGAAACAGTTGAAAAAATTAGTGTATTTTTCTTATAGATTACATGAAACTTAAATTTGATATACTGTATCTCTATTTTTGTCGATATATTTTATGTTGTTGGATAATTTTTTTCGATTTAATTATTATATTAGTAGATTGTATTAGATATTGAGTTTATTTTATAAATTTTGTCGATCTAATTTATTGGTATATTTTGTTGTCAAAGAATGAAATTAATTACATTTAGGGTGTGTTTGATTCAAACATTTTCCATGGGAAATGTCACTTCCATGGAAAATCTTGTCAAATCAAACACTTTTATTTTCCTACTTTGTTGTTTGATTGGCACATGGAAAAACAAATACATTTTCTAGGTACAAGCATTTAAAGCATGAATTTGCCTTCTTTCTTGGAAAAAATTTTCTTGCCTAGATAGTGGAATTTATTTTCCCACTTCCATGGAAAATATTTTCATTTTCCACCCTTTTTCCATGCTACCATTTGATTCAAACATTTTCCATGGAAAATGTCACTTCCATGGAAAATCTTGTCAAATCCAACACTTTTATTTTCCCACTATGTTGTTTGATTGGCACATGGAAAAGCAAATACATTTTCTAGGTACAAGCATTTAAAGCATGGATTTGCCTTCTTTCTTGGAAAAAAATTTCTTGCCTAGATAGTGGAATATATTATTCCACTTCCATAGAAAATTTTTCATTTTTCACCATTTTTCCATGCTACCAATCAAACACACACTTACTCAAAAACAAATTGAAAAATGGACACAAAACTCGTTTCTTCGTCGACAAAATGGACGTCAATATCATCGACAAAATGACCATCTATTTTGTCGACATCGACAAATTGGGAACCAAATTGGTGACAAATGGCTAAAGAAGGATAAGTTCTCCGGATTAATTTGTGTCTCAACTACCGTTAAATTTTAGCCACACAAAGAAATAATCATTTTTACGAAAGGATTTATTTGAAATTTTATAACTAAAAAATGACATATTTACAAACGTTATAAAAAATTATTATATTTCAAATTCATTATTTATTTTTAGGTATATTTGAAAATTTTCCTAAATATATATACCCACACGAACTCCTTATTTTCTTTACTTGAATTTCACTTCAACTTCAACCCAAACTTCGGGTTAATTTCACCAACGGTCACTGAAGTTACCTTAAAATTTTAAAACGGTCACTGAAGTTCAAAAGTTGCAGTGGAGGTCACTAAAGTATATATTCCTTTCACAAAGAGTCACTCCCTTAAATTTTTTACTTGAAATGGTGATATGGCATGATGATGTAGTATACAATAGATATTTATTTATTGTATAGTAGTCCATATACTTTATATAATATTTATTTTAGTCCCTATATTTTCAATTATCTTTCAATTAAGTCTTCCAAAAAATTGCATCTTAGGTCCTTAATTTTTTTACATTTTTACACTTAGGTACCCAAATTTTTAATTATCTTTCAGTTAAGTCCTCCAAAAATGCATCTTAAGTCCTTCAACTTTATACATATTCAAACTTTGGTCTCTAAATCCCTAATTTTAGTGGCCAAAATAACTATAATTTTAGTGGTCAAAATAAGTGTAATTTCAATTAAATCCTTGACTTTACACTCGAATTTTTATCTAAACGAACAAAATAACATAATTAAAAATTAAACTACTTGATAGAACTTACAAATTATCACTTAAAGTTGATAAAAATAGACAAAAATATATTTCATTGACAACTCTAGGTAATAAGTGTGAGTTTTGCACTTATTTTTACCACTAAAAGTGGATATTTGTGAGTTTTGTCAAGTAGTTTAATATTTAATTATGTTATTTTGTTTGTTTAGGTGAAAACTCGAATGTAAAGTTAAGAATTTAATTGAAAGTATACTTATTTTGACTACTACAATTGCACTTAGTTTGGCCATTAAAATCAAAGATTTGATGGACCAAAGTTTGAAGATGTATAAAGTTGAAGGACCTAATATGCAATTTTTGGAGGACTTAATTGAAAGATAATTAAAAATTTGAAAACCAAAGTGTAAAGATATAAAAAGATTAAGGACCTAAGATGTAATTTTTGGAAGACTTAATTGAAAAATAATTAAAAATATATGGACTAAAATAAATATTATATAAAGTATATAGACTATCATGCCATAAATAAATGTCTATTGTATGCCACATTATCATGCCACATCACAAGTTTAAGTTAAAAATTTAAGAGAGTGACCGTTTGTGAAAGAAATATATATTTTAGTGATCACTCTTGTAATTTTTGAATTTTAGTGACCGTTTTAAAATTTTAAGATAACTTTAGTGACCGATGATGAAATTAACCCCCCAAACTTCAGATTCAATGCAACATTTTTTTATATGAAAAACGTGCTTATTGACTTGATGGGAGACTAACGATAATCAAACATCAATAATTTATGGAAGGAGTCAGAATTAACAATATCCACACAGCTGTGCGGTGTTTTATCAATTATCAATTTATCACACCTGTCACTTTGTTCCCTTGTCCATGCCACGTCATCCCAAAAGCTCCTCTCTTTCAACTTTTTTTTTTTTTTTTTTTTTTATATATATCCAGGTATCCCAGTTTACACCAGACCATGTCCTGGACCACCCATCCCCGGCCCCTCAGTGATGGATGGAAGTAAATCGCGGTATATGCTCAAGTTGACCAGGGTTCGTGCACCCTTTATACTCCTGGCCCCAAATGAGCCTTCTTTCATGGATATTACATTACCAAGCTGCTCCACCCATAATTGAGTTATTACATCACTCAGCTGCTCCATCCAGGAATCGAACTCCCCACGCTGAGGTTGCGAGCCCCGCAATGCCCGTCCTTTGCCAACTTGGCTGTGCCCCGGGGGGCTCCTCTCTTTCAACTTTAGAACTAGTGTATCACTCCATGCAATACATGTCATTTGTTTTTTATGATACTAATTTTAAAATATTTTAACAGTATATTGTTTATTTATTATATTCAAATAAAAAAATATCATATAATGTGATTACAAATTTTAAAGGTTAAAGATGTAATGGCTGAAAAAGTATAGAGACTCATTATACAAGTTTATTTTAGAGACATCCGCTTCAATTTCCCTAGACAGTTCATTATTTTATTTTATTTTATTTTGATACTCAGGTATCCTAGTTTTTTAAGCTAGACTATTTCCTGAACCTTCAAGACCCTTGCTCCTAGAACTTTGGAGGAGGTAAATCGCGGGTTATGCTTCAACCGCTCCTGTGTTCCCTCATCCGTCTCATGCATGCAACTTCACAAGCACAAGGAGTCATCCCCAAAGTGATTGCTTTATACCGAATAAAATCCAGCCGCAAGTTCCCACCAAAATTCGAATTCCCACCCTGTCGCCGGAAGCAAGCCTTACACTGATTGTTCTACCAATTAAGCTATGCCTCGGGGGGCGACAATTCATTATTTCATTAATTCATGTTGCCTTTTGTAGCAATCTTCTATATTTTCTTTCTAAGAGTGATAGTTAGATTTATCATTATTTTTCATTTTTACCACCATGGTTTCTCCTATCAGGTTTTCTCTTGACTCAGCTTTTAACTCTAGGTCTTTGTTTCTAAAGGCACTGATTATAATGTCAGTAGTTAATATATAACTTCCATATTCTAGAGTATTTTTTAAATCTTTGTGTCTATCATTTATGAAGTTTAACAAGACCATAACCAATTGATCTTATAAAAAAAATTCATCACAATTAGCAAGATCTTGGGACAGTTTGGTAAATCTATTCAGATTTTCATCCAAATCAAGAGAATAATTCATTTTAAAAGAAAAGAACTACTTTAGAAGATATCATTTATTTTGCACAATTTTATTCACATAGCGGGACTGTAGTTTGGTCCACAATTCATCAAACATTGTAAAGCCCATATATCATCATACACTTCAAGAATATACAATATTTAACAAATCTTAAAAATAAAGATGCAAGAAAAGTAAAAAGAATGCAAGAATTTGTTTCGGCCGAAGTCCTAAAAGTTCAGTGACCAAATCCAACACATAATCTCTTGTTGAGCTAGAATCTACACTAAAGCACTTATTAATCAACCACAACAACAACAAAAGTGTACATCACACTCAAATTTACAAGTATCTAAAACCACAAAGGTTTTAGCTCAAGAAAACCCCAAACAATCTTCAAAGTTACTATTCACCGGGAATACAACAAACCTTCCATTCTTTGATCTCGCAACCAAAGATTATATAACACCAAGTTTTTAATCTTTATCACCCAGAAATCAGAAAACAAAAGAAAATGAAGAAATCAGATGAAGAAGAGATTTTCTGAGAAAAAAATGAGATAATTGTTTTTTTCTCACTGTACACGAAAAGCCCAAAAAACCCACATCTGAACAATCAAGCCAAGCAATCATTTAAAGGAAGGCTTGATGAGCACAATTTTAGTATACATGTTGCCTACTTGTCTTATTTTGTTATTAATTATTTATTGATAAAAGTAATAATTAATATCTTATTTGAATTAGGACATATTGTGAAAAATTACGAAGATTTGGGGACCAAGATGAAAGTTTTTGAAGTATTGGGACCAAACATAGAACTTTGAAGCAAAAAAGACTGAATTTGTAATTAAAACTTGAAGTGAGAACTAAATAATATATATATTAAAACTTGGAGGACTAAGTCTGCAATATTGGCATTGGAACCAATTTTTGGTTAATTTCTCATTTGTTTCTTTGCGATCAACCGTGGTTTGATCGCAAAGAATGCAATCGCTTTGCACGTCTGAACAATTTTTAGCTTATTTTTAACTAAGTCGGGGCATTTTCTGTCTCTTCACGTACACGAATTTCAAAATTAGTAAAACATTACAATAAAGACCGAATTTAGATTAAAAAAATGGAGGAAGACGGCAAGAATCAAAAAAGAAAAATTACATTGCAAAGAAGAGTTTTTTGAAGATTTCTTCTCCTTCAATTCATGCCAGGTTGTATCAATTATTTTATTTTTTTTAATTTAATTATGTTCTTCTAATTTTCTTGAGTCAATGTAGATGATAAAATCTTGTTTAAACGAAGTAATTATCTTGTTATTTTTTAAATTCTATTTTTTAACTTTAACTTTCATGGTTCGTTCTTGTTGAATTAATTAAATAAAATCTCATTCATCTGAAATATCATGTATTCTTGCTAGTTATGAATTAATTTAATTAATTCGTGCTTGGTGCTTAAACGTGTTCTATTAATTTCTTTTGATTTTTCGTTATATTGTTATCGAATTGGGATACATAGAATGCTTAGGATGCAAAACATTTTGATTCTTTATTTTCTTTTAATTAAATTTGATATGGGGAATGCTTAAGTATTTTAAGATCGAAACTAAGGGGAACCGATATTAGATTTTCTTCTTTTGGATTTAATTGATAAATATTTTTAGACGACAATAGATTGATTTTGAGTTGTCATTTGTTTTTTAGAATTAATCAATAATTGGATAATTGCTAAGTTAAACAATGGTGGATTTCGAAACCTTGGTTTAAACCTTGGTGTTTTAAACCACTGGAACCTTCAACTTAATTGTTTTAGCATAATTAATTAGTCTTTAAGTTAAATTATTTCAACTAAATTCTTTTTACCCAACTAGTTTAGAATAATAGTTAATTCGGATTAAATGAAACTTTCTTTATTACAATCTCTGTGGAATCGACTTCGTTGCTACTTTTCTATTTTCCAATAGATTCGTGCACTTAAGAGTTATTCAAAATTTGACAACAAAGCTCTAGAAGGTAATTCATCGGCCGCAAGACATCCATGCGTCAATAGAAGCCCACTCAGCAAAGGTGTGTTTTGAATCAACAATTTTAACCAATTTTGGTTGCAGCACACACTTTTTCCCAATAGTGTGACAGATTGGTTGGCAAATACCGTCTACAGAGAAAGGAGATTTCATATTATATATCCGCAAGATCTCAAGGGAGAGATACAATGGGATTACCTAATTTTAGACTAATGCCGAAGTACATCTTAACATTGTAAGTTCATATAAAGTCTATGGTGTGGAAATTTATTGATTATTTATTCTTTTTTCAAAATTTATTGTAAGCTATATGGGATTCCTCCTTGTTTTGTAGGTCAAGTATTACGCCTTCCTCCGTATAAAAATTTTCAAATTAATATATTATGATAGGGAGCAAAGTAAAACTCTCCATTAAGGTTTTGGTGAGTCTGCATAAAAACCTTTGCCAATTCGTGAATGGATTTCGAAAAACAAAATATTACCCTACTCCAACCTTTTCTTAATATTTGTTTTCACAATATATTTCCCCTCGTCTCAGCTTTCATTTGCTTCTGCACTTCTACCCACAACCTTTACGTCTCTTTTCATAAATTAGCACTCATCATCCTCAGTGATAATTTCTGTCCACATTGACCGTTAGTTTGTCATGTGCGCCTCACATGAACAATTAAATAATCAAATTAACTGACAGCAAGATTAATAGCATCTTAGAACTCAACAGTGTTATTTTAGTGGCATCTACTGCTTAATATGTCTTGTACCATTCTACAATAATTAAATGCCTGAGGAATATTTTAATTTATTTCTTGCAAAGAAATATCAACTAATTTTTTGAACTCAGCTCAAAGCACAATACAGTACATGGTGATTGAAGTCCAAGGAACTAACCAAAAATGCTGGGACCATGTGTGGATTTGATCATATTAAGGAGGGGAGGAAGCTGAAGGTAGGTAAACAAGGTAACTGGTACACAAGCCAATATGATTATTGGTATGAGAATCAGGTCATTTTTCTGAGAAACTACAAGATATATTGTAGAACTAAAGGCAATCATTAGAGAAGCTACAGAGAGGAACAAGGAAATTAGGCCAATTATCAATCTGTTGGGCAAGGCATAAAGAAAATCATTTACTGCATAGCGGGAGGTGAAAATGGATAAGAACGATATAACAGTAGTAATTGACGAGAGAAGTGCAAGAGCATCTGAAACAGCAAAGACTATGAAGGAATTCCGATTGGAGAAAATGGGGAGGCCATTGGAATTGTTCCCTCCAGGTACTGTGATGGCAGCAGCAAATGCCACTGTGGCAATGAGTGACGCTGCAACTGTGCATGAAGTTGCCATGCTTATGATCCATTGTGTCTCGTGTGCAACCAATTCATGGTGCTCTTCATTGAAGATCGTCAATGGTGTCTTCCCATCGGAATTCTTTGACTTCCTTTCTTGAGGCAGAACAAATTTCTCCACTTCCTGCATCAATGGAAAATTTTTCCTGAGACCAGTCTTTGTATGCTGTGAGGGTTCATACTACTACTTTCAGATCCAAGTGGAGCCAAAAACCGTGGCAATTTCGAGCCTGAGATTAACTATATGACAAGAATTTTATTACCTTATACCACTGCAGTTCACGCTGCATTTGAAGAACAGCTCCAGGATTAAGATCAAGTCGATCTTGACAGCCTTTATATCCCACCAAATGCAATATATTGTTCCTTCTGTTATCCAGTAACAGTGATAAGGAAATCTTGAACTGCTCACTCTGCTGATGCACAATCTTGAATATCTTTTCATGGCGGTACATTGCAGCAAGATGAAACACTGAATGGTTCTCTTCATCTAAAAAAGTTATCGAGTGAGGAAACGACTCCAGAATTTCTTTGACAATCTCGCGGATTCCATTCTGGGCCCCTAAAAGGAAAGGCCCTGTAAGTATCGAGTTAGCTTGGGTATTATCCAAACTTTTAATTTCTGAGCACACGCGTTTTACTAGTTGAAGCGCTTGATGATGCATCAATTTTCTGTGACGAATGCGCTTGAGGGGTGGTACTGTAATTGCAACAAATCACATTACTTCACAGGTAAATAATCTTTTTCTTTGTAATTAAGGATGTTAAGTGCAAGTTTGGTACGTGGTATAAAACTGTTTTGGACTCTATAATAGACAAGATTCTTTTTATTCTAAAATACTGTCCAATATCTAATCCACCTTACCAAATAGCATATGTGAATGCTAGAGCATATTCCTTACCCAGCATTTCAAGCAGTTTCCAAAATATTACATGCATCTCTCGGTACCCTGCAAAACGGGAAAAAACCAAGATTGTGACGACTAGAAGTAACTCTTGCTAAATGTGGAGTGATACTCAAGATTTTTCTCTAAACTTGAAAAGGAAAAGATATGATTTGGTAATGATCTAGTACAAAAATCAGATGTCAGCTACTTTCCTCTCGAAAATCGATTTCTGCAGCGCCTATGCAATTTGATGGGAGAATAACATGGTGATTTCCTCATGCCTTCATGTAGTGAATTCTCCGGCATTACAATCATCTTCATCGGAACACCTAAGATTCAAAGACAATGGAGAACTGGAAATAATGCATCTTAGTATACATATTCTAGGAACACCAACAATTCAGATAGGATCAACAATGAAAAGTGGTGATTCTTGGTAGATATTTGTGAATAAGAAAGAACACAGAAGAACACAGAAGAAGAAAGAACAACCAACTTTATTAGTCGAGACAACATAATAAAAATACAATTACAAGAGAGTTTACATAGTAATGAAAACCCTAATCTATATTAGATAAACAATCATAATATATTCTAACATATTCTAATATATATTCTATATTCTAACATCCCTCTTCAAACTCACGATGCTACAGCAATAAGCAGCGAGAGTTTGTCAAATAAGACACGAAAACGATGAACCGGACGTGACTTTGTTAAAAAGTTAGCAAGCTGCAGCGACGAAGAAACAAAAGGTAAAGAAATAGTGCCATACTGAAGATGATGGCGAATAAGATGACAGTCAATCTCAATATGCTTCGTGCGCTCATGTAACACAGAGTTGTGAGAAATCTGAATAGCACTTTTATTATCACAATACATAAGAGTTGGAGAGGAAAAAAAAACACCCATGACAACAAGTAACCAACGCAACCACACAATCTCAGTAGTCAGGGGCGGATTTAAGGATGGACGTCACTGGGCCAAGGCCCAGCCCTATCCTAGACCACAGATGGAATATTTATAAAAAAAAAAAAAAAAAAAAAAAAATTCAACGCTCAGTGCTTGGAAAACCAGTGGCCCACCCAAAGCCCCAAACCATCAGCCATTTTAACGTATAAGCGTAAGGATTCTATCTTCAGTTCTTGTCAATAAATTTTTTTTTTTTAGCGCTTTGGAAATATGTAAATATCTTATAATCTTACAGCATTCCAATTGAATTCTTGCTGCACGACAACTGTTTGATGAAATGACCATGCTGTTTTGCCTATTTTAACTTCCACAACCCCTATTGTCTTGTCTTTGTAAATTTTCATGCTTGCGGTTGGGAAGAAAAACAATGGACCTGGGTTTTGCATAGAATTTGGGACAAATGGGCAACCAACAACGTTGGTTCTTCAAGTGAGCAGTGCATTTAACACTAGTATTTGAAGTAAAAACCTAATTTAAAATCATCAGTAATAGACGCCTCCTGCCCTAAAGATTATGACTTATTTTTGTGCAATTGACTTTTTGTAAGCTTTTTAAAGATGATGAATTATTTGAAAATATTATATTCTCATTAAAATGAGCTCAAAAACTTTTCGGAGTCGCTGCCCCCGAACCTCCGTGTGGGGGTTCTCCTCACCGGCCCTCTCCTTTGCCATATCCTAACTCAGCCCCTGTCAGTAGTGGTAGACGCCATAGCACGATACTCTATTTCAGTAGAAGAACAAAAAACCACAATCTGCTTCTTACTCTTCTAATAAGTGAGTTACCCAAAAATAGACAAAAACCAGTAGTGAACTTACGATTAGTTGGGTTGCTAGCCCAATCAGCATCAGAGTACGCATGGAACTCCAAGAAAGAGGTCGATGGAAATAAGAGACTCTGAAAGCAAGTACCACAAAGATAGCGTAGAATACGAACAACAGCTCCTCAGTGAACAGTAGTCAGAGGAGAGACAAACTAACTAACAATGTGAACTACATAAACAATATCGGGACGGGTGATGGTGATGGTGATGGTGATGGTGATGGTGATGGTGAGATAGACGAGACTTCCAACGATAGTGCGGTACAAATTAGGATCAGGCAAAGGGATACCGTCAGAAGGTGAATAATGAACATTGGTTTCAAGAGAATTATTAGCAGTCTTTAGTATCAATGAGACGAGCATGCTCAATAAAATCAGTTGCATACTTAAACTGAGTAAAAAGATAACATCTAGGAGAAGAAGAAACCTCGATCTCCAAAAAATAAGATAAATGACCTAAATCCTTCATTTCAAAACGATGAGCCAAATCAAATTATGAAGTAGCAATACCATCAACATCGTCACCAGTGATAATCATGTCATCAACATATAAAAAAGCAAAATACGACCAAATGAGGTGCATCTAGAGAACAAAGCAGAATCATGATAGCTGGATGTAAAGTCAATAGAGGCAACAACAGTAGAAAACTTCTCAAACCAAGCGCGAGGTGCCTGTTTGAAACCATAAAGTGCTTTTTTAAGTTTGCAGACATATCTAGGATGATGAAAAACACCATAAGGAGAAACCATATAGACGTTCTCCTGAAAGGTTCCATTCAGGAATGTATTTTTAACATCCAACTTAGAGAGATTCTACTGGTAAACAAAAGCAACTGCAATAAGTGTACGAATAGTAGTCATCTTTGCAACAAGAGCAAAAGTCTCCTCATAATACAAACCATACTGCTAACTAAACCCCTAAGCAACCAACCTAGCTTTGTATCGTTCAATCGAATCATCAAATTTGGCTTTGATTTTGTAGACCCAACGAGAACTAATAGCATGTTTACCCTGATGTAATGAAACCAAATCCCAAGTGTCTATCTTATGTAAAGCAGAGAGTTCATCAGCCATAATCTGTTGCCAAAGAGGATCTAGAATAACTTCTTTATAGGAAGAGGTTCAGAAAGCTTATGAATAGATGTTGAGAAACAGCAAAAAGATTCCGAATAACAAGAATAAGCAAAATCGAGTAACTGAGTAGACTTACGAATACGTGGAGGATATCGAGAAGAATGAGATTGATCAACAAACTTAGATGGTGCTTGGATGGCCATAGAAGGAGAAGGATCATTATGAGTTAGCACATGCGTACCTGTAGTGGAAGAAGGATCAACAACAAGAAGAGTATGGGAAGGTGAGCTATCGGTATCATCAGAAAAAGAATCAATATGATTGAGATTAGTCTTAGTCACAATATGAATATTATCAAAAATAGAAAAGAAAGAAATATGCTTAAAAAATACAACATGGCGAAAAACATATAATTTTTTATTAATAGGATCAAAACAGCGATAACCCTTTTGTCCCTCCCCATATCCCAAGAAGACATAAATAGCAGAACGTGAAGTCAACTTACTATGTTCTACATAGTAAGTTGTAACTCTTTTGTCCCTCTTCATATCCTAAGAAGACACAAATAGCATATCGTAGTAAGTACATGAAGATTGATGAATTGTGTCATCAGAAGCAAGCAATGTAGAAAAGTCGGTAGAAGTATACTCTCCACCCAAGTCACATCTAAAGCACTTAATAACAGCAGAATGTTGAGTTTTAACAAGTGCTCTAAAAGAAAGATAAATGGAAAGAAAATCAGAACATCATTTTATAAGATAAACCCAACAATAACGACTATAATCATCAATAAACAAAACATAATATATAAACCCTCCTTTTGTAGCAATAGAAGCAGGCTCCCACATATCAGAGTGAACAAGGTCAAATGGTGCAACAAAACAAGAAATACTTATAGGAAAAGATAAAATAAAAAATTTAGCTAATTTATAACCACTACAATCAGAAATATCATGAGTTCGAAAATCTCTCAATTGTCCTTTAAAAACTAAAAAATTTATACGACTAACAGAAACATATCCAAAGCGAGAATGCCACAAATAAAAACTACAAGAAGAAAAATTCAAAGAAAATGATGACAGTTAAGATTACGCAATTCAAAAAAATCAACAAAACAAACGACCAAACAAACTGCTTTGAAAGACGAACCTCAACCAACGGCCAAACAAACACCACCAGAAGATCGAAAATTTATCAAGGAACAATCTGTATAAAAGGAGCAAACTGATCGAAGGTCACAAGCGCCCGCACACGCCTCCAACGTCTCTGCGCGTGAGATTCACCCGCCGCCGCATCCAGTCGCATCTCTGCTTACTACAAGAAATTTTTTTTTAACAACAAAAATTTTAGTCTTGTAAAGTCTCTCGACGACCATTTTTCGACAAAACAACCTAAAAATGATTTTCTATGACAAAAAATATCATTGTTAAAAGTGAAATTTCTTGTAGTGCGCGTTGTACATGCCGGCTATGGGCGGTCGTCTCGTCTCTGTAAGTCCAAATATGGTCACCACTCTCCCATCCGAGGTCGCATTGAACGAAAAAGTGGATTTTCATATTCGAGTTAAAGGAATAATAAGATTTTTTAATGTGCGGAACTTTGAATAGGAAAAGGAAAAGAAAGAACTTAATATTCAATATATAATCGAGGCTCTGATACCATATGAATAAGAAAGAACAGAGAAGAAAGAAAGAACAACCAACTTTATTAGGCAGACGACATAATAAAAATATAATTACAAGAGAACTCTAATCTATATTAGGTAAACAATCATAATATATTCTAATATATTCTAATATATTCTAATATATATTCTATATTCTAACAATATTATCATGCTATTTTAAATGATAAAAATTCTTTCCTTTGGTCCCTCCAGTTTTGAAACAACAACGTATAATTACGGAAAAACATTAAACTCAGATGTGGTTACCTTGTCAATAATTCGACACAAAACTGAAGGATCCTACTTTATGACATAACTATGATGTTGTGGTGAAACCACAGGAGCAATCTATGTTGCTCCCTTGATTAAATTGATAAAACTACCTAATCAAGCAAGTTCTGTTTTCTTGCAGCATTTCAATAAAATGTTAACTACTTAAATTTGACAATAGCTTGACATTAGTTCCAAAGTTTATTAGAAACATTTCTCACAGAAGATTAGGCCACTTGCGCGACTTGGGACCCCGGGAAGATGAGCAGATGTTTTCAACACCGGGAAGATTGATGGTTGAAAAAGGAAAAAACATCACCAGCACAAGGGCTAAAATGTTTTATATCATGTTTTGGCATTTATGTTTTCTTCTTTGCTCCTTCGTCATTGAGAAACTACTGTAGTAAAAGTAGTTTATTTCCAAATGTAATCAGTTAAAAGGCAACTTGACGCTACTAGAATCAAATGTGAAACTTGATAGACAATTTTCCAAAACACGTGCTCTACGAGCAACATAAACTATGTTCTTTTGATATTGAACTCTTCTAATTCTTGACTTTTCAGCCCATCTGCTGTTTAAAGTTTAGACATCTCAATTCCAGCCCCTTATCTCCACTGCTGATAAATATAGTTGTGAAAATTTCTTCTCATGCCGAGAAGCAGAATAAAATAACAGTACGCAAACACAGGAAAGGTAATTGATCATGAATAGAGACTAAAGAAACTAACATGAATAGATTAAGTACTGCCAAATACTTAAGTGTGCTCCACTTGGAAAAGCAGATGGTTCATCAGCCATCAGCTCTAAAGGAGATGTATCTTGCCATGCCAACTTCGGGTTGTGTTCAAGTAAATGGAGAGCCAAATCTAGAATTTCATCAAGAAAGTGCATATCAGTCAAAACAATTTCTATCTCAGAATTTTTTTCAAGATTCTCAGTAACATTATTGTTTGAGATAGCTTAATTTTCCCATGAAGAGTGATACATCAAAACATTAAATCAGCATAAACAAGAGTTTATTATTCGAGCAGTAACTTTACATACTCACCGTAAAATCCAGCATTTATTACGAAATTCATAAGCGTCGCACCAGCTTCATCTTTGGACGGATTCGAGTATTCATCTTCTCTGGTGACAGAGAATAAATATAAAGTCATCTCTCTATGACCTCTCATTGCAGCCAAGTGAATAGGCAAAGATCCATCAATATTCCAAATATTCGGCAATTCTTGGTATTTCCTCACAAACAGCTTGGCTGCTTGAACATTTCCAAGCACCGCCACCGCGTGAAGCCCTGTATTGCCGAAGTAATCCGTCAGAGCCAGTGCCTCCGGCGGCATAAAATCAACTAGTTTCTTGATAAACGGCAACCCTTGCCCGCCCTTGACGGCCACGAGGAGTGGTGTCTCTGCAAACGCAGTTAACCTGGCTGTAATTGCTTCTTTTTCTTGCTTGATGATTGTTTCCACGATCTCCCAGTTGCCTTCAATTAATGCTTTGTACAGGGGTAGTGACCATCTTTGATCATCCTCAACTGCTTGAATAAATGAAAATATGCTTATATATCTTCATTGTCAAAGTTAATCAGTAAATATAACAAGAAAAATCAACAATTCTCGGGTCCATTTTGTAAGAGAAAAAAGGAGCTTGTAACTTTAACAGGAATTTCTCATTACTCACCATTCACAATATAGTCCAAGTTAGTGATGTTGTTATTAATCAATCGCAATTGGGGCAACTCCATCTTCTCCAGAAATGATCTGCAACTCAGTATCAGACTATTCCCCACTGCTCTTGCCTTATCATTTCATTACATACTCTTCACTTGACTTGGGAAATATCTACTGATTGATTGGGGTCAACTTTAGAGACATTTCTTCGACTTTGTGAAATTCATTAAATGTTTGTTTGGTTTTGTTTAAAATTAGATTTTATCTTTTTTTTTTTTTTGTAAAAATTGATTAAACGTGAGATTGAAAATTGTGGTTTTTATAAAGTGTGGAGTTAAAATTAATTTTTGGTTTTGAGTTCAAATTTTTATCAAAATTTAATTGAAATAAAAAGGACTTAAAAATTAAAAAGAAGTCCTTTTTATCAATTTTCTAAATCTATGCTTTGGAAGAATTTTTTTTTTTTTTTTTCTTAAACTTATTTTTAGTTAAGTACAAATTTTATTAACTTTTCAACAATACATCTCATCAAAAAAAATTCAAAATTCTCCAAAATATTATTTTTAAACTCTATCAAAAACTAATTTCAAAATGGGAAATTGGCATAATAAGCCATCCAGCCTTTGATAAATGAGCAGGTGGATCCTCAACTTTTTAGCGCTTGAGTCTTCGGTGACATTCACTTCAATGTCGCTGCACCATGTACCAGGCAAGCACCAAGTTACAAGGAACAAAAAGATAACAAGATAATAATAAGAGAAATTTGTGCTTTTTATTTTCTATCTTTACAAAATATAACAAATCTTTCCTCAATCGTTTTTTTATGTATATACATCCTCAAATTTTCAATTATATAGCGAAACTCATAATTTCCTCCATTTTAGCCATTAAATATCGAATTTGCCCTCTTCTTTAAATAAACAAAAAATAAAAATAAAACAAAAATAAAAAAATAAAACAATTGCAAAGAAAGTTCCATTACTTTTTTAAAAGTACAAATAAATTCCAACTAAAAGAATTAAATACATATTAACCCACAAAAAAGAAAAAAGTAATTAAGAAACACCCCCCCCCACACCCACGTGTTGCCAAACACCATCTCCACAAATGCAATTACGATGGCGGCGGCACCACCTCCACCTCCACCTCCACCTCCACCTCCACCTTAGAAAAAGTAATTCAAGAAAAAAAATTATAGTATGTTGGTTCGCAAACTATCATCGATAGTGGACACCTCACCCGCCCTCCACCATTTGTTGTAAGAAACAAATCACAATCTAAATCGTAGAATTCAAATCGCAACTGTCGATTTTTAGATATTATCTTCAATAAGCCCTTAACATATAGACACGATTTATTGTCCTTACATTAAAACTCAAGTACCCTTTATTTAATTTTTGACTGTCTATGAGTTTCATGGATTTTTTGTTTTAGGTATAATTATGACATGACAAAATTGTTGTTAATACTAAGGAAAATTTTGATGACTGTGAATATTTTAGTTTATATTTTGATAAATGACAAAACTTTCAACAAATTGAAAAAATCAGAGTTATTATGCTTTAAAATTTATCTCCATAATTTATTTAAAGATTATAAATAAAAAACTATTTAAATAAGAGATAAGATTTTGTAACTGAATTTTGAATGTGACTCAAGATAAACATTTGATATACGTATATAATTATATCTCTCTCATCAATGTCTATTCCTAAATTTTGGAATTAGTTAGTATCTTGTTTGAAAATTAAATAAAATGTTTCTTAATAACGAAAAAAGATAATATTTCTGTGACTGACTTTCGGTTGTCTACATGCACAAGGTAGGACACAAATTTTGATATGTGAATGTGATAATACTATAATTTCAAATCTTATTTGTTTTGAATTCAGGTTTTTATAATTGAATTTTAAATAGTACTGTTGTTTTCATGATTTCAGAAAATTTTATAACACAATCACGCATTAGTCAATTCGTGACCACATCGATATTGTTAGTCGTCCAATTAAAGGTAATCTTTTCAATTTTTGTTATGTTTTAAAAAGATTCATCACTTCTCAATAAATATACCAATACTACATTCTATGATTTTGAATGTGTCTGTTCTTTATTATTATCTGGCGATCTCTTTAAAAGTATATGAATTTATGAATAAAATAATGTATGTGACTGAGTATTTGGTGATTAATTATATGACATACATTCTGTGGTTGTGACTGGCCATTTGGTGGTTTTGTTTGTAACTGATGTGGATGTGGCTTTGACTGACCATTTGATGATTTAGTTTGTGATTGTTGTGGCTGCGGTTGTAGTGGGTATCTCTGGTGAATTGATACTCACTAAGAGGCAGAGTTGCATGATCAAAAGGATTTCCATCCATATCCTCCTCATTTTTAAATTCATTTTCGAGGTGATTCAAATTTTCTCTCTCCCCCATATTTTCTTCATTTTCAAGATTAGAAGACTTCTCCTCAATTTTAACATTTCTATCTTGCAAGCTTACATTGTTTTCTTCTAGACAAGGCATTAGAGATCCATTAAACACCACATTCCTCCTAATTATTACTTTATACCTTCTTTCTTTTTTAACCTAGAGTCTATAGCCTTTAATATTTTTCCCATAACCTAAGAGAATACACTTGAGAGACCTAAGCTCCAACTTACCAATACTTTGATGAGCGCTGGCGAAAAGTTGGTATAGTCAATAGGTCTTTTAGTCCATAATGCCTCAAGGTCTAAAGTTTATGGCACTGGAGGGGCTTCTATTTTCCAAATAGGCAGCAATCATTATTGCTTCACCCCAAAACAATTTAGTTAAACCAGAAGTTAAAAGCACGCACTTAACTTTGTTTAGAAGAGTATATTCATACTTTTAGCAATTCCATGTTGTTGAAAGGTATAAGTCAATGTTTTATGTCTTAAGATTCATGATTACAAAATTCATTAAACTCAAAATTGCAAAATTCAAGATCATTATTAGTTTTCAAACATTAATTTTATGGTCAAGTTGATTTTCTATTTGAATTTTCCAAGTTTTAAAAAACAGAAAAGTTTCATCTTTTGTTTTCAACAGAAACACCCAAGTTTTTCTAGGAAAATTATCAATGATTAGTAATATTATTTAAAACCAGATTGAGTAGATATAGAAGCATGGCCCCATAAATCAACATGCAAGTAATCACATAATTGTTAAGATTTATGGATTCCAGGCAAGGGAGGAAGCTTAACCTGTTTTCCTCGAATACATTTTTCAAAAGAAGTGATATTACCAACATTGATTTTACCAAAAACACCTTAATTTTGTTAAGTTTTTAGGTCTTTTTGTTCCAATATGACCTAATCTTTCATTCCATAATTTGGTTAAAGTGTTTTTATCATTTGAAATTGTTGTTGATAGACCAAGAATGAGTATTGCTTTTAGAAAATATAAATCTTGTCTCTTCTGGAAATTTATAATCATGTCACAATCTCTAATGGTTTTTATTTATCTCTGTCCAATTCTTATGTCAAACACTATATCATCCAAGATACCTAAAGATATTTGGTTTTTTTTTTTCTCCAAGTTTTGGCATAAATCTTGTTTTATCCAGTTTCTATTTTCTAAAACAATACTAAAAGATCCTATTCCATCTCTCATTACCACTTGCCCACCATTTGTTTTCTAAAAATTAGTGAACCAACTCTTGTTAGAACACATATGAAAGGTACAACATGTATCAATGATCCATTCTTGATTCAAGTGCTTTTCAAAACCCACTAACAATACACCATTTTCAGTTTCTTCTTCATTGCAAGCTAAAACTATATAGTACGTTCTCTAGTTCTTTTTCTTTCAGTTCATTTTGCCTTTTGTAGCAATCTTTTATAATATGACATGTTTTTCCACAAAAATAGCATTTATTTCCTTTTGCATTACTCTTAGACTTGTTTTTATCTTGATTCTTCCTACTTCACTCAGTATTTTCTTTCTAAGAATGATAGTTAGATTTATCATTATTTTTCCTTTTTACCACCGTAGTTTCTCATCTCAGGTTTTCTCTTGACTCAGCTTTTAACTCTAGGTTCTTGTTTCTAAAGGCACTGATTATAATGTCAGTATTTTTTAAATCTTTGTGCCTATCATTTATGAAGTTTAACAAGGCCTCAACCAATTGATCTTGGGACAGTTTAGTAAATCTATTCATATTTTCATCCAAATCAAGAGAATAATTCATTTTAAAAGAAAAGAACTGTTTTAGAATATACCATTTATTTTGAACAGTTTTAGTCCCTCTTTGTTTAGTCACACAATGGGACTGTGGTTTGGTCCACAATTCAGTAGATGTTGTAAAGCCCATATATTATCAAACACTTCAAGAATACACAATATTTAACAAATCTAAGAAATAAAGATGCAAGAAACGTAAAAAGAATGCAAGAATTTGTTTCGGCCGAAGCCCTAAAGGTCCTGTGACCAAATCCAACACCTAATCTCTTGTTGAGCATCAACAAAGTAGAATCTACTCCAAAGCACTTATTAATCAGCCACAATGACAACGAAAGTGTATATCACAGTCAGAGTTACAAGTATCTAAAACTACGAAGTTTTAAACTCAAGAAAACCCAAACAATCTTCAAAGTTACTGTTAACCAAGAACACAACAAACCTTCCCTTCTCTGATCTCGCAACCAAAGATTATATAACACCAAGTTCTTAATCTTTATCACCCAGAAATGAGAAAACAAAAGAAAATAAAGAAATCAGATGAAGAAAAAGAGATTTTCAGAGAAAAACAAATGAGAGAATTGTTTTTTCTCTCTGTACACGAAGAACCCAAAAAACCAACATCTGTATAGTCAAGCCAAGCAATCATTTAAAGGAAGGCTCTAGAAGGTAATTCAACGGATGCAAGACATCCATGTGTCAATAGAAGCCCACTTAGCAAAGGTGTGTTTTGAATCAACAATTTTAACCAATTTTGATTGCACCACACACTTTTTTCCAATAGTGTGACAAATTGGTTCGCAAATACCGGCTACAAAGAAAGGAACTTTCATATTATATATCCGCAAGATCTTAAGGGAGAGATGCACGGTTTGATCAAGATTGATACAATGGGATCACCTAATTTTAGACTAATGCAGAAGTACATCTTATCATTGTAAGTTCATATGGTGTGGAAATGTATTGATTATTTATTCTTCTTTTAAATTTATTGTAAGCTATATGGGATTCCTCGTTTTGTAGGTCAAGTATTACGCATTCCTCTGTAAAAGAATTTTCAAATTAATATACTATGATAGGGAGCAAAGTCAAACACTCCATTAAGGTTTTGGTGAGTCTGCATAAAAACCTTTGCCAATTCGTGAATGGATTTCGAAAAACAAAATATTACCCCACTCCAACCTTTCTTAATATTTTTTTTCAAAATATATTTCCCCATCATCTAAAAACTAAATAATTAAATTGTGGTCATGGTCTCAACTTTCATTTGCTTCTACACTTCTACTCACAACCTTTACTTCTCGGTATTGCTATCTTGAACCTTTTCATAAATTAGCACTCATCATCCTCAGTGATAATTGTTGGGAAAATTACACAAATTTTCCTATAACCGATTAGTGAGAATGTGAAATAATAGTGAAAAACACACACAAAGTTGATAACGGAGTTCAGCCAATTGTGCCTACGTCTCTGGATCTACTGCAATTCGTTTTACTAAAGGGAGAAAATAAACAAAGTGTTTACAACACTTACAACTCACAACCTTTTCTCTCAAACTCTCTCTTATTCTCTAATTTTTGGGATGCTTTACAAATGAGAGCTAAGGGGTTTATATATGCTTAAAAAAATTGGGTTGGTGGAATTTAGGCAATGGTTATGCACCTCCATTGTCAATTGTCCAAATTAGGAACCCCTTATTTTTAGCCAAGAATGATTGGTGCTCATTTCTTTGACAATTGCCTAAATTAGGCATTCCTTATTTTAAACAAAAAATGATTGGTGCTCATTTCCTTTACAATCTCCCACTTGAAGACTGATTTCAATCTGTCTTCACACCTCGATTTATGCAGTAGATCTTTCCAATCTTGTTACTCTTGCAGGCCAACTAAAGTTGAACACAACTTCAGTTTATCAATTGCCACCGTCTTTGTCAACATATCCACTTTGGATTCTTGCTTCATTAGATCTTCTCCAGTATTAACACCTCATTTTCCAATAAAGATCTGATGAAGTGATAACGAAGTCCAATATGCTTGGTTCTAGAATGAAATGCTGAATTCTTTGCCAAGTGTATCGCACTATGACTATCACTATGCAGAACATTCTTCTCTTGTTTGAACCCCAACTCAGTTAACAAACCTTGAAACCATATCATCTCTTTATTGGCTTCAGTCACTGCTACATACTCAGCCTATGTAGTGGATAGAATGACAATCTTCTGTAACTACGACATCCAACTAATAGCTGTATTTTCAATAGTAAATATATAACCGGTGGTGCTTCTTCGGTGATCGACTTCACCTCCAAAGTCTGCGTCTACGTAGCCTTGTACTTTTAACTCATCCTTTCCAAAGTACAAACACTTCTGTATGGTACCTTGTAGATACCTCAAAGTCCACTTTACTGCTTCCCAGTGAGCTTTCTCTGGATTTGACATAAACCTGCTAACAACTCCCACTGCATGTGGCCAATATCTGGTCTCGTACAGATCATTGCGTACATCAAACTCCCAATGGCTGAGGTGTAAAGAACCTGAGCCATGAAATCTCTCTCTTCCTTCGTATGAGGAGATTGATCATTAGATAAGCGAAAGTGACTTGCCCAGTGGTGTCTTGGCTTGGCGTCACCCATGTTGAATCTCTGTAAAACATGGTTGATATACTACGGCCGAGATAACTGAAAAATTCATCTATGCTTATCTATTGTGATTTGCATTCCAAGAATCTTCTTTGCTGGACCCAAGTCCTTCGTGTCAAACTCCTTTGACAATTGTTGCTTTAACCTTCTTATATCATCCACATCTGAACACCCTTTCTTGACATATCATCGACATAAATTAGTAAAATGATATAACTGGACCTATATCTTTTGAAGTAGCAACAGTGGTCAACGTTGCACTTCTGGAAACCTTCCTTGTGCATGAAGCCATCAAACTTTCTGTATCACTGTCTTCGGGCTTGTTTCAGGCCATACAATCTCTTATTAAGTCTGTACACCATGTTCTCCTTTCCGCTTTCTGAGAAACCTTCTGGCTGGTGCATGTATATCTCCACATCCAAGTCTTCGTGAAGAAATACGGTCTTCATGTCTAATTGTTCAAGATAAAGATCTTCAATGGTAACAATACTCAACACTGATCTGATAGTATTGAGCTTTCAACTCCTTCTTTCTGTTGGACTCCTTTGACAACTAGTCGGGCTTTGTATCTCTTAGAACCATTATGGTCATCTTTTACTCGGTACACCCATTTGTTGTGAAGTGCCTTCTTCTCCACAAGTAACTCAGCTAGTTCCCATGTCTGGTTGGAAATTAGAGACTCCATCTCGTATTTCATGGCAAGCTCTCACTTGCTAGCATCTGACAAGCTTTATCATAGCATTCAGACTCCCCTCCATCAGTCAACAACAAATGATTCGTGTATCTCCTATTAGGCACATGAGGCCTAGAAGACCTTATCAATATAGGAGCTGGAGTAGGAGGTTGCGGTGAGTTGGGCTGCTGCGTACTGCTTTGTCCAACGATTTTTTCTAGCTAATGACCTGCTGTAATCAGCTCCATCACAAGACTATCTAGGACATCATCTGCATCTGCAAATACTGGTCTCCTCTGCTCTGAGTTTCTAGCGTCAGTTTTAAGCCTGTCCTTGTACATCACTCTTTCATTAAAAATTACATCTCTGCTGCTGATCACTTTCTTGTTTTCATCATCCCAAATGCGGTAGCCAAACTCATCCCTGCCATAGCCGATGAAGGTGTATTTCTTAGATTTGGGATCAAGCTTATTCCTGCATTGATCACTGATATTCACATATGCTATACAACTGAAAACTAATAGATGTGATAGTTTTACCTCTTTTCTGCTCCATACCTCATATGGTATTATGTGCTCTAATGGAACCAATGGGCCTCGGTTGATCAAGTAATTTCTTTGTCTTGATCGCTTGATGAACTGACCGTATACAAATGCTTCGGCTCTTTTTGTCAACGTTCAGTTCATGCGCTCAGCTACACCATTGTGTTGAGGCGTACCCGGTACAGTTCTTTCCATTTTGATTCTATGCTCATAACAAAACTTCTTGAATTTGGTGTCTTCATATTCACCACCATTGTCGGTTCTAAGCCTTTTAATCTTCAGATCTATCTCATTTTCAACTATAGCTTTCCATCTCCTGAAAGCTTCAAACACTTTAGACTTATGCTTTAAAAAATAAAAATGTCTTAAGTTGTTAGATCCATTCATAGGTCGCCAAAAATAACATGAACAAAATTAAAAATGTCTTAAGTTGTTGGATGAGGTTGCATTTTTTTTTTCCTCTCTTTTTTTTTTATTTCAAATTTATTTAATTATATGTGACAGACTCCATAATTATCTCTATTTACCATATTAATTAGGATTATTTATTTGATTAAATATCATAATCTATCCTAATCTTTTCAACATCTCTCCTCATTTAAAGTAACCTGCATTTCATTTCGGCCACCTTCTTCTTGCTGGAAAATCTTGACAAAAGATAATAAACTCAAATTTAAAATCGTTTGTGCTGGTGTAATTATTCCGATAAGATTTAAAATATTTTCTGTTGAATTGTATTATGTAATATTTCCTTGATGTTACAAAGATTTGGTTTTATTTATAACACAATTGATGTTATTTTCATTCAGATTCATTTGATCCTGGTTCATTTGAAGTTTAAATTGCATTGTTATAGCTTTTGCAAAAAAAAAAATTGACATTTGAAATATCATGATGCGAATGAACCTTGATGTTAAAATTTGCGATCCAACTTTGATGTTACAAATTTTGTTGCCAACAAAATCTGTTATTAAGTTTTTGCGAACAATGTTACGAAATCAGTTGCAATGAATATATTATTAATGTGTTGCAAACAATGTTCCAAAATCTATTTCATTGGCTCTGTTATTAATGTGTTGCGAACAATGTTATAAATTTTTTTGCAATTTTAAGTGATAACATATTACAAGTAATTCAAAAATATGTTACGATATATGTTACAAGTATGAAAATATGTTAATTCCCTAAATCACTAGCATCACTAACATCCAATAACCAGATGGGTTCGTCGGCGGTCCCTTTTGATTTGGGTCTGGCGAAAACTTCTGTGAACACTGACAAAATATTTTGCATAAATTCGGTGTCTAGTTTTCTGATCAAAATTTTTGGTATTTCTAGATGAAAAAGATTAAATCAGAAGTGGAAGAGAGGCAAAAGCAACAAGCAAGATTGTTGTTGTCGACAATTGGATGAGGTGTGATGAATAAATTAAAGGAAAATGATGAGCGGTTCACGAGAGAGAATGGAGAAGTCGAATTTGGTTTTTCAAGAAAGGGTCAAGAGTCTTTTATGGAAAACCAATTATGGTGTAACTTAGCACAAACAAATGAGGCCACGGCCAACTCTCTGCGTTCCAACCTCGAACAAGTCCTAGCCCACGTTTGACGAGTGCCTGTCCGGTGGTGTGCCACCGCTCGTTGGTGGCGGAGGAGGTGAGGAGGACGTTGAGTCATGCTGTGGCAGCAGTGATTGTAGGGATGTCGAAGGATAAAATGGACGGCGGACGGTGGTGGAATGCAGCGGCATGATGTGCAGAGGGTGTGGAGAGAGAGAATCGTGTGTGTTGTTTTCGCCTTGTAGGCATCTTTGCCACTGCTACATGACGGTGAGATGTTTGGGATGAAGAGGGTTTGTGATGGAAATCTCTTCGCCTCAATGGTTTTCTTGATTCTGTCTACGTGATTTATGGGAATAATATATTTTGTTTTCTTTTTTTAAAATATTATAATATATTAAAATATACATATAAATACAAATAATACCTAGTATTTTTAGAATAATTACAAATCAAAAGTAAATTTAACAATATATTGTATATGCATAGTACTGGGTGTAATTTCCTCAAATTTTATTGGGCAAATTCAGGGTCGGTCATCGTTGTTGTACTTATGGGCTCTAAAGTCATATGGCCAAAATTTAATTCAATTAAAGTCATATTTTAGCGCTAAAAAACCAACTTACCCATGCAATTGCAAAAAAAAAAATGCTAATTCAATAATATTGTTTTATCTATGATACTATTTTATTTAGATAATGTGTATTATTATATTTATACAATACTTTTATCTTTGATATTGTTTTATTATGATAATATTTCAACATATGATATTGTTATTGAATGCAAACGATGTAATGATAATCATTATTGTACTTAGTTTTATATATGATACTATTTTATATAGATAATGTGCTATGGTACATTTATACCATGATTTTATCTTTGATACTATTTTATTATGATAATGTTTCAACCTATGATACTATTTTAATCTATGATAATGTTATTGAATGCAAACAGTATCAATGATCTTGTACTACTAATGGAGCATTTTAAGAACAATATAATTACTTCGACCAGTAAAACATCTATGATACTTTTTTATTTAGATAATGTGATATGGTATACTTATACCATGTTTTTATCTTTAATCTTGTTTTATTATGATAATGTTTCAACATATGATCTTCATTATTTAATCTATCATACTTGTTACCACCCGATTTTGGTAAGGCCTCCACATCAGCAAAGGCCTAGTAAGGATCCCGTATAGGCTTAATTCAGGCCTCGCTAAAGCTTTCCATAGACCCGACAAACACCTCGGAGGCCCAGCAAGGACTTCGTAAAATCTCAGAAGGCCTCGGAGGCCCATCGAGCATCGTAACATCCCTATATCAGAGTATTGCGAAGCCCCTGAAAGTCTTCGACACTCATGGCCGACTTAGAGAGCCCCGCCAGGCTTCGTATTTATTATAACTAACAAGCAGCATGATATTTTGGGATGATCAGAGAAGTAATTAAAAACAGATTGTGTTAGATTGGCACACGGATCCTCACAAAGAAACCAAATATCAATCTCCTAAAGATTAGACAATGTGATGAATTCAAATAAGGATGGTAATCTAGGAGATTGTCTTGACAGCCGATCATCCCTATCCCATAAGGAATGAGGATTCGATTAGATATCTAATTGATTGTTTCCCAAATCAATTAGAACACTTGTGCTATAAATACAACGTCTCCAGTTATTTTAAAGTACGCTCTTTTTACACTCGAATTTCACCCCTAAACTCTGCTCAAATCTTTGCCTGCTTGTCCCTCCCACACTCCCATTGCTTTCATCCTTCGTATATTACTCTATATATCAACAGTTGACTTGATCATTGGAGTACCAACGATGGTCGGACCCTTTTTCGGGAGATCTTGGTGTCTAACGATTGTCCGAGTTTGCGGGTAATATACTGAGTTGGCGAGAGGAGTGATTGGAGATCTGCTTGACACGTGGACAGTGTAGGTTTCTACGTCAACAGATTGGCGCTGTTTGTGAGAATCAAAAAAATGTTACACAACCTAAAACTTGTGGTAAAAACATGTTTTCTACTAGGAAGAGCTTGGTAACTGAACACTCCATGGAAGAAGAAGTTGAATCCCATCACACTGACTTGCGGTAGGAAAGTGTTCAGGATCTCCAGAACGTAACCTACCACAAGAAAAGAAGACAATGACAAAAGCAGATAGTTGAACAGGAGAACCAGGACCTGAAGCTAGACAATGCCTAGATGAAGGCAACGTTTGAACTGTTGGAGAATCAATCCTCAAACATGGACCCAAGCGTAGTTGCACCGGAGAAGTCCTTCAGGTCCAAATCGATGAAAAGTCGTCGATCTCAAGATGACTCGCCCGTTTCAAATAGCGAACCCTCAGAACATCGTTCAAAGCCCTCGCAGGACGATCAGAGAAGGAGACCTCTTCTGGCACGAGAAAACCAGCATGTTCCTGCTGCTAGCATGTTTGATAGGTTGGGAGTAGGATTCTCCATAGCACCACCCCTACTAGTACACAAAGCGTAGCGATGAAAGCGATGAGCACAGTGAGGCTTGCATGGAATGAAGAAATGACTCAAAACAAAGTTACGTGAGGCCCGAGAAGGAGAAAGAGAGGCTAAAATACTACGAGGATGATAACGACGAGAATCTCTCATTCACCAATTACATGAAGGCCATGGAGATACCCACGAACTTTTGAATGTTTCATATAGACAAATACAATGGGAGAGGCGACCCTACGGATCATATCAACATATATAAGACGAAGCTCCAAGGCCACTCCTCTGCAGTGAAGTGTCAAAATTTCCACACCACACTCACATCCAATGCGAAGATGTGGTATAACAAGCTGAAACCATGAAGCATCCGGAGTTGGCCTCAGCTCAAAAGAGAGTTCGTTAATGCTTTCATTGGCAACTGAACAATGATAGCCGATATTGCCAACTCTATGACATTCGGCAGAAGGAAGGAGAAACAGTCAAAAGCTATTTCAAGAGGTTCAGCAACGTCGTCAACAAGATTGAGGCAGGCGATGAAAAAAAAGCCTTGGATGCACTTGTATTTGGACTTCACATGCGCTCTCCCTTCTAGAGGCGTCCCAAAAGTCGAACTAAAGACTTATAGTCAGCTGGTAGACTTGGTCCAACGCAAAATTAGGTTCAAAGAGACGATTGAAAATAGAGAGAAAGCTGAAAGGGACAAGAGAGACCACTATAGAAGAGATGGGCGACACTCTCTTAACCTTGTTTTAACCGCTTTTAGAGAAAGCGCTCTCCCGGACCATGAAACAGCCACTATAGGAGATTTAACCAGACAGAGATAGTCCCTACCCCCCATCCCAAGACACCTGCGGTGGCTCTCTTGTCAGTGGATGCACCACCCAAGTTCTATCGTATACATGGACTAGGGTACATAACACGTAAGAAAGGCCCGGACGACGAGAGAGGCGATCAACCGAAAAACCATAGGTAGGGAGAGGAGAATCGACCCGCGCAAGGACGTCGAGAGCTTTCTACTCAGGGGCGAAGACCTCTTCCTCGATGCCAGGATGATGTACATCGCCGCAATGACAGGAGAAATGATAGAAACAGAGATCTGCCGATGGCAGAAGGACCTACTGAGTCCCCCGATCGAGAAATCAATACGATCATATGAGGGTCCTATGTCGGAGGCACACGATGAACTCGTGGGAAAACTACGCAAAGGCAGCGAGAGAAGAATCCATGGAGAGTTGGCAGGTTCATGGACACCGATCAATAGCTCCACAAATCTCATTCACAGAGGAAGACGAGGTCGGTATATACTACCCCTACTGCGATGCCTTGGTGGTCTGTGCTGTCGTCGCCAGAAATGGACTAGGACGGATGTTGATCGATGATAGAAGCACTGTGAACATCCTGTTCGACAGTACCTTTGATCAGATGGACGTGGATCATGAACGGCGACCCATCTCGAATCGACTATTCGATTTCGAGGAGATAGCCTCGTTCTGCAAAGAATGATTACCCTCGCGGTAGACTTCAGAGAGCCCCGTGTCATCTTAGAAAATTCATAGAATTCTTGGTAGTTGATATTAGTTTCGCCTACCATGGAGTCCTCGGAAGGCCTGCGCTGAAGGATTTACAGGCGGTCACATCCATCCATCACTTGGCAATGAAGTTCCTGACGCGGGGAGGGGTCCCCAAGATTCGCAGAAATTAGACAGAAGCAAGGACCTGCTACATGAACGCGTTACAAAAAATAGTAAAGCGCAAATATGTTACCCCGGTGGTAATGACTATACATTCGGAGTCGATGGACGTTGACCACGAAAAGATGGGTGAAGAAATGATACTAGACGAGGGTTTGGACCCCCGAATTATAGGCTCAGACCCTCTTGCTTCTCCAAATAGAAGTTGGAAGCATTTCTGGTGAACCCTTCAGAACTGACCCAGATGTTGCAGGTGGGGGAGAGGCTCGAGGAAAAGATGAATGAGGCATTGAAGAAGTTCCTACGGAGAACAACGATATCTTTGCATGGAAGCATAGCGACATGGTAGGGATTAATCAAGTCGGTGGCTTGCCACGCCTTAAAGGTGGATCCTAAAGTGCGCTCCAAGATACAAAAGAGGAGACCTTTGAGCACTAAAAGCTATGGCGCCTTGAAGGAGGAGGTCAAAAAGTTATTGGCCAATGGATTCATCATGGAAACAATCTATCCCCAATGTGTATCCAACCCCGTATTGGTAAGAAAGAGCAACAAGAAATGGATGGTATCCATAGATTTCTCGAGACTTGAACCAAGCGTGCCCCAAAGATAGCTTTCCATTGCCGCTGTCGGCCACAAGCTACTTAGTTTCATGGATGCCTACTCGGGTTACAACCAGATCCCGATGTTCACGAGAGACGTGGATCACACTTTGTTCATTACGGACCAAGGATTATCTTGCTATAAGATGGTGCCCTTGGCCTAAAGAATGCAGGAGCCACATACCAAATGACTAGTAAACCACATGTTAACAGGGACGGATCGAAACACTATAGAAGTATACGTCGATGACATGCTCATAAAGAGCGTGAGCAGCCGAGGACCACATCGGGCACTTAAAGGAGACATTCAGAGTCTTCTTCAAATATCGCATGAAGCTTAACCGCCTAAAGTACACCTTCAAAGTCGCATCTAGGAAGTTCATCGGTTACATGGTAGACCAACACGGGATAGTGGCTAATCCCAAGAAGATCAAGGTAATCGCTGAGATACGGTCACCATCTTCTCCTAAGGAAGTCCAGAGCCTGACGGGAATGTTGACTGCCTTGAATCGATTCATATCAAAGGCAACCGCTGTTGTAAACCCTTCTTCCAGACCATCAAATGAGAGAAGAGGTTTGAGTGGACCGAAGAATGCGAGAAGGCCTTTCAAGACCTCAAGGCCCTCCTCGAAAAAGTCCCGGCTGCTTGTCTAAGGCGAAGAATAGAGAAACACTACTCATCTACCTCACGGAATCTAAAAAGGCAGTGAGTTTGGTCTTAATTCGAGAACAAGGCCCGACGCAACTCCCTGTCTATTATGTAAGCAAGGCCCTACAGGACGTGGAGACGAGATACCCAGACGTGGAGAAGCTCGTCCTGTCTTTGATTATTGCTTCCCAAAACTTCATCCGTACTTCTAGTCACATAGCATCGATGTCTTGACAAACTTTCCTCTGAGACAGATCCTCCAAAAGTCAGACACCTTAGGAAGGCTGATGAAGTGGTCAATTGAACTTAGCCAATTCGATATCTTCTACAAGCCAAGACCTTCCATGAAGGAACAGAATTTAGTAGATTTTATGGCCGAATTCACCCATATCCCCGAGGGCTCGCTTGAAGCCCAACCTCATAAGGTACCAACATAGAAATTATATGTTGACGGATCCTCGGTGAGGCCTAAGCTGGAGCTGGAGATGGGATTTTGCTAATCAGCCCCGATGGCCACAATCTCAATTGCGTGCTTCACCTAGAGTTCAAAGCCTCAAACAACAATATGGAATACGAGGCGCTCCTAGCAAGCTTGAGAGATTGGCACAAGAGATGAAGGAAAGAAAACTCTAGATTTACAGTGATTCGAAGCTGGTCGTTAGTCAAGTCAACGGGACCTTCACGACCCGCGAACAGTCCATGGTGGCGTACTTGACAAATGCCAAAGTGGTTATCTGGACGCCTCTCTCAAAATTGGTAAGTAGCGAGGGACTCGGAGACGATGAGGGCTATCTTAGTTGAAAGGCTCAACCGACCATCCATCGACGAGATTCTAGTACAAAATACCATGATGATATTCAAATCTCCTAAATGGATGAAGAAAATCATCGCATACTTGACCAACCAGGTCCTACCAAACGATAGGCAAGAAGTGCGAAAACTCCATGGGAGAACAACGAAGTTCGTCTTGCATGATGAGATCCTATATGAAACAAAATATATGATGAAGGAAATACACGAGAGAATTTGTGGTAATCACTTAGGGAGAATGGCTCTGCAGCACAAAAGGCGTTGAAGCAAGGGTATTATTGGCCAACCATGAAGAAGGATTCGCATAAGTACGCAGGAAAGTGCAACAGGTGCTAGAAATTCGCTGTTATACTGAAGCTCCCAGCTCAAAACCTTACCCCGGTCATTAGTTCTTGGCCTTTTGCCAAATATGGGATCGACTTTATAGGTCCCCTCCCAACCGAAAGGGGTGGAGTCAAATTTGTAGTTGTAGCAGTGGACTATTTCACCAAGTGGTGCGAAGCTGAACCTTTGGCCAAGATCACAGAGGAAAACACATGGAAGTTCATGTGGAAGAACATTATCTGTCGCTCGGGGATCCCCACTCTCTTGTTTCTGACAATGGTACACAGTTTGCTGAGAATAAGTTCAACTCAAATTGCGAAGACCTGGGCGTTCGGAGGGATTTTTCTACCCCCTACTATCTCCAGTCTAATGGCCAAGTGGAGGCTGTGAACAAGATCATCAAGCACATCCTGAAAAAGAAATTAGAATCCATGCCAAAGGAGGATGGGCTGAAGAATTACTCGAGACTCTATGGTCATACCAAACCACTTCTCGGACGGCGACCGGTGAAACTCCTTTTACCATGGCATATGGAGCGGAAGCAATGATTCCTGTTGATGTAGGGATACACTCTCCCAGACACTTACACTTCGACGAAGTAACCAATGATGATTTACGCAGGGCGAACCTAGACTTGCAGGGTGAAAGACATGCAGACTCATGACTTAGCCTCGTGGTCTATTAAAGAAAAATGACCAGCTACTACAATTCCAAGGTTAAGGGTAGGAGTTTTCACATCAATGACTTCGTCTTGAAAAAAGTGTTCCAAGCTAATAGAGAGGTGGAAATCAGAACCCTTGGGCCTACCTGGGAAGGACCTTACAAGATCATCGAAGAAATTCAGCCTGGAACTTACTGATGGAAGATTCGGAAGGAAGAGAGACGAGGCACCCCTGGAATATGCGATCGTATTATTAGTAGTTTTCATTTTGCACTTCTTAGTTTCCCAGCATTGTTTCCGGCGTCTCTAGACGCCGCACCACTCTTTTAATAAAGTTCATTGTTTTCTGAACGAAAGTATTCTCTACCCTATTGTACCAATAAAGAGAAAATTCAACGATGGGGGAATGTGGTTCACGGCCAACTCTGTCAACTCGCTGGATAAACATTCAATGCGCATTCAAACAAGTAAAGAAAATTCGACAGCGATGGAGTGTGGTTCACGGCCAACTCTGTCAACTCGCTGGATAAACATTCAACGCGCATTCAAACAAGTAAAGAAAATTCGACAGCGAGAGAGTGTGGTTCGCGTCTAACTCTATCAACTCGTTGGATAAACATTCAACTCTCATTCAAACAAGTAAAGAAAATTCGACAGCGAGGGATTCTGGTTCGCGGACAACTCTGTCAACTTACTGGATAAACATTCAACGCGTATTCAAACAAGTAAAGAAAATTTGGCAGCGAGAGAGTGTAGTTCGCGGCCAATAAGAAAATTTGGCAGCGAGAGAGTGTAGTTCGCGGCCAACTCATCAACTTCTTTGGATAAACATTCAACGCGCATTCAAACAAGTAAAGAAAATTCGGCGACAATGGAGTGTGGTTCGCGGCCAACTCTGTCAACTCGTGGGATAAACACTCATGCGCCTTCAAACAACTAAAGATAAGCTGAAAGCAAAGGAGTATGGATCATGAATAACCCCTTTTGACTCGTTAGATAGACAGCTAATGCATTTTCATTAGCCTACGCCACAGAATAAAGCGATCTTGATAAAAATATACCTTGCAAAAAGTTTTACATTTACAAATCAGGATAACAACGCTGATAAAAACTGACATGAACCTTAAGTCCCGGTCGGACCCTTGGGATCCGCATGACCTGGGACCTCGATATTAGCCAACAGACCCTAGGCCTTCGACAAATCTGTCAACACCTCGGTCAATTCTTTATATTTGGCATGGATCATGTTTTGACAAGACCTCAGCTGCGATTCAGGTTTCCTTTGAGCCTGAACACGAGCCCTTTGGATCGTTTTAGCTTTGGTGATATCGTATATGGCACGCCCCGCATCTTCGAGAAAAGGCGAGTTGTTTCCGAAGGTCTTTGTTTTCTAAACGCAGTGCGTCGACATCCTCATCTCTCCTAATTGTTGAAATCAGCTCGTCAACCTTCATTACCAGTACCTTGTACAATTCGCAGTTAAGCACGTAACTCCGAGAAGTATACATTTTAACCAATTTGAACAACTCCGTCAATTCTGCATTATGAGCAGCTTTCCCAAAAGCTGAAGTCTAATACTTATGAACCGAGGTCATTGCTATGGCGGCGGCCGGCAATTTTCCTAAAACGGTTGGGTCCATTTCGTCCCAACGAGACCCAATGTTGATGTATTCGTATTTACCAACGGATGAGGAATAGGGGTTTGGGACACTCCTCGATCTTGGAGAACACGATCCTCAACCTCGAAAAAGGATCACTTTGGCCTCTCTCGGTCCTTCGAGAATCTTACGCATCCTCCATCTCCTTCCCGAGCATGGACGTCTTTTCTTTACTATCGGTGGCTGCCTTCCTCTTGTCGATCGTCTAAAATTTTCCACCAGAGACACAGGTCCCATGAAACGAAATGAAGGCACCTCCGATGTCACTTCCTGCGCCAACAGGATAAAGGAAGAATCACTCACCATTGTCTCCGGTGCCTGCGGGATAGCAATCTTTGGAACAAACACCGCAGAAAATACCAGAGACGGAGGGAGAATATCATCCACAATCCCACCACGCCTTATCTTGAGCTTTGGCACGTTGGAAAAATAAAAGCCTGACATGACTAACGACGGCTGAAATCTAAATATTGCGGCAGGGAAATAAAGGTAGGAAAAATGAATGGAAGGTCTGCAAGCATATATATAAGCACAGGAGAATATGAGCGGTTAGATGAATGGACACGTGTGGAATGGGTGGATGCACCTAAATAAATCCTGGAAAGATATACAGGATGCGTGGAAATACGCGCCTCATAGGTGACACCGTCATTACAACATGATGGTGCCACCAATGCATATCCCACATGGAAACGTAAAGTATAAGAGCCTCGCCCATGTCGCGAGGGCGTATTAACCTATGAGCCTCGTAATTGCATAAAAGTGAGGACAGAGGTGGATGCCTGGACTACAGAATAACGTGCGCATCGGTGTTCTTCAACAGCCGCCAAAGGTTGTCTAGTCCAGAAATTACGAGCCATCCATTCGAGACATCTCTTCACCAAATAACTTATCTCAAAACTTCAACTGGGCAACAAACATGGAAAATCTGGTACATTTTTATTTTATTCATCGCAATCCGAAGTACAAGGCAAAAATGAACGAGGATGATTATTATCCTACTACTCTGCCGCCTCTTTGGGTTGGCACATATCAGAACTAGGACCGACTGAATCAATAAGTTGGTCTTTGTAACCCAAGCCTCGTCAATGGCAAAAATCTAATTTCACCATGATCGAGAGTCTTCCAAAATCAATACTGAGTTGATTTGGTGACTAATTAGGCCATCTTGCTAAAAATGTCGTTGACACCTTTGGCGAATGGCTTCACCCGTCATCCAAATCAGGATCACCGATGGGTTAGCCATCGATGTCCAGTAGGGAAGCACCATTCGGGACCTTCTGGCTAAGGCTACTAGGCCTAACCCTCTCGCACGTTTGGTCATCTGAACATTGATTAGCTGGGCATTTGGTCCTCTGAATGTTGATTCTCCAATTGTTAGGTCCTCTAGATGTCGGTTCTTTATTCACACTTTCATAGCGCATTTGATACGAACGTTGGAGTCACACAGCATCGGGAGAAGTTATAGCCATGGGGTTAACTCACATGGTCTCGCGGTAGTATGCATGCGTGAGAAACACAATTAAGGGCTCTTGATCTTTTTATAGGAGCGCATGGGAACTTGACTCGGGCAATAAATGAGATAATTAATGTACAACCATCAAAGGAGTATTTGGAACGCCACACGCCTGTGTTGCCTTCCCACTTACTGGGACATGAAAGATACTAACTCTTCGAATTCTACAAGGAAGTCTGGGCCATTAATGTCCAAGGGAATGATTTCTCAATTTCACGAACAACTTTCCATGTCCAGTAGGCACAATCGTTTATAAAGTTACCACTTTGAAGGCACACAATGAATTTTCATACGAAGATGATATGCTAGAAAATAAATTCGATTGTTAATGCTGGAACATATATAAAAAGAGGAACAAGATTCAAAATCTGGATGCCCCCACCGCATCTCTATGGGTTAGTACAATGCGGGCCTTTCTCCACAACAGGTGGAGTGATTTGATCTTAGACTTCATCGCGACCTTCACCTGGAACAGCGTTGGGCACGAGGACCTCGGTAGGAGAATGCCGAAGGAAAGAGATATCCCACTCTGGATGAGTTTCTGTGATCCGCTCCACCAGCTGCTCTCCATCTATAGTCATTAAACAGTGGACAAGGTCCTAGTACTCGAGCGTATCCACAAACGCGTCCTAATACGCCTCCACCACCTTGGCTTTGGTATCCGCACGCTCAGCCCTGACCCTCTCCACCTCTTGCCTAGCCGTGGCCAGCAACCTATACTTTTCTCTGCGATGACCTCTAGGCTGCATTGTTCGTAGTGGCTAACGCGGTCTCATTGCGAGGGTTCCATCTTGACCAACTTCCAGAGCCTCCTCGACGCTTTTTTAGAAGCCTCGACGACCTTCTTATGATCTCAAGCTTGTTTCAAACTCTCTTTTGTGGCCTTTAGCTCGATTTCATTCTTACTCCTCATGTCGACCTCCTTTGTCATAACTAAGTCTAGCTTGAACTGGAGAGCCCTCTTGTCCGACTCCAGCTGCGCATTCTCAAGACTCATGGCCTTCAGGTACTTAGACAGCTTCCTGGATTTGGCCTCTTCTTCACTGCATTGACCATCAAAACTCTCAAGGGTGCTGAATAATTATTTGGTCATGACCAACCCCCGTATCAAGTTCATCTCTGCGAATTGCAGACGTTCACACATTGTGGCTTCCTCAGCCATTTTTTCCCATTTTTAGGTCTAGTACCTATATACACTCGCTGCCATTATTATAGGATGGGCGGGGAACAGTTCAATCATAAAAGTTTCCAATTCTCCATGGCGCTGAGAGATGCAGACACGGCTTTCCTGACCGGTCGAAGAGGCAGAATTCCCTGTACCCTCAGCCCTTCCATCGGGGTGTAGGCCGTTCCCCCTCAGCTTGTCTCGTCTTACGGGCATCCCTCATAAACTCTCCCACAGTTGCGAGAACCTTCCTCTTCTGGCGGCTGCCTCACCCGCGTCCTCAGTGATTCTCTTCTCCTTGTCCTTTGAGAGAGCGAGTTAGGAGGAAGATAGGAAGGCGAGGCGGAGATGGAAAAGGAACAACTGGCCTACTACCGAGACATCGGAGGTGGAGGATGAACTGTCCTTAATGGTGTGGTGTCCTGGACCTTTTGTGATGGACAAGATATCTCCTGTAGAGGAGCTTGGGCTGTGGAGTCCTCTCCACTGGTGGGTCAAGCGAGGAGGAGCGAATGAATGCTTTTAAACTTGAAAGATGTTAACACATACCCAAGATACAACTCATTAAGACAGTTTTTCATAACGAAGCCAATACATTGCAGCTTACGAGACTCACCCATCAGTCCGTAGCAAATTAGTAAATTGTTGTCTTTCAACAAGTTGCTGAGACTCTTGAAGTCGTTGTCAAGCGCTTTCACTTATTCCACTTTGACCTCTACTCTCCTTGGTCCTCTTCGGGGATGGGTGGCTTCCCGCAGTCTGCAAAAGTAAGAAAGACATTAAGCCAGGGACTATGATCAAAAATCTGCACAAGGACACGTAGAGAATAGGATTCTTCTAAGCATAAACTCGATCCTCTCAATGAAGATGAACCTCTCCTTCCAGCTTATGGACTTTGTTGGGACTATCGGTGGCCATTCCCCATTTCTGGCCTGGCCGAAGAGAGATATTATACCAACTCTCTGAGGCCGGCGGGCCGGATAGATAGATTCAAACTCCCTTGGGGTCAAGTTCCCTCCAACCTCGGCAATATCCCACAATAGAAACGAGGCCACCATTTTATCCCCAGCCATTCGGTGTAATATGGAAAGGGGCCAGATTCCAATCTCTCAGAACCTCACGAAAGAAATGATGCATGGGCAGGCAAAGACTTTGCTGCATCGCAGGTTTGTAAATCGTAACGAATCCTTCAGGTGGATCGTCGGTGCCCTCCTTGGGATCGAGAGCCCTGAGTGTCACAAACGTAAGAATATCGTAGGATAACCGTATGTCTTCTAACTCCGCTTCAGTGATCCTTAAACGAGCCATGGACACATCGGTGGCCGAACGCTTGAGCTTCTCGTTGAGCGCCCTGGCCGCTGGGGCATTTCTTTTATCAAGCGACCCTCTCATCTCAGGTACCCCGGCGTTACGCCACCCCTTCCCTACGGTCTCTTCCAACAATCCAGGTTAGGCGAGCCCTCCTCCTGCTTGTGGGTGCGGTGGACGGGCGTGCAACCTGTAGGGCCCTTGGTTCACTTCTTTCACACCATCGGTTGATGGAGAAGATGAAGAGGAGGAGGATGACTCACCCTTCGGATACTAGGATTTGTTCGAGCATCTTACTGGGTTTGTGAGTCATCGACATTACAACCCTTCTCAATTCTAGAAGAAGATACCCTACTCACCGAATTATGCGGCGGCAGAATGGGGTCAAAATTAAGAAATTAAGAAATAAAGACGAAGGCGGACTACGAAGCAAATCACGGTAACTCTCGCGATTGCTTACCTAGGAATTGTAGTCAAAATGAAGCATACGCTTTGAAGTTTCTTGATTATCGACGGGCATTCCACAAAACTCACAAAATGCACATGTTGACATCGGAACCTGCAACGTCCATATGCCAACAGATCTCCAGTCACTCTTCTGCCAACCTGTATGTTACCTGCACACTCAGACGACTGTTAGGTACCAAGTTCACCAGAAAAAAAGGGTCCAGTGATCGTTGGTACTCTGACGTTCTAGTCAACTGTCGGTATATAGAAATAATACACGGGGGGAGGCAAGCAATAGGGTGTGGGAGAGACAAGTAGGCAGAAGTTTGAGCAAAGTTTAAGGTGGGATTTAAGTGTAAAAAAGAGCGTACTTTGGAATAACCGAGAGACGTTGTATTTATAAGCGCAAGAGTCCCGATTGATTTAGGTAACAAATCAATCGGATACCCAATCGGATCCTCCTTCCTTATGGGATAGGGATCATTCGTTGTCAAGACAATCTCCAAGATTACCTTCCTTATCTAAGCTTATCATGTTGCGTGATTTTAGGAAGTTATGATTCGGTTTCCTTGTGAGGATCCGTGCACCAAACCAACGCAATCTTTCTTTAACTACTTCTCTAGTCATTCTAGCATGTCGTGGTGCACATGCCGTTATAATTGATCTGAAGCTGGCGAAGTCCTATGGGTCGGCCGTGAGTGTCAAGACCCTCTCAGGCCACAGAGAATTTTGGCTGCGGAAGGCTAAGGTGTTAGTTTGGGCCTCCGAACCTTTTATCGGGACTTCCGAGGCCCCAGTAGGGCCTAGATGGAGCCTTTGCTGACGTGGAGGCCATATCGTAATCGTATGGTAACAATAGTCCTCCAAGTCCAAGCCTATTATTCATAATAAGCGTGGGATTTTAAGAGTTAAAAGAATAATTTTGTGCGAAGAAAATTCGATCTCCATGGGTTCCGCGGAATGTGTTCCTCAGCGCATTTAGCTATAAGACTTCAACTTACCTAGTATAGTCTCCCAAGTCCGAAACGGGTGAGGGCTTCAGGAGGCTAGACCTTTGGTGACGTGTCTGCAGTTGGTGTGGTTCTGTCAATTAAGGTTGTCCATCCGTGGCCAGGCAATCATAAGTGAGATGGTGTATGCAATTAATGCGATTCTTGGCGTGGCGAAAGCGGGGGCGCCCGTGGGGTGCGTGCCTTCTCGGTTCACTAAACATTTGGGGTTTTGCTTTCCCTTTGTTGCTCAATTTAAAACACGCGTCCATTGTCCGTAGGTCCAAATGTGACGCTTGGGATTTGGACGGTGGATATTGGAATGCATCACTATAAAACTAGGCATTCTCCCTACACTGCAACTTCTTCTTGCATTTGTGCTCATTGTTAATACTCTGCCCGATAAGCGAGAAGTTCCTAGTGGGTGTGTCATTTTAATCGCATTTTCGAGGTAAGCGCGCTGAAAGTTGTTGTGATTTGTTTTCGTTGTTTCCTTTCGTGGTTATTGCCCGATTCCATAGCTTGGAGATTATACCCTGTAAGCGTAATGTTGTTTGGAAACGACGATTCACAAAACCCATCTGATGCCCCAACAAACCCTAGTATTATTGGGAATGAGTCATCATCGGCCGCCACATCATCTTCATCTTCTGAAGTCGTAGGGGGAGTAAACCCGGAGCCTCCCGCCGTATGCCTGTCGACTCCGTCTACGAGTGGGAGGGGAGCTTGTCCATCCGCACCGGTGAAAGAGATGGCGGAGGAAAGGGGACCTGACGCTGGGTACCTGAAATGAGGGGATCACTTGATAAGAGGGATGCCCTGGTCGCGAAGGCTCTCGACGAGGAGCTCAAGCGGTCAGCCACCAAGCATCTATGGCTCACCAAGGATCACCAAGGCAGAGTTGGAGGACATACGGTTGTCCTATGACATTCCTGCGCCCGTGAAACTTAGAGCTCGGGGTCCGGGAGAATGCGTCGACGATCTTCTCGAAGGGTACATCGCGATTTACGAACCCGCGATGCAACAAGGACTTTGCCTACCCATGCATCCTTTCTTCTGTGAGGTATTGAAAGACTAGAACCTAGCCCCTTGTCAGATAACACTGAATGGCTGGGGGCAGATGGTTGCCTCGTACATATTGTGGAGTGTTGCCGCAGGCGGGAGGAAATCTTATCTCGAGAGAGTTCGAGACTATATACCGGCATTGTCGATCAGTAGACTGGTACAACATCTCTCCTCGGTCGGGCCAGAAGTGGAGAACGGCTACCGATAGCCCCAACAAAGTACACAATTGAAAAGAGAGTTAATCTTAAATCGGCGGGGATCTGGAATATATGTCGGAGGACCCTCGCCCCAATGTGTCCATCCTTCGTCGATTCGGAGAACTTGGTATATATTGCTGCAGTTGTGTAGGTTCTAATAATTGTTCCTGACTTAATGTCTTGCCTGCTTTTTCTGATCGTGGTAAGCCGCCAATCCCTAAGAGGGACCAGAGAGAGTTAAAAGTGAAGTGGAACGGGCTGCAAAGAAATGACTACAGGAGTCTCAATAACTTTGTTGAAGGACGGCGACTTATTAGCCACCGCGGATGATGTGCAAGTCCTCAAGTTTTGACACCTCATCGTTGATGTGAATAATTGCCCAAACGTGTTGTAAATTGTTGTTTGTGCTAATAGCTTTCGAGGTTCAAGAACATCCCTACACTCCGTCTTGCCCACCCCCGCCAAATGGAGAGGTTCTTCATCCTGAGCTCCAGTGAAGGAGGCATCCGGGCCATCGCAAGAGGTCCGGATGCTATACCAACAGGTCCGATCTACCCACCGGGCCTCCGATCCCCTCCTAGCAGGGCGTTCCTCCTCCCCCGACCTCCGTCATCCGTTCCTTCACCCAGCCCGGGTCCACCCAAGGATAAGGAGAAGAGAATTGTCAAGGATAACGGTGATGCGACCTCGCGGAAGAAGAAGGCTCCCACACTGCGGGAGGGTTTATGAGAGATGCCCGCAAATCGAGTCGTCTGGGGTGCAAAGAAATCCGACCCTTCGTCCGAGCGGGGGAGCCCGTCCGCATTTCACAACGCCGGGGAGAACTAGAAACCTCTGTCATGGAATGCTCCCGCCCACCCTGCAATGATTGCGACGAGTGTGCACAAATACTGGACCCAGAAGTGGGAGAAGGCCGCCGAGGAAGCCACTGTTCGGGAGCAACTATAAATAGCGGAGATGAACTTGATACGGGGACCGGTCTTGACCAAGGAATTGTTCAAGACCTTGGAAGGATATGATGGCCAGATATTGCAGGAAGAGGCCAAATCCAAGAAGTTGGCCGAGGAACTGAAGGCTATGGGCCTCGAGAAGGTGCAATTGGAGTCCGAAAAAAGGGGGCTGCAGTTCAAGCTGGACTTAGTTGTGACGAAAGAGGCGGACATGAGGGGAGAATACGAGATTGAGCTGAAGGCTGCCAAAGAGAGTTTAAAACAAGCCCGAGATTAGAAGAGGGCTACCGAAAGCTTCTCGAAAACGCGTCTGAGGAGGCTCGAAACTAGTCAAGACCCGGCCTTGCAATGGTGAGGCTAGGCTGCGCTAGTCGCCTCGAGCAGTGGGATAGAAATCGTCATCGCAGAGAGGAGAATTTGGCGACGGGGGTGAGGCGGAGTTGGATAGAGTCCGTCTTTGAGCAGCAGTGCCGTCTGGGTCGGCGGTTGAGGCATACCAGGATGCGTTCGTCGACACGCTTGAGTATCGGGACCTCGCCCATCAACTAATAACCATCGGAAGCGGCGGTTGGTGGGCGGATCTCGAAACGCATCTAGAGTGGGACCTATCATTCCTACGGCAAGTCCCTACCGAGACATCGATCGAACTCGAACTCAAGGCGTAGCTAACGAACCAACTCCTCCACTGGTTGTAACCGAAGGCCCGCAATGTGCCGACCCATAAAGAGGCGGCGGGGCATTTGAACTTTGGGTTTTGTCAACTTTTGTATGTTTCAGAACTGATTATCAAACCCATTCTTTTTATGCATTCTTGTTTCCGCATTAAATTTTTATGGATGATCACAAAATTCTAGGAATCCCTTCCTTGGGCATTAACGGTAGGATCTGAAGAGTTGGAGTCTTTAATGTCTTGGGCATTTAATGTATGTGTGTGTGGCGTTCCAACTTCTTCTGGAGTGCCCTTATTCAACATTGTGTCTGGTCCCGATGCAACTTCTATATATATATATATATATATACAAGGAATCCCTTCCGTGTGCATGTGTAGCTTCAATAAAATGTGTGAATCCGACTCTGGCGTCCAAGAATCTCTTAAGTCGCATTATCGGGCCTACCTGTCCGACCACGTTATGGAATTTGGGTAAAGAAACGACGTTCGGGATGCCTACCGATTGGAGAATCAACGCTCGGCAGACCAAACACCTACCCAATCAACGTTCGGAGACCAAACGCGTGCGGGGTTGAGCCTAGCAGCTTTGGCCCGACCACCTCCAGAACAGAAGGTCGTTGATTAAGATGATGGGGCTGGAGGGCCACTGCCAAAAGGTGTCAACGGCATTTTTTGAGCAGCGTGGCCTAATTAGTCACCGAATCAACTCGTGTTGGTTACGGAGGACTACCGATCATGGTGGAATCAGATCCCCAACTCTTGACGATGCCTGAGGTGGCGAAGACTAGGAGATAGGCCCACTAGATCTAATATCCCATTATGTGCCGACCCGCAGAGGCGGCGGGATAGTAGGATAAAGAACGTCGCATTCGTTCCTACCTTTTACTCCGAATTATGTTGAATAAAATGCAAGAGTATTGAAATTCCCATGGTTGTTTTATTTGCGTTGATTGCCTAGGATACCATGGCTACGGATCTCGCTGACACCGTGTTGTGAATTACGCGTTGTTTTTCTTCGGCGGTTCGCCGAAGATAGGCATTACTTGCGTCCATCTCTTCGCAGAAGTTCCTTCCACGGCCGAAGTTCACGTAGCCCCTATCTGCCTCGCTGTGTTATCAACCTTCACGATTCCATGCAGGGTGGGCGTTGGTGTTTTTACCATGCATTAGCATTCGCGTAGCTCCACTAAGTGCGTACTCCCACACGCCTTTAACATCTTCCTACGGTTTATTCGATGTGCACCTAGTCCGACTATTAGTATTCCACTGCACCTATATATGTGTTCATAGGACTCCACTCCATTCTTTTTAACTTTGCTTTCTCATTGTCACATTCTGGTTCTGGCTATTATTGGACATGTCAGGCTTTCATTTTTCCAGTGTCCCAAAGTTCAAGATAAGACGTGGAAGGGTTGTGGATGACATCCCCGTCAACACCTTTCACGCGCGTCTTATCCTAGGGTTACTGTTTTCCGATGTCGGATGTAGCGATGGGTGGCCCTTCCGTTGCCCCTCCAAATACGGAAGTGACACCAGACCGCCTCCTCCTCATCTCCTATGAAGCCCGCGCCTTTGCTCGGCGAGATGTTGGACAATCGAGTAAGAGAAAAGTAGGTACCAATGGTAGGGATAAGGCATTCCGACCTCCTCCTCTCCCTTACCTTGCACGTATGAGTTTATCAACGTTGGGTCCCGTCAAGACAAGCTTGATCCCGTGGTTCTAGGGAAGCTGCAACCCCCAGTTGCAAACGCGGCAGCCTATGTTCATAAGTATTGGACCTCTACATTCGGGAGGGCAGTAGATGATGCGTAATTGACCGAGTTGTTGAAACCGGTTGAAATGTACACATCCATGATCATCATCTTAATCTGCGAGTTGTATAAATTGTTGGAGATGAAGATTAACGAGTTGTGTTCTACCGCTGGGGAAGACAAAGACGTGGAGGCGTAGCACTTGGAAAACAAAGATCTTCAGGCGAAACTTGTATTTTCTAAAGAGGCAAGGGATCGCGCTACGTACGATGTCGCCAAAGCCTATACGATCCAAAAGGCATGTGTCGAAGCCCAGAAAAAGGCGTAGTCGCATCGAAGTCTTGTCGGGCATGGGCTCTGCCAAAGACAATGAATTGAACAAAGCACTGACCGAGCTGTCGAAGGCCCAGCGTCTTCTGGCCAAACTCGAGTCCTCTGGCCACGTGAATCTAGTGGTTCTCGACTGAGATTTAAGGACTCTTTCTGTTCTAGTTTTTGTTGTTACTGCTTCGACTTGTAAATGTAAGCCATTGAATACGCCTCACTTTTTTTTTACTACATATACGTTGAATGTTTACATAACGTTGCCAAATCATTGTCGAATTGCTTTCACTTGTTTAAATACTGCGTTGAATGTTTATCCAATGAGTTGAAAGAGTTGGCCGCGAACCACACTCCCTCACCGCCGAATTGCTTGCACTTGTCTAAATCTGCGTTGAATGTTTATCCAAATGAGTTGAAAGAGTTGGCCATGAACCACACTCCATCGCCGCCGAATTGCTTGCACTTGTCTAAATACGCGTTGAATGTTTATCTAGCGAGTTGAAAGAGTTGGCCGCGAACCACACTACCTCGCTGCCGAATTGCTTTCACTTGCTCTTGTTGCATGAGGAACACTTTAGATTCATAAACGATGGGTTTTATTAGAAGGCGCGGTGTTTCGGGGCTCTAGACAAAAATGTGGGAAGATCAAAATAGTGCAAAAATGAAACTACTGATGATACGGCCTCAAGTGGGCGATGTTCTAAGGGTACCTCGTCTCCTTGCCTTCAGAATCTTCCAGTTTGTAAGTTCTAAGGCAGATTTCTTCGATAACTTTATAAGGTCCTTCCCAAGTGGGCCCTAGAGTTCCGGCCCCTATCTCTCTGTTAGCTTGAAATACCTTCTTCAGGACAAAGTCATTGATGTGGAAGCTCCTGCCTTTGACCTTGGAGTTGTAGTATCGGACCATCTTCCGCTGGTAAACTACGAGGTGGAACTGTGATTCTGCGTGTCTCTCATCTTGCAGATTGATGCTTGCCCTTCGTAAATCATCGTTAGTCACCTCATTGAAGTGCAGGTGCCTGGGTGAGGGTATCCCTATCTCGACGAGGATCATTGCCTCCGCTCCATATGCCATGGAGAAGGGAGTTTCACCATGAGCCGTCCCAGATGTAGTTCGATATGACCACAGCATCTCGGGTAGTTCTTCAGCAAATCCTTCTTTCGCGGACTCTAGTTTCCGTTTCAGGGTATGCTTGATGATCTTGTTCACGGCTTCTACCTGACCATTGGACTGGGGGTAGTAAGGGGTGGAGAAGTCCCTTCGGATACCGAGGTTCTCACAATTCACGTTAAACTTCATTCTTGCGAATTGTGTACCGTTGTCGGAAACGAGGGAGTGGAGAATGCCAAGCGGCGACAATGTTTATCCATAGAAATTTCCATACGTTTTACTCTGTGATCTTGGCCAAAGGTTCGACTTCACACTACTTGGTGAAGTAGTCCACCGCTACAATCGCGAATTTGACCCTCCTCTCCCCGCCGACGGAGGACCCGATGAAGTCGATTCCCCACTTGGCGGGCGGCCAGGACTAGTGACCGGGGTAAGGTTACGAGCCTCTTCTTGGTATAGCTACGAACTTGGACATCCGTCGCACTTCTTTGCGTAATTGTGAGAGTCTTTCTTCATGGTCGGCCAATAGTACCATTGTTTCAGAGGCTTTCTATGCCAGGCCATTCCTTCCAAATGATTGTCGATATCCCTTCATGTATCTCTTTTATCACGATATCTTTGCTTCCTCCCGTGTTAAACAAACAAGAGGGGGTGAATCCTCTTATATAGGATCTCGTCTTGCAAAGACGAACTTCGCGTCTACCTGTAGAGTTTACGTGCTTCTTGTTTGTCATCGGGCGGTATCTGGTCGGTTAGATATTCGGTGATTTCCTTCATCTATTTTGGAGAATCAGATATAGTCATGACAGGTGGGTGCGTGAGATTTATCAATAGAAAGCGGTTGAGCTTCTCAACCGGGATGGCCTTCATTAAGTCGGAGTCTCTACTGCTCGCCGCCCGAGTTTGAGAGGGCGTCCGCATAGCCATTTTCCATTCTTGGGATCTGTAGAAGTTCGTATGCCTCAAAGTGGGACAACAGGTCCTTGGCCTTTGTCAGGTATGCCACCATGGATTGTTCGCGTGCCGCGAAGGTCCCATTAACTTGACTAACAACCAGCTGTGAATCGCTATGAATCTGGAGCCTCCTTGCCTTCATCTCTCGTGCCAACCTCAAGCCTGCTAGGAGTGCTTCGTATTCCGCTGCGTTGTTGGAGGCTTTGAACTCCAAGCGAAGCGTGCAATTGAGATTATGGCCGTCAGGACTAACCAGCAAGATCCCGGCTCCAGCTCCGGCCTCACCCGAGGATCCATCAACATATAACTTCCATGTTGGTACCTTCAGGGGTCGGGCCTCGAGCGAACCCTCGGGGATATGGGTGAATTCAGCCATAAAGTCCGCTAAGGCCTGTCCCTTTATCGAAGGTCGTGGCTTGTAATTGATATCGAACTGGCTGAGTTCCACCGACCATTTTATCAACCGTCCTAATGTGTCCATCTTTTGGAGTATCTGCCGTAGAGGAAGGTTTATCAAAACATCTATGCTATGGGACTAGAAGTACGGTCGAAGCTTTCAGGAGGCGGTGATCAATGATAGGGCGAGCTTTTCCATGTCTGGGTATCTTGTTTCTGTGTCCTGCAGGGCTTTACTCACGTAATAGACAGGAAATTGTGCTGGGCCCTCTTCTCGGATTAAAACTAAGCTAACTGGCTTCTCGGATACGGCGAGGTAAACGAGCAACGTCTCTCCATTCTTTGGTTTGGATAGCAGTGGGTATTTTTCAAGGAGGACCTTGAGGTCTTGGAAGGCTTTCTCACACTCCTCGGTCCACTCAAACCTCTTCCCCCCTTTGATGGTCTGAAAGAAGGGCTGGCAGCGGTCGGTCGCCTTGGATATAAATCGATTCAAAGCCACTAACCTTCCCTTCAGGCTCTGAACTTCCTTGGGGGAGGATGGTGACCGCATTTCAATGAGCGCCTTAATCTTTTCAGGATTAGCCTGTATCCCGCACTGATTGACCATGTAGCCGAGGAACTTTCTGGACGCAACTTCGAATGAGCACTTCAAAGGGTTAAGCTTCATGCAATATTTATGAAGGACTCCGAACATCCCTCTTAAGTGCTCTATGTGGTCCTCGACGTTTACGCTCTTTACCAGCATATCGTCGACATATACTTCCATTGTATTCCCAATCTGTCCTGCGAACATGCGGTCTACCAATTGTTGGTACGTGGCTCCCGCGTTCTTCAGGCTGAAAGGCATCATCCTATAGCAGTATAGCCCTCGATCCATGATAAACGAGGTGTGATCCTCGTCTCTCACAAACATCAGGATTTGGTTGTAGCCCGAGTATGCGTCCATAAAGTTAAGTAACTTGTGGTCGGCAATGATCGACCACCGGGTGGTGCACAAAGAACGGAAAGTCATCTTTAGGGCATGCTTGGTTCAGATCTGAGAAGTCTATGCATACCCTCTACTTCTTGATACTCTTTCTTACCAGCACTGGGTTAGATACCCATTGGGGGTAAATCGCTTCTCTGATAAACCCGCTGGCTAGTAGCTTGTCAACTTCCTCCTTCAATGCATTGTACCTCTCAGCACTCAAAGGTCTACTTTTTTGAATCCTGGGGCGTACTTTCGGATCTACTTTCAAGGCGTGGCATGCCACTGATGGGTCGATCCCGACTATATCGCTGTGCTTCCATGCGAAGACGTCGGCGTTCTCTCTCGAGAAACCGCTCAGCCTCCTCTTTCATTCTTTCTTCGAGCTTCTCTTCCACCTGTAATACCCAGGTTGGTTCCTAGGGGTTCACCAGAAATGCTTCCAGCTCCTCAGCCGGGGAGGCAAGAGAATCTAAGCCTATGATTCAAGGATCCGCACCTCGCTTCAAGATCAATTCTTCATCCATCCATTCACGGTCAACGTCCATTGGTTCCGAATGTATGGTCATTACCACTGGGGCGATATCCTCACGCTTAGCAACCTTGACAATGCGTTCATGTAACATGCCCTCACCTTTGTTTGATTACCGCAGATTACGCCACCCCTCCGGAAAGCGCGGAATTTTATTGCCAGATAGTGTATGAACGTGACCACCTGTAAATCCTTCAGCGCGGGCCTTCCAAGGACCCCATGGTAGGCGGAGCGTGTGTCCACTATTAAAAACTCCATGAACTTCCGGAGGTGGCATGGAGATTCTCCGAAGTCTACCGCCAACGTAATCCTTCCTCACGGGACGAGGCTATCCCCTGTGAAACCAAATAGCAGATCCAAGATGGCCGTCAATTCATGATCCATGTCTATTTGGTTGAAGGATGTTCACGGCGCTTCTATTGTCGATCGAAAGATTCGCCTAGGCCATTTCGCAACGACGGAGCCGATTACTGTGGCATCGCAGGTCACGGTGGTGTATGCCACCTCGTCTTCCTCGATGAACGAGATCTGTGGTGCTTTAGGTCATGCCCGTGGACCCGCCAACTCTCCGAGGATTCTTCTCTCGTCGCCTTTGCGTGAGTTCGCCATGAGTTCATCTTGTGCCCTCCGGCATAGGACCCTCCTATGATGGTGTTTATCTCCCGAACAGGGGGGAGCCCCTGTGGGTCCCTCCAACCTCGGCGGGTCCCTGTTTCTGTCATTTTCCACTTCATTATGTTAGAGTCCATCGTTCTAGCGCCGAGGAGGAGGTCTTTGCCCCTGTGTGGGCGGCCCTCGATGTCCTCGCACGGGTCGATTCTCCTCTTCATGCCCGTGGGTTCCGTGATTTATCAATTATCTCACGTCTGGGCAGTCCCCGTATTATGCACCCTGGTCCTGTGTATCCGACAGAACTTGGGCGGTGTTGTGGTGGGCATGGGGGCCACCACAGGCGCTCTGGAGTGGAGAATTGGGGCTACCTCCGTCTGATCGAATCTCCTGTAACGGTTGTTCGGCAAAACGGGGGAACATTTTTTTTGAAAGCGAGAGAAACGAGGCTCGAGAGAGCATCGCCCCTTCCTTCTGTAGCGATCTCCTCTCTCCCTCTCTGCCTTCTCCCGATTCTCAATCGTCTCTTCTAATCGAATCTCACGTTGGACCAAGTCCAATAGCTGACTATAGGTCTTTGGTTGACTATTCTGTACATCCCTCCAGAAGGAAGTGCACATGTACAGTTCGGTCACGAGTGCATCCAAAGCCTTTTCATCAGTCACAGTCTCGATTTTGTTGATAACATGACTGAACCTCTTGAAGTAGCTCTTGACAGTTTCTCCTTCCTTCTGCTAAATGTCGTGGAGCTGGGCAATGTCGGCTACCATCATCTGATTGCCAATGAAGGCATTGAAAAATTCTTTTTTTAGCTGTGGCCAGCTCCAGATACTCTCTAGTTTCAACTTATTGTACCACCTCTTCGCGTCGGACGCGAGCGTGGTATGAAAGTTCTGGCACTTCACCGTAGGGGACTGGCCTTGGAGCTTCGTCTTATATGTATTTATGTGGTCCATGGGGTCGCCCCTCCCGTTGTATTTGTCCATTAGAGGCATCCGAAAGTTCGCGGATATCTCCATGGCTTTCATGTAGCGGGTGAACGGGAGGTTCTCGTCATCGTCATCGTCATCCTCGTAACATTTCAGCTTATCTTTCTCCTCATCGGTCATTCTGTGATCTTGCTTCGTGGCCCTCCTTCTTTCTGTGCGGGACTCGCTGTGCTCACTGCGCCTGTTGTGTGTGGGTAGGGGTGGTGCTATGGAGGATCCCACTCCCAACCTGTCGAACACGCTAGCAACAGGAACGGGACAGCTTTTCCGCACTGGGAGAGGTCTTCCCCTCTGGCCATCCTTTGAGGGCTTCAAGGCGATGTTACGTGGGATCTGACCATTAGAAACGGGCGTGTCTCCTCACGATGGTCGACTTTCCAGCGAACCGGATCGTGAAGGGCTTCTCCGGGCACGATCTGCGCTTGGGTCCATGTTTGAGGGATTGATTCTCCAACAGTTCAAGCACTGCCTTCATCCGGGCATTCTCCAACTTCAGGTCTTGGTTCTCCTGCTCAACCGCTCACTTCATTGATGTCTTCTCCTCTTCTGACGGGTCACGCTTTTGGAGGTCCCGAATGCGTTCTGCCACATATCAGTATGGTGAGACTCTACTTCTTCCTCCATGGAATGTTCGGTTGCCATGCTCCTTTTGGTAGAAAACACGCTTTTACCACAAGTTTTAGGCCGTGTAATATTTTTCGCTTCCCACAGACGACGCGCAATCTGTTGACGCCGAACCTACAACGCCCACGTGCCAACAGATCTCTAGTCACTCCTCCTGCGCCAACATGTATGTTACACACACTCGGACGATCGTTGGCACCAAGATCACCGAGGAAAAGGGTCCGGCGATCGTTGGTACTCGACGATCTAGTCAACCGCCGGTATATAGAAATAATACACGGGGAGGCAAGCAATAGGGTGTGGGAGAGACAAGCAGGCGTGCGGTTGAGCGAGTTTAGGATGGGATTTAAGTGTAAAAAAGAGCGTACCTTTGAACAACCGGAGACGTTGTATTTGTAGTGCAAGAGTCCTGATTGATTTAGGCAACAAATCAATCAGATACCCAATCAAATCTTCATTCCTTATGGGATATGGATCATTCCTTGTCACCTTCCTTATCTGAGCTTATCATGTTGCGTGATTTTAGGAGGTTATGATTCGGTTTCTTTGTGAGGATCCGTGCACCAAACCAACGCAATCTTTCTTTAACTACTTCTCTGGTCATTCCAGCATGTCGCGCTGCCTGCTAGTTATAATTGATACGAAGCCTGGCGAGGTCCTATGGGTTGTCCGTGAGTGTCAAGACCCTCTCTCGGTTTCTTTGTGAGGATCCGTGCACCAAACCAACGCAATCTTTCTTTAACTACTTCTCTGGTCATTCCAAAGATGTCATGCACCGCTGCTAGTTATAATTGATACGAAGCTGGCGAGGTCCTATGGGTCGTCGGTGAGTGTCAAGACCCTCCCCGGCCCCGTAGAATTTTGGTGCGGAAGGCTAAGGCGTTCGATGGGCCTTCGAACCTTTATCGAACTTTCGAGGCCCCAAGTGGGGCCTAGATGAGGCTCTCGATGGGCTAGATGGGGCCCTTGCACGACGTGGAGGCCATATCGTAATCGTGTGGTAACAAACTCGTACAAGAAAAATCAAATTTGAAGGGGCACCAAGTTTTATAGATTGAGGCACCTCAATTCCCACCGTCCAAACTCGAAACATAACATCTAAATCGTCGATCGCTGACGCGTGTTCAAAATAGGGCAACAAAGTAGAAATGGAACCCTAAGCGTTTGTTGAAACACGGATACGCGCCTCACACGCGCCTCCATTGTCCTATCACGCGCCATTAGCATTAAATGCACACACCTATCACTTATGATTGCCCGACGAACGGATTGACAACTTTGATTGACAAAATCACACCAACCACGGACACGTCAACGGGGTCTAACCAATTGAAGCTCTCACCCGTCATAAATGTTCGGCTTTGGACTTGGAGGACTATACTGAGTAAGTAATTCAATCTATACTGAGTAAGTAATTCAATGCACCAAGACCACACTGGCGAAATTCGCCTTCGGCAAAATTTCTTTGAAGATTTCTTTTCTTCTTTTACTTCCAAAGTCCCACGCCTACTATAAATAATATGCTTGGACTTTGGGGACTATTTTTATCACCCGATTTTGGTAAGGCCTCCACATCACTAAAGGCCCAAGTAAGGATCCTGTATAGGCCTAATTCAGGGCTGGCTAAAGCCTTATAGGCTCGAGAAAGGACCTTCCAGTTCATAAGGTCCCATAGACCCGGCAAGAAAGGCCCTGGAGGCCCATCAAGCATCGTAACATCCCTGGATCAGAGTATTGCAAAACCTCTGAAGGTCCTCGACACTCATGGCCGACCCAGAGCCCCGCCAGCTCAGATTTATTATAACTAACATGCAGCATGATATTTTGGGATGACCAGAGAAGTAATTAAAAACAGATTGTGTTAGATTGGCACACGGATCCTCACAAAGAAACTAAATCTCAATTTTCTAAAGATTAGGCAATATGATGAATTCAAATAAGGACGGCAATCTAAGAGATTGTCTTGACAACCGATCATCCATATCCCATAAAAAAGGAGGATCTGATTAGATATCTAATTGATTGTTTCCTAAATCAATTAGAACTCTTGTGCTATAAATACAATGTCTCCGATTATTCTAAGCTACACTCTTTTTACGCTCGAATTTCACCCATAAACTCTGCTCAAATCTCTGTCTGCTTGTCCCTCCCATATCCCATTGCTTTCATCCCCCGTATATTACTCTATATACCAGAAGTTGACTTGATCGTCAGAGTACCAATGATCGCTGGACCTTTTCCTTCGTAGATCTTGGTGCCTAATGATTGTCCGAGTGTGCAGTGTAACATACAAAGTTGGCGTAAGAGTGATCGGAGATATGTTGACATGTGGACGGTGCAGTGTACGTCACAACAATATTGTTATTTTATTAGGTTGTAGTTTGTATATGTGATACTTTTTTATTAGGATACTTTCATGTATGATACTGATATATTAAGATACATTTTATCTATGATACTGTTTTAGTATAATAAACTAAAGATTACAGTTTTAAGTTAAAAAGACAACTTCAAAAAGCTAAAATCCATCGTTAAAAGTGGCATGCGGTTGGTCTTGATTGGCTCGTCGAGACGATTTCGAAAACATATTATAATAGAAATTCTGAGCACGTATGCGAATTCTATGCCCGTTTATGTTATGATACTGTTTTCTATTATACGCTATCAAATAACATACATGACTAACAACACAAAGAATAATCTAATAGACAACTTTCTCCCACATCAAACTTTTTCTTCTCTACAAAAATTCAAGCTGCTATTTACAACAATAAATCATTGCCACTCTACAAAAATTCATCAACTTCTTCCATATCCATATTATGGCCACTCAATAAAACGGTATCATGATTTGTTGCTATTTTCAGCAACAAATCATGGCCACACATAAATACACAACGTAATATTCCTAAGTTTTCAACCATTGCCCTCTCATTTAACCTTCTGAATACCAAGTAGTATTACTGTATAGAAAATGTAGAATTAAACACATTAAAATTATGAAAGTCAATCACTACAAGTGCCAAACATGAAAACTAATGAAATTTAGAATTAGACACTAAGAATGATTCATACTTATAAAATACTGGATAACAACTTTCAAATTCCAAAGAATCAAGCATTACAACTACAATAATCTTTGAAAACGTTTAAAGAACTCTATATCCAATCAAATTTCAAATTACTTAACCAAAATATCAAATTATGCGTACCTAAGTTTTCAAACAATTAAAAACACTGTCTAAAAGGATAATCTTCTAATTAAAGTAGCGTAAGGCTACCACCATAACAGAGAAGAAGCACTCTCCGGAGGTGGAGGAGATTTGTAGAGATGGAAGAAGGCTTCCACCGTGCCGTAAAAGAAATACTCGTCGGAGGTGGAGGAAATTTGTAGAGGTGGAAAAAGTCGATGGAAAATATGGATCATAGGAATAATTTTGGGATAATTTTGTAATATTGTTGAAGAGTATGACTTAATCACAATTTTGAAAAGTATTTTGACCTAATTTAGAACAAGTCACCTACAGGTGACTTAAAGGCAATTTCCTTCTACGTTAAAATAATATAACAAATTAAAGAAGTGGTTAGTAGGAATTATTAATTGCATTGTTATGTAATAGAAAGTTCTTATGGCAGGTAGAAGTAATAATAAACATATTTTATTTTCTAATTCTCTTGACGTGGAATACTAGTTTTACAAGCATGATAATGTATAATAATTATTACATATAGAGTTTTGTTAAGAAAATATGTGTGGTGACATATTTTTATTTATTATTAATTGTTTGAATTTTTTAATTTTATAAATTTTTAAGATTAAACTTTTATTTATATGAGTTTGATGTAATCATACTCGGATTTGTTTGTTCGCATGCATCAGCGAATTAACTAAATAGACAAAAACTTCGAATTTTTGAAACTTTTATTTTTCACAATTTTATCTTGTGAGCTTGGCATCCATCTGTGATGTATTTAGGGAGACATTGATTAAGTTAGTTATGATTTCTTATTTAATTTTCGTAAAATTTTGGGATCATAAAAGGGTCGAAAGACTATAAGGAGTCCAAGATTAATTGGACTTTCCTTGTTGATTTCTTAAGAGCATATTTGGCTTAGTTTCTTTTAAATACCTTTTTTTGTTAAATTATTTTTAATAATAAATTTTGTAGGACACATTATTATCAACTTTTCAATCACACATTTCATTAACTTTTTTAAAAAATCTTGTAAAAAAATTACTTTTAAACTCCACCAGACATGTACTAAATATCTCAAAAATATTGTTGAAAAAATAAATGTGGAGATACGAAGTTGGCTTTCTTAATCAATTTAGGAGTTTGCTTAGAATCAAATCGATGTGAGATATGATAATTATTTTATAAAGTTTTACAAAACTAGTTAGTTCTGTATGTTTTGACACACGTACTGATAAGTGTTGTTTTACACTTATCTGGACCATCAAAAGTGGATGATTGTGAGTACTTTTAAGTGATTTTCTATTTAATTGTGTGTTGATTTTATTGTTTTAGGTCAAACTCCGAGTTAGAATGGAATTAGAGAAAAACAAAGTAAAATAGGCAAAAAAAAAGATTGAAAGCGTACGAAAACTTGGATATGGGGATCAACTTACAAACATTCAAAAGTTGAAGGACTTGGGGTTGCAAATAAAAGAGGACTAAATTGAAATAAAAGAAGAAATTTAAGGACTAAAGAGGACAAAATTCAAAGTTGAAAGACTTGGACAACAAATAAGATAACTAAAAGAAGAAAAAGGACAAAAATATGAAATGGGGACCAAATAATATATACTTCAAACTTTGAAGGACCAAGCATGCAATATGGAGATTGGAACCAGAATTGGTAACTTATTTCACTGTTTGGCGCGGGTTGCAAACCATGGTTGACCATGCCATGCGCAGAGACGCGCAGCGAGTGTTTTTTTGCTTGTTTTTAATTTCAATCAGGGTCTTTTTCATCTTTTCATGTACATGAGTTGTTAAATTAGTAAAACACTATATAAAGACCTAACCTAGGTCAAAAGAGAGGAGGTTAATTCTTAAGAGAATACGGAGAAAAGAACGGCGAAAGAAACAAATAACGACCAAGATCAAGAAGATTGGAACGTGTGAATCAATATATCTTGGTGCAAGATATTCGATATCTTTTCCTTTTTCATTCAAAATCCAGTTATGTATTCAATTCTTTTAACGCTTTATTTTTTCCGAATCATGAGTAGCTAAATTCATAGTTTGGATGAACGATGTAGCCTAAGTTTAATTCTTTAATTTCGAATCTCAAGTTTTGATTTATAAATTGTTTAAGTATTTGATTTTTCTTCTTCTCTTAATGCTTGGAATAACTGGCCATTATTTCATTGATCTCGTGGATTGTAATGAACTGAGAAGCAAATTATTAATCTAGACCACATAGTAAAATTCGGTAATTGGATAAAAGGTAGAGATACACTTTTATTATTGCTGTGGTCTGAATTGAATTCTTAGGAAAATTAATGCATCTAATTAAGGACCATTCTGACTGCCTAAGTTGACTTAATTAGATAGGACTAATTTGAACTTGAGAGAGGTAAATTAAGTTAAATTCGTGAATTCGATTGAATACAACTTTAGGAAACAAATCTTGATAGGAGGAATTAGAGATGACAACTAAGTGAATTCGCTTGTCCAAACGCTTTAACCATTATTCTTTCCTAAATTCTTGTTATTTTATTTTACATAAGTTATTATATTATTTCCTTAAATTCATCGTTTTAGTTTAAATCTTTCAAATCAACTCAATTCAAATTCTTTTCAATAAATTAGCATTACGATTAATTTAACTAGTATCTAAATAAGATAGTTTTCGTGGGAACGATAATCCGGACTCAATAGGTCCACTTTATTACTTGTTTGTGATATTGTACACTTACAATTACAAATATTTTAACAACACGTGACGTGCATTTAACAAACATGGACTAAGTCCAAGTTCGCTGAATTTGCAGAAATTCATTGGTTCTATTGGGACTATTCTTCTTTAATTAGAACTAGTGTTGTGCAATGCACGGGATGTGTAATCAAAAAAAATAATTTTGATAGTTATCTATAAAAGTTAATTAGTTATAGTAAAATCAAATACTAAATTTTAATTAGTATTAAACTCATTTGTACGTTGACCAAAATGAAGATAATTAATTAATTAAATTAAATTAATTAGGTATTTAAAATATAGATAATTAAATTTAAAACGCGTTGAAAAATTAATTTTTGCAATGATAACAAACTTTGAAAATATGAATTTTGACTTATTTTTCTTTCACTTTGTATTGATTGTCTTTTATAATAATGTTAAAATGCAATATCTTAAATGTGATCTCTTAAATCGTGTCATAATAGTATTTTAATTTAGTGCAACTTTTCTAATAGTCGTATAACCAATCATTCTATTCGAAACACGTTGGCTATTTTCTTATGTATGTTACTTTTTGTTGTTTTATTTTTGAAAAGTTATAAAGTAAGGATTAATGAAAATTGAATAACACATTTAAACTATGACAAAAGTTTAAATGTAATTTCTCAAATCTTAATTAGCATTGAAAAACTCATGCATATTTTAACCAAAATGAATATAAAATTCATTAATTATTAATTAATTAAATTAAAATATTTAAGCATTTAAAATATGGATAATTAAATTAAAATCCATTGGAAAATTAACTTTTGCAATAATAACAAAACATTAAAGATATAGATTTGGACTTATTTTTCTTTCAATGTGCATTGATTGTTTTCCATAATAATCTTGAAAATGTGATCTCTTAAATCTTAGGCATTTTTTGCCAAGAGATTTAAACGGTAAATTAAAGGGTGATGGATGGTAAATAAAATTCAAAGTTTAGCGAGTTATCAGTAACAGTTCAAACTTCAGTGAGTATGTATTAACAAGTTCTAAGTTCAGTGATTATTTGTTAAATTTACCCCAACCAAATATACAATGAACATCTACTCACAGAGTAGATCGTGCTAAACCCACATCAAATGGTTAACGGAACCCAATCAATTATTTGGTCAAAGTTGGTCAAATCCAACTTAATTAAACACCATTTCCAACACGTAACGATGCTGGAAGTTAAAATTTTATTTCCTTGAAATTAAAACACGAGTTTTTTTCCAAATCATTACAGATGGAAGCAAAGAAATGCCATCAGAGCTATGAGTGACGCCAAACTATGTATAAAGTTGCCTTGCTTATGATCCATTACGTCTCATATGAAACCAATTCATGGTGCTCTTCATTGAATATCGTCAATGGTGTCTTCCCATCAAAATTCTTTGACTTCTTTTCTTGAGGCAGAACAAATTTCTCCACTTCCTGCATCAATGGGAACTTTTTTCTAAGACCTATCTTTGTATGTTGTAAGGGTGTGTTGTGCGATTATAATCCCGTAAGTGGACGGATCGTTAACAAGTAATAAAGTGATGTGTAGAGTGTCGAACACACGAAGAATAGATACCAATTTAATTAATTAATTTATAACTCAACTTTTAACAAAATAAAGAAACACATATTTGATTTGGTTTGCGAATCTAAACATATTTCAATTAAATCTAAATTATCTGACAAATAAAGTAAATTTATGAGAACAAATTCTAGTTTTTACTAACACTAGGATTCGCTAATCCACCTACATGTTCTTTAATCAATTATCCGTTTAATCGCTTTAGCCTATAATTACATTGAATTGAAAATCGATGATCCTAAAATAATCAAAAGCCTCTCTCGATGGTCAATCAATTCTATACAATATGCGAACCTAATTATCTCTAATTAAGCTTCGAACATAAACATATGCATTAAAATCTCAAGAACACCTAAATGGATTTCATAAAGTATAATAGTAATTTGTATATATTATTGGACCCTATGTTATTCAATACCACATGCTTAATCTATATTGAATCTCTCGACTTCAATATAGATCACAATATATTCTAATGGTGATCAAGCATTAAAATAATAGAAATAATGAATAAAGAATAATCAACTCAAAAACAATTACCTACTAAAACGAAAAATTTCTAATTAATTAAAATCATGAAGTTTCATCGTTTATCCTAGAAATAAGTAAATTAGCCGGACATGATTTTGTTAATTAACGAAAGAATTGTATCAATTATGTTCCGGCGAAAGAAAAAAAGAAAAAAAATAAATAAAACCCGTGACTCGGGTGAAGAATCTTCAATCCCGTTCTTTGATCTTCGATTCTCTTTTTGTATCTTGTTCCCAAAATTCGCCTCTTTGTTTTGGACCTTATTCGCTTTTTATATCCATCTTCCAACTCTCCAAAACGTGTTTTAGCTTGTTTCCTTCTCCGGACTCGGTGAGAGTTGTATTTCAATTAGGAAACAAAAGTTCTGTTGCATGAAGGCCATGCAATCGCATGGCCAAATTACTATGATCGCATGGCTTTTCCTATTTACGTTCTGCAGAAGAATTTGGTGTCTTGTGATCACATATCTGTATAACCATGCGATCGCATGGTTAGTTTGATGGATTTCCTAGATTCTTTCCTTTGATATTTGCATGCCAAGTCCCTCAAGACTCTTTATCTTTCCATTTAAGTCCCTTTTCTTCTATTTGTTCTCTTTTCATTATATTGATACTTGAATTTGAATATTTTCTAAAATAATAAAAAAACAACACGCCATTAAATCAAAAATAACTTAAAGTACTCATAATCGTCCCTTTTTGTGAGCTCGGGTAAGTACAAAATTGTACTTATCAAATACTCTCAAACTTGAACTTTTATTCGTCCTCGAATAAACTAGCTAAAAACAATCATGCACATACTAATAAAAATAGTCATAATATAAATAGCTTGTCGTTCTTGCTTCAGCTTTTGCAATAACTTATAATTTATGACGAGTGCTCAAGTATTACTATTGCAAATGTGATTATACTCAAACCATACTTGATATGTGTGTGAGAACAATTAATCTAATCAACTTAAATTTTATGGTGGTGATAGCCCAACCACTTGGTCAACTTTTCCTTTTCCTCTCGTAAGGTACACTTCCTCCCAAAATGATTTTCTCTTTCAATTCCTGAGATTATGTTTCAAAGGTTAAACTTCTCTCATTATTTTCTTGCTCGAGACTAGTTGAGAAAACTAACAATCGTGACAACCTAAGTATATGAAGATTCTCCATTTTATGAGCACTCTCAACCAGGAAGTTTCTACTAAGTACTAAGTAAGTCAAACACATTAGTTGTCTAATCCCCAAATTTATTTTGTAAAAGATTTTTTCATTGGCTTTAACAGTTATAAAAAAATTTATTAAATTTTTTTCTTTAATATATATTTATTTAAATCTTATGTGCAAAACTCAATCCATTAAACTTTCTAGATGACTCATGTAACGAGCTATAGGTCGATGACTCCCTGGTCTTTTGAACCTTAGGGCATCGGGTTTTGAGAAACCTCTACGAACATTTTCACTCAAGTCAAATAGGCTACAAAAAGAGTTAAACAACAATAATAATAATTTTGCTCCTTGCGTGCAATAAGTTCATGTGTGAGGATTAGATTCCTAACATCCGGTCATTACTTAGTTTCCTCCAATCGGTCTAGAGTGCTCCACACAATTTTTCAACATACATGGAATCAATCATAACGTAGATAGTCACTATTACGCTTTAATTACCATACTTTCACACAATATTAGTTATTTGTTCGAGATACGATGATGATTTTTAAGTTCAAACGGGTATCCTATTATTTTCAACTTAAGCGCACCAACATAGCTAAAAAATCATCTAAATTGGCCGACACAACACAATATCGTATATGGTCAAATAGTCTCACATTTAACCAATAGTAATAATTTGTTGGGTAAATAGCACTAGGGGTCCCTAACCTTTGGGCCTTGTAACGATGGGGTCCCTAACCTTCTATTTTGAACTCCAGAGTCCTTAACCTATGAAACGTTAACACACAAGTCCTTTTTGACCAAAATCATTAGTTTGGCCGTTAAATGGTCAAAATCTTGTTGAATAGACCAAATTACCCTTAAATTAAATGATAAAAAAAGAAAAGAAAAAGAATAATAAAATAAAAATTGCAACTAAAAGGAAACCAACAAAATAAAATATTTCAACTAAACCCCAAATACTTCTTCTCCACCAAAATACCGCCGCCAACCACCACCCACTAGAACCACCACCCCACCGCCGCCATCCAAAGTGTGAATTTGTTTAAATTAAAATCTGAATTTGATTTAGATTTTGCTATTGGAACGGGTGAATTTAATCAAAAAAAAAGAAGGAAAAGTAGGCGATCTGCATGCGCGTTGAAGTCGGCCACCGCCGAAAATGGCGACCAATGGCTGGTCCGATGCCTTAAAAAGGTAGTCGACACAACCCCGACTTCACCACTGTTTCACGAAGTTCGTGCGCCACTAGTTGGTCCGCTCCCTTAAAAAGGCAATGGACGCACCCTCGAGATCGCAGCGTCGTCGCTCTTCGCCTCCGTTTCACGAACAAAATAGTGTGCTGATATTCGTGCGCCGCCTTGAAGAAAGCGGTGCCGAGCGGATCTCGATCTCATATCTCGCCGCCACGTTATACGCCGTGCGGAGTTGTACATTTTAATTTTTGATTTTTCTCGGATCTGCTTTCGGTTTGGAGGTGGTTTTTCAAGAAATCTATGTACTTTTTCTTGTATTTTCCGATGGTTTTGTGGTTGTTGAAATTATTTTTTGGATGGCGGTGGTGGGGTGGTGGTTCCGATGGGTGGTGGTTGGCGGCGGTATTTTGGTGGAGAAGAAGTATTGGGGTTTAGTTGAAATATTTTATTTTGTTGGTTGGGGTTTTGTTGCAATTTTTATTTTATTATTCTTTTCTTTTCTTTTTTATCATTTAATTTAAGGGTAATTTGGTCTATTCAACAAGATTTTGACCATTTAACGGTCAAACTAACAGCTTTGGTCAAAAAGGACTTCGTGTGCTAACGTTTCATAGGTTAAGGACTCGGAGTTCAAAATAGAAGGTTAGGGACCCCATCGTTACAAGGTCCAAAGGTTAGGGACCCCTAGTGCTATTTACCCTAATTTGTTCACAAGTCATGGATTAAAGCGAAATAATTTTAAAAAAGTTTCATCATTAGCCGACAAGGCTATTCATATCACATAAACATGCAAACAAATAAATTTTAAATTTTTTTAACAAGAAATAAATTAAAATCAAATATCAAGTATCAATTATCGAATCAAGCAAATTTTTCATTTATCTATCACCCAAAAACTTGAAAGAAACATTGTCCTCAATGTAAAATTTAAAGTCAAAAGATCAGAGACTTCCCTGAGGCGGATCAGATGGTGCTGGAAGAAAATGTGTGATAAGATCAACTGGTGGAGAAATCTGTATAGGTTGGTCGGCAAATCTTTGCTTGAATGTCATCCGAGATAGCTCGCAGTTGTAACTCAAAAAAAATAATAATAATAACGATAAATTAATTAATTTAATTTAATTTTTTTTGTTGTCATTGCGATCACAAATACATGAAAATCTTGGCAGAAAGTATTATGCCCAGGCCATGCGATCGCAGAGGGTTATACCATGCGATCGCATGGTACAAAATTTGTTATATCGATTTTTTTTACCTACTAAAATAGCAGAATGACGATGATCAAAGCCTCACTGTTTAAGAATTGAAAGCCTACTTTAAAAATTCTAAAAGCCTAAAACGTGCAAAATGTCAATTGAAATCCTAAAACTAAAATATACGAAAATTTAAATAAAAGGGTAGAAAGATGGGTTGCCTCCCATTAAGCGCTTCTTTAAAGTCATTAGCTTGACTTTGTTATGGTGATCACTCAAGACACTTTGAATATATCTTTGGAAGACTTGCTTTTCTTGTTTTGATCGACTTCGCACCAATTTTTGTTTACCTTCCAGAGCTTGATTTTTCCGTTATCATATTGATATGATTTTGTTTTGCCGTTCTACTCAAACTCAACTAAGAAAATTTCGCTGTCCTCATTGGCTTTGATCACAGAAGATGGATGTAACTTCTCTTTCTCCACATATTCTTCTTCTCTAAGTGGTGCATCCTGATGTTGGGTAACAGCTTTTTCATCTAAGCTCCCAGTCTTCTGGTTAATGACATCAATCTCGAAACAGGCATTTAAAGAGCTCAAAAATTTAGTAGTTTTAAACACATTGAATGTGATATGTTCATCATTCAATCCCAGCTTTAACTCTCCTTTTTGCACATCAATTAATGCCTGACCAGTAGCCAAGAAAGGTCGACCCATAATAAGTGGTGCATCCTGCTTTTTGCACATATCCAATATAATGAAATCTGCAGGAAATATGAATTTGTCCATTTTCACTAATATGTCTTCGATGATTCCACTTAGACTTTTGATCGTTCTATCTGCAAGCTGCAACGATACTGTTGTTGGCTTTGCTTCTCTTAAACGAGCTGCTTAAAAATAGAGTAAGGCATTAAATTCACACTAGCACCCAAATCACATAAAGCTTTATCAAAAAATAAACTACCAATAGTGCAAGGAATATTAAAACATCCTGGATCTTTTAATTTTGGAGGTAGCTTGTTTTGCAAGATAGCACTGCATTCTTCGGTAAGCATGACTATTTCATGATCCTCCAACTTTCGCTTATTTGAAAGGATTTCCTTCATGAATTTGGCATAGCTAGGCATTTGAGCTATAACATCGGCGAAAGGTATGTTGATGTGAAGCCTTTTCAATACATCCAAGAATTTCTTGAATTGTCGGTCTAGCTTATATTTTCGCAACCTTTGAGGAAATAGAATTGAGGGACGTAAGTCGGTGGTGAAATATAATATGGTGGAGAGTTCCATTTTTCTTGTTCAATTTACAGATCTAATTTGTTTTATCTCTCTTTGTTGGACATGCTTTTTTTCTACACCTGGTCTAGTTACATGAATCTCCGGTAACTCAACTCCGCTTCTCGTGGTGATTGCATTGACTTGCTCTTTTGGGTTGACCTCTGTATTGCTTGGCCATGTGCCTGGTTGTCGATTGGTCAACAATTTAGCCAATTGTCCCATTTGATTTTCTATATTCTTTATCGAGACATCTGTCCTTTTTTGCATTTCCTTTAGCGCATAATCCATGCGTTCTAACAATTTAGCAACTGTTTCTTTTAATCCACCTTCTCTTTCCTGGGGTCTTCCTTGATTTGGTAGATTTTGAATGTTTTGTGTATTGCCATATGAAAATTTTGGATGACTTCTCCATCCAGGATTGTAGGTATGTGAGTATGGATTATTCTGTTGTCGCTAAAAGTTCTGAGTATATGCAGCTTGTTTAGGTGATGACATATCAACTTTGGTTAAGGGGCATTCTGATGATTGATGGTTTGCCCCGCATGTTACACATATTGGTAAGGACATCTGAACCATATTGGCTGAGTGAGAATATTTCATTGCTTCCATTTGCTTTGCCAATGCATCAATTTTTGCCAGTACAAGTGAATTAGTGTCCACTTCGTGTATTCCTACTGTTTTCTTCTGCAATCCTCTTTCTAGCCACATAATAAAATGTTCACTCATGGTTTCAAATAGATCGTAAAGGTCACCGGCGGATCTATTTTGGATAGAGCCACCTGCCGCAATCTCTCAAGAACGATCGGTTGGAGCTAGTCCAAAGTAGAAATAGTGATTACGAGTCGCTAAGGAGAAACCATGACTTGGACACTTTCGAGCAGCTTGTTTGAATCTTTCCCATGCATCGTGAAAGTTTTCCAACTCAGATTGTTGGAAATTGGAAATTTCATATTTCAGTCTATTTATTGTGGCAGAGGGAAATATTTCAGTGTGAATTTCTGAATCAGATCTGTCCAAGTAGTAATGCTCCCAGGCGGTAGAGAATCTAACAATTCTCTAGCTTTATCCTTCAGTGTGTGTGGAAATAGTCTCATCTTAAGTGCCTCTTCATTAACACCTTGGTATTTGAAATTGCCACTGAATTCATCGAAGCAAGAAATATGGTAATGATGATTTTCATCTGTCATCCCATAGAACGGCAGATTGTTCGAGAACAAATTCATCACATCTGGCCTCAACTGGAAGTTATCGTGTCCATAAGGCAAATAGACTATGCCGGATCGATTCTCAACAATCGGGCATCATATACTCACCCATTAGAATATCTCGCTCACCGACTTCAAGTGGTCGAGCTATTGGTGCTTGATTATTTTTCACATCTACAGTGTAATGATTACGGATTCGTTTATCCTCCATTGTGTCTTTTTGCTGTTGTTTCTTTCTATTCGCTCACGTTGTCTTTGGCGAAAGCTTCGTTCAATCTCAGGATCTAAATCAAATAGATCAAGATCCTTTGTACGACGCATACACCCTTAACACCTGAACACAAAGTTGGAATTCAACAGTAAGAAAACGAATTTAGGATAAATATAAAACTAAAAATAACATTAATAATAATAAAAAGAATTGTTAAAACTAAAATTATTAATTAACGAAGTAATTGATAAAACTAGTCCCCGCAACGGCGCTAAAAACTTGTTGTGCGATTATAATCCCGCAAGTGAACGAATCATTAACAAGTAATAAAGTGATGTGTAGAGTGTCGAACCCATGAAGACTAGATACCAATTTAATCAATTAATTTATAACTCAACTTTTAACAAAATAAAGAAACACATATTTGATTTGGTTTGCGAATCTAAACATATTTCAATTAAATCTAAATTATCTGAAAAGTAAAGTAAATTTATGAGAACAAATTTTAGTTTTTACTAACACTAGGATTCGCGAATCCACCTACATGTTCTTTAATCAATTATCCGTTTAATCGCTTTAGCCTATAATTACATTGAATTGAAAATCGGTGATCCTAAAATAATCAAAAGTCTCTCTCGATGGTCAATCAATTCTATACGATATGCGAACCTAATTATCTCTAATTAAGCTTCGAACATAAACATATGCATTTAAATCTCAAGAACACCTAAATAGATTTCATAAAGTATAATAGTAATTTGTATATATTATTGGACCCTATGTTATTCAATACCACATGTTTAATCTATATTGAATCTCTCGACTTTAATATAGATCACAATATTCTAATGGTGATCAAGCATTAAAATAATAGAAATAATGAATAAAGAATAATCAACTCAAAAGCAATTGCCTACTAAAACGAAAAAACTTCTAATTAATTAAAATCATGAGGTTTCATCGTTCATCTTAGAAATAAGTAAATTAGATGGAAATGATTTCGTTAATTAACGAAAGAATTGTATCAATCATGTTCTGGTGAAAGAAAAAGAAGAAGAAATAAATAAAACCCGTGACTCTGACTGAAAAATCTTCAATCCCGTGCCTTGATCTTCGATTATCTTCTTGTATCTTGTTCCCAAAATTCGTCTCTTTGTTTTGGACCTTATTCTACCTTTTATATCCATCTTCCAACTCTCCAAGACGTGTTTTAACTTTTTTTCTTCTCCTAGACTGGTAGAGTTGTATTTCAATTAGGAAACAAAATAAGTTCTGTAGCGGAAGGCCTTGAGATCGTATGGCCAAATTACTTGCGATCGCATGGCTTTCCCTATTTACATTCTGCAGAAGAATTTGGTGTCTTGAGATCGTATATCTGTATAACCATGCGATCGCATGGTTACTTTGATGGATTTCCTGGATTCTTTCTTTTGATATTTGCATGCCAAGTCCCTCAAGTCTCTTTATATTTCCATTTAAGTCCTTTTTTCTTCTATTTGCTCTCTTTTCGTCAGATTGATAATTGAATTTGAATATTTCCTAAAATAATAAGAAAACAACACGCCATTAAATTGAAAATAACTTAAAGTACTCATAATCGTCCCTTTTTGTGAGCTCGGGTAAGTACAAAATTGTACTTATCTCGGTGCATACGAGAGAGAACTCTTTTTCTCGAATTTTACTACTTTCAAATCTAAGTGGAGCCAAAAACTAGGGCAATTTTGAGCTTGAGATTAACTAAATGACAAGAATTTTATTACCTTCAACTATGGTCCATAAATCTTCTAAATTCCAATAATTATAATCATCTCAACCCAAAATTGAAATGGTGGATGTTGAGAACTTGAGACTTGCTAGAGTTGCCATTCTCAAATGTTAGCAAAGACTTGATGTGTATATTTCTCTGAGAGAAATAGAAGTAAAGACCTCTGTGGATGATGAAACGGTAGTAAACAATGAAGGAAGTTTGACTCAGATGCTTTCATTTCATGAAGAATTATGTTTGTATTTTGGCAATTTAGATTAAACACATGTTGCCTGCTTTCTTCATATTTAGGCCGGAGGTGTCCAAAAAAATATTTCCAGCCAAGCGCTTGGTGGCAACGTTTTTCCTCCGGGAGACACGGTTGATGCCTTCTCCTTTGCCGCTTTAGAAAATTGAACAGAGAAAGGTGAATCTACTTATGTGGCTACTTTGTAGAGTTGTAGAGAAGATGAATGTTGAGAAATGTTTTAGTTCATTGATATAAAAAATTGTATACAATAGTCACTTCCTTCAATGTCAAGAAAGAAAAATACAGAAATATTAATTGAGTCAATCAACCTCCAAACTGACTCATAGAATTTATTCTTATTATAGTGCTAGATATTTCCTTACAATCGTTGATGATTTCTCTCGCTATACTTGGGTACACCTTATACGTCACAAATCTGAAACTCAAGACATAATTAAGAATTTCTTTACTTGGGTTAAAACTCAACACAACCTGACTATAAAAGTCCTACGATCTAACAATGGTCAAGAGTTCTTCCTTGCAAACATTCCTAGATGAAAATGGTACCATTTTTCATAAATCACGTCCTAATACTCCTCAGCAAAATGGAATTGTGGAGAGAAAACACCGCCACCTCCTTAATGTGGCTCATGCCATTAGATTTCAAGCCAATCTCCTGTTAAAATTTTGGGAGGAATATATCAAGACAACTTGTTACCTTATCAATCGGATACCTTCGCCATTGCTCTCACACAAAACACCATACGAACAATTGCACAAGAAACCACCACCTTACTCCCATTTACGTGTCTATGGTTGCCTATATTTTGTCACCAACCTCAAACCCAGCCATAAATTTGACACACGAGCCAGACGATGTGTGTTTCTTGGATACCCCACAGTACAAAAAGGATACAACATATATGACTTAATCAACATAAAGCTAGTGGTGTCCCGAGACGTCGTGTTCTATGAAACCATATTTCCATACGCCTCCTAACAAAATGATGAAGCCAACTCCATCTCGTTGTCCCAATCTATGCCTCGGATGTTGAAATATCACATTTAACATACCCTGATGACCAACATATAGCAAAACCAGATAGCTTGCCTGAAGGTCCCGAACACTGGTCAACCAGTCGACCTATCGATCGACCGAATAGTTCATCCGCTTCAACAGATAACATAACCGGTTCGACCTTTTGGTCGACTTGTTCCTCATCCATTTCAACAGAGCTCAAACGGTCGACCGTCCTCACCTACCGGTCGACCGGGTTGAGCAGCTTTTCCACACATTCACCGACAATCGGCCAGACCAACCTCTTGTAGTACCAAATGACCAAATTCGATGTTCCACAAGATCAGTTCAAATCTCAATTCGCCTAAAAGATTACTATGTCAATCATGCTATGCCTACTCAAGCCGGGTCTCTTCTGGTCAAATCCAGTACTCGACATCCTATATCAAGATATGTATCATATAGCAATCTTTCTTCCATTCATCGTGCTTTTACATACAACATTTCTCGCATCATTGAGCCAGCTTCATATGAGGCCGCATGTCAGGATCCCAAATAAGTAGTTGATATGAACGATGAAATTTGTGCCTTGGAAGAAAAAAAAACTTGGTCACTTGTCTCGCTTCCTCCAGGTCATCATTCTATTGGTAGTAAGTGGGTGTTCCATGTCAAATTTTATTCTGACGGTACAGTTGAACGATACAAAGCACGGTTGGTGGCAAAGGGGTTTACACAACGAGAAAAGATTGATTATAATGAGACTTTCGCTCCAGTTGCAAAGTTAACAACAGTCTGATACTTACTAGCTATCACCTCCATTCGCAATCGGACACTTCATCGATGGATATACAAAATACCTTTCTTCATGGTGATCTTGATGAAGAGGTTTATATGACTCCCCACCGGTTTTTCGATGGTGGGAAGCCACTTGTATGTCGACTCTATAAATCTTTATATAGATTGAAACAAGCATCTCGTTCTTGATTTCAAAAATTTGTATCTGCTATTATTCAGTTTGGGTTCAAACAGTCACATGCAGATTACTCACTCTTAACCAAGGTCAATGGTAATTCATTTATAGCTATTTTATTATATGTGGATGATATGATCGTCACAGGAAATGATAAAGAAAAATTTTCTTCTACAAAGATGTTTCTTGCATCTCAGTTCAAGTTGAAGGAACTTGGCACATTAAAAAATTTTCTTGGAGTAGAAATTGCTCGATCAAGATCAGGGTTTTCAATAAATCAAATGAAGTATACTCCTGACATTCTTCAAGATGCAGGATTATTTAGAGCAAAACCTGCAGCATTTTCCATGGAGCAGTCATTAAAATTTAATCTGACAGATAGAAAGTTGTTGAAAGATCCACATATTATCGACGGTTGGTAGGGAAGCTCATTTATCTCACCATTACTAGACCGTAAATCTCATATTTAGTCAATACACTCGGTCGGTTCATGCAGGCACCTAGGCAACCCCACCTTGATGCGATCCAACGATTGCTCCGATACTTGAAAAGTGCACCAGGAGGAGGATTATTTTTCCCATCAAGTGGAAAATTGCAACTAGCAGGATTTTGTTATGCAGATTGGGCTGGAGATATTACTACACGACGGTCAATTACGGGATATTGTATATTTTTAGGAAAGGCGCTTATATCATGAAAAAGTAAGAAGCAAACAACTGTGTCCAAATCTTCAGCAGAAGTAGAGTATAGGACGATGGCTTCTATTACTTGTGAGCTTACATGGTTGAGGCAGTTGCTGACAGACTTATGTATGGATCACCCACAAGCAGCAACCTTATATTGTGACAATCAAGCAGTAATACATATTGCGGCTAATCTAGTATATCATGAGAGGATAAAGCACATTGAAATAAATTGTCATATTGTTCGTGAACGAATCATTAAGGGAGAGATCAAGACTGCCTATGTTCCAAGCAGCAATCAGATTGCAGATTTATTTACCAAAGCACTGGGCAAAGAGGCATTTCATAGTTTCACTCGCAAATTGGGCACTTTCGACATACATGCTCCAACTTGAGGAGGAGTATTAATAAATATTTACTTACCTTACTTATTATTTACCTTGTTGGTAGAATTGTATTTGTAGTAAGATATCATGTATGTAATATTTCTATTTTAGGTATAATTCTTTTCCTAGTAGTATATATACCTTGTACTCTTATTCGCCTATTCATTCAATTGAATCTATACAGAGAATTATTTCTCCCCATATATTTTCTCTCGTATTTTTATAGAATATCAGTGGAATAGCTCCTGCTTCAGCAATACATGCCCTATTATCGGCATTTTTTTTACTAGCAAACGGAGCTCACCCGCAGCAGCTATTTGTTGTTCAATATTACCATTTGTTTTTGCAACAAGGCATCAATAGCAGCTCGATCACAGTTTGAACTACCAATTCCTAATCTTTTATTGCGACAATTACCTTGTTTTTTGGGCAGCTCAACACCGTTACTCTCGCACAACAAAGTAATAAGACTCTTTAAAACATAATTCGGTGTTAAGGCTGTGTGCAATAGTGTCTGTTGAGTCTTAGGGCACGTCTTGTGACCCACATCCAGCCATTTCTGAATGCAGGACATCTCATGTGTCTGCAAAAGAAAACAGTAACTGAATAAAAATTCTTGAATTAAACAAAGCACTACATCATAGATGCAACCCGGAATTCAACCTGTCCAGTAGACACAATTACAAGATCTTTCATCAACTCAAGTGATATTGGACAGCAGAAATCATCTGGGAAGACTGGAGATCTGTGCTTAATTGAACTCTTGTCAGCTTCATGGGCATCAGGGACGGGATTTTCCGCCATCACACAGTCCTTTAGCTTTCGAAGGAGAAACAACATCGTCTCAAAGTACTCCTCCGGTACTCCAGCTGGAAATCCACTGCATGAGATAACCATGTCGTGGATGGCAAGTGACTCTTTCTTTAGGTCATTTATAGTCCTGAGATACAGTTTCTCAGAAAGCCTTTTGAAAATTATTGGGCCGGGGTCATCTTCCATTCGTGCTGCAGCTAAATCCATTGCCAGTTGCAAATCAAGAGACTCCATTTTCCCTACTGCTCTTTTGAATTGTGTGTGCACAAGTTCAATCTAGAAAATGAAAGAAGTTATCAATGTCAATAATGAAAAAAAAAAAAAAAACAAAGGGTAGCCCATAACCACTGATACATCTCGTCTTCTGTAAACATGTGTCTTGGAAATATTATCTAAGTTAGTTCTAGTTAGTTGAAGCTAGTTGTAGTTAAGGTTAGTTGGTTAGTTACAATTTTAGTTAGTTTGTTAGCTAACTGTATAAAAGGCAACTATACCATCACTTGTAATTCATTGATTCGTCATCAGTAAATTCGTATATGAGAACACTCAGCTGAAGTGTTCTTCCTTTTCTTCATCTTTCATTCTTTGATTGATTGTCCATCTTGTAATATGAAATCAGAGCAAAAGAATTTGAAGCACCACAAATCATAATCACAGAGTTCTTCATACCTATTTTCTTTTAACATGGCACGAGGAGGTAATAGAGCTGTTAACACTGAAAATAATTCTGCATATTTGGAGATAATTATTGTAGAAATAGTCATCAAATTGAGAGTGTTGTAAAATTATGAAATAACTATTGATTACTATTTAGACTTATCGTGATATCTTGGTCTTATCAAGATATTTAGATAAGCGCTTGTTTGATTAGATTCAAATCTCTTTCAGAACTCACTTTTGGAATCCTATAAATATAGGTCCATAGTTATAATGAAATATACAATTCCTTTCGTATCTCTTATATTTTCTCTCTTCTTTCTCCAATTTCATAGCAGTGACATATTTTTATTTATTATTGATTGTTTGACTTTTTTAATTTTATAAATTTTTTAGATTAAACTTTTATTTATATGAGTTTGATGTAATCATACTCGGATTTGTTTGTTCGCATGCATCAGCGAATTAACTAAATAGACAAAAACTTCGAATTTGTGAAACTTTTATTTTTCACAATTTTATCTTGTGAGCTTGGCATCCATATGTGATGTATTGAGGGAGACATTGATTAAGTTAGGATGTCTTGTTATGATTTCTTATTTAATTTTCGTAAAATTTTGGGATCATAAAAGGGCCGAAAGACTATAAGGAGTCCAAGATTAACTGGACTTTCCTTATTGATTCGGTTCTATTGGGACTATTCTTCTTTAATTAGAAAAGGGGCTCAATAGAATTCGTCATGCCATGAACAACTGAATCTGACGACTTTCAAGTTTTTAGAAAAGGAGAGAGACACCTACACTTGCTCTGATTTGGAAAAAATTGTTCTTGGTTTTCTAAGAATGAGATTCTTATTCAACTTATAATGCATCATTTTCCGCGTGAAATAAGAATGAGAATCTTATTCCGATTTGTGGAAGTGAAGTCCAGCTAACTTTATAGAAATAGCGCAAGATCAAAACCGGGGAATTTGATTGCATTCCATGACGATCTGAGAACTTAAACACAGTAAGCTATAGTTGCTTTTATTCTTTTCTTTACTTTCATTTTGATATTACTAGTGTTATTTAAGTGACAATTTTACCTGTGGCACGAGGGTGCGTAGAGCTTTTCATTAGGGGTTTATCACATTGCATCATGTATTAGTTTCTCTATAATGTCTTGTTTTACTCAATTCATTCGATGTTGTAAAGCTTGATTACAGTTTTAATACAACATAGGCAAGTGATTGTTCAATTGAGTTAAATTACTGATTTCCTAAATCCTGCAACATTATTAAGAAATCTGTCCATACGTATACTCTAACAAAATCATCGGCAGAATTGCAAATAAGTATTTTTCATCTTTAATAAACTGCTACTACTTATTTATATTCAAAAATTGGTACAACCTATTCAATCTCTATTTCAGGTTTGTTAACTTTTTAAGTCACAACTTGACGAGCATAGGGTACATTTTTAAAAATAAATGTAAGAAAATTATTTACTTTGTTATTGTTTTAGAAATCTACCACAATAAATAATAAAATAGAAACTTAAAGAGATTTGCAAACACTTTTATGATCGAACCTGTTGGGAAATTACTTGTTGACAACATATTTATTTATGTAATTGTCGTTAACTATTAATTAGTTGACTTCCTTAACTTCACACATTTTTGGGTCAAACATTTGTGTGCTACATGGAATGGAACTTGTTACCACTAGATTTTGGTAAGATTTCCAAGTCAGCAAAGGCTCAAGACAGCCCCGCGAATGCCTCATAAGCCTAGCGAAGCCCTCATGAATTCGTAGAAAGTCCCGGAGACCCGACAACATCTTAGCATTACTGAATCACTTACAGCGAAGCCCATGAGGGGCCCCGACTTTTGTAGCCAACCTAGGGCGCTTCGCCAGTCTCCGAATCCCTTATAACTCGCAAGCATTATGATAGGTGGGTAACAAGGTAGGTAAAAAGTGTTGATCATAGAGAAGAAAATAGCTAAAGAAAATGAGAGGAAGTGGATGGTTTTTGATTAGTCATTAGGGGCCGTTTGGAGTTATAAATTGATAGTGTTAAGAGGCTATTTGGTATGTTTAATTTGACAAAAAATAAGAGGTTGTTTGGAGAAGTCTTTCTTGTAGTAGAATAGCACGATAATGAAGTTGATTCTAAGTTAAAAGTTGACTGAAAAATGGTCGAAACTAAGATGAATGAATTGACCGAAAATAGGTGGAGAAGATGTTTTATTTTAGTTAGTTTTTAATTTTTCGGTTGGTCTAAAATAAATCTAAAATTAACTCAAGATAAATTACTCGGGATTAAGAAAATTTAATTAGTCTCGGTGATTAATAAAACTTCATGCACGTCATATCAAATAAAAGGCAAGCTCGTACAAAATAATCACGACGAAAATATTTTATATCATACTCGGATGTTCGTAGTGTTGGATAAATTGTGTAAATTATAGGGAAAATTGCAAATAAGTCATCTCCACATGACTTGTTTCAAATTAGGTCAAAACTTTTTTTAAAATTGTGATTAAGTCATACTTCACATCAATATTTTATATTAATTCCAAAATCACCCCTTTTAACCATATTTTTCATTGACACAATCTTTCAACTCCACAAACCTCCTCCACCTCCGGCGACAACCTCCGGCCACCTCCAGCACGCCTCCACCTCCGGGCGACAACCTCCGGCCACCTCCAGCACGCCTCCACCTCCGGCGACCTCCGCCTCGGCCTCCGGCGACCTCCAGCGACCACCGCTTCCACCTCCGGCGACCTCCGGCGAGTGCTTCTAAGGCACAATGTCACTTTTTAGGCACTTTTCTTGGTGAAGATTTTGGATCACTTTTTAGGCAGTTTTTTTGGTGAAGATTTTGTTAGCTGTGAAACTAAAAAAATAACGTTTTATGGACTTTGGTCACAGTGTTTGAATCCTTATCTTTGGTTTGTATGCTTTTTTATTTCTTCATCTTCTGTGGTTGTACTCTATTCTTAATGTCTTAACAATTAGCATTAATCTATCCGTCTTTGCAAGAGAGGTGACCAATATAGAATAGCAATTTGATATTGTATTAAACAAAACAAGATTACAAATGTAAATGAGCATACAATGTTGTATATATGAGCTTGAATGTCAGTAAATATGAGCTTGAATACTCTACTATCTTATGTAAATAGGAGCTTGAATGCTCCACCATCTAATTGTCAGTAAATATGAGATTGAATGTTCCATCATCTAATGTTTAGTCATGGTATTTTATTTGATACTATATTATACAAAACGATTATCATGAAAAAAAATCACAATATGAATGGACATAGAATTGTTGTAAATAGGAGCTTGAATGTTCCATCATCTAATATTTGAATGTCTTAGTTTTAATCTATGATATCTTTTTTTAATGCCTTAGTTTTAATCTATGATAATCTTGTTTAATTATGGCAAGGTTTAATAGATTGAAACTTTGTCATAATATTTCACTATCATTTGAAACATGTTTTAATCTATGATCTTGTTTTAATTACGTGATATCTTGTTTGAATATATATATATATATATATATATATGATCTTTAATCTTGCTTAATGATGGCAATGTTTGAACCTCGTGATATTGTTTGAATGTCTTAGTTTTAATCTATGATCTTGTTTTAATCCATGATCTTCGCTTTGTTTGGTAATTAGTATATTTTGATATCGTTTTAATCCATGATAGTGTTTTAATCTGCGATCTTGTTTGATTATAGCAATGTTTGAACATGTGTGTTGTTTGATCTTGTATTATATAAAACAAGATCACAAAAACAATATCACAATAGAAATGATTATAGAATTTGCACACGTGCTCGAAATTTTTATTATAATATGTTTTCGGAATGGTCTCGACGAGACGGTCAAGACCGCTCGCTTAACGCTTATGATGGATTTAACTCGTTTGAAATCGTCTCTTTAGCTTAAAATGTCAATCTTTAATTTTTTTTTTCAAAACAATTATCACAAATTCTTTAAAAGCAAGATCACGGATAAATGTACATCCTTTTGTTGCAAATTAAAGCTCTTCCAAGGTATCTCGAGTCCTTTAAAAGCAAACAAACACATACTTGAGCAATGCCAAGATGAAGAAAGAATAATCAAGCTCACTATCATTAAAAGCAGAGAAAAAAAATCAAGCAAATTTCACTATCATTAGAAACAAGATCAAGCATTTTACATGTTCTAACATAAAATCCTAACTCACAACAACTACATTATCAAAAACTAGTTGAATCGGTTTATCCAAACTCCATTTTATTAATCGCATTGCATATGTTTCAATTGGAACAATATCTCAATATTTTCATGATTATTTTTAACCTAAAAATGGTTACTTTATACAAAATAAATAAATAAAACAATATGTTCGCCATTGAAATATCGACTTTCGAATTGTTTGTATGCGATTCTGAGTTATGGTAAGAAGAATCAAACACAAGAAGAAGATGAAAATTGTTAAAAGTAAATGAAGGAGTTTGTAAACAGCATTGAAATGATTTTGTTGGTTTTACGTGTTTAAATGATGCTTTTTACAATTGGAGGGTATATTGGTCTTTAGTAATGAAGTATGACTTTAGTTGAATTAAGATTATAACATATGACTTTTCAACCCACTATGGCGTTAACAGTGACCGGCCCCAAATTTTCCCTAAATTATATTCTATTTATGAACGCACAGAAATTACTTACTTGAATAAAAGTGCGGTAAATTAAAATGACAGAAATGTTGGATCGAGGCAAGATGTATACTATTTATTCTTAAGATGAAATTAACCCGCACAAGTGCTCACGGTTGGATGGCAAACATCTCTCAATATACAACGATCACTTCTCGCGGTAGTAGCACTTCAAACCTCGAAAACAAATGAACCGTAAATGATTAATTGGACTCTCTTTGTTTTTCAAGGATGGATGCAGTATAAGGATAGAATGTAGGGTGCAGAATGATATGAATGAAAATTCGAATTTTCCTATGTCCAATTCAAAACTGGAGAGACTATTTTATAGATTGCCAAAAGACAACCAATTCTAAAAAGTTATGTTTGAACTTATGTGTCTTTTAAGTGGACATAATCTGGAATTTTCTAGATGACGGGACACACGTTACAATCTGATGATACCACGTGTCAACAATTGATTGGAGATATAATTGAAAGGATAATTAAATAATATAAATAATTATTTAATTTATTTGTCCAAAAAGTTTATATTGGGCTAAGCTCAATCCCAATACCCACGAGCCACGAGCCACGAGCCACGAGCTTGGGCCTCGGCCCGGCCGGCCCGACCCAACCGGCGGCGTGTGTATGTTTTGGACCCGAACCTAATAGGTCTAGGTATCTCTCCCTCCAAAGACTTGTGGTAGCCCTTGGGGCCCAAATCCAATTCCAATCTTGGGTTATATGAATAGATAAAATTATTATTTATCTTCTGATGTGGGACAAAGTTTCACACTTTCTCTCTAATTTATCTTTTATATTCCAAGTTTAAAGTGTCCAATTTTGGCTATAATTTCTCATTCACCTAGAAATGGTTTTGCACAACCAAATATACAATGAACATCTACTCGCGGAGTAGATCGTACCAAACCCACCTCAATTGGTTAACGGAACCTAATCAATTATTTGGTCAAAGACTCAAAGTTGGTCAAATCCAACTTAATTAAACACCATTTCCAACACGTAGCGATGCTTGGAAGTTAAAATTTTATTTCCTTGAAATTAAAACACGAATTTTTTCCGATCGTTAGAGTGATGGCGTGAAGAAATGCCACTGTGTGCTATGAGTGACGCCAGAATCGTGTATGAAGTTGCCTTGCTTATGATCCATTAAGTCTCATATGAAACCAATTCATTGTGCTCTTCATTTAATATCTTCAATGGTGTCTTCCCATCGGAATTCTTTGACTTCCTTTCTTGAGGCGAACAAATTTCTCCACTTTCTGCATCAATGGGAACTTTTTTCTGAGACCAATCTTTGTATGCAGTGAGGGTGCATACGTGAGAAAACTCTTTTTCTGAATTTTACTACTTCCAGATCCAAGTGGAGCCAAAAACCGAGGCAATTTCGAGCCTAAGATTAACTATATGACAAGAATCAGGCCCGGTTTTGGGCTGAGGCGAGTGAGGCCCAAAATCGAAGAGGGCCCATTTTCGTAAAAAAAAAATATATATATATATATATTAACCAAGTTGCCCAATAAAAAATATTTGTACAAAAGTTTGAAGTCCAACAAAGAAAGCAATCGCATTCTATAAGGACGATGACTATTATTAAGAGTGACCCAAAATTGAAGGGCCTATTTTTTTTTAAAAAATATTGAAGTCCAGCCCATCAACAGCTGACTATGACTTCTTGATTTGGAGGCCTAAATTTTGGACTTCGCCTCGAGCCCCAAAAATGTCAGAACCGGCCCTGACAAGAATTTTATTACCTTCTTCAACTATGGTCCCTAAATCTTCTAAATTCCAATAATTATAATCTTCTCAACCCAAAATTGAAATGGTGGACGTTGATAACTTGAGACTTGCTAGAGTTGCCATTCTCAAATGTTAGAAGCACTTGATGTGTATATTTCTACAGGAGAAACAGAAGTAAAGACCTCTGTGGATGATGAAACGGTAGTAAACAATGAAGGAAGTTTGACTCGTATGCTTTCTGTTTCGTGAAGAATTATGTTTGTATTTTGGCAATTTAGATTAAACACATGTTGCCTGTTTCTTCATATTTAGGCTGGAGGCGTCCAAAAAATATATTGCCAGTGGTGCTTCTGGTGGCAACGTTTTCCATCTGGGAGACACGGCTGCTGCCTTCTCCTTTGCCGTTTTAGGAAATTGAACAGAGAAAGGTGAATCTACTTATGTGGCTACTGCAGAGTTGTAGAGAAGATGAATATTGAGAAATATTTTTAGTTCATTGATATAAAAAATTGTATACAATAGTCACTTCATACAATACTGAAGAAAGAAAAAAATACATAAATATTAATTGAGTCAATCAACCTCCAAACTGACTCATCAAACTATACACAGAATTTAAGTGCATTAGAGTCCAAGAGATATTGCGAGTAAAATATCTACTTAGCAAGAAGGCCTGGACCATAGGTGGATTTGATCGTATCAAGGAGGGGAGGAAGCTGTATGACTATGAAGGTATACGAGATCACTGGTACACAAGTGAGCGCGACTATTGGTATGAGAATCAGGGGTTTTCTTAGCAAATACAAGAAATAAGGTTGAACTAAAGGCAATCATTAGAGATATTACAGAGAGGATCAAGCAAATTACTCCACATATCACTCTGTTGGGCAAGGTATAAAGAAAATCCTCAACTCCATAGCGGCAGGTGAAAATGGATAAGAAGTATAGAACACAAGTAATAGATGTGAAAAGTGCAAGAGCATCTGAAACGGCAAATACTAAGAAGGAACTCTCACTGGAGAAAATGGGGAGGCCATTGGAATTGTTCCCTCCAGGTACTGTGATTGCGGCAGCAAATGCCACTGTGGCAATGAGTGATGCTGCAACTGAACATGCACTTGCCATTCCTGTCACCCATTGTATTTCCTTTGAAGCCAAGTCATTGTGCTCTTCATTGAAGATCGTCAGCGGTGTCTTCGCTTTATTATTTAGGGATAGACTTTCTTGACGCGTTACAAGTTTCTCAATTTCCTGCATCAAATGGGAAATGTGAACACAGATCAGTTTTCATAATCAGTGAGGGTGCACAAATGATTTATAACCTCAGCCCAGGTGGCTCTCATTGAGAAGACAGAAATATTTTCTACTGTTTTTGCAAAACCAGAGACTCATGATTATATGAAGGTAAGAAAAGGATAGAATTAGAAAATCCAAGTGGTGCTAAAAACAGGTAATTTTTTTCCAGCCTGAGTATAAATTTATGACGAGTCAGAATATTATTACCATAAACCACTGGAGTTCCCGCTGCATTTGAAGAATAGGTCCAGGACCAAGATCAAGTCGGTCTTGACGCTCCCTATATCCCGCCAAATGCAATATATTGTTGCCCTTGCTATCTTTCGAATGATCAATATTGTTCTTCTGATGCACTATCTTGAAAATCTTTTCATGACGGTACAGCGTAATGAAATACTGAAATTCATCTCCATATTTCATCTCTATTACAGCAGGAAAAGAATCTACAATTTCAGTGACAATCTCTTCTATTCCATTCCGTGCCCCTAAAATAAATGGCTTCACAATCTTTCCTTTTTCTATTCTATTCCTAGCCATAATTGAGAACGAGTGTTTGACTTGTTGAATTGCTTGATGATGCATCAATTTTTGGTTACAAATGCGCTTCATAGGTGGCACTGTAATTGCAACAAATCCCACTAATCACTTCACGGCTAAATAATATGTTAAGTGACTGCCTGAGAATATTCTTAATTACCTACAACTTGAAGCACTTTCCAAAGTATTATGAGTATCTCTTGGTACGCTGCAAATGAAAATAAAACCAATCTTGTGAGGACTTGAAGTAAACCCTTGCTAAACATGGGAGTTTTATTGAAGATTCTTACGCTGAATAAGAAATAATTTATGTACTACTATATTATATATATTGAGGAAATTAAGGAAATAGTGCAAAAATCAAATGTTTGGTACTTGCCTTGATCCCTGTGCAGTCTAGGAATAGTAGAATTTGGTGATTTGGTTTTCATTTCCTCTTGCGCCGAATCAACACCATTGAAACACCTACAATTCAGAAAAGATAAATAGTTGATTAAAATTTATTGCCATGATGATGGAAATAAAAGCACAACTATTTCCATAAATTAAGCATGCTCAAAAAATTTATTGGTCATCAGAAATAACTTTTAAATGGCAGCACAGGAATAAAAGCATAATTTATGGCAATAAAAGCATTATTTCTTTTATTTCCATCATCATTGGTTATTGTTTTAAATAAAAGCAGAAGCCCAAAGTGTATCCCCAGCCCCAACCCAAGTTCACAACTGTTGGCCCAACTATTTGTGTCCGGTTTTGAATAATGCGACTTATAAATGCTGGAAATGGAAAATGCAATCTTCATCTGATTTAATAGCCATTGGATCAACAAGATTAATCTCATCTGTTGGATTGAAGTATAAATAATCCCTTATATTTAGATGAGGCTAGTGTTTTCATTTTAGATCCGCAACTTTTCCTCTTCCTCTGATTCTTCATCTTCTTCCCAATTTTCTCTCTGATTCTCTGTGTTTCTTTGAGTGTGTTTCTGGAATTGGCTTCCAAAAACATGTTGTTACACTAACTTGGACCTATAGTTATTGGTTGAGTTGTGATATTTGGGATTAGGGTTCCTTTGTGGATCATTGTATACTTCCTGTACTGATATCTGATTGGGTGTCTGTAAAATAACTTTGGTGGTTTTTTGTCACAGTGCAAGGAGTCTATCTAATTAATAGTACAGCTTCAAAAGCAAATGTAGTCGAAGGAGACGAACTGCCTATTTCGAAAAGAACGAAACATATCTTGTGTTATCTTCTTGTTTTTTACTTCTTGTTATAAAAACATATTTAATTTAGTTCAAATATAATAGTGTAATATCAAAAAGTTCAACTTTATAGTCATCAATTTATCTTCGTAAATCATTAAAATCATAATAACATAAATAAAATCAAATTAATAAATTGCGATTAATTCAAAGTAGTTTTTAGGAGTTTTGATAAAAATTGGTAAAATGTGTGGTTAAAATTTGTGAATCTTATTAAAAATATGTAGTTGAAAATAAGTTTGAAAAAAAAAAAAAAAAACTTAACCAATCTTATAAAATATGTGGTTGAAAATCGTTATGTAATGCTTAATGTACAACAAGCATTACCCTTAAGAAAATACTAGCAGTGGAGTATATAGGATGCAAACAAGGGACAAATATTTGATGATGAATAATAGAGAATATAGGAAACTAACAGGTATAGAAAAAGGATTCCCAAATACTATATTGTGTTCCACTAGGGAAAACAGATGGGTCGTCCGCCATGCGGCTCCATTAATGAGACTTCTTAAATCTAAATCGAATGCCAACTCCGGGTTGTGGTAAAACAATTGGAGAGCCAAATCTACAATTTCAGCAGGAAAAAGCACATCAATCGAATCATTTTTTATCTCAGAAAAATTTCAAGATTGTTGTTGGAATGAATTTCATCTTTGAGTAAAATTTTTCATACTCACCGTAAAATCTAGCAGTTACTAAATAGAACATAAGCCTCTCGCCATCTGCATGTTTGAGTAGGTTGGAATGAATTTCATCTTTTATGCCAACAGAAAACAAGTATGAAGTCATCTCTCTATGACCTCTGATTGCAGCTAATTGGATTGGCAAACGTCCATTACGAGGTTATCACCAACCTATTTGAACGTTCTAGATTTTTCTTTGTTTTGCTAGAATTTTCTCTTGTGCCATATAAATTAGGAATGATCTAGAACAATAAGGATGATTTCATTAGGACTAGAATTTTCTAACCTCCATTATAGAACTTTCTAGATATATTGTAATCAAGTATAAATATGCTAAGAGTGTAGTGTGGGAAGGTGGAAAAGAGTGGTGAGTGATATCACAAAAGAGTGTGTTGTGTTCCATAACCAAAGTATTGTACAAGTGTTTATATAATAAAACAAGTTCCTTTTGTGTTCCAAATCCAACAAGTGGTATCGAGCGAGTCGATTGAGGGCCACGTGTTTCCGAGCAAGCAAGGCGATCAGTGGAGATTATTTTGAGCTTACGTAGATCGTGCACAAATTGAGATTGTGAAGCTTCAATAAAGCTTGCTTGGTAACGAGGAGGTTATTCAAGTCATGATGAGCGACCTACAATTGATAGGCGGAGTGAAGAAGCTCAACAACCAAAACTACACCACATGGCAGACATGCATGGAGTCTTATCTCCAAGGCCAAGACTTGTGGGACGTGGTTGGCGGCGGTGAAGTGACACCACCCGGAGGACGCCGAGCTACGAAGAAATGGAAGATTAAAGTAGGTAAGGTCATATTTGCGATAAAGACAACAATTGATGAGGAATTATTGGAGTACATAAGGGATAAAAATACCAAGGAAGCATGGGACACATTTGCAGCACTATTTTCAAAGAAAAATGATCTAAGATTGCGCTTCTAGAGAACGAGTTACTTGCTCTATCACTCGTGGGGAGATGACGATAAACCAATACTTCAACAAGGTAAAATCTCTCTGTCATGAAATCTCTCGAATTAGATTCTTCAAGTAAAATTTCGTAGTCTAGGATGAGAAGAATAATCATACATGGATTGAGACCCGAATTTAGAGGCTTTATTGCATAAGCAATACAAGGTTGGCGAGCAACCTTCATTGGTCAATCTAGAAAATTTGCTAGCCGACCAAGAAGCGTTGACTAAGCAAATGCTAGGGTCTCACTCAAGAAAGAAGATGATGCATTGTTTAGTTATAAGAGAAAAAGGCCAATCCCTCAACAAAATAATAAAGAAGAAAAACATATAGAAGGTTCTCAAACAAGGAGAGCTCAAGAAAATCGCGATGAGAGGTCGGTTGTCCAAGAGATATAGGCGACCTAATGGCTCGTGCTTCAGATGTGGCAAAACGAGGTCATTACGCCCGGAGATTGCCGATTTAGGAAAAAGCAAGCGAAGGAAATATGGCAACCTCCAATGAGCAAGAAAAATATAATAGTGAAGAAGAGTGGGATGTTGAAGCGTCGATCGCAGTAATTGAGCAAACTCATGAGGAGATGTATAGTTCAAGCCTCGAGGAAAAATCGGACTGATGGCGATCCGTCCTCGGACGGATAGATTATGAAAATGATTGGATTGTCGACTCGTGATGTTCCAATCACATGACAAAGCGACAAGGAGAAGTCGCAAAACACAAAGCAGAGTATAAGGGAGGCGGATGGTGGTAATCGCCAACAACTCGAGATTGCCAATAACACATATTGGTAAGACAGGTTATCACGCCCGCTTTAGTCCTAGTCGGTGCATCTACAAGACGTCTACCATGTGCCGTGAATGAAGAAAATCTCCTATCGATTGGCAAATTGACATCTTCGTGTAATTATGTTTTGTTTGGACCGAAAGATGTTAAGGTGTATCAAAATATCAAAATTTCGGGTATACCAAGAATGGAAGGACGAAGACTAGAGTCCATCTATGTAATGTCGTGAGAATCGCATCACGAGATAAGACTCAAAAAACGAGACGGCACATTTTATGGCATGCGAGACTAGGACACGTAAGCTATCAAAAGTCAAGGTGATGATGAAGAAGACAATGCTCAAAGCGCCTTCCTCAACTTGAGATTAGAGACGACATGGTGTGTCTGGTCATCAATATGGTAAAGCACATCAGCTACCATATCAGGAGTCAAACTATAGAGCAAAGCAACCATTGGAGTTGATACACTCTGATTTGTTTGGACCTGTCAAGCAACCATCAATTCGAGGCATGCGCTACATGGTGACATTCATCGACGACTTCTCAAGGTACGTTTGGGTTTTCTTCTTGAAAGAAAAATCTGAGACGTTTACAAAATTTAAAGAGTTTAAAGAAAAAGTAGAAAGAGAAGTCGGAGATAAGATTAAGTGTTTACATACGGATAATGGAGGAGAGTACACATCTGGAGAATTCTCCCAATATCTACAAGAACATAAGATACACCATCGCTTGACATGTCCAAACACTCCATGCAGAGAATGGTGTAGCGGAAAGAAAGAATCGACATCTTCTTTGAAACATGTCGAAGTATGCTACACGCAAAGAATGTGCCGAGAAGGTTTTGGGCGAGTGTATGAGGACAAAGAAGACATGTGATAAATAGGCTTCCGCAACCGGCTAGGGTTCGTGTCACCATTTGAGAAACCGTGGAAAATTAAGCCCACATCGGCCCACTTTCGTGTCTTTGGGCTGCGTCACATGTGTTCGTGCCTAGTCACTTGAGGAGCAAGTTCGACAAAAAGGCCATTAGATGTATATTTGTGGGATATGATAGCCAAAGGAAAGGATGGAGGTGTTGCGATCCTACAAACGACCGTTGCTACACATCGCGCAATGTGGTGTTTGATGAAACATCTTCTTGGTGGACACCGCAAAGGGTGGAACTACCAGATTCAAAAGAAATTGGAGATAAGTTGCAAGAAGAAATCGTAGAAGTACAAAAGAGCCATGAGGAAATTGAAAATTCACAGGAGTCAAGTGATGAAAAAGAGCCGTATGAGGACAATGCAAGGCCCATGGCAAACCGGGTGCGCATCAACCAACACCGAAGAGAATAGACCAATTCAACAAAGAAGAGGTTGAGGTACCAACGAGTCCTCAACCACAACTAAGAAAATCAACTAGACAACGAAAAGCCAAATCCCAAGTATGCCAATGCGGTGGTAGAAGAAGATGAAAGTACCAAAGAGCCGTGACCTTTGAAGAGGCAGTCCAACACAAAGAGTGGAGAAAGGCAATGGAGGAAGAGATTGTGGCTCTAAAGCAAAATGAAACTTGGGACTTGATGCCAATACCTGACGGAGCAAAGCCTATATCCTGCAAATGGGTATACAAGGTAAAGAGGCGACCCGATGGATCAATAGAGAGGTATAAGGCTCGACTAGTGGCTCGTGGATTTTCACAACAATATGGACTAGACTATGATGAGACGTTTAGTCCAGTTGCCAAGATTACTACAGTACGAGTGTTAATAGCACTGGCAGCAAGCAAGTCTTGGAAGCTATGGCAAATGGACGTGAAAAATGCGTTTCTCTATGGCGAACTTGACAGAGACATTTACATGGAGCAACCCAAAGGATTTGAAAATAAAGAACATCCGGGCCATGTGTGCAAGTTAAAAAGGCTCTCTATGGATTAAAGCGGCGCCACGAGCATGGTGCGGTAAGATAGCGAAATTTTTAGTTCGGTCATGCGGATATTCAGGTGGCACCAAAGCAGATTCAAGTCTCTTCGCAAAACACAACACGAAAAACTAGCAATAGTGCTGAGTGTACGTGGATGATCTTATCGTCACCGGAGATGACGAAAACGAATCCAAAGAATGAGGACGAACTTGTCGGTCGATTTCAAATGAAAGAGCTTGGAGAGCTAAATCATTTTCTGGGACTCGAGATGGATAGAACAAAAGAGGGAATATTCTTGTGCCAACAAAAGTATGCCAGAGATCTCTTACATAAGTTCGGGATGATCGACTGCAAGCCAATATCGACCCCGATCGAGATTAACTCCAAGCTATGTGATGAAGGCAAGGACTTGGAAAATGCAACCATATATCGGCTGACTAGTAGGTAGTTTAATCTACTTGACCCGACACGGCCTCGACATTGCATATGCAGTTGGAATAGCAAGCCGCTTTATGGAAAAGCCAAAGAAGCCACACCTTGAAGTAGTTCGACGGATACTAAGGTACGTAAAGGGAACAATTGACTATGGACTCTTTTATAAGAAAAATAAAGATTGCAAGGTCGTTGGATATTGTGATGCGGACTATGCTGGATGTCGAGATACACGAAGATCGACAACTGGGTACGTGTTCAGTCTTGGGTCAGCTGCAGTATCATGGTGCAGTAAGAGACAACCAACAGTGTCCTTGTCAACAAAGAGAGGTGAATATAGAGCGGCGGAAGAATGGCGACTCATGAAAGTACATGGCTAATGCGAGTTGATGGCGGATCTATATCAACCGGTAAGCTATGCAACACAACTATATTGTGATAACCAATCAGCTATTCGCATAGCGGAGAACCCAGTGTGTCATGCAAGAACTAAGCACGTGGAAGTCCACTATCACTTCGTCAGAGAAAACGTGCTTAAAGGGGAGATTGACTTGAAGCATATCAATCTTGAAGAACAAGTGGCAGATGTGTTGACAAAAGGTCTTAGCGCTTCAAAATTCGAAGGATTTCGGACACAGCTGGGAATAATGAGAAGAAAAGAGTTAAATCAAATAGTTAGTGCAAAAGGGGAGAATTGAAGGTTATCACCAACCTATTTGAACGTTCTAGATTTTTCTTTGTTTTGCTAGAATTTTCTCTTGTGCCATATAAATTAGGAATGATCTAGAACAATAAGGTTGATTTCATTAGGACTAGAATTTTCTAACCTCCATTATAGAACTTTCTAGATATATTGTAATCAAGTATAAATATGCTAAGAGTGTAGTGTGGGAAGGTGGAAAAGAGTGGTGAGTGATATCACAAAAGAGTGTGTTGTGTTCCATAACCAAAGTATTGTACAAGTGTTTATATAATAAAACAAGTTCCTTTTGTGTTCCAAATCCAACACATTCTTGTTGGAAAAATTCAGCAATTCGTGATTTTTGTTCACAAGCAGTTGGGCTGCTTTGACATTATCAAGTTTTGCCGCCGCATGAAGTGCTGTATTGTCGGAGTTGTCCTTCAAAACCAGTAACTTTTGCGGCGTCAAACTAACCAGCTTGTTGATAATGTGCTCATGTCCTCCCTTGATGGCCACCATGAGCGCTGTCTCTTCAGATGCATTTAGCCTCTCTGTGAATGCTGATGTTTTATACTGACGGAGGAATCTATTGACAACTCTCTCTTTGCCATGAATTAATGCATCATACACTTGTTGTAACCAGTTTGGTGCATCCTCAACTGTTTTCATATCAACAAGTTAATCTCTGTAAATGTTTCAATAAAATATTCAAATCATCACTCACCATCATGCACATTATCATCACTATCCTCTGATTGCGACGATGGCAGCTTCTTCTTCTTCATCAGGCATGTAGGTATCTCAAATGTGCACTTCATCCTCAAAACTATATATTGGTAGATGCGTTAATCTCTCACATACAATTTTAGCACAACACTCTCTCCACATGCTTAATTATATATCCACATGAACTCCTCATGTTCTCTACTTGAATTTCACTTCAAATATATAGTAAGTTAATAAAAAATGTACCTAAACATGTTTAGTTTCTTTTTCTTTTTTTTTTTCAATTCAACCACATATTTTGTGGACCACAATTTTTATTAACTTTTCAACCACATATTTTAATAATTTTTTTTTAAAATCTCTTAAAAAAAATACTTTTAAACTTCATCGAACATACAACAAATATGTACCAATATTCAATGTTTATTATTGTGGGGACAAACTTTAAAGATTGTTTACACATTTGTCGCTAAATGGAAAAGTTAAAAAAGTTGCTAAATTGTTAAGTCAAAGTCAACAATTAATTCTAACTATACATTTCAACAGATTCAGAATTTTTATCCACTTTGTCAATTTGTTCCCTTGTCCGTGCCACGTCATCCCAAAAGCTCCCTCTTTTAACTTTAAAATTATTTCTTATGCTGATGTAGAAGCAAAGAACAATACTTTAATTTACTTAAGTTGATTCAATAGAATATAGAAAAGAGAGTCGTATGAAACAAATTCAAGTTTTACATAATTAAAATAAATTAAAAAACAACTAATTCTAATTTTAACTTTTAAAAGTAAATAAAAATTCTAACTTATTCTTCCAAACAAAGACAAACTCTCTAAGAAACCAATCTAAAATAAATCTCTTACTAATCAAAACATAAAATTATATTATTTTGACAATAAATAAATAAAAATTAATTTTACTAGAATAAATCACTACCTAAACGTTAGAATTTTGCCCAAACACCATTGGGCTCAAGCGCTTTAACACACGAGTTTTGCTCATAGGCTCGTTTCTACATGTTAAGTGATATTTTTCATCTAACTCGAACACGGTTGATTGAGTCAAAGTATCTTATTAGATCATATAGAGCGCATTTCGTGCATTTCGTACACTGTTATAAGGAGGGATATGATTAGGTAATATAGGATTAAGAGAGACTATATTAATAAGTGGATTTTTGTGTGTTGTTCTAATATAGAATTTGGTGCTACAAGGTATTAGAAAAACGTTCAAGTATTGAAACATAAAAAAATTAAAGACAATATATTTAGATAATTTATTTTTCTTTTACTTTTAAGGTAAAAGAGTTATATTTTAAAATTAATTCTTACGTTTGTTTCAATAAATAACTTTATTAGCTTTGATTAACAATAAAAATTATATAGGTTAAAACTTATTTATTTGCTTATAAGTAAATTTATTTTATGTTTACAAATTGTTTTCATAACTTTTTTTTTTATTTTTAAGTAAAAAAGTTATTTTTCTAAAAGTGATTCTTATGGTATTATCAAAATAAATAACATATTTATTTTTAATTACTTTAATTAATAAAATAATATTATTTATTTACTTATAAGTAAATTTCTTACGTATAAGTGAATTTACTTATATACAATCTTATTTACTTACAAGTAAATTACATATTTCAATTGAACTAACTTTTCTATTATTTATCACATGGTAAATCATTAATTCAATCTAAAACCATCTAATTGAACGTATTATTTAATTTAATTGGCTAAAGATGGATAAGCTCTCCAAATTAATTTGTGCAAAAATTGCATGTGAATTCAAAAATGTGCAACAGAATCTTAAGCTTTCTATTTTTAGCATTGTCATGTCGAACGTTTACAAAAATAAACAGCAAAAACTTTTAGATAGAACCCATCAAAAATTAGTGATTGACCTTCAGTTGACCATTTTTATTTTATAAAAAGCAAATTGGTCTCTCCTTATTTTCACACTTAAAATAATTAAATTAATTAAAAAAAAGAGAGAGAAAAGAATCGAAAAAGAAAAAAAAAATTTATTCACCACACCCACACCCACACCCACACCCACCAACACCACCTCAGTGCAATCCAGACTGTCACCACCACTCCATCCCCACCTCCACCATCTAGGGGTGGATTTAGGGTAGACTCCCTTTTGCTGGAGACCCTCCTTAGGCACGCCCCAACCCAAAAAAAATAAATAAATTGGTATAAGAAAAAAAATATTAAAAAAAAACTAAATTATTTATATAAAAAATTTCTCATATTTTAGTTCAGTCTAAATTTTTATTTTTAGCCTCATTCTAAATCCGCTCCATCCACCATCTTACACCAAACCCAAAATCTACAATTAAATTTGTCATCCACTATCTTTATCATCAAACCCATATTTGCAATCAAATTCCCAAACCCAAATATGCAATCAACACAAATTTTCTGGAAAATTCCATAAATTTCCCACCATCATCAAATTTTGCCATTTATTTTTCGGTGCTAAAACCACCACAAGTCAGACAACGAAAAGCTCATGCATTCAACAGGAGTTCGTTAAAGATTTGTTTGATAACAAGACCATTTCGATCCGTGATGGGTTTGCGAATATGGGATCTAGCTATACCTTATGAAAATACTTGTGTTGCTTGCTTCTTTAAATGATAAGTTACAAATCATCAATAGTAGACGTTTATTATATACGACCAAGTAGAGAGAATTTCCCTCAACTTTATCCTACATTTAATGTTTTTTTTTTAATTAAGTAATTATATATTTTTAGGTTAATGAGTAATATACAATTTTTGAGGTAATACTATTTTAACAATAAAATTTTATAATTTTCTGTACTTGATAATTATAATACTATTTTTTAAAAATTTCATAATTATCAAATAATTAGGCAAATTACCCCGTGAAGAGGGTGATTAAAAGAGTTGAACTCTTGACACAGCTGATTAAAAAAAAATGGCAGGACAAATTACACAAGGCAAAGTGCAAAAAATGAATTGGAGAGAATACCTAAAGCAGGACCTACAAGCTTAAAACAGATAGTTACACAAACTTGCGTTGGATTAGTGGGCCAAAGTCCAACAAATTATAAGTAAAAGGGCTCAAATATTAAATATGATTAAATTAGTATTACTAAACGGGAAATTTACGAATATACACTAGTTTATATCACTAGTTTATATATATATATATATATATATATATATATATATATATATATAGAAATTGAAATATATTTGATTTGTATAAAATAATAAATTTTTCTTATCAATTTATGATTGTATCAATTGAAAAATACTGGATATTTAAAAGCTATGTTATTTATAGAATATTGCTTCTTGAAAATCAATACAACCTATTAAATTGAAAATCTTATCCCAAAATTTCCTCCCAATCTTATTTTCGAAATTCAAATTCTCCCAATCTAATCAACAAATTCAACGTTACGTATCTACTTCTTCTCCTGCACCATTTTCATAATTTCAAAATATTGATAATATTCTTAGAAAACAATTGCAAAGAAAACAAAAAATGATTAAACATCCATTGCACGTAATTACATAGTGCAATCTTCTAACTTCTCGAATGATTGCCATAATCGAGACTAGACATTTTTTCAACATATAATATAAAAGAATTATAGTTTCATAAGATACTGATTTGAAGTAACAACATGGAACAACATAACGTAACACATAAACCTTTATTACAAGAATTGCACTAAGAGTTAACCAATAACTAATTTGAAGTAACAACTTGTAGTATCATCTACTTGTATATACACATATATAATTTTCGACTACGTACTTGTACCAGTCGAGATAATTAAATACCACCATACATTGTGGCACAATGTAATAACATTCAATAGTAGCGAAACTATATTGTCCCAATGATTTTTTTTTTTCATGATGGAAATGGTGCACACGATTCTACTTTTCAATTTGTATTTGCTACCATTACACATTGTAGTCGTTTCACAACCTTAGAAAAATATATTTGACACCAAAAAACTAATGAAAGATTTGAAACAAAAACTAACGCATGATTTTACTATATGGGGTTTGAAATTAAAATATATTTGATTTAAATGATGAGCAAGGCGTAGGAGGAAGTGTAAATTATGAAATAATTTGATTGTTAATTAAATTTAGTAATGATATGATTAAATCTCTAAATAGTAGTTGTAAAAGTTAATAAATAATAATGAAAATAAATTAATTATTTTTATATGGTAACAGTACAATTTAAATTGATAAATAGTAATTTTATAAATAAAATAAAAAACTATCCAATAAAATTCAAAATTTCAAAAAAAAAAAAAAAAAGGGCACACAATATAATTTTCACTTTAAATAGCAATTTGATGAAAACCTCAATTTACATTTTGAATTGGACTACAAACCGTGAGAAAAGTTATAAGAAAAGAGGGGTGGAGCCCACGTGCATTGTATAAGGGAAAAGATTTATTTTGGTCAATGTTGGATTTTTTTTTGCTAAATAATCTCCTAGGTAACGAAGATAAAAGTACGTACATAATTAGGCTCGTACCTTAAATTAAATGTACGACTCATTATATCACACACTAGTGTATCGAGTTATTGATCCGCTCAAAATAGAGAAGATAAATCAGAATCGTGGTTGTTGGGTCGGGTTGGGATAACGATCATTTTTGAGGTATAACCAATTGTAATTTTTCAAGTGATTTAGTTTGAACCAATCTTGTTTGTTTCTTTAAAAGTGTACTAGAGTTTATATCCTATATATTGGTTGAATAAATAAGTGACCTTTTTTTTTCCAAAATAAAAAACGCAGGAGACCAAAAATTACCCCACTTCACATGTGCTGGCTACATTAGTTGCTCTTTCATTTGTGAATTGGTTCCCTGCCATTTTCTTGGTGTTCACTCAATGATCAAAAATTTTGTTTCTCTTCCACTATATTTTCTTCGTAAAAATTGTCCCTTTTTCTTCGTGAAATTTTCTTTTGGGCGTTTGGTTGAGATTGTGATACATTTAGTGTGGGATTAGAGTTTAATCTGAGCCTTGGTTAATATGAAAAAAAATTTCTCTTTGTGTCTGTTAATTTTTCTTAGCCTTGTTTGATTTCTAACTCTTTACACTTTATAGCTTCTTCATAGGTGATTGGATCATTTTCAGTTATTTCTTGATATGTGAGTAAAATGAAAACTTATCATCACTATACCTGGCAGAAGGTCTGATTTGCATTCTCTGCCTATCTCTGGTGAGTTGAGACTCACTAAGAGGTAGAGTTGCATGATCAAAAGGATTCTCATCCATATCCTCCTCATTTTGAAATTCATTTTCGGTGTGTTCAAATTTTCTCTTTCTCCGTATTTTATTAATTTTCAAGATTAAAAGACTTCACCTCAATTTTAACATTTCTATCTTGCAAGCTTACATTGTTTTCTTCTAGACAATGCATTAGAGATCTATTAAACACCACATTCCTCCTAATCATGACTTTATACCTTCTTTCTTTTTTAACCTACAGTCTATAGCCTTTTATATTTTCCCCATAATCTAAGAGAATACACTTGAGAGACCTAGGCTCCAACTTACCAATACTTTGATGAGCGCACAACCAAAAGTTTTACGGTGGGAATAGTCAACGGGTCTTTTAGTCCATAGTGCCTCAGGCTCGAAAGTTTATGGCATTGGAGGAGCTTCTATTTTCCAAATAGGCAACAATCCCAAAAAAAAATTAGGTAAACCAGAAGTTAAAAGCATGCACTTAACTTTGTTTAGAATAATATATTCATACTTTTAGCAATTCCATGTTGTTGAAAGGTATAAGTCAATGTTCTTTGTCTTAAGATTCATGATTACAAAATTCATTAAACTCAAAATTGCAAAATTAGAGATCATTATCAGTTTTCAACACATTAATTTTATGGTCAAGTTGATTTTCTATTTGAATTTTCCAAGTTTTAAAAAATAGAAAAGTTTCATCTTTGGTTTTCAACATAAACACCCAAGTTTTTCTAGGAAAATTATCGATGATTAGTAAATAGTATTTAAAACCAGACTGAGTAGAGATAGAAGCATAGCCCCATAAATCAACATGCAAGTAATCAAGTAATTGTTAAGATTTATGGATTCCAAGCAAGAAGGAAGCTTAACTTGTTTTTCTCAAATACATTTTTCAAAAGAAGTGATTTTACCAAAAACACCTTAATTTTGTAAAGTTTTTAGGTCTTTTTGTTCCAATATGACCTAATCTTGCATTCCATAATTTGGTTAGGGTGTTTTTATCATTTGAAATTGTTGTTGATAGACCAAGAATGAGTATTGCTTTTAGAAAATATAAATCTTGTCTCTTCTGGAAATTTATAATCATGTCACAATCTCTTAAGATTTTTATTTGTCCGTGTCTAATTCTTATGTCAAACTCTATATCATCCAAGATACCTAAAGATATTAGTTTTTTTTTTCCAAGTTTTGGCACAAATCTTGTTTTATCTAGTTTCTATTTTCTAAAACAATACTAAAAGATCCTATTCCATCTCTCATTACCACTTGCCCACCATTTGTTTTCTAAAAAAATTTGAACCAGCTCTAGGTAGAACACATATGAAAGGTACAACATGTATCAATGATCCATTCTTGATTCAAGTGCTTTTCAAAACTCACTAACAATACACCATTTTCAGTTCTTTCTTCATTGCAAGCTAAAACTATATAGTACATTCTCTTGGTTCTTTTTCTTTCAATTCATTTTGCCTTTTGTAGCAATCTTTTATAATATGACATGTTTTTCCACAAAAATAGCATTTCTTTCCTTTTGCATTACTTTTAGACTTGTTTTTATCTTGATTATTCCTACTTCACTCAGTATTTTCTTTCTAAGAATGATAGTTAGATTTATCATTATTTTTCCTTTTTACCACCATGGTTTCTCTTCTCAAGTTTTCTCTTGACTTAGCTTTTAACTCTAGATTCTTGTTTCTAAAGACACTAATTATAATGTCAGAGTATTTTTTAAATCTTTGTGCCTATCATTTATGAATTTTAACAAGACCCCAACCAATTGATCTTATAAATTTTTTTCATGACAATTAGCAAGATCTTGGGATAGTTTGGTAAATATATTCATATTTTCATCCAAATCAAGAGAATAATTCATTTTAAAAAGAAAAGAAATGTTTTAGAAGATATCATTTATTTTGAACAGTTTTAGTCACACAGTGGGACAGTAGTTTGGTCCACAATTCAGCAGATATTGTAAAGCTCAGATATCATCAGACACTTCAAGAATATACAATATTTAACAGATCTAAGAAATAAAGATGAAAGAAACGTAAAAAGAATGCAAGAATTTGTTTCGATTGAAGCCCTAAACGCCTGGCTAGAGGTGTCAAGACGGGTGGGTAGGTCGAACCCGCATCGACCCACCTGTCACAACCAAGAACTACGGGCCGGCCCATGAACCGGGCGGGACGTTCACGGGTCGAAGAGGTCGAAATGCGGGCCGGCCCGTAAACCAGGCGGGCTATTCACAGCCTGGGCGGTTCGACCTTTAACCGCTGGCTTATTTTTATTTTATAAATAGCAGATAACCATTTAAAATGAAAGATATGACAGATACGTGATATTTTAATCTTTAAATATAAAAAAAATAGAAATTGAATTAAAAAATTAACAAATGTGAATTTATCATTGTTATTTATTTTTTATTTAGTAATTTAACATATTGTTTCCTATATATGTAAATATTTTTTTAATTACAATAGGTAATTAAATTTCTTTAGTAATTTTAAAAAAATTAATTTTTTATTTATACGAACTGAACAGGGTTGAACCGCGGCCCACATAGGCTCGTATTCAATTTCGGTGGGCTGAGTTGACCTGACCCGCAACCCGTCGTGGAGCGGACTTTTTCTAATGCGAACCGTTGCCGGGTTCATCGGAGGCGGGCCGGGTGACCCGGATTGACACCTCTAGGTTCGGTGACCAAATTCAACACCTAATCTCGTGTTGAGTATCAACAAAGTAGAATCTACTCGACAACGAAAGTGTATATCACAGTCATAGTTACAAGTATCTAAAACCACAAAGGTTTAAACTCAAGAAAACCCAACAATCTTCAAAATTACTGTTCACCAAGAACACAACAAACATTCCCTTCTCTAATCTTGCAATCAAAGATTATATAACATCAAGTTCTTAATCTTTATCACCCAAAAATGAGAAAACAAAAGAAAATGAAGAAATCAGATGAAGAAAAATAGATTTTCTGAGAAAAAAAATGAGAGAATTGTTTTTTCTCTCTGTACACGAAGAGGCCAAAAATCCAACATCTGAAGAGTCAAGCCAAGCAATCATTTAAAGGAAGGCTCTAGAAGGTAATTCAATGGATGCAAGACATCCACGTGTCAACATAAGCCCACTTAGCAAAGGTGTGTTTTGAATCAACAATTTGAAAGATGATATAGCACCTATAGTGGGTAATAATTGTGTAACCCCCCACCCATCCCCCTACTTGACACGTGGCATCACTACATTGGATACTTTTTAAAAAGTTGTTTATAACTTTTTAAAAAATTTTAAATTTTTTAAAAAGTGACTAATGTGATGATGTCACGTGTCAAATGAGTACCATAATTATTACCCATCATAGGTGCTATATCATTACTCTCAGCAATTTTAACCAATTTTGATTGCACCACACACTTTTTTCCTATAGTGTGACAGATTGGTTGGCAAATACCGGCTATAAAGAAAGGAACTTTCATATTATATATCCGCAAGATCATAAGGGAGAGATTCACGGTTTGATCAAGATGGATACAATGGGATTACCTAATTTTAGACTAATGCAGAAGTACATCTTAACAATATAAGTTCATATAGTCTATGGTGTGGAAATGTATTGATTATTTATTCTTGGGACTCCTCCTTGTTTTGTGGGTCAAGTATTACGCCTCCCTCCGTATAAAAATTTTCAAATTAGTATACTATGATAGGGAGCAAAGCCAAACTCTCCATTAAGGTTTTGGCGAGTCTACATAAAAACCTTTGCCAATTTGTGAATGGATTTCGAAAAACAAAATATTACCCTACTCCAGCCTTAATATTTGTTTTCACAATATATTTCCCCATCAGCTAAAAACTAAATAATTAAATTGTGGTCGTCGTCTCAACTTTCATTTGCTTCTGCATTTCTACTCACAACCTTTACTTCTTGGTATTGCTATCTTGAACCTTTTCATAAATTAGCACTCATCATCCTCGGTGATAATTTCTGTCCACAATGACCGTTAGTTTGTCATGTGCGCCTACATGAACAATTAAATAATCAAATTAACTGAGAGCAAGATTAATAGCATCTTAGAAAAAATCAAAATAAGGTACTATACAATACTACTCAACAATGTTATTTTAGTGGCATCTACTGCTTAATATTTCTTGTACCATTCTACTACTTAAATGCCAAAAATATATTTTAATATATTTCTTGCAAAGAAATATCAACTATTTTTTTGAACTCAGCTCAAAGCACAGTACAGAACATGGCGATTGAAGGTGAAGGAATTAACCAAAAATGCTGGGACCATGTGTGGATTTGATCATATTAAGGAGGGGAGGAAGCTGAAGGTAGGTAAACAAGGTAACTGGTACACAAGCCAATATGATTATTGGTATGAGAATCAGGTCATTTTTCTGAGAAACTACAAGAAATATTGTAGAACTAAAGGCAATCATTAGAGAAGCTACAGAGAGGAACAAGGAAATTAGGCCAATTATCAATCTGTTGGGCAAGGCATAAAGAAAATCATTTACTGCGTGGCGGGAGGTGAAAATGGATAAGAACGATATAACAGTAGTAATTGACGAGAGAAGTGCAAGAGCATCTGAAACGGCAAAGACTATGAAGGATTTCCGGTTGGAGAAAATGGGGAAGCCATTGGAATTGTTCCCTCCAGGTACTGTGATGGCAGCAGCAAATGCCACAGTGGCAATGAGTGACGCTGCAACTGTGCATGAAGTTGCCATGCTTATGATCCATTGCGTCTCTGTAGCAACCAATTCATGGTGCTCTTCATTGAAGATCCTCAATGGTGTCTTCCCATCGGAATTCTTTGACTTCCTTTCTTGAGGCAGAACAAATTTCTCCACTTCCTGCATCAATGGGAACTTTTTTCTGAGACCAATCTTTGTATGCTGTGAGGGTGCATACATGATAGAACTCTTTTTCTGAATTTTACTACTTTCAGATCCAAGTGGAGCCAAAAACCAGGGAAATTTCGAGCCTGCAATTAAATATATGACAAGATTTTTATTACCTTATACCACTGCAGTTCACGCTGCATTTGAAGAACATCTCCAGGATTAAGATCAAGTCGATCTTGACAGGCTTTATATCCCACCAAATGCAATATATTGTTCCTTCTGTTATCCAGTAACAGTGATAAGGAAATCTTGAACTGTCCGCTCTGCTGATGCACAATCTTGAATATCTTTTCATGGCGGTACATCGCAGCAAGATGAAACACTGAATGGTTCTCTTCATCTAAAAAGTTATTATGAGGAAATGACTCTAGAATTTCTTTGACAATCTCACTGATTCCATTCTGGGCCCCTAAAAGGAAAGGCCCTGTAAGTATCGAGTTAGCTTTGGTATTATCCAAACTTTTAATTTCTGAGCACACGCGCTTTTACTAGTTGAAGCGCTTGATGATGCATCAATTTTCTGTGACGAATGCGCTTGAGGGTGGTACTGTAATTGCAACAAATCACATTACTTCACAGGTAAATAATCTATTTCTTTGTAATTAAGGATGTTAAGTGCAAGTTTGATATGTGGTATAAAACTGTTTTAGACTCTACAATAGACAAGATTTTTTATTCCAAAATACTATCCAGAATCTAATCCATCCTACCAAACAGCATATGTGAATGCTAGAGCATATTCCTTACCCAGCATTTCAAGCAGTTTCCAAAATATTACATGCATCTCTCGGTACCCTGCAAAATGGGAAAAAACCAAGCTTGAGAGGACTTGAAGTAACTATTGCTAAATGTGGAGTGATACTCAAGATTTTTCTCTAAACTTGAAAAGCAAAAGATACAATTTGGTAATGATCTAGTACAAAAATCAGATGTCGGCTACTTTCCTCTCGAAAATCGATTTCTCCAGCGCCTATGCAATTTGATGGGAGAATAATATGGTGATTTCCTCATGCCTTCATGTAGTGAATTCTCTGGCATCACAATCATCTTCATCGGAACACCTAAGATTCAAAGACAATGGAGAATTGGAAAATAATGCGTCTTAGCATACATATTCTAGGAACACCAAAAATTCAGACATGATCAACAATGGAAGGTAGGGATTCTTGGTAGATATTATCATGCTATTTTAAAGGATAGAGATTCTTTCCTTTGGTCCCTTGAGTTTTGAAACAACAACGTATAATTACAGAAAAACTATAAGCTCAGACGTGGTTACCTTGTCAATAATTCGACACAAAACTGAATGATCCTACTTTATGACATAACTATGATGTTGTTCAAGCAAGTTCTGTTTTCTTGCAGCATTTCAATAAAATGTTAACTCCTTAAATTTGACAATAGCTTGACATAAGTTCCAAAGTTTATTAGAAACATTTCTCACAGAAGATTAGGCCACTTGCGAGACTTCGGACCCCGGGAAGATGAGCAGATGTTTTCAACTCCAGGAAGATTGATGGTTGAAAAAGGAAAAAACATCACCAGCACAAGGGCTAAAAATGTTTTATATCATGTTTCAGCATTTATGTTCCTTCTATGCTCCTTCGTCATTGAGAAATTACTGTAGTAAAAGTGGTTTATTTCCAAATGTAATCAGTTAAAAGCCAACTTGACGCTGCTAGAATCAAATTTGAAACTTGATCGACAATTTTCCAAACCACGTTCTCTATAAGCAACATAAACTATGTTCTTTTGAAATTGAACTCTTCTAATTTTCGACTTCTCAGCCCGTCTGCCGTTTGAAGTTTAGACATCTCAATTCCAGCTCTTATCTCCACTGCTGATAAACATAGATGTGAAAATTTCTTCTCACGCTAATTAAAAAGCCATAATCCCGAATAAACATGCCAAGAAGCAGAATAAGATAACAGTTCATGAATCGAGACTAAAGAAACTAACAGGAATAGATTAAGTACTGCCAAATAGTTAAGTGTGCTCCACTTGGAAAAGCAGATGGTTCCTCTGCCATCAGCTCCAAAGGAGATGTATCTTGCCATGCCAACTTCGGGTTGTGTTCAAGTAAATGGAGAGCCAAGTCTAGAATTGCAGCAAGAAAGAGCATATCAGCCAAAACAATTTCTATCTCAGAATTTTTTTCAAGATTCTCAGTAACATTATTGTTTGAGATAGCTTAATTTTCCCATAAAGAGAGAATACATCAAAACATTAAATCAGCATAAACAAGTTTATTCGAGCAGTAACTTTACATACTCACCGTAAAATCCAGCATTTATTACGAAATTCATAAGCGTCGCACCAGCTTCATCTTTGGACGGATTCGAGTATTCATCTTCTCTGGTGACAGAGAATAAATACAAAGTCATCTCTCTATGACCTCTCATTGCAGCCAAGTGAATAGGCAAAGATCCATCAATATTCCAAATATTTGGCAATTCTTGGTTTTTCCTCACAAACAGCTTGGCTGCTTGAACATTTCCAAGCACCGCCACCGCGTGAAGCCCTGTATTGCCGAAGTAATCCGTCAGAGCCAGTGCCTCCGGCGGCATAAAATCAACCAATTTCTTGATAAACGGCAACCCTTGTCCGCCCTTGACGGCCACGAGGAGTGGTGTCTCTGCAAATGCAGTTAACCTGGCTGTAATTGCTTCTCTTTCTTGCTTGATGATTCTTTCCACGATCTCCCAGTTGCCCTGAATTAATGCTTTGTACAGGGGTAGTGACCAGCTTTGATCATCATCAACTGCTTGAATAAAGGAAAATGTGCTTATATATCTTCATTGTCAAAGTTAATCAGTAAATACAGGAAAAATCAACAATTCTCGGGGCCATTTTGTAAGTGAAAAAAGGAGCTTTTAACTTTAACAGGAATTTCTCATTACTCACCATTCACAATATAGTCCATGTTAGTGATGTTGTTATTAATCAATCGCGATTCGGGCAACTCCATCTTCTCCAGAAATGATCTGCAATCAGTATCAGACTATTCCCCACTGCTCTTGCCTTTTCATTTCATTACATAGACTTTACTTGACTTGGGAAATTTCTACCCTTTGGGGTCAACTTTAGAGATATTCCTTAGACTTTATGAAATTCATTAAAAGATTAAAAAGAAGTCCTTTTCATCAATTTATAAAGAGTAAATAGCACTAGAGGTCCTGAACATTTGAACCTTGTGAAGATGATGTCTCAAACCTTTGATGTCTAATAATCTAGATCTCAAATCTTTTAAACTTTGTGTCTGAGGTCCTTTTGCTACGAAAAACGTTAATTTGACCATTAAATTGTCGTTTTTTTTAATTGAAATATCAATTTTACATTTTCTTTAATTTGTGTAAATAGCACTATGAGTCCTTAACCTTTAAACTTTGTAACAATAAGGTTCTAAAACTTTAATTTCTAGCACTTTCGAAATTCCGGACCTTTTAAAATTCTCGCACTGAGGTCCTTTTGTGATGAAAAATATCAATTTGACCTTTAAAATGCCAAAAATCGAGTAAAATGATTAATGTACTCATATTTAATTTTGAATTAAAATAAAATGAAGAAACAAAAGGAAAAGGAAAAAAAAAATCCATAATCATATTCCTCAATTCCAAACTACCCATCCCAACTCTAACGGAAGTGGTATATCATAATAATTGGTTTGTATTTCTAAATAACTAATGAAATTATTGTTTGGAATAATCTTCTTTAATTCCAAACTATCCAATCCAACCCCAGTGGAAGCGAAATGTCATAATAATTTGTTTGTATTTCCAAATCACTGATGAAATTATTGGTTGAAATTGGTGGTGGTGATGATTTTATTTTTCTTTTTGTGTTCTTTTTAATAGTCAAATTGATGTTTTACGTCACAAAAAGACCTCAGTAGCAGATGTTTGATTAGTTTGAAATCCCATAGACTAAAAATCAAAGATTTGTGACCTCATTGTCCCAAAGTTTAAAGGTACTATTTGTCCTAAATTAAATAAATGATACAACTGTCATTTCAATAAAAAAAATTAATTATTAAACTTTCAACTGACGTTTTCCGTCACAAAAGGACATCAGACTCAGATATTTGAAAAGTTTGAGATCCTAGTGCTAGAAATCCAAGGTTCAAGACTTCATGGTCACAAGGTTCAAAAGTTTGGGACCTCTAGTACTATCTAAATCATTCTTTGAACTTTTTTTTTTTCTTAAACTTATTTTTAATTACACCACAAATTTTATTAATTTTTCAACAACACATCTCATCATTTTTTCCAAATTTCTCTTAAAAAAAAATTATTTTTAAACTCTACAAAACAAACACTAATTTTAAAATGGGAAATTAGCACAATAAGCCATCCAACCTTTGATAAATGAGCAGTTGGATCCTCAACTTTTTAGCACTTGAGTCTTCGGTGACATTCACTTCGATTTCGCTACACCATGTACCAAGCAAGCACAAAGTTACAAAGAACAAAAAGATAGCAAGATAATAATAAGAGAAATTTGCACTTTTCATTTTCAATGTTTACAAAATATAATAAATCTATCCTCAATCGTTTTTTAAGTATAATATATCCTCAATCTTTTAATTATGTAGCAAAACTCGTTATTTTCTCCATTTTAGCTATTAAATGACGGATTTGTCTTTTCTTTAAATAAACAAAAACAATAAAACAATAAAACAACAAAAAAAAAAAAAATTTTGCAAAGAAAGTCACATAACTTTTTTTAAAAGTACAAATAAATTCTAATTAAAAGAATTAAATACATATTAACCAACAAAAAAGAAGAATTTAGAAAAGTAAACATTTCATATTTCCAACCAGACTCACATGTGGCCAAACATCACCTCCACAAATGTAATCACGGCGGCGGCACCACCTCCACCTCCACCTCAGAAAAAGTAATTCAAAAAAAAAAATTGATTGGATAATAAATTGATAGTATGTTGGTTTGCATAACTATCATCGATAATGGATGCCTCTCCAGCCCTCCATCATCTGTTTGTAAGAACCAAATCGTAGTTTAGATCGTAGAATTCAAATCGCAACTGTCGATTTTTAGATATTGTCTTTAACACTCCCCTCGCATGTAGACATAATTTATTTTTCTTACATTAAAACCCAAGTATCCGTTATTTAATTTTTGATTGCCTATTAGTTTCATGGATTTTTTGTTTTAGGTATAATTATGACATGACAAAATTGTTGTTAATATTAAGGAAATTTTTTATGACTGAATATTTAAGTTTACATTTTGATAAATGACATAACTTTCAACAAATTGGGAAAATCAAGTACAAATTGTAAAATTCAGGGTTATTCTGCTTCAATATTTATCTCCAAAATTTATTTAAAAATTGTAAATAAAAATATATTTAAATAAGTGATAAGATTTTGTAACCGAATTTTGAATGTGATCCAAGATAAACATGTGATATACGTATATAACTATATTGTCTCTTATCATTGTCTATCCCTAAAATTTGGAATTAGTTAGTATCATATTTGACAATTAAATAGATTATTTCTTAATAAGGAAAAATAATAATTTGTATGTGACTGGCGAATGAAATTGTGACTTGAATTTGAAAAGTGTGACCAACAAACTTAGCATTCTGTGAATTGATACTGTAGTCCAGTTGTCTACATGCATAAGGTAGGACACAAATTTTGGTATATGAATGTGATAATACCATAATTTCAAATTTTATTTGTTTTGAATTCAAATTTTATAATTGAATTTTATATAGTACCGTTGTTTTCATGATTTTAGAAAATTTTATAATACAATAACGTAATTGTCAATTCGTGACCACATCGACAGTGTTATCACCCAATTAAAAGTAATCTTTTCAATTTTTTTATGTTTTAAAATGATTCATCGTTTCACAATAAATATATCAACGCTACATTCTATGACTTGAATGTGTTTGTTATTTATCATTATATGGTGATCGCTTTAAAAGTATATGAATTTATGAAGAAAATAATGCATGTGACTGAATATTTGGTGATTAATCATGTGATAGTCATTCTGTGATTGTGATTGGCTATTTGGTGATTTAGTTTTTAATTGATGTAGCTGTGGTTTTGGTTTTGGTTGTGGTTGTGGTTGTGACTAACCATTTGGTTATTTAGTTTGTGACTGTTGTGACTACAGTTGTGGTTTGAGTATTTGATGATTAAGTTTGTGACTCATTTTATTTGGTTGTAACTCTGCTTTCATGTTAAGTGATATTTTACTTTAGTTACTATAAAAATATCGTGTAATCTGAATTTTGACGATTGTGACTAGTATTATGCGGATTCATATGTAAAAAAAATGTGATCACAAAAGATTATTTAGTGTAACTACTGGAGTCAAAGTATTATAATGATATGTGACTTACATGCGTGTTTGGAAATTAGAATATGTGTATGTTGTGACTTATGTTCTATTGTTGTGACTTTGCTAACATATTATTTGCCAATTTACTTAAGTTATCATAAAAATATCGTGTGGCCTGAATTAAACAATTGTGATCAGTAATATATGTCTTTGCATGTATCACATGTGATTACGAAAGAGTATTTAATGTGACTACTTGAGTCTTAATGCTACAATCATCTATGACTTACGCGTGTGTTTGGGAGTTACATTTTTGTGACTGTTAAAAACGAGGTGTGACTTTGATGTATGGTTGGGGTTTACATTGGTTTACTTTACAAATAAAAATATTATTTGTAGCTGAATTTGTTACTCTTTTGAGTTATTATGACATTTGAATTGTTCCATTTTGCAACAATGGAATACACTAGCGTTTTCTTGTATTCTTGAGGCAAATGTGTGGAAAATAATAAATATCGAGTTCCAACATAACTGGTATATTAGTCTCACGAAATTGTACGTACACGGTACAACCAACTCATCAATAGGTTATTTTCAGAACTGGAGTTAGATCCAGATCGCAGTTACAATACAAAATAAGAACCACTTGCAATTTCAATTTAGCATCTTTCATCACTTGAATGCATTTATAAATGCTTTATGATTTCAAAATTTCGATAGACGAGAGTCAACTCAAGATCAAGCAAGCATAGCGATATGGATGAAAGCATATGTACAAAGCGTGGCATTTGTGTTGAGCAAAATTGCCATATCTTCTGAAATTTTTTCTACTATGGTATTCCTATTCTTCCCAAATCTTGAGCTTCTAATTCACCAAAATAAAAAGAATTATGAGAGACGATGATGGTTGCCCCAAAATGGTTTTTCGAAGAAACATAGTTCCAGATGTTTTCAAACATCTCAGGTAGTAGATTTTGGAAATATTATTTTTTATGATGTTTTGGATTTTGAGATTTCTCTCACTTCATTTTGAAGATGAACGTCTCAGGCAGTAGGTTTGAGAGGACTAAGAGCATCTCCAATGCATTCTGTTTATTGCAGTCTACGTGGTAAGTAAAATAGACAGATTTCTAGTTCATGTGGCACTACGTCTATATAATAGATGGCCAAATGAAAATTCATCTTCAATAGGTACCGTATAATACTAATACTACCGCTTATGTGACATTAATTTTTGTTTATAAAATAAAAAAAAAAAGCCCACATAAAAGTGGAGATTTAATTTGATGACTCACTCCGTCTAGAAGTCCGTCTAAATTTAGATGGACTTCTAGACGGAGTCTATTTTTTGGTGTGCCACATCGCCTAGACGAGTCCTCCTCAACATGCATTTGAGAGAGTTTTTTATAACTCCATCTATATATGCTTATGTGGTACGTCTAAAAAGTTACAAACGGAGTGCATTGGAGATGCTCTAAGATTTTCTGATGGTATTTTGAATTTTGAAGATTTTCTCTCTTCAAATATGACATTGCTTCCGAATTATTAGAAAACGATAAAGAAAAAATTGTATCTTAAATTGAAATTATATGAATTAATTAGTTACATTTTAATTCATTATTTCAAAAAAGACTTGATTTTGCCCCCAAAAAAAAAAATTGCATAACCTAATTTGTCAAAATACATAGTTAAGAATAGTGATTAGCCTAATTATCTCTAATATTAACAATAGAATTTGTTTTGAGTACTATTATGAAATCCAATATCAGGTCTAAATAAAGGAGGACACTAGAAGATAGATGAAAAAAATAAAGAAAAGACTTTACCTGAGGGCTACTTCGAGTCTGTTTGAGAGTTTTGGAGTACCGATTATGAACGTTTTTAAAGTATCGATTTTGAGCGTTTATAAGGAATCCGATTTTTGGTGATTTTAGTACGCTTTTTAAAACAGTCAACACATGCTTTAGAATTTATTATTCAAAGAGCTTTTGAAAGTTTTTTAAACAAATAAAATTACATATATAACCATATATTAAAAAATATAGGTATTTATAAGCAATATGAAGTATATAAAAATTTAAATACAATTATATATTCGACTGCAAAAAATTTCAAAAATAATTCAATAGCACATAAAAAATTATTGTTTGGAGAGAATAGTCAAAATATGCGTTTGGTGAGGAAAATAAGATGGAAGTATTTTAGTTTTAGGGTAGATTTAGAAATAATTATTTTAGAGAACGTAAAATTGGAAAATAATTTGAAAAATAGCAAAAAATAACCGATTTAAGAGGTTGAGAAATACGTTTCAAATTATACTACACTGTTTTTTTGTAGTTTTTAAACCACCCAAAACCATTGTCCCAAAAAACTAATAAGCACCGATTTTCATAACATCTCATAAATGGCACTACCCAAAATCGGTCAAAATCGATTAAAAAAAAACTCCCAAACAAACCCTTAGTGTGTGGTATTGCAATTTCATTCAATTTCTATAAAAAAATCTCTAGTGTGGAAGTAGTTTACTGGCTAATCTCGATAGTATAACATTAGCGCACACTTACAATTTTTATTGTTTTTTGAAGTTTGGATTTTAATATTCTCTAAAGTTTTGCTTCTTGAATTTAACATTAAATAATTTTGGAGATATACGAGATATATTTAAAATAGAAATATATATCATTTTCTATTGAAAAAAAAAAAAACTGATTATTGGAAGAAATCAAGTGTGGAAATTGATCAATGTTGCACAATTTCTTAGAGATTATGGACTACAATATTAAAATTCTAAGAACTTATAGACAAATGGGTCCTTATTGTTGGACCGAATGAATTGAAGAATGATGTACCAAACTTGAGTTTGACAAGACTTTAAAAACTTCAAAAATTGAAATATTAAACTGGGTTCCAAGGCATGTTATTAGGTCGTTGAGTTTGAAGGTGTTGACATCGAATTCCGCACCAATCACGTGTCAACAGATTTTCAATCAATTATCTGTCAATATGTATGTTACATGCATACTAGGATGACCGTTAGGCACCAAAATCACCGGAGAAAAAGGGGCCGACGATCGTTGGTACTCCGACGATCAAGTCAACTGCTGGTATATATAACAATATACGAGATGAGTAGTAATTGGGTGTGGGAGGGACAAGCAGGCAGATATTTGAGCAAAGCTCAAGGGTGATTATAATGCATAAAAAGAGCGTACCTTAGAGCAACTGGAGATGTTGTATTTATTGCCTCAGAGTCCTAATTAATCTAGGAAAACAATCAATTAGATATATGAGATAAGGGCAAATGGTTGTCAATGCAATCTCGAAGATTTTAGCTCTTATTTGAGTTGATCACGTTGCATAATCTTTAGAAGATTGGGATTTGGTTTCTTTGTGAGAATCCTTGTGGCAATCAAACACAATCTTTCTTTAACTACTTTTCGAGTTATTCCAAAACATCGGACTACGAGAATGCAAAGTCCAAATGAAGCACTCCATATTGGCCAAGGGTGTCGAGGCCCTTCGTGGGCTTCGTTCTACTTAACTCAAGGATGTTAACGTGTTGCCGGGGCCTTAAGCGTATCCGCAAGGTCCTCATTGGATATCTGAGGCCTTAACAAATCTAGAAGGCCCTTGTTGGGTCTTAACGAGGCCTAACTTGGGCCTATACGGGACTTTAGCTGGACTTTTGCTAACATGGAGGCCTTTACGAAATCTGGTGGTAAGAATAGTCCTCCAAGTCCAAGTTTATTAATTATGGTAGGCGTCAGAATTTAGTAGAAAGGCTTTGACGAAGGCGAATCCCGTGGATAGGCTTTGACGAAGGTGAATCCCGCGGATATGGTCTTCACGGATGCACTGTTGAATTAATTATACATGCACCTTTGAATTACTTATCCAATATAGTCCTCCCAGAGTCCAAAGCCGATTATTTATGACGGTGAGGGCTTTGATTGGTTGGACTTCGATGACATGTCCTTGGTTGGTGTGATTCTGTCCAAGTTGTCAATCAAAGTTGTTAATATGTTGGTCAAGTAATCATGGGTGAGAGAGTTTGTGCCTTAAATGCTAATGGCGTGTGACGGGTGATTGGGGTGAGGCGCGTCTTTTCATTTCAATAAATGCCTAGGGTTTCGTTTTCCGCCTTTTGCCCTTCTTTGAACACGCGTCCGCTGGGTTTGATGGCTCAAATGTCTTGTTTTGAGTTTGGATTTGGGGATTGAGGAGCCTCAATCTATATAAACTCTTGCTTCTCCATATATGTCTTCTTCTTTCTCCTACACGTATTTCGAGGCTTTGCAGAGTACTCCGTTGATAATCAAGAAATTTCAAGGCGTATTCATTGGTTCAACTGTAATCTTCAGATAAGCACTACAGAGGTTGTTGTGCTTTGTTACATAGACTGCACTTTTTTTTTATTTTGTGGTTTCTTGGTTTGGACGCCATTTTTTGCCATATTTTCCGGCGATTGTGGAATTACCTTCTCCTTGAATTGAGAGGATAGCGATGTCGTCCGGACATTATGATTCACACGAGAACCGGTTGGCGCTAGGACAAATCCTAGCATCCGAGGTGGCGTCCTCCTCCTCTTCATCTTCACCTTCCCGAGGCCAAGCCAAGAGAAAGTTAATCAAGTAGCCACTGCCGCTCAGCCTGCCCTCCGTATCCACAAGTGGGAGATAAGTAAACCCAGCTGTATTGCCAAAGGCGACAGTGGAAAAGGGGTGGCATGGCGCCAGGGTACCTGAACTGAGAGGGTTGTTGGACAAAAGAGATGCCCTGGTAGCCCTTGCACTTGATGAGGAGCTCAAGCGTTCGGCCACCGAGGCTTCCATGGCTCGCTCGATGATCAAGGAAGCAGAGTTGGAGGATATAAGATAGTCTTATGATATTCTTACTTCTGTGGAGCTCAGGGCTCCCAGTCCCGAGGAGCGTTCTGACGACCCGCCTGAGGGGTTCGTATTTATGAACCAGCGATGCAGCAAGGTCTCCGCCTGTCCATGCACCATTTCTTCCGCAAGGTTCTGAGATATTGGAATTTGGCCCCCTGCGAGATAACACCAAATAGTTGGGGCCAGATGATGGCGGCATTCTTGTTGTGGGAGATTGTCGAGGCTGGCCAAGACTTAACCAACCCTAGGGAATTTGAATTGATTTACCGACCGACCTACTTGGTATGTGGGTTGGATTAATATCTCTCCTCGGGGCTAGAGATAGGAAATGAAACTTACAGTCCCAACAAAGTGCATAACTAGAAGGAAAGGTTCATCTTCGTCAGAGGGGACTGGGAGTTTATACCGTCAGTGCATAACTTTGTGCGATTTTTTATCATTGTTCTTGACTTAATGATTCGCTTATTCTTGCAGATTGTGGGAAGCCACCCATTCCAAAGAGGGATCAAGGTGAATTGAGATCGAAGTAGAATAAGGTTCGAGCGCTCGATAGCGACTTCAGGAGCCTCAGCAATCTGCTCAAGGACGATAACTTACTGATTTGCTATGGACTAATGGGTAAGCCATGTAACTTGAACCGTATAGGTTTCGTTATGATAAGCTTTCCTAATACTTCGTAATTTGGCTATTGTGTCAACAACTTTCAAGTTTAAGAATGTTCATTCACTCACTTGCCGATCCTAGCGCGACGGGAGGGTTAATCGCCCATTCTCCTTCGTGTGAGATGCCATGTTCATCGCAAGAGGTCCAAGACGCTACGCCCCTAAGGACAATCCACCATCCGACATCCGATGTTCAAGTTCCGGTCAGTTACTCCTCCTCCACCTCTGCCACCGCCCTCTCATCCTCCCTCGACTCCATCTCCCAAAGGACAAGGGAAGGAAATCACTAAGGACACGAGCGGGCGGCTAGACAAGAGGAAGGTTCACAGTAGGCTGAGGAGGGTTCATGAAGGATGCCCGCAAGATGAGGTGGATCAAGGTCATCATCAACCCTCGTGAATCTCGATGGAGGGGTTGGAAATGCAGGAATTCTACCTCCTCGACTAGCCGGGAAGGGTCGTATCCGCATTACTCACCGCCACAATGAATTGGATCCTTCCGTGATGAAGTTGCTCCATGTCCATACCGCGATAATGGCGGCGAGTGTCCATAAGTACCCGAAATGGAAGAAAGCTACCAAGGAAGCTACAATGCGCAAGCGCCTACAACTGGCAGAGATGAACTTAATCCGAGGGTTGGTCTTGACCAAAGAATTGTACAGCACCCTCAAGAACTTCGATGGCCAGTGCAGCGAAGAAGAGGCCAAATCAAAGAAGCTATCTGAGGACCTGAAGGCGATGAACCTTAAGAAAGCGCAGCTGGAATTAGATATGAGGACTCTTCCATTTAAGTTGGATTTGGTGGTGACAAATGAGGTCGACATGAAAGCCAAATATGATATCGAGCTGAAGGCTGCAAAAGAGAGTTTGAAGCAGGCTCGGGATCAGAAGCTGCCAAGGCCAACCAGAAACACACGGAGGAGGCTCAGAAGTTGGCCGAGGATCGGGCCTTTGCAATTGAGACCGCTGTATCCACCGCCAATAGCAACTTAGAGGTTGTTGCTACAGAAAAGGATAGGCTACTAACCACGGCCGTGGGTGGTGGAGAGGACCAGTGGCGGGCGTGTGGATACCGGGGCCACAGTGGTTGTGACGTACCAAGATGGATTTGTGGACACGCCCGAGTATCAAGATCTTGCCCATCTCTTGATGACAATAGGCGAAAGAGTAGTTGGTTAAAAGAATTGTAGAGACTCATCCAGAGTGGGATATCTCCTTTCTTCGATATGCTCTGACGAGGTCCCCGTCCCCGAGGTCCTTCCCGCCAAGGGCTATGATCTGAAAGCGAAGACCAAATCACTCCCCGTTATAGGGGAAGGCTCGCATTGTGCCAACCCTAGAGAGGCGGCGAGGCACCGAGACTTGTAATTTTATTCCGTGTTTAGCATATGTTCCAAAGATTATCAATCAAATTTACTTTCTGCTATGTTTCCTCGTATGAAGTCTTGTCGCATTAGTCAAAGAAGATGATCGTATGAATGATTGTATTTGTTGGACACAAAAAGTTGATCCTAAAATTGAGGAATCATTCATTCGGACATTAATGGTGCAGACTTCTTAGTTGAATATGGAGAGTTAACGTCATTAATGTCCAAGTAAATGGAAGGACGCTTGTGGCGTGTGGCGTTCCAAATACCCATTTGATGACCTTCTATTAACTACCTCATTTAGTGCCCTGCATTTTCCATGCGGCCAAGTTTTGGGTTTCCCATGCCACTCCTATAAAAACACGAAGGTTCCTTCATTGCATTTCTCACGTGACACCATGGGTCCTTCATTTCATTTCTCACACGTTCATAATTCTGGTAAATCCCAATAATTAATCCCCATGGCTTCTTCTGGTAAAAAAACGCAAAGGCACATCTGCCAACTTTTGTCTGCTGAGTTCCAACGTTTAACTCAAGTGTACTATGATAGCAAGGACAGAGAACCAGCATCCAGAGGATCAAACATTCATAGAATCAACATTCAGAGGACCAAATGCCCGGAGAATCAACATTCAGAGGACCAAATGTGCGATAGGGGTTGAGCCTAGCAACCTTAGCTAGAAGATCTCGAACGGTGCTACCACAATGGACATTGATGACCAACCCATCAATGATCCTAATTCAGATGATGGGACTGAAAGCCATCTGCCAAAGGTGCCAATGACATTTTTTGGGTAGTGTGGCCTAATTAGTCACCAAATTAACTCAGATTGATTTGAGAGACTCCCTATCATGGTGAAGTCAAATTTTGCCAATGACGGCTTCTAACGAATCTCACGGTGACGAAGATCAGAGTATCCAATTTAATAGACCATAGATCTCGATATGTGCTGACCTAAGAGACGGCGAGGTAGTAGGATGATAGCCATGTTTACTTATTCTTTCCTTGTTATTCGGATTGTGATGGATGAAATGAGAAGGCTTTTGATTATCCTTGTTTGTTGTACAATTAAAGTCGACATGAACTATTCAGAACTATGATCAAACATGTACATTTGACGAGGTTGAAGAGATATCCGAACGAATAATACGTAGTTTCTTGACCAGATAACTTTCGCTGACTATGCGGGGCTTGCCAATTGAGAAACAATCACTACATGTATGAAGTTCTGTCGTCAAGGTGTTCACCTTCGCACGGTGGGCAAGAATTCGATCGAGGCTCTGTTATCAAGGTGTTTGCCTTTGCCTTCGCAAAATAGCGAGGCTCTTAGATCGACATACCTTCGCAACATAGGCGGGGCTTTTAGACTTTGGTGTTCTTGTGAGCATTTCCACATGTGATGTGTATTGATGGCGGCATCATTGCATCATGATGGTGTAACTACCGAAGCACGTTTACCCCACGCAGCCTTTACATCTTCCTAGGGTTTTCTGGGGTGCATCCCCCCACACATGTGTCCGTTCATCTTACGGTTTGCATTCTCCTTTGCCTATATATGTGCTTGCAGAACTTACTTTCATTTCTTTCACTTCCATCCTCTTCCCATAATATCAGAATTCAGCTATTGTTTGTCATGGTAGGTTTTTATCTTTCCAGGGTGCCCAAGCTCAATATAAGAAGTGGTGGAGTTGTGGGTGAAAAGAAAGATATTTCTTCCCAACCTCGATCTGCAAGCCATGCGATGTACATTCCCGAGGTTCTTTCTCCCGCAGCGCGTTGGAAGCAATAGTGGATGTTTCATGAACTGTTATGTTAGCATCGTGAATAACAAAGTGGACATTTTCTCCACTGTCCGTTGGCGTCGGGAATAATAGTGGGTGTTTCCTCTACTATCCCGTTGGCATCGTGGAATAATAGCGAGCATTCTTTCTGCTCTCCTTCTTGAAGAATTCTTACTTTCGTCGGAAGATATTCGACGATCGACGAGAGGAAGATGGTTGCTAATGATGAGGGAAAAACGGCCATGCTAAGAAGGGGCACGGAGGATGACGGGGGTGTGAGGAATTCTCGAAAGGCTAAGCGAGGTCGAGAGGATCCTTCTTGGAGAGTCGAGGAACACATTCTCCATTCTCAAGGCACGGCCTAAACCTCTATTCATCCTCCTGGCTGGTCCAAGCATATCAATATCGGGTCTCATCAGGATGAATTAGACCCTGCTATCTTGGAAAAGTTACCACATTCATCTGCTACGAAGGTGGCCTCTGTCCATAAATATTGGACCTCTGTTTGGGCAAGAGCAACTGAATGCGCGGATTTTTCAAAACTGATAAAAATGGCAGAGATGAATACCACCCGAAGTCATGTTCTTAATTGCAAATTATATAAGGTTCTTGCGATGAAGGTTGATGAGCTGCGTTCTATGGTAGTGGGTACAGAGGATATGGACGCGATGCGTTTGGAGAATCAGATTTTTCACTCGGAGCTTGCAGTTTCTGAGGACGCCAAGGCACGAGCCATATATGACATAACCAAATCTGATACAATCTAGATGATGTGTGCACAGGCTTATAGGAAGGCTGAGTCGCAGCTGAGGGCTTGCCAAAACATGGTCCATGCCAAATATAAAGAATTAACTGAAGCTTTGGCAGAGTTATCGAAGGCCAAGGATCTGTTGGCCAACCTTGGGGTCCCTGGTTATGCCGATCCCAAGGATCCGGCTGGAATTTATGAGTCATATTCCTCCATAACACACGTTAATGTTGTTTTTCCTGATTTCAAAAATGTAAAGTTTTTTTTATAGAGTACATCTTTTCTTATGAGCGTCGTTCTTCTTTTGTTGTTTATATGAATACGCGTTAGTTGTTTATCCAGCGAGTTAAAAGAGTTGGCCACGAACTACACCTCTTCGCTGTTGAATTTCCTTTATCTGTTTCTTTTGATACGCGTAGGTTGTTTACCCAACGAGTTGAAAGAGTTGGCCATGAAACACACTCCTCGTTGCCGAATTTCTCGTGCTTGCTTGTTTTGGACACGCGTAAGTTGTTTACCCGAAGAAGTTGAAAGTGTTTGTCGCGAACCACACTCTCTCGATCTTGACCTTTCTTTACTTGTTTGATTGTCGTTGAATGTTTATCCAACGAGTTAAAAGAGTTGGCCATGAACTACACTCTCTCGCTGTCGAACTTTCTTTACTTATTTAATTGCGTGTTGAATGTTTATCCAGCGAGTTGAAAGAGTTGGCCGCGAACCACACTCCCTCGTTGCCCAACTTTCGTCGCTTACACAATTGGGTAGAGAGTATCGTGATTTAGAAAATATTGAACTTTATTAAGATAACGCGGCGTCTGAACAAGGCCAAAAATAATGCTGAAAAACAAAGAAATGAAGAGAAAAGCTACTTGTAATATAAGCGTAGATGAATGACATTCCAGGGATACCTCGTCTCTCTTCCCTTTGAATCTTCTAATCTATAGTTTCCAAGCCAAATCTCTCCAATGATCTTGTAAGGTCCTTCCCAAGTAGGTTAGAGGGTCCCAAACCCACCTCTCTATTAGCCAGGAACACCTTTTTCAGGACGAAGTCGTTGACATGAAAACTCATGTTCTTAACCTTCGAGTTGTAGTATCTGGCCATCTTTCTTTGATAAACTGCCATACGAAGTTGTGAGTTTGTATGTCTTTCCTCCTGCAAGTCAATGTTCACCCTGTGTAGATCTTCATTAACCACTTTGTCGAAGTGTAAGTGCCTCGGAGAAGGTATCTCTACTTCAACGAGAATCATCGATTTATCTTCCATATGCCATGCCCAAAGAGGTTTCACTAGTCCCTGTCCGATAGTGGTCCGATATGACCAAAGAATCTCTGGTAATTCTTCGCCCATCCTCTTTTAGTGGATTCCAACTTCCTTTTTAGGTGTGCTTGATGATCTTATTGACGCCCTCCTCTGGCCGTTGGACCGGAGGATAGTAGGGAGTGGAGAAATCTCTCGAGAATGCTCGACTCTTCGCAGAGTTTGAGTTAAATTTCTTTCTGGCGAACTGTGTACCATTGTCGAAAACAAGGGCTTGGGGTACCCCAAAACGACGAACAATGTTCTTCCAAACAAACTTTCATGTGTTCTCCTCTGTGATCTTGGCGGTGGCTCAACCCGCACCACTTGGTGAAATAATCCACCGCTACGATTGCAAATTTGACCCCACCCTTCCGGTTGGGAGGGACCTATAAAGTCGATCCCTCATTTGGCAAAAGGCCAAGGACTTGTGGCCGGGTAAGGTTACGAGTTGGGAGCTTTGGTACAACAAAGAATTTCTGGCACTTGTCGCACTTCCTTGCGTAAGTATGCGAATCCTTCTTCATGGTTGGCCAATATAACCATTGCTTCAATACCTTTTGTGCTAAAGTCATCCCTCCTGAGTGATTACCGCAAATTTCCTCATGTATTTCTTTCATCAAATAATTCACCTCCTCTTGAGTGATGCAGCGTAGGAGAGGTGGCTAAAACCTTTCTTATACAAGATCTCATCCTGTAATACGAATTTTTTTGTCCTCCTGCAGAGTTTTCGTGATTCTTCCATGTCATCTGGCAGAATTTGGTTGGTCAAGTATGTGGTGATCTCATTCATCCATTTGGGAGAATTATTGACCATCATGACATTCTAAGGAGAAGCTTCGTCAATAGATGGTCGGCTGAGCTTTTCAACTGGGATAGCCCTCATCAAGTCAGAGTCTTTACTACTCGCCAACTTTGAAAGGGCATCGACATAATCGTTCTCGAACCGTAGAATCTGGAGTAGTTCAAATACCTCGAAATGGGATAGGAGAACTTTGGACTACTTCAAATATGCCACCATAGATTGTTCGCGAGTTGCGAAGGTTACGTTGACTTGGCCAACCACCAGCTACGAATCACTATAGATTTAGATTTTTCTTGCCTTCATCTTTTGTGCCAGCCTCAAGCCTGCTAGGAGCGTCTCAAACTCGACAGCGTTGTTCGAGGCTTTGAAATCCATGCGAAGCGCACAATTGAGACTATGGCTATCGTAGTGATCGGTGAGAATCCCAGCCTCAGCTCATTGCTTCACCAAGATCCATCAACATACAATTTCCATGTTGGTACCTCATGTGGCTCAGCTTCGAGCAAACCTTATGGGATATGGGTGAACTCAGCCATGAAGTCCGCCAAAGCTTGTCCATTTATGGAAGGCCTTGGCTTATAGAAAATATCGAACTGGCTGAGCTCGATTGACCACTTCATCAGTCTTCCTGAAGTGTCTGACTTCTGGAAAATCTACCTCAGAGGGAGGTTCATTAGGACATCTATGCTATGCGACTGGAAATACAGTTGGAGCTTTCGAGACGCAATGTTCAAAGACAAGGTAAGTTTATCCATGTCAGGATACCTTGTTTCTACATCTTGTAGGGCTTTGCTCACATAATACACTATGAGCTACGTCGGACCCTCTTCTCGGATCAAGACTGAACTCACCTTCTTTTCGGATTCCTCAAGGTAGATGAGCAAAGTTTTCCCATTCTTTGGTTTAGACAATAGTGGGGCCTTTCCAAGGAGAACCTTGAGTTTTTGGAAGGCCTTCTCGCATTCTTCGATCCACTCAAATCTTTTTCTTCTGATGGTCTAGAAGAAATTTGTGTGATGGTCGCCGCCTTTGATATGAATTGGTTTAGGGCCGCCAATCTTCCCGCCGGGGCTCTCGAACCTCATTGGGAGAATATGGTGACCGTGACATCGATCGGCGAGTGCTTTGATCTTCTGGGATTGGCCTCTATCCCACTGCTTTACCATGTAGCCGAGGAACTTCCCGGATCGACTCAATGCCCACTTTAAGGGGTTAAGCTTCATGTGGTACTTGTAGAGGATTCTCGAACATCTCCTCCAGATGTATCGATGTGGTCCTCGACATTCACGCTCTTCACGATCATGTCATCGACGTAGACCTCAATGGAGTTTCTAATCTACTCTGAGAACATGCGGTTTACTAACCGCTGATATGTGGCTCCCGTGTTTTTCAGGCCAAAGGACATCATTTTATAACAATACAACCCTTGATCCGTAACAAATTAGGTGTGTTCTTTATCCCCTACGAACATCGGGATCTAATTATAACCATAGTAGGCATCTATGAAACTGAGTAGCTTATGGCCGGCAGTCGCATCGACCAATTGGTTGATGCGCGGTAGCGAGAAGCTATCTTTGGGGCATGCTTGGTTCAAGTTCGAGAAGTCTATATACACCCTCTACTTTTTGGTGCTCTTTCTCACCAAAGAGGGGTTGGACACCTATTTGGAATAGACTGTCTCCCCTGATGAACCCGTTTGCCGCCAGACTTGTCAACCTCTTCTTTTAGGACGTCGTACCTCTCGGTGCTTAGAGGCCTCATCTTTTGTATCTTGGGGTGCACTTTTGGATCTACCTTGGCGTAACAAGCCATGGATGGATCGATCCCTACCAAGTCACTATGTTTCCACGCAAAGACATTGATGTTCTCTCACAAGAACTGTTTTATTTCATCCTTCATCTTCTCGCCCAGCTTCTGCCCTACTTGCAGCATCTGAGTTGGGTCTGAAGGATTTACAAGAAATGCCTCTAGCTCTTCTACCGTGGAGGCTAGAGAATATGAGCCTATGATCCGGGGTCCAAGGCCTCGCCTAGTATCATTTTCTCATCAACTCTTTCGAGGTTGACATCCATCGGTCCCGTTTGTATCGTCATTCTTGTCGGGATGGGGTTTACGCGATTTGCAACCTTTCGGAGCGCATTTATATAGCAAGACCTGGCCTCTAACTGGTTACTGTGAATCTTGGCAATGACGCTAGGTGTTGGGAACTTTATCGCCAAGTGATGGATGGAAGTGATTGCCGGTAGGTCCTTGAGCGTGGGCCTATCGAGGACTCCGTGGTAGGCAGAACGAGTATCTACTACTAGGAACTCCACGAATTTTCTTAGATGACACAGGGGGTCTCCGAGGTCCACTACAAGGGTGATCCTCCCCCGTGGGACAAGACTATATCCCATAAAACTGAACAACGGTTCTGAAATGGCTGTCAATTCATGATCCACATCCATCTGGTCAAAAGTACTGCTGAATAAGATATTCACAGCACTTCCATCATCGACCAACATCCATCCCAGTTCGCTTATGGCGATGACGGCACGGACTACCAAGGCGTCGCAGTGGGGATATTGTATGCCGGCCTCATCTTCCTTAGTAAACAAGATCTGTTGGGCACTTGGCCGGTGTCCGTGAACCGGCCAACTCTCCACTAGTTCTTCTCTTGCTGCCTTTGCGTAGTTTCGTCGCGAGTTCATCGTGTGCCCTCCGACATAGGGCCCTCCTATGATTGTATTGATTTCTCAGACTTAGGAGGCTCCCTCGGGTCCTTCATGATAGCCTAAAATTAACTAACCAAGAAGAGGGTGAATTAGTTTTCTCAAACTTTTTCGTAAAATAATCTCAAAATAAGAAATTTAAGAAAAAAAATTAATCCACTAAAAATACGAGCACAATGTAAATAAATAAAAGGGTAGAGAGAGTGAAAACGATATTTTTATGGAGGTTGAATCCAACCAATGATCTACGTTCTCCGTTACCAAACTCTCCAACACGAGCATGGCCTTTCCACTATCTTGATTGATTTATGGTGAAATCCAAACCCTTACAATATATTCGGTGACTTACAAACAAGGAGTACCGATCTTTATACAATATTGAGCTTTCAATGAACTTCAATACGACCCAAAGATATAAAGAAATTGATTTAAGATTGTATTTCTCTCTTGATGAATGATAGATACAAGTTTGGTACTAATAGAGACTAACACTTTAATGAATAACAATAGATGAAAAAGCTAAAGTGTTAGAAATGAACTTTGTTGATAATGATAAATCAAAAGTTTGATTTGATCAAACAAAGTTTTTCAATGAATGATTTTCATGATATAAATGCAATGAAGCTTGAATGAATTTTCTCAATGTGATTCTATCTATAAATTCTCTTGTAAGTATTGTTGAATGATAATAAATAAAGAGGTATTTATAGAGATGAATTTTTACAAGTTTCTGCCCAACCGAATGACCAAACAGTCGACCTATAGGTTAGACGATCAGAACTACCCGTTGGAACTGTGAAATTCGGGACAGATATTTTTTGGAAAATGACAACCAGGCGGACGACCGGTTCACCCAAACGGTCAACCGATTCACTCCAAACGGTCGATCGTTTCATCTAAACGGATGATCGTTTCCACAGTTTGAAAAATTACTTTGTGGCTTTGATAAAAGTATTTTTTGCAAGTGATATCAACATAGGTTTTGTGCATAAAAATGTTTTTGAGCTTTCTTTCATTTAATTGCTAAAAATCAAAGAGTTCATACTTTTACAATTTTATCTAGAAATCTATTCTTTGATCTTGATCTTCGAATCTTGAATTTCGGATCTTGAGATGCTTGAACTCTTCTATTGATTTGACTTTGATCTTGACATGCTTGCAAGTTCGATTTGTAGCACTTTAAATATTACTTGAAAATAGATCATTAGTAAGCAATATTAATTTGTTTGCTAAAATCAAAACATTAAGATTTAAAGTTAACCATAGGTCAACAATTTCCCCCTTTATGATTATGAAAAACAATTTGATGTGTAAATGAGAATATAAAGAATAGTAAGATCAAATAAAGTATATATATTCTCTCTTTCTTTTTCAAGTAAGCATGTTTTGATAAAATAGTATTTTTTTTTTTAAATTGATCATATTATCTATCAAGTTACCAAGTTGCCAAATTTTCATCCCATCAAGATATCAATTTACCAATTCGTTTATCACATCATATTTCATCACATTACATATGACATATGATTTCATCACAAATGATTTGATCACATCACATATCGAATTTTCATCCCATCAAGATATCAATTTACCAATTCGTTTATCACATCATATTTCATCACATTACATATGACATATGATTTTATCACTTCACATATCGCATATATTTTCTCCCTTTTGGCATAAACAAAAAGTTAAAAACGAAATATTAAGGTAAGACATATTCTCCTAAATGAAACAAAATATACCATTCATTGATAGAAGTGAAATTTAAAAGCAATCATAGTTCAAAGGTACATAAATGAAAACTAGAACATATGATTGTTTCAAAACACATAGAAATGGTCATGAAGGAAAAATTGTTCGAAAAACACATAAACTAAAAAGCGAGATAAGCTAGTTCTCCGGTGGAGGATGCGGAGGAAATACGGTGTCAAGACGGGAATGGAGTGCTTGAAGTAATGATGACATGCCGTCTACCGATTGTTGTAGATTTTCCACCGAGTTTTGTACACTAGCCAACTTGTTGTGTAAGTAATGCACGAAATGTTGTAGGCCATCTACGGTGGTAGTTAGTGAGTCAATCTGGCCATTGAAAAGATTGTAATAGTTCTCGTTGAAGCCATAGATGGAGCACAACGGCCTATGTGATCTTGGTCTTGGCGGATGAGCATCTTCGTCTTCATACATTTCCTCGCCACCCTCAAATGGCAACGTAGAGGGACCCGACTCATCATCAAATCTTTTAGATTTTGCCACCTATTTTCCATCTTCTTTGACAATTTTCATGCGTCTAAGGGTAAGAGTATTGATGTGTTGGTGGGTTTAGGAAGGAAGGCAACCGCATCACGGAAAGAGACTTGAAATGTTGAAAGATTTTGGTAAGAATTATTCCGTATAGTAAGGCCTTAGGCCTAGTACCACGAAGAACCGAATCCATATGATTGAGCATAATGTAAGGAAAATCTATTTTTCACCCAACTAATATGGAATCGAGAAGGAATACGTCATAATGATTAACTTCATCGAGGTGACCTTTGCTAGAGACGATGATATGGGAGATGATATTGTGCAAGATACGACATGTGAGTGTTAGTTGATTTGTACTTAGTTGTGCGGGAGCCTCGAAGTGTTTCCCGGTGACACGACGACATGCTTCAACAGAATTGTACTCCTCAAGATGAAGAATCGTTTTTGTGGTATAAAGACAAATACCACCATCCTCAAGGTGAAGAATAGAATGATTAAGTTTTTGAGTAATTTTGATTCGCTTATTTCTAATTAAGCATGAGATACCCGTCCCTGGAGAGAAAATCGTTTTCTTATAGAACTCTTTGATGATGGAGGGATAAATTTTGTCATTTAGTGTGAGAATGGAAACCAACACATACCAACAAAAAGATCTTCTATGTGAAATGAGGGGGCATCAAAAGTGAAAGAGGCGAGATCAACATTCTTACCAATGAGAACGGGACAACGATCGATCCTATTTGTTTGAGGTGCCTCTTTTTTGGAGGATGAAGAAGGTGGCATGTCCTCCTTGAGCGCTTAGAAGCCATTTTACCCGAGGCATGACGATAGAAGCGGATGATAGAACTTAGGGTTTCGATTAGTCCATTTGGGATGGATTTTGACAATTTTGTGGGCGAAATTTGGGGATTTTCTGGATTTTAGTGTGGAATGATATGGGTTTTTTATTTTGAACGCAAATTTGAAAAGTTTGAGAGAGATTTGATGAATGGAAGTAGATTTGGGAAAGAAAATTGTGGGTCGCACGAAGAAGGAATGAAGAATTTGGAAAAAATTGGGATTAAAATATGATTTCCGCTGTCTGGTTGATCGGTTAACTAAGAAGGTCAACTGTTTGAACTTAAAATTTCAAAATTAAGTTTCGCTCAAATGGATGCAGATGTGGATGAAGAGGAAGCGATCCATTTGGGAAAAAAGCGGATGACCGTTTCATGAAGCGGTCGACCGGATGAACTTTACAATTTTTTTCATAACTCTCTCGTGAACCGAATGATGATTCGGACGCATAATAGTTCATCTGTTTATCTTCAAATGGATGTCCGTTTTAAAGAACGGTCGTCCGGTTGGACAATTTTACAAAAAATTTACCAAATCATCAATTTGGTCCTTTGTCAAATAATTTTAAAATATGTTTGTCATATTCAATCAAAATATATCATTCATAAAGAGTTAGCTACATACTTCACATTTATCAATTATGCCAAGATTTCATCGAATATATGAAAATCTTTTAAGTGCTAACGGTTTTGTGAAAATATCGGCTAATTGCTTTTCAGTGTTTACAAACTCTAAGGTTATATCTCCTTTTCGTGCATGGTCTCGTGGGAAATGATATCTAATCTCGATGTGTTTGGTACAAGAATGCAAAACGGGATTTTTGACAAATTGATGGCACTAATGTTATCACACGAGAATATGAACATTTTCAAACGATAGGTGATAATCACGGAGAGTTTGCTCCATCCATAGAACTTGAGCACAACAACTAGAGGTCGATATATATTCGGCTTCGGTGGTTGATAAAGCAACGGAATTTTGTTTCTTACTAAACTACGAAACCAAGGCAAAGCCTAGAAAGTGGCAAATTCCGCTAGTGCTCTTATGGTCAATTGTGCAACCGGCCCAATTAGCATCCAAATAACTAAGTAAATAAAAATGAGTCTTTTTAGGATACCAAAGACCTAAGGATCTAGTTCCGCTAAGGTAACAAAAAGTATGTGTTATGGCACTAAGATGAGAATTTTTAGGATTAGATTGATATCTAACACATAAGCATACACTAAACATAATATCGGGCCTACTAGCGGTTAAATAAAAAAGAGATCTGATCATACCTCAATATTTGGTTATATCAACAGGAGTACCTTGATCGTCTTTGTCCAATTTGATCGATGAGTTCATTGGAGAGTTCATTGGTTTCAAGTCTTCCATTTCAAATCTTTTGAGCATATCTAATATATACTTAGTTTGACTTATGAATATATGAATATTTCATCATTAGTTTGTTTGATTTGGAGTCCAAGAAAGAATTTAAGTTCACCCATCATGCTCATCTCAAATTCCCTACTCATACACTTAGAAAATTCTTCACATAGAGAAATGTTAGTAGCACCAAAAATAATATCATCAACATAAATTTGAACAATAATCGTATCATTCTTTTTTGTTTTTATAAATAGTATAGTATCCGCCTTACCCATTAAAAAGCCATTTGATAAAAGAAATTTGCTTAATCTTTCATAACATGCTCTAGGAGCTTGCTTTAATCCATAAATGGATTTTCTAAGTTTGAAAACTTTGTCCGGGTATTTATGATTTTTAAAATCGGGCATTTGCTCAACAACAACTTCTTCTTGAATGACTTCATTCAAGAATGCACTTTTGACATCCATTTGAAAAAGAGTGAAATTCTTATGACAAGCAAAAGCAAGAAGCATATGAATTGACTCTAACTAGCAACCGGTGCAAATGTTTCTTTGAAATCAATACCTTCTTCTTGATTGTAACTTTGAGCCACTAATCTAGTTTTGTTACGCACAATTATACCATTTTCATCTCGTTTGTTTCAAAAAAACCTATTTTGTACCAATTACGGTTTGTGAACTTGGTCTAGCAACTAAATCTCAAACATGATTTTTTTCAAATTGATTGATTTAGTTCATCTCGCATAGCTAGAATCCAAAATTCATCAAACTCGGTTTCTTTAAAATTCTTTGGCTCAATTTGCAAAAGAAAATCACAATTGTTAAGAAATTTTCTAGAAGAGTTTCTAATACTTACTCCTTTGGATGGATCACCAATGATGAGATTTTTTGGGTGAAAAGGAACAAACATCTATTCTTTAGGTATGGATGAAGTGTTAGGATCTTCATGAGGTTTTTCTTCATTTTGTTGCATAATAGTTTCTTCCTCATGTTGATTTTCAACATTATTTAGATTTTCTTTGTCTTGATTTTGAACACTTTGTTGTTCAAATAGAATTTTCAAATCTTCATCATCAATATTTTTCTCTTGTTCAACAGAGTTAGTTTCATAAAAAACAACATGCATGGATTCTTCAACTACTAAAGTTCTTTTGTTAAAAACTCTATAAGCTTTGCTAGTAGATGAATATCCAAAAAAATTCAACATCAGATTTTGAATAAAATTTTCTCAAATTTTCTTTTGTGTTTAATTTAAAGCATTTACACCCAATTTGTAAAATATCCGATATTGAGAATTCTATTTTTCAAAGCTCATATGGAGTTTTGATTTTCTTCGACTAACCAAAACTCTATTTAAAATATAGCATGAAGTATTAACAACTTCGCCCAAAAGTATTTGGTAAATTATTTTCATTCAACATGGTCCGAGCCATTTCTTGCAATGTTCGATTCTTCCTTTCTACTACACCATTTTGTTGAGGAATTCTAGGAGCCGAAAAATTATGTTTATATCCATTTGATTTACAAAACTCATCAAAAGCTATATTTTCAAATTCTCCACCGTGATCACTCCCGATTGTGGTAATGGTATATCCCTTTTTATTTTGAATTCTTTTGCAAAAATGTTTAAATACATTTAAAGTTTCATCTTTTAAATTTAAAAATATGACCCATGTGAATCTTGAAAAATCATCAACAATAACAAATGCATAATATTTTTTACTTAAGCTAGCGGTTCTAGAGGGTCCAAATAAATCCATGTGGAGGAGTTGTAAAGGTCTTGTAGTAGACGAGTATTGTTTAAGTTTAAAAGAACTCTTTACTTGTTTTCCAAATTGACAAGCATCACAAATTTTATCTTTTTCAAACTTTATATTTGGTAAAACTTTTACAAAGCTATTTTAGGGGATTTTTGAAAGTAAGTTCATGCTAACATGATCTAATCGTCTATGCCATAACCAAGAATCATCTTTTATACTTGATAGGCATTGTATTTCTCTTTCAAGTTCAAATTCAATATTTATGATGTAAACATCCTTACTTGCTCCCCATGAACAATACCTCTTTAGATATAACATCTTCAATGAGGCATTTAGAAAAATCAAATTTAATTAGATAACATTTATCACATAATTGACTTATACTAAGCAAATTATGTTTAAGGTTATCAACTAAGAAAATATTTTCAATGGAAATAGAAGAATAATTACCAATATTTCCAATGCCTATAATTTTTTCTTTAGCATTGTCTCCAAAAGTTACATGACCTCCATCCTTTCTTTTGAGGCTAGATAGCAATGATCGATCACCGGTCATGTGTTTTGAGCTACCACTATCCAAGAACCAATTACTCTTCACTTTTCGTGGTACCTACAAAAATTATTTTGATTTTTGATTTTTAGTACCCACATAAGTTTGGGTCCTTGATAGTTAGTATTTGTGGATTCTTTTATCCACTTATGTTTCCTTTCAAAGTATGGTCTCTTTTAGTTGAACAATTAAAAGCAACGTGACCAACTTTCTTGCAAAAACTACATGTTTTGTTTTGTTGAGAAAAATTGAATGATTTCACAAATATAGTTTCAAGAGATTTTTGTTTCAAGAAAGTTTTGTATCCAATTCCTCCTTTATTGAACACACATTTTTGCTTACCAAACATTAATTCAAATGTTTTTCTTTCCTTGGGTAAACTTGTGAACAATACTTGTTAAATCAACTACTTTTTCTTTCAAGGAAAGATTTTCTTTAATTAAAGATTTATGATCATCATTTTCCTTTTCAAAATCCTTTTGTGCTATAAAAAGTTTCTTGACTATCTTTTTCAATAAGGAATGTTTATTGTTAATGATAGAGTATTTTGAAACAAATTTCTCAAATTTCACAAAAATTTCATCATAAGAAGTAGATAAGTCATTGTTGTTTGTACTTACCTCATCTTCAATAGCCATGAAGCACATGTTGGCGATTTCTTCTTGAACTTCATCTTCTTCGAGTTCATCTATAGCTTGAAGTGCTTTCTTTTTGGTGAACTTCTTCTTGTTTGGACATTCGGTCCTCTTGCGACTGGGTTTGTCACAATCATAGCAAATGATCTTTTTATTTTTCTCTTCACCTTTATCTTCCTTCTTTTGAAATCACCAATTATTTTGAAACCCTCTAGATTTCTTGACAAGAAGAACTAGATTATCAAGTTCTTCATTACTCATGTTCGTGTTGGAGGATCCTTCATCATTTGTCAATTTTAAAGTAATTTGCCACTTGAGAGGCTCATTCATCTCTTCCTTGCTTTTTCTTATTTTTTCCTTTGTTTCGGCATTGTTGAGCTCATAAGTCAATAATGTTCCATATAGCTCCTCAAATGGATAAGTGTTGACATTTTTGTATTCTCTATCAACATTCTCAAGGAGTTTCAATCTTCCGAGAGAGACCTAAGTATTTTACTCACAAGTTCACCATTAGTAAACTTTCTATCAAAGCCCTTAAAGCCATTAATAATATCGGTAAAGTGAGTAATCATATCTACTATAGGTTCATCTTGCTTCATAAAGAAATTTTCAAAATCTTTTGTTAAGAGATTTATCTTAGTTTCTTTAACCTTGTTAGTACCTAAGTGAGTTATCTCTAATGCATGCCAAATATCATATCACGGAATCACATGCACTAATACGATTAAATTTATTTTTATCTAAGGCACAATAAAGTAAGTTTTGGCTCTAGCATTCAAAGATAATTTCTTTTATCTTCTTCATCATAGTCTTCTCTAGGCTTACGAATAGTTTGGTCTGATTTATCAACTTAATAATTTTTTAGGCACATAAGGACCAAACTCAATAACTTCCCAAATGTTATAATCAATTGATTGAATATAAATCATCATTCTAGTTTTTTAATAGTTGTAGTGGGTGCCATCAAAGAAGGGAGGACAATTTATAGAGTGTTCCTCAAGATTTTGAATATTTTAGTTAGCCATTACTCAAGATTGTATAATCTTTAAAAATAATGAGCACCTTGCTCTGATACCAATTGATAGCCCAAGAATAACTAACTAAGAAGGGATGAATTGATTTTCTCAAACTTCTTCGCAGAATAATCTCAAAAGAAGAAATTTAAGAAATAAAAATTAATCCACTAAAAATACGAGCACAATGTAAACAAATAAAATGGTAGAGAGAGTGCAAACGATATTTTTATGGAGGTTCGATCCAACCAATGATCTACGTCCCCCGTTACCAAGCTCTCTAACATGAGCACGGCCTTTTCACTATCTTGATTGACTTATGGTGCAATCCAAACCCTTACAATGTATTCGGTGACTTACAAACAAGGAGAACCGATTCTTATACAATATTGAGCTTTCAAGAAACCTCAATACGACCCAAAGATATAAAGAAATAGATTTGACATTGTATTTCTCTCTTGATGAATGACATATACAAGTTTGGTACTAAGAGAGACTAACATTTTAATTAATAACAATAGATGAAAAAGTTCAGGTGTTAGAAATAAACTTTGTTGATAATGATGAATCAAAAGTTTGATTTGATCAAACAAAGTTTTTCAATGAATGATTTTGAAGATATAAATCTAATGAAGCTTGAATGAATTTTCTCAATGTGATTCTCTATAAATGCTCTTGTAAGTGTTGTTGAATGATAATAAATGAAGAGGTATTTATAGAGATAAAACTTCACAAGTTTCGCCAACCGGGTAACCAAACGGTCAACCTATAGGTTAGACGGTCAGAACTAGCCGTTGGAACAGTGAAAATTAGAACAGACACTTTTTAGAAAATGACAGCTAGACGGATAACCGGTTCACCCAAACGGTCGACCGGTTCACTCCAAACGATCAACCGTTTTATCTAAACAGATGACCGTTTCCACAGTTTGAAAAATTACTTTGTGGCTTTGATAAAAGTATTTTTTGCAAGTGATATCAACATAGATTTGTTGCATAAAAATGTTTTTGAGCTTTCGTTCATTTAATTGCTAAAAATCAAAGAGTTAATACCTTTACAATTTTATTTAGAAATCTATTCTTCGATTTTGATCTTCGAATCTTGAATTTCAGATCTTGAGATGCTTGAACTCTTGTATTGATTTGACTTTGATCTTGACATGCTTGCGAGTTCAATTTGTAGCACTTTGAATATTACTTGAAAATAGATTGTTAGTAAACAATATTAATTTGTCTGTTATAATCAAAATATTAAAGTTTAAAGTTAACCATAGGTCAACACTTGACCTCGACGGGTTCCTTTTTCTGTCATTCCTTCTGTCATCGGGGCGAGGTCCATCGTCCTGGCGCTGAGGCGGAGGCCTTCGCCCTTGATTGGGCAACCCTCAGGCTGGTCAATTCTCCTCTCCTTGTCCTTGATTCCCACGGTTGATCAGTTCTCTTACATTATGGCAATCTTACATAATATACACCACGGTCCTGTGTATGCGACAGAACTTAGGTAGAGGAGCCTCTAGCAAAGTGGCCACTACAGGTGATCCAGAATATGGGGAAGGAGTCGTCTCCGTCTGGTTAAACCTCCTATAACAGTTGTTTTGTGGTCCGGGAGAGTGCTTTCTTTGAAAGCGAGTAAAACAACGGGGTTCAGATAAGCGTCGCCCCTCCCTCCGATAGAATTCTCCTCTGTCTCTTTCAGCTTTTTCCATGTTCTCAATCGTCTCCTCTAATCAGATTTCTTGCTGGATCAGGTCTACCAACTGACTGTAAGTTTTAGGTTAGCTATTCTGGATGTCTCTCTAGAAAGAGGTGCGCATGTGAAGTCCAGTCACCAGTGCATCTAGGACTTTGTCATCAGTTACAGTCTCGATCTTGTTGATGATGTTGCTGAATCTCTTTAAATAGCTCTTTATTGTTTCTACTTCTTTCTGTCGAATGTCGTGGAGTTGGAAAATATCGGCTATTATTTTTTGGTTGCCAATGAAAGCGTTGACGAACTCTCTTTTCAGCTAAGGCCAACTCTTGATGCTTCCTGGTTTCGTCTTATTATACCACCTCTTCACATCGGATGTGAGTGTGGTGTGGAAATTTCAGCACTTTACTACAAGAGAGTAACCTTGGAGCTTCATCTTGTATATATGATGTGATTCGTAGGGTCGCCTCTCCCGTTATATTTGTCTATCAGGGGCATTTTGAAATTTGTAGAAACGTCTATGGCCTTCATAAAATTCGTGAATGGAAGGTTCTCGTCGTCGTCGTCCTCATAGCATTCTAACATTTCTTTTTCGTCCTCGGGCCTCGTGGAGACAGGTTTGGGGTCTTTCTCCTTTTTATGCGGGCCTCGTTACACTCATCACTGCTGCGCTGCTGTGCGCGGGGGGTGGTGCTATGGACGATCCCACTCCCAACTGTCAAACATGCTAGCAGCAAGAGCTAGCTAGTTTCCCCTTCTGATTATCTTGTGAGGGTTTCAGAATGATATTTCAAGGGTTCCTACCATTTGAAATTGGTGGGTCGTCCCGAGATCGATGAATTTCTATCGAGTGGACCTCGAAAGGCTTCGTTGGGCACGGCTATGCTTGTCTCCAACAGTTCGAGCAATGCCTTCATCCGGGCATTGTCTAGCTTCATGTCCGGGTTCTTCGCCGAACGCTCGCTTCGCGTGTGTCTTCTCCTCTTATGGTAGGTTACGCTCGGAGATCTTGAACGCTTTCGTCGTAAGTCGAAGATGATGGGACTCTACTTCTTCTTCCATGGAGTTTTTAGTTTCTATGCTCCTCCCGGTAGAATACACATTTTACCATAAGTTTTAGGTTATATAACATTTTTCGTTCCCACAAATGGTACCAATCTGTTGACGCCGGATTGTACCAACCACGTGTCAACAGATCTCCAAATAATCCTCCGCTAACCTTTGATGTTACATACAGACACTAGGACGACCGTTAGGTACCAAGATCACTGAAGAAAAAGGGGTCGACGATTGTTGGTACTCCGACGATCAAGTCAACTACCTGTATTTAGAACAATATACGGGAGAGTAGTAATTTGGTGTAGAAGGGACAAGCAGGCAAAGATTTGAGCAAAGTTTAAGGGCAATAATAATGTGTAAAAAGAGCGTACCTTAGAGAAACCGAAGATGTTGTATTTATAGCCTCAGAATCTTAATTAATCTAGGAAAATAATCAATTAGATATCTGATTAGATCCTCCTTCCTTATGAGATAATGGCAATTGGTTGTCAATGCAATCTCTAAGATTTTAGCCCTTATTCGAGTTGATTATGTTGCCTAATCTTTAGGAGATCGGAATTTGGTTTCTTTGTGAGAATCCTTGTGGCAATCAAACACAATATTTCTTTAACTACTTCTCTGGTTATCCCAAAATATCAGACTATGAGAATACGAAGACTAGCGAAGCACTCCAGATTGGCCAGGGGTGTCGAGGCCCTTTGTGGGCTTTGCTCTACTTAACTCGAGGATGCTAATATATTGCTGGGCCTTAAGCGTATCTGCAAGGCCCTCTCTGGATATCTGAGGTCTTTACGAATCTAGAAGGCCCTCGTTGGGCCTATGAGGCCTTAACGAGGCCTAACTTGGGCCTATACGGGGCTTTAGCTAGACTTTTGCTAACTTGGAGGCTTTAATGAAATCTGGTGGTAATAGAAAGCACGTTATTAGGTCATTTTTAAGATGTTGTTTGCCCCCACTCGACATTGATACACTAAGGAAAACAAATAATCTTCCGGGACACAATAAAAACACACATCCAACACAAAGAAGAAGAAATTAAGCATTAGAGAAGGTTGGTATTTTGTCTCTACAGATTGACAAAATAAAAGCACAATTCAAAATTTGAAAATAAATGCAAGACTTATGCAAAGAAATAGGGATGAAATGAGAGAATAACTCAACATATAATATGTATTTTTGTTTTGTATCTTCAAAGAGAAGAATGAATCTATTTATACATTTCTCATGCAACCTTCTAATGGTCACATCCTATGAACACTTTTAGATTTAAATTAGAAATTCTAATTAACTTGAAAGAGCCATTAGAATTAAGTTCTAACAGTCAAAAAATTGCGTGCGGCCAAAAAAACACCATTGGTGTCTGAACAGGCTCTCGAGCAAGCAACAAGCAGGAAAAATCCATGCTCTCTATCTCGTTAGAGCGAAGATCCTGGAGATTGATCTCCAATCGAGCGAACCATCTCGCTCCAACGAGAGCTTCACCAATATGCATACTAACTTTGATTTCATCTTTTTGCTTTTGCCTATGATCATTTTGCCCATTTTTGTCGAATCAAAGTTAGTATGCATATTGGTGAAGCTTCCGGATAATGTTGGGATATTTTTTAAAACTAGTCAAATTCAAAAGATGCACTAATTTTTGAAAATGAAAAGATGTAATACTTTATTATATTATATTTGGTGACTAAAATTGAACAAGTTTCTAAATTTTGGACACATTGGCAGTCGAAACTTGAAAGAAATTTAGCTCATATGTTAATTATAAATTGATGTGTTTTTCTTCTCTTTTGAATATGTGACTTGATGGTTTTTTGAGAGAAATTTGTAATTTTAGCATCTTAGTTTTTTTATTTTTTAGTAAAAATTGTTGGATGTGGTAAAGTTTAAGATATTATTTTTCTTAAGATACTTAGAGAATTTGGGTGAGTGATATCTATATAATTGTAACGATTTTTCATATAGTGAAAGCTTTGATAGTCCATAATTTTTTCTCTATCTTTTATATTTTTTCTGTTTTATTATTTTTCTCTGAACAAAGATCTTGTGAGCTATAAAGGAATTTGTCTCATTTTTCAATAGTGGTATCAGAGCGTCAGTTCTTTCAGAATATTAGCATACAAAGAAGATATGTCTATCAAATATGACGTGGAGAAATTTGACGAGAAAATCAATTTTGTCTTGTGGCAAGTATAAGTCAATGATGTTTTGATTCAGGTCTAGAATGTACAAGGCTTTGAATGGAAAATTAACCTTATTTCTAAAAAGATCTAATGAAAAATTCAGTATGAGCGATGAGGATTGGAAAGATTTAAATTTAAAAGATGAAAGTACGATATGTCTTTGTCTAGCAGAATATTCTTGCAAATATTCATAGAATATCTGCTGCAAATGAACTTTGAGAAAAACTTGAACAGTTGTATTAAATAAATAGTCTTTCAAATCAGTTGTACTTGAAATAAAAATTACATTCTTTGTATATGAATACAATTACGAAAATCTCAGACCACTTGATTATTTTCAATTGGATCGTTTCTGAATTAGAGGCTATTGGAGTTAAAATTGATAATGAGGATATGGTATTAAGACTCATATGGTCTCTTCCATCCTCTTATAAACACATCAAATCTATTTTGATGTATGGAAAAGAAATTGTGAGTTTTAAAGAAGTTACAAGTAAATTAATTTCTAACAAAAAGAAGTTTGAGTGATGGAAGTAATATTTCATCTAAAAACTTGTTACTTGTCGCTGAAAAATAGAAGAAGAATAACTTCATGAAAATGAAACTATCTTGTTGGAATTGTGAACAATCGGTCACGTGAGGAAAAAATATCCAAAAGGTGGAGCGGACTCGACTAATCGGGTCGATATCGACATCTGAAAAATATATCTCTCTTTATGGTAGACGATTATGTCACTTGAGTAAATGTTTACATCCTCATTGCATATGCTAGTTGCCACGATAGAGGATGTATTACTACTAGCAGGTCCACATTTTGCAAAAGAAAATTGGCTTGACTTTAATGCAAGGTGTGTGGTGGAATTGATGTCGATGGCTGATGAACTTCCAGGTAAGTCAAGCAAGGGTGTTGCACCATAATTTTTCAGCAAATTTATTCGACATGGGCCGATAAAATTCTTAGAATTTGTTGTTTCTAAGTGATTATACTTATATAGTGGAATATGTTAATTCTCTATTTTGAGAATTGAGATTGTCAAAGTTTTATGAAATTTTTCTCAAGTATTGAGATGAAGAGTCGCATAAAAGACGATTGAATTTTGACTCATTTTCATCAAAGTAGAGATTGTTTAGTTATTTTCTCAAAATTTGCCAAAATCAAATGATGCACCAAATGTTGAAAAAGAAAAGATGGTGTTGATGTTGGAAAATGAAGTGGTAGTTTCCAAGCCAACTTGATATTTTAAGTATTGAAGTATATGTGGATATGTAATGGAAGACATGTTTGTATAATATTTCCAAGTGTGCTTTTTATTTTAGCAATTAATATTCGACATATTGGACATTTATGTCTCCTATTTATAAGAAGATATGTGATTATTACAAGTATTTAATGACAAGTTGAGCATTAAATGCTTACAAGACATCCTATTTTTAGGCATTTAATGTGAAGTGACATCCGCATTAATTACGATGGCTGGTCTGACGTGTAACACATGAGAAGACATGCCATACTGATGACTTGAGCTTAACTGCAAGACCTGGATAAGAAGTCCGACCTGGAGTAAGACCTGGATGAGAAAAAGGTCCAACCTGGAGTAAGATCCGGATAGGAATGAGGTCCGACCTGGAATAAGACCTGGATAGGGGTAAAATTCAACTTGAAACTGCTTAGCCAATGAAGAATTGCTTAGCTGATGTGATAGATCGAATTGGATATCAACAATTGCCCCCCAAGGCCTACCTTTAACTTAGTCAAAGGTGATCTTTAGTTCATACTATAATTTCAATTTGTACTTATCTGAACCATGGGTTTCTAAGTGGTTGACGTGGTTTTTCTGGCAGTCTACTTCATTTGTTGACAAATGGCATAGCCTTAATGGGATGTCAGCTTTTGCGTGGCTCAAAGGCGTGTTTTTATGGAACACCATCATTGCACTAACATGTCATTATTGTGGCATTGATTGTGCTGACTTTTCATATTCTTCCTTTATAAATAGAGGAAACTAAAGTTCATTTGGGACTATTGCCTTAACGATTTCTTTCTTTCAATTGCTTTGTCTGAGCTGAGGGTCAGAACGGTTCATTTGGGACTCATGCTTCATATTTCAAACTTAGGTACCCATTCTTTTCCTTTGACATTATTTATTTTGTCTTCTTTTTCTGGGTCAGAGATGTCTTACGAGGTCAAAAGTGAGAGTAAAAAAAAAAAGCTATGTCCTGGGAGAGAGGTCAAGAAGAAGAGGATGTCAGTTCGGGTAGGATAGTTGAGGGGATAGACGAGTATGAGGTCCTTAGTCTTGCTCTTTTGACGATACCGTTCTTCCACCAAGTAGGTCGTCCCCACAGGTCGAAGTTAGTGGTGATAGGAAGGCGTGGTCCGCTTTTTAGGTCAGAGGGGAATGGATGTAGAGTCCGGTTATAGGACTGCTCCGATCTGGAAATGTAAATTCTTTAATTCTGAGGTCAGCCAAAAACAACTTAGGTAGTGGCATAGAATTATAGGATCCTAGACAACAGAGAGTTTTTTGTCTCTCGGTCCGATGGGTGGGCTGATGATCCACTTCTGGGTTATGTGGCCTTGAATCAAACCGTCTTTGGTGCAGGGCTCATCTTTCCTTTCTTAGAATAATTAAAAAGTTCTTACGGGAGTGGAGAATAGCTCCAACTCAGCTGTGCCCCAATAGTTGGAGGATTATGATAGGTTTTCTCATTCTATGGGACCAGCTCGACTTTCCTCGTCCTTCAATTAGGGAATTTAATAGTTTGTATATATTTAAATCGGATGGGAAGAGGTCGGGCTGGTAGTATGTGTCTATGAAAATGACACCAGGTCGGGAGGTAGTGTCGTCACCCAGACCCCAAATTTTGTTAAAAATTGGAAGAAGTTTTGGTTCTTTGTCTGAGGTTGTTAGCATTTGTTGGAAAAATATGTGTCATATTTTCACTTTTTATATCTTGGCTATCTTAATAAATATAACGATTTTTAATGATAAAAGAGCAGGTCAACATTTGTGTTTCGATCGAGTTCGATTAACGCCAGCCTCGATCGATCGGCTTGATAGGCTAATCATTTTTCCAAATCAAGAAAAGTGCACGCGATTTTATTCTGTTTCTATATTTGATATATTCCGATTTCATGAATATTAATGACAGCCTCCTTTGTAGGTTAAAGAATTTTGTTTATTCTTTTAGATTTGTTTAGGAAGGAAATATTTAGTTTCCTAAATTCTTTCCTACTACAAATCTAAGAAAATCTTTTATATTCTTTCCTACTAATTCTCTTACCATCCTTGTTGCATATTCTTAGGTAAGAAATAATTCCTAAATTGATCTCTACTTTAACTATAAGTAAGAGTGGAAATCAATAAGGAATTAAGCTTTTGAAATATAATTTTTGGTCTTGTATTCTCTAAGTAAAATCGGCCGAATTCATTGGTGGAAAACAAGACCCGATGCTTCATTGATTAAGTTGTTCAAAGGCAGCGAGTTCTTCAAGACATTGAAGAATAAAGGCTTTGAAAATATTTTTGTGCTCTTGTTCCATAAGCTTGAAATCACGAAATACATTCAAGGTGAACAAAACATGGCGCTTCATTGATTCAACTTTCAAAGCAAAAGGTTTTCTTCAAACTCATTGAAGAATCAAGAACTTATTGGTGCTCAACGAACAATTCCATATCTTGCTCAAGCTACTTGGCGTGAAGTTAAGAACGGGTTCTTAATCCAAGTGGTGGTTGCGGTCAAGTACAATAGGGAAGTGGCATAAAGTCAAGACCGGTGGGTTTGATTCCACTTCATCAACAAGTCGGAAGAAGAAGTATCACGGGGAGTTGATCTGCTTTCTTTTGATTGTTATTTTGTTAATTTTAAAATTACAAAAATCGATACTATTGTATTTTTGAACAAGATTATTAGTGGATTATTTTTACCCATGGCATGGGGGCCCGTAGATGTTTCCCTTAGGGATTTACCACGTTATATCTTGTGTTCGTATTTAATCCTTTAATTTTCGCACTAGACAAGATTAGGAAACGAACAACGCTTGTTGTCGTAGTCGAATCATTATCTCTATATCTTGCCGCTTCTAACTACATTCTCGTCTAATCGCTTGTTTAATTAAAATTAAAATTCGTGTTTAATTTAATTAATCTAGGTTTTAGAACTTTCAGCATTTTTTTTAGAACGACATCAGGCCTGATGTAAACATTCCAGTTCGTTATCACGAAGTAAGTGTTGACTCTTTGTTTGTCTAGGTCAGTCCAGCTCGTTATTTACTGACCTGCTTTTGTTTGTTTCCTCTTTCAGGGTATAGCTCTTACGACCCATCTGAAGAATCTTCAAAAAGAGATCGAAAGGCACGGACTATGAGTGAGGACTACAGATCTTGCAGAGCGTTGATAACAGAAGAAAATTTAATATCATCCCGACTTTCTCCAGCCAGTTCAGATCATACCCAACCTCGTGAGTTAATTCAAATTCTGGACTTCATACTTGTCTATTATTTAATGCAATTCCTCGCTTCTAACTTTGTTCGTTTGCAGGTCAATCTAAGGAAGAGATGAAGGACATATCTGCCCTCCTAAAGAAGAAAGGTCAGGCCAGGAAAGGCAAAAGAAAATCCATTGCCGATGATCATGATCAATCACCACTCACAAACCGTAAATCGAAGATAGTGCCCCCGTGTTGTTCCATTGACCACGGTGTCGATGAGATAACATCATTTCCAATTAGTGGAGAGCCGTCTTCAGCCCAACCCTTCCAACCTCCTTCGTTGTCGTCCCAGACTCACGCCACATACTTAGGCTCGACATCAGAGAAATATAAGGAGTACTTAAGGCTTCGTGGGTCTCTTCCTAAGCCAGTTCGAGACTTCTTTCGATCAAACTCTCCATCCAAAGAGGATATCACCGACTTTCTCCCAACTACTAAGAAGGCGCGATAAGGATTGTCGCGAAGAGTTGGACTCATCCAAAGAAAAGTATTTAGACAAAGATAGGGCGATGAGAGTCCGTTATTGCGGCAAAGATCGATGAATTTTTCCAGGGCGGCCATTCACTTATTTCGGTCACCGAAAAAATGGAGAGAATATTATCGATGTTCAAGTTATGAGGAAAAAAGGTCAAAAGTTTTGGCCAAGCTCACCGAGGAGAAGAGGGTCCAAGCCGAGGTTGATGAGGGGTCAAGAAGCGAGATGAAGAGCTTAAGGCAAAGGAGTCCGAGCTCCAAACTTTGATGGAGCAATTGGAGGCCGATAAGAGGTCAAGGACCGAACTTGAAGCTTCTTTAGAAAAAATCCAAGAAGACCTAAAGAATGCCTTGGAAAGGTCGACGGACAAGGATGAGGTCGTGGCGAAGTTCAATTCTTCTGACGCCCATCCGCCAACCAAGAAAAGGTTTACTTCCTCACGATGGATGAGTTGATTGACATAGCAACGAGGAGCATTCGGATTGGGATGTTCGGTTCTGAATGACGAATGGCCGAGTGAAGAGGAATTCCAAATTCAATCATCCGTCACTTTGGGAAGTAGATCAATTCGAGGTTTAGGAATGAGTTATTATCTTTTGTCATATGTAATTTCTTATTTTTAAGAGTTCTTTCTTTTGTAGTCAGATCAACTTCAAAATTAATGAAAAATTTGTTCATTATCTTGTGTTTAATTCTTCAAATTAATTGGAACCACTTGACTTGACCTCAATCAACAGACATCCGACTTGAAGATCCGATAATTGACATCGATTCCAAACCTCGACAACCGACATCCGACTTCCGACTTCAATCATCTAACCTTTTATGTTTGGATAGTGTAAATGCTTCCAAGTTTGTAGCTCGATCGGATGGATGATCTAAAATCGATATCGACATCTAAATTCCAACTCCAAACCTTTAATTCCTTGACATCGACATCGACTTCCGACTTCAATCGTCGGCCTTTTATATTTAGATGGTGTAAATGCCTCTAAGTTGTAGCTCGGTTAAACGGACAAGTCGAAACTGATATCTAACATCTAACTTCCAACTCCAAGTTTTTGCTCTTTAGGTCGGCCAAAAGGCCGAGCTCTTTTTTTTATATATATAAAGGTTTTACTTTGACGTCGGTAGCGCAGCACTAACGCCATCCGACGTGGGTCTGAGCTGTGTGGGACCTTTGTGTCCAAAGATTTGTGATCTTAATCACATCCTTAGTTCAGACTATTTTTAGATTTATTGCCTTCGACGTTTTTCTTGGCTTCAAAAAACATTTCTTTATTTCATGAGAGTGTGGAAACTTTTTTACAGTGTAGAAGTCAAGACTTCTTTGACAAAAGTAGTTCATACCTATAGGCAGACGTTGATAAGTTTTATTGGTAGTACTTTTTTAGATGTTCGTCGTTCTAGGGATGCATAAGCAGAATACCTTCCACATTTTAGAGCTCGTAAGTCCCGTTGTTGAGGATTGTGATGATTTTGTAAGGTCATTCCCAGTTTGGAGCACGTGTCCCCACTTTGTGTTCTCTTGTTTCAAGGAAGACCTTTCTCAAAACGAAATCTCCAGCTTTGAATTTTCGTTCTTTGACTTTGCTGTTGTAGTACCTTGCACTTTTTTGTTTGTATATTGTACTTTTCATTTCTGCTCCCAACCTTTTCTCCTCAAGTAGGTCGAGTTCGGCTCTCATAGCATTTTCATTAGAATTTTCATCGAAACTCCGCACTACGAATGACGGCAGTCCGAGCTCAACTATGATGACAACTTTGGTTCCGAAGGCTAGTAAGAAAAGTGTTTTTCCCATGCTGGACCGGCATGTTGTGTGATAGGACTATAGTACACTTGGCAAATCTTATGCCCAAGCTCCTTTTAGTTTATCCAGTCGTGTCTTCAACGTGTGTTTGATAATTTTGTTGATAGCTTCGACTTGCCCATTGGCCTAAGGGTGGTTTGGTGTAGAGAAGTGCTTCCTTATTTTTAGCTCTTCGTAGAATGACCTCAGCTTGAAATTGTCAAATTGCTTGCCATTGTCTGTGATAATTATGTAGGAGATTCCAAATCTACATATGATCGACTTCGGATGAAGTCTCGCGGTTTTTGTTCTCGTTATTTTGCTGGTGGTTTTGCCTTTGCCTATTTGGTGAAATAGTCGACAGCAACTATGGCGTACTTAGTTCTACCTTTTTCTGTGGGCATTGGGCTGATTAGGTCAATTTTCCAATTTGAGAAAGGCCAGGGACTGATAACTGAGGTCAGTCCTTCAGGAGGAGCTCTGATGATGGGGACAAACAACTGGCATTTGTTGCATTTTCGAGCGAATTCAATGGAATCTTTCTTTAGTGATGGCCGAAATACCCCCGCCTCAAGATTTTGTATGCTAATTATCGTCCCCAAGATGGTTGCCACATACTCCTTCATAAATTTCACCGAGGGCGTATTGGGCTTCGTTTTTCGTTAGACACCAATAATGGGAGTGAAAAGCCTTTCTTGAATAAGATGTTGTCCATGATTGTGTATCTGGCTGCCCTAGTCCTTAATTTCCTGGCTTCTATGCTTTCAAGAGGTGCTCTACCATCTTTCAAAAATTGAACGATCTTGTCCATCCAGTTGGGGTCTAAATTGTCCATCCAGCTGGGGTCTAGGTCAGCAGTGGTGAGCATGGGCTCAGGCTGGTTGATTACTACATTGTTGATTCTTTCGATCGGATGTTCTCTAGCTTCTCTATTCATTCGTTGGTAGAGAGTCGTGTCAAGGTGTCAGCAAGGCTGTTTTATGTCATTGGGATTTGTTTGACCTCGACGATGCTGAATGATTTGAGTTCTTGCTCTAATATTTGTGAGTAAGATGTCATTCTTTCATCCTTTGCTTGGTAGGACTTGTTAATTTGATTGACTACTAGCTAGGAGTCGTTGTATACCAGTAGCTGAGTGCACCCATTCTCTTTGCATACCTTAAACTGGTGATCAATGCTTCGTATTCAGTCATATTGTTAGAGGCATGGAAATTGAATCGTAGGGATTGACAGAGTGGCTCCAGGTCCGTGCTCATCAGGAATACTCTAGCTCATGTGCGTGTTTCTGTCGACGATCCATCTACGAAGAGAGTCCAACTCTCATCATCTTTGGTGATGGGCTCATGTTTCGGACTGAACTCTGCAACGAAGTCGGCTAGTGCTTAACCTTTGATGGAAGTCCAGGGTTTGAAGTGGAGGTCAAACCGCGTAGTTCCACCACCCACTTTCCAAGTCTTCTAGAAGTATCTAGTTTTTGAAGGACTCGCCTCAAGGGATAGTTTGTCAAAATTTCTATCGGATGTCAGAAAAGTAGGATCGAGTTTTCTTGATGACATGATCAGAGCATAGGCCAGCTTCTCCATTGGGATGTATCTCAGCTCAGCATCGTACAAAGCCTAGATGACATAGTACACTGGATGTTGGATTCTATTGTCCAACCTGATTAGTACAGAACTTATGGAGTGTTCTGAGACCGCTAAGTAGAGAGTTAGGGTTTCTTTAGTCATGGGTTTTAACAATGTGAGGTTGTTGTACAAGTTGTGCCTTGGGCCTTCAAGGCTAGGCTGGCATGCCTCATTCTACTTGAATTCATTGCCATCTCACGAGCATCGAAAAGGGTTTGCACTTATCCGCCGATTTTGAAACAAAACGATTTAGGGTGGCTATCTCGTCCTGTTAGGCTTTGTAGTTCTTTGATTTTGGTAGGAGGTCTCATGTCTTGTAGGGCTCGATTTTTTTCGAATTGGCCTCGATGTCTCTTTGGTGAACCATGTAGCCCAAGAACTTTCTCGATCCGATCACCTTGAAAGAAAATTTTGAAGGATTGAGCTTCATCTTATACTTTCTTAGTACGGAGAACATTTCAACAAGGTGTCGCGTGTGATCTGTTGCCTTGGTGCTTTTTACAAGCATGTCGTCGACGTATACCTCCATGGTCTTCCCGATGAGGTCGGAAAACATGGTGTTGACTAAATGTTGATAAGTTGCTCTAGCATTTTTTAGTCTGAATGGCATAAATTGATAGCGATCACACTTGATTCGGTTATGAATGAGGTATTCTTCTGATCACTATCGTGCATTGAAATTTGGTTGTAACCGGAGTATGACTCAAGAGTTCATGACCATCCGTGGCATCTACCATTTGATTGATTCGGAGGAGTGAGAAGATGTCTTTAGGGCATGCTTTATTTAGATCGATGAAAACAATGCACACCATCCAAGCTCCATTGCTCTTCTTTACCGGGATGTAGGCGGCCATCCATCGAGAATATAGTGACTCCCTAATGAAACCACACTTGAGCAATTTGTCAACTTCATTGGCAAAAGCTTCGTATCTCTCTGGATTGAGGAGTCGACGATGTTGTTGTCTTGGTTTGATGTCCGGGCTTGTGTTTAGCCTATGGCAGGCAACCTCGGGGTCTATTCCTTCCATGTACGCATGTTCCCATGCAAAGACATCAAGGTTATCCTTCGTGGAAGGCCATGAGTTGAGATTTTATTGGTTCGTCGAGTTCTTTCTCGATGCACGTGACCTTCTCAAGATGGTTGAGGTTGACCTCTATCGCCCAACTCTTCGACTGGCTATGCCTTCTTCTCGTTTTTGGTCCGACCTCGGGTCAAGACGTCCGAGCTCTTAAACTAGTTATTCTTTCAGTTTATTCTGGTCCGACCTTGGGTCTAGACATCCAGGCTCTTCATGGAGCATGTCTACCCCAAGCTGGGAGAAGGTGATGTTGCAACTCGTTGCTACTGTCTGACTTTTTCTTACTATTCCAACTCCGTGAGGAGTAGGAAATTTCATAACATAGTGGTAGATGGACACAGTCGCTTTGAGTTCATGCAGTATTGGTCGTCCCATGATGGCATTATAATTGGATTGGAGGTCTACGATCACAAAGTTCGCGATTATCCTTCTTTGGCATGGAGGTAGTCCTAGCTCTACCATGAGGACGATATGCCCCTTTGAAATACAAAGTCCCCAGTAAACCATTGGAGAGGCTTTAGGAATGGCTTGACGTGTCGTTCATCAATCTCTATTTGCTTAAATGTGCTCAAGTATAGAACATTCACATAGCTCCCATCATCCACAAGCGTTCGATGAATATTGATTTCGAAGACCGGCATAGTAATGATGAGTGCATCTGAATGTGGCTGCAATACGTGGGACACATCTTCTTCAGAGAAAGAGAACTTCTCCGCATCTGGGCTAGCTAGGGCGTTTAACAATATTTGATAGCTAGTATAAGCTTACCAAGAGAGTTTATGCACCTGTCTCCTTGATCCTTCTAAGTGTTGACTTTCTCCCACTATCATGTGAATTTCGGTACGGGTTGTTCACCTCGGTCTTGTTGAGGTAGAGGTGGGAGTTCAAGACAATCGTGGAGTAGAGGGATCTCAACTCCTCTCGTTGGACGTGCTAGAACTCTCTCACCGACCTCGTCTAATAAGGGTTTCTATTTCGTGTTTCGAGTCTCGACAATCGTCGGTTTCGTGCCCAGCAGATCGATGATATCTGCAATACTTCTTTTGGTTCAACTCAGATGAGTTTGCTCTAATATGAGCGGGCTTCTTGAAGATGTCCTTGCATTTGGTTTGCATTAGGACATTCTCGAGCGAGGTGTTCAGGATGTGGTATCCCTGGAAACTTTTGGGAATGGGTCTTTGCCGACCTAGGTGCCGAAAATCGGGTGTTTTCGTAGGACTTTCTTTATTCTCCAACTTGTAATCTTTTTCTTTGCCTTTGATGTTGTCTCTTCGATCGAGACATTTCATTCTCTCCAGTCGAGGTTGCCTCCTCAACACTAATGTACTTCTCGACTCTAGATAGGAATTTTCAATACGTTGCTGGTCCATACTCGTGAACAGACCACCAAGAATTGTATTTTGGTAAATAGTCCTGATAAGACAGCCATCAAAACGACGTTGTCAGAGATTTTGTCCACTTCGACTATCTTCTTACTAAATATGTCAATGTAACTCCTCAAGGATTCAGTTCATCCTTGCTTGATGCTACCAGGCATTCCTTGGGAGTAGACTAAGCTCTTGCTCCCATAAAGGTAGAGATGAACTGGTGATAGGTCATTCCAACTCCGGATGGAACGCTGTGGTAGTTTTTGAACCATCTCATTGCTCTGTTTTCGAAGGTCAGGGAGAAAGCCCTACACATGATTGCATCACTGGCCCCCTAGAGTTCCATCCAGGAGGTATACCTATCAAAATGTCCGATGGGGTCGTTGTCATCCTCATCGCTAGTTAGTTGTGGCATTTTGAGCTTTTCTTGCAGTGGTTTTTCCAGGATGTCCTCCGAGAATGGAAAGTGTCGATCGCTTATGTCTTGATCCATGATGTTCTTTTTAGCCGCTTTCGCCTCGGCTAGACGTCGTTTCATCGCCTCTAGCTCATCCGGGTTGCTTTGTACAATCGATGCTACAACGGATGAGGCTCCTTCCTTCCTACGCACTTTCTCTTCGTGTGGCGCAAGTGGGATCTGAGAAGGGCGACCTATACGGTTGAACACGCTTTCCGATCATTACGAGGCGGGATTTTTAGGGGAGTAGGGTGTCTATTCTCACCCTCTTTGTCATCCAATGGATTTTTCTCACTGAATTCTAACTTTCTTTTCACATGATGATCTTGAGGCCGGTCATGTGCTGGCGACTCTACTTCTGAGTCGGTAATGTGTCTGGTGGTAGCTTGGTTCTTCTCAAGCCGTCCAATGGTGTGAGTTAGGTATTCCAACTTTTGTAGAACTACATCCCTTTCGGGAACATATGTTTGAGCTGAAGTTTCTCTTGGATGTCTTCAGCGGAAGCCCGTGGGGAGATCAACATGTTGGCTCTCTGTTCTCTCGTGGCTGCGAGCCCTTGAGTCATGACTACGGCTCATATTGAAGGTATTTTTAGGGATAGAAGTGTTTAGGTATGATGATCAATGGTTGATCTTTTAGTGAGTTTCTGGAATATGGAGATCATTTTTAGTAGCCACTTCTTCTAGCGCCAAACTGTTGACGTTGGAAAATAAAGTGGTAATTTCCAACCCAACTTGATGTTTTAAGTAATGAGGTCGGATTATGACTTAAGTAAGCAATAGATACGTGGATATGTAATGGAAGACCTGTTTGTTTAATCTTTCTAAGTGTACTCTTTATTTCAAAGAATTAATGTATGACCTATTGGACATTTATTTCTCCTATTTATAGGAAGATATGTGATGATTATATGTATTTAATGCCAAGTCGATCATTAAATACTTACAAGACATCTTCTTTTTGGGCATTTAATGTGAAGTGGCATCCGCATTAATTACGATGGCTGGTCTGACGTTTGACATATGAGAAAACATGACATAATGATGATGTGCGCTAATCAGAAGACACGGATAGGAGGTCCGACCTGAAGTAAGACCTGGATTGGGGTAAAATCCGACCTGAAATTGCTTAGCCAATGAAGAATTGCTTAGCTGATGTGATAGATCGAATTGGATATCAACAGATGTGATGTTATATTATATTATATTTGGTGACTAAAATTGAATAAATTTTCAAATCTTGGACAACTTGGCGGTCAAAACTTGAAAAAATTTAGGTCATACGTTAATTATAAATTAATGTGTTTCTCTTCTCTTTTGAATATGTGACCGAGGACTTTTTTTGAGAGAAAAATTGTAAACCTAGCATCTTAAATTTTCTTGTTCCGAGTATAAATTGTTAGATGTGGTAAATCTTAAGATATTATTTTTTTAAGATATTGGGAAAATTTGGGTAAATGAAATCTATATGATTGTAACGATTTTTCATATGGTAAAAACTTTAACACTCCATATATTTTTCTCTATCTTTTATATTTTTTATATTTCATTATTTTTCTCTGAACAAAGATCTTGTGGTTAATAAAAGATTCAAATATTCTCTTTGATTGTCTCTGTGTGTCTCTAGATTGGAAAAGAGCAGTAGAAATTTAATATTGACGACGGTCGCCATTTTTTTGCTACCTGACCAAGGACAGATCTAGGATATGATAAAGGGGTGCCCCCCGAAAAAAAATTTCTAAAATCACAATTATTTAGCCAATTTTTATAAGAATCTAATTTTTTATAAATCCTAATCTTTAAAAAATTTACAAAAAATCATTACACAAAAATATTCAAGATCTAAAACTAAGTAAAAAAAATTGTGTCCGACGATCTTTTACGGCTGTGAATTTTTCTATAATAGAATATATATTTATTTTATTAACAAGATATCTCTCAACAAAAATTGTTATGTAAAAACATATAAAATTCTAAACACATTTTTTTTTCTTTTTCTACTTATTGAAATTTAAAATAATTTCTCAAAATCAAGTAAACATCATTATTTATCACTCAATAACAAATCAAAATTCATATAAAATTCACTCAAGTAAACATCATTGCTGACAATATGTTTAATGGGATTAAATTTTAAATGGATTTGGACTTTGGGCTTTGGACTTTGGGGCTATGTCTTAATAGTTTTAATTTGTTGGGCTGGGCATGGACTCCAATTAGTTGCTTCAAAAAAAAAAAAAAAAAAAAAAAGCGTGGGCTTGAGCTCACCCGTGCCTGGGCGGATCCGCCCTGCACCGACTTCTTTTTGTCAATCGCCATTTGTTGGAGCTGGTTTACGGTCGTGGTGATGGTATCACGTGCTTTGTTCCGATGCTACTCTTGGTGGTAAATAATTGCGAATGGATGTAGGGTAGGTGGTGGTTTTTTTTTGTGGTGTTTACTATAAAAAATCACTTACTCTGAAAAATTATATTAGATGAAATTTGTACAAAATGAAAATTCGTGTCTCCCACAAGTACTGATAGGAATCTTGAATGCATCGAAAATAAGTCTATTGAAATCTATTGAAGGTTGTGCAGTTTGTACTTTGTACCCTAATTGAGCTTCTTGCAAACTCAAAACACATCAAAGTGTGAGAAAGTAATGCAATTAATCAAACTCTTACGGGAATGTTCTAATGGAAGATTGGCCTTTTATTGAACATGATCTACGAATTGCAGTCATATCTAAGAAAATGTTGAATGTGTCAGATGCTACAACAAAAATTGGTGCGAAAATTGTATGGTTGCTTTGCAATTTTCATTCCACGTAAAAGGTTTTGGAGGAAATGTTGGTATGTAGCACATTAAAGAGAGTGTTGGTGGTGAATAGTAGTGGTGTACGGAAACTGGAGATGTGGTGGTTTTTTTTTTTTTTTTTTTTTTTTTTTTTTTTTGTGAAATTACAAACGTTGTAACAAGAATTAACATATTGTAACAAGAGTTGTCACATAGTGTAAATTACAATTTCAAAATTATATACACTAATATGATTAACACAGGGTATAAGTTACAATTCTTGTAACTTATTAAATGCAGGTTTCAACTTTTATCGTCAAAAGTTGCACACTGTAATTTTCTGTATTTTCGTTTAAACGCTAGTCGTTGTAATTTTACAATATTTAACAAAAATCAATACTTTCCAATTCACCCTCCTATTTTTGCCTTATTTGTGTAAGTTTGCCTTTGTTTTATTTCATTGCCAATAGAGTAGAAAAATATTTTATAATCGATGAACTAATAACATTAACATTAACATGAAGAAAAAATATATAATGAAACAGCAATTTAAAACCAAATTAACCTGGTTGATTTAGGTTTGAGTTTCTCAAACCATTTTGAACGGTTTATTTTAGATTTAGCTTTATCGTTTTAAATTTTTTGGTTTAAAAATATGTCAAACATCTCAAACCAGATCCCTTGCACACTTACACATGTTATTCAATCTCTGCCTTAGACCATAAGAAAATATTAAAATTAATTTACCTTCTTCAATATTATCCAGAAGATTTTCAGTAGTAAAGCTCATGATACTTGATCAATTTGAGACTTGCGCAAGTGTTAGAGGCTTATAAGACCTTAGTGATCTTTGTGTACTTAGCTTACGTCCTTGTTATTTTGACATTAATTCCTTTTTGCTATTTCTATTACACTATGAGAAATTGTCAATAATTAATTGCATTACTGAATTGAAGATTAATAGATGAATGCCACAGTTTGCTCAAAGTTGTGTGACATGCAGAGCAGGAGCTCAAAGTCGTCCGATGTGCAGTAGCAAACAGATAGTTTTCACTTCACTTGCACAAGTACTTTTGCTCAAAATCGTGTGACGTGCAGTGCAAGAGCGCAAAGCCATCTGACTAATAGAGAAGCAACAACAAATAAATTCCCACTTGCTTCACACCCCAAGCAAGAACAAAACCCTCAGAAAGAAACTTTTCACGTGTATGAGTCTCACTGCTCGAATCCACATCACGAGCAAGCAAGAGCTTAAAGCCGAACAAAGCATCAATGACCAAAGCAAGAAAATATAAATATCTCGGCAAAGAAAGCCGTCCTAGTACCACCTGATTGGCTTCAACCAAATCAGACTATAAATATCCAAACAAAGAGAAGTATAAATATCTCCTTTACAGACTATGAAAATGAGAGAAAAAGAAGAATGTCCAAATCAATGGGCGATTCTTATCCAACCAAATTTTTTATGACTGTCAAATATGAAATGAAGGCTGTAATGGGACCAAATATTTATTTACAACTACTTTATGATATGGTTAAAAATACAATAGGAAAATTTTGCATAGAGATTATGAACTTATAATCCATGGTTTGCCACACGACAACTTTGTGCCACCACAATTCCTGTCCAATCTATCCTAGCAGCCATATCTCAAAAGTTGGCCATTTCTGGTACCAAACAATGCATATCCGAATTTGGGCCAAGATATAAAAGTCAAAACAGAAAAATCCCAACAAGATCTTGCAGAAGCCCAAGAAAACACAATTAAAAAAAAGGGGGGGCATAAAGAAAAATGAAAAAAAAGCCTACATGTTCCAGAATTATGATAATAATAGTAATCAAAACATTATATACACAATAAACTAGCATCTACCATGTTTCACTTCATTGGAAACAAGGGGGTCTCTTTCTGATTTTGCAGAAATTTCATTGAGATAAAAAAGAACAAGAGACAGAAGAAGAAAATAGAAATAATACATTAAAAGCAAGTACATTAATCAAAGCCCCGGACGACAAAATATTACTAATATTATAGCTATAATGGTCGTTAACATGCAAGTACAGTGCACGAAAGACCTTGCAAATGTCTTCACCTCAAGTCACATAGAGACGGAAAGATCTAATATAATAATTTGCTTTATTCATCTTTCTTGTTGACCAATAGGCCAGTAATGCTCAAACTTGCAGCATCAGCAGCTTGTAGATCAGATAAAGAGAAAGATCGCAACGAACCAAACTTCTCAACAGGAGATGATGATAGAGATTCACTATTTGTAGGTCTTCTTGCATGCGGCGGCAGAGGAGGAAGGCAGCGACTAGGTGATGACGAGTTCGAGCTAGAAGTGCTGCTGCTGCTGTTATTACTCATAGTCGCTGCAAGAGCCAATGTACTTCTAGAGTTTGCCGATCTTTTTGATATCCCACCACTGTTGCTTCTCAAAATGTTACTAAAATTTTTGTCCAACAAGTACTTGTGTGCAAGCAAGTTCTTGCGTCTCCGGGTGTAAGCATTTTCTGGTTTAGCCATGTCTTTCACAGAGGATAATGATGTAACATCAGATAGACTGGTATAACTTTTGGATTTACCACAGTAGAACTTTGATATGCTATTCCTGAAACAATAGAACACAGAAGCCATCAGGAAATTGTAACACGAAAAAACATAAGTATAACCTCCACTCCCTATGCACCAGAAGAATGTTTGACAGATCCCAATAAAATAAGCAGACAAGTGTAGGAAAAGCAAGATGAACAAATTAGGTTGACAAAACTATTCAAACAGCTAGCTCAAGTTATCTGATTTACAAGTCTCTAACGACAATTTGAAAGTTCACCTCTCTGATATACTATCTCTTATGGTTATGAAAAAAATACGAAACATTGGTTTCAATTATGATAATATGCCACTACATACTCTACATAGAAACATCTATCAGCAGATTGACATAAATCCAGACCAAAAAACAAAGCAATACAAGCTTGACTTCATTTCTTAACAATAACAAGCCTATCTTGAATGAGCTTTAATTGACCTTATCAATACAGGTACAGCTTGAATAGTTGTACTTTTATTCAAAGCTTCTTATCTACGATTCTATTAGTCTTATCAAGCTGAACTTCATAAACTTACAAACTATAAAACATTTCCAAATTTGAATGTCTGCCAAACTTATTGCAGACAAACTTTACTGAATGATCCCACCTCCACTCAGCTTCCAGTTCCTGTCTGTTTTTACGCACTATCTGTCAGAAACTTCCAATGATTGGGGACATATCGGGATGAGAAAAAAATACCAAAAAACAGAGCCCTGGAAACAAGAAAATGGACCACCAATCTGATGCTCTCTTGATAATGCAACGAGAATGCATATCATCACTAATCATAAAACCATACACTTTTCACACAAAGAATAGCCCCTTGAAGCAGTCAAGACGAAATTAGGTATGCACCTGACCCAGGGAATGAGCATATGTTTTATAGTATATCCAAAGATGTCGAGCTAGATATATAGCTACTTCAACAAGCAAATCCTTGACACAATAAAGAAAAATTAAAAAAAGAAGTGTGAAATAATGAGCTAATAAACCTCACAGGACAGATTGCTATACCTAACCCAATTCAAAACTAATGACAGATGCAATTGTCTCCTTTGCACTGATCAAAACCACCTATTTAGTTATCTCATACAAATTCCATTCGTCAGTTGAAGGGTCTGTAAAAGTGAATGTCTTTTGATGAAGTTGGGCATTTAATATATGATTATTCTTGTTTAAATCTTTCAATAAATTCACTTTTTTGGATTGAGGAAATTTCCTAATTGCCTTCCTACAATGTGCATAGTGAAAAATAGCCCTATTTTCTAATTTTTAGTTCATCTATGGGGGGATTTATCACAACTTGTGTGAATCCTTCAATGGAGGGATGTGTGAGAGAGATGTCACACTGGTGGAGGAGGAGGAGGAGGAGGAGGAGGAGGAGGATGGAGGAGATAAGGATACATGGATATTTTAAAATTTTTAATTTTTTGAAGTCTACCTGATAAATTTAAGTCCTTTTTTTCATTTTTTCTCCTAGAGTTAAAAAAAAAAAAAAAAACCGTCAAACCGAAAACCGAATCGAATGTTTGAACCGTTAGTTTGGGTACAGACGTGTCAACGTTTCGATTTTAAACCAAATTGAACTGTTTAAAGATGATTTAGTTTAGGTTTTAATGTTTAAAAAACCACTTAAACTCAACCGAACCGTTTTTACTTTTTTATAACTAAAAATAAATTAATTCTACTTACTTATACATTTACAAAGTGAGCAAAAGTACAATGCAATACTAAATTTATTAGGCTAAATTATTTAATTGTTACCAAACTATTGGGCCAGTGATCGATAACCGACAAATTTATTATTGGACCTAGTTAATTACTAATTTCTGTCAATTTCCTTCCATTCTCATTTCCTTCTACTCTCATTTCTTAATATAATGTAAGAATTGAGACGAATATTAATACAATTTAACATTTATGTTTAAAAAATTCTTTTTTGAAGCTTGTATTGATAATTTTAAATTTTAGACTAATTTACTTATATTTTATCTTGTTTTAAATACATTACTATTATGTCGATAGAAAACCGTGACTTAAAACTGAACCGCAAAAAATGATTTGGTTTGAAAAATGAAATGGTTTGGTTCGAAAATAAGTCAAAAACCGCCCAGTGTTCACCCTTCTCCTATGATCCTATCTATCTGAGGAAATTTCATTTAGTTTATGGATTCTACAAGTAATCATTAACCAACAAAATCCTAAACAAAACGGAAATAATAAACCCTAAACCACCAAAAGTTTTGCAGAAAAATACATCAAATTTAACACATATTCTAATTCATCATAATCAAAACCCTAAAATAATATAATTTGAAAATCAGCAATTTTCACCAAAATCTCACAAGTAAAAAAAGTCACGTACTTTACAGGCAAAACCTCATCTAAAGCATCCAAACTGTCCAGGGGCCCTTTGTTGTATTCACTCTGCACCTCTTCTCCTTCACCTTCACGTCGTCGTCGTCGCCGCCGCCGCCTGACAACTCCTCGTCGCTGTTCTTCCCAATCGAAGACGTAGATGACGACGAAACAGAGTCCGTCCGGTCCTCCGCCACTGGCTCCACTTCCGCTAGCCTCCGATCATCCGTCGGAAAATCCTGCGAGTTATAGATAGGAGAGACAAAATTCATGTTATGGCGAGCAAATCCCGACCGTTCGATCCGATGATCGTTGCCGGAATTGTTTCTCTCGAACGCTATTGACATACTGTAGATACTGTCACAAGAAATCGATAGATATAAACCGTATATGTATCTATAGTAATATAGTGGATATATCTAGAGAGAGAAAGGAAGGGGAAATGGACGGGAAAGATGGTCAGCCAAAGTCTTATCTTTATCCAGAGACAGGCAATATAATATTGTCAAATTGGAAAATTAAACAAGATTATCTTTTTGAATATTTATTTTAAACGCTGGGAAGTGTTTCAGTGCGACGCGGTGTAATGTTACGGGTAAGTGGCGCATGTTTGATGCGATCAAAGCCGCTAAATTGGTCATGATAGTGATGACCTAATTTACACCGAAGTTGAAAAGTGGTCTACATACATAGGATGATAGGATCAAACTTAGGGTTTATTACTAATGCCACGTAGGCATATTTCTATTTTGCTCCACAAAGAAAAATTATTCGTTTTTAACATAAATAGTTTTTGTGATATATTCATTAATAAGGAAATAAAGTTAATTTGCAGTAATTGTAATTTTATTGGTCTTACTATTTAATGATGACCATTAGATAAGGAAAATAAATTGTAATTTTATTGGTCCTATTATTTAGTGATAACTATTAGACAATTTTCTAAAAAATATAAAACGTAGTTAAGTATCGAGGTTGAATTTCAAGTTTTTAGGCACTGTCGAGAATGAAACAAGAACAAAGTAAAGGCGATCGTGAAATGTGGGTAGTGTGAAGTGGCAAACTGCCTGAGACAAAAGTTTAAGCGGGCTTTTTAGAACAATACTATTAGATAAGAAAAATAAGATAAAATTTATTTGTTGTATAAAATAGGTATATAGGGACTGATCTCATATCTACTTATAATGTCCACGTTGAAGTGGCATTACATGATTAGTAGTTCACTTGTGCATATTTGATAATATTGAAATTATTTTTTAAGTGCTTATAATATAATTAGTTAGTGAATGTGTAGTTAAAAAGTTAGTTGTAAGTTGTGGGTCCTATTAAATGTGTGGATAAAAGTATGTTTGTGGGTTTAATGAAATTTAAAATTATAATTTTAACCGTTGCCAAACATATGAATAAGTGGATAAGAGATCAAATTCATAGGAAATAAAATGATTATAATTGATTTTTAATATAAAAATATTTTTATCTTGACAGTTATTTATAATCACTGACTGGTATAATTAGTCTACGTGATATTATTTAATTGGAGGAAAAATAATTTAAACACTTAGCATGTAAAAAGTCTAGATTTCAAATTCATGAAAAATTACTACTCTCCAAATTCAATTTTAGGACATTAGAATTTCAAAAATGTGTCCGTACTGATTTTGAAACTTCGTTTCTAAATAGAACATATTGACTTGGTCAAAAGTCTACATCCCACCATTTTGACATGTGGACGAGTAGAAACAATAGCACGTAAGCATACATTTTATATCAAACTTACAAATACGTAGGTTTTCCTCCTAAAGAGTAGTGGCCCTTTTTTAGGTCCAAAGTTAGGTATAATGGGAACGGGGCGAGGTGGGTTAAGAACATTTATTATTATTTCGGTTTGTTGGAAATTTTTGAGAAGTGTGGCAGAGTCGAGGCGGAGCGGGAAAAAGTGGGGATTAAAAAAATTTTATTTATCACTACGTTTAATTAATTTTTAATATTAATTTTTATTTTTTAAAATACAATTTAAATTTTAAAATATAAATATAAAATAAAAATATTTGAAACGGGTTCAGAGAATTCAAAGTGGGGACTATAATCCTCGTCCCCACCTCGTTAGTAATCGAGATGGGGCGGAGCATATTTTTTTGCCATTCCTAGTTTCAATCTAGAATTATATAATGTTGTCAAATGACTTTTATTTTGACAAAATAGGAAGGAACGCTTTTCTATTTTCCCACTAATATTTAACCTTTTTTAAAATTTTCGTATCCCCAATTTTAATATTCATTTGAATCATTTCTCATTCATCTAGAAATAATCTATCTCAATCTTCTTTTTCGTGTAAAAAAATGCTTTTGGCCTTCAAACAACCACAAGCAGTTAACAAATCTTATCTTAATAATTGACCAAAACCAAAAGCTGGATGGTTGGTCAAGTCCAACTTTTAAAACTTCCATAGAAAATAAAAATCAATCATCCCTAAAAATTTAGAACTTGTTCGATAAAGTTTTTTTTGAGAAAAAATAGATTTTTTGGTTACTTTTTGACTTTTAAAATTTTTTTTTTAGTGTAAAAAGGGTTGAAAAGTCAAAAATGGTAGAAAAAAATGGATTTTTTTTTTAAAAAACTGTACTGAACATGACCTTATTTTCCTTCAGAAAAACAAAACTATTTTTACATGGAAAACAGTTAGATTTGAAAAATATCAATTTTCTATGAAAATGGGTGTAATCAAACACACTCTAAGGGTGTGTTTGATAGCTTCCATGGAAAAAGAAATTCAAGCACCAAATGGGTGAAAAAAATTTTCCAACAAAGTGGCCAAAAATGTGTCTTAAAATGATTGTCACGTGAAAATCTTTTCCATTTTCCATGTCTTAATCAAACAAGAAAGTGGGAAAATAAAAGCGGGTGATTTGACAAGATTTTCCATGGTAGACATTTTCCATGGAAAATTTGTGAATCAAACACACCCTAAAATCTAAATTTGCCAACATGGTTTTCTCATTTTCCCCTTTTATTTTTATTTTTTTCTTTATTCTAGATAAGAACATTATTTGTAGCTTAAAGAAGAAAGTTTAATTTTCCTTTTATAATTTCATCTCGACGATACATTTTTACTATCAAGTGTGCTGCACTTCTAATTTTAATATACAATACAAATACTAAATTTCTTAACTTTAATATAACTTTAAATAGTCGAGTATAAAAGGATAAAAAATTTAAAAACAACTAAAACAATGTGCTGCGTTTTTAAAGACTTAAACATTTGAATAATTATTGAATTTTTAGTCTCATCTTTATTTACTCACTTAACTTTAAAATAGTGTTAAATGCTCACCAAACTTTATAACGTTGCTCGTCATTACTTACTTCTGACAACCCATTAACAGTAAGTGGACGGAATTGCACATGTGGCAGACGGAATGCTCACGTGACAAACATTTCTGCCAACCAATGTTGTGCTGCCCGCCATGTTAGCAAATCGCATTTTGAATAATCACTGAACTTTTAGTCATGTCTTAATTCACTCATTGAACTTTAAAATATTACTAGATGCTCACTAAACTTTTCAAAGTTACATTATGTTACTCACTCATGACGATTTAATAGCAGTCTATTGACATAATGCCCACGTGGCTGACGGAATGACCACGTGTTTTCTATTTTTTGCCATTAAATCTGCCAACTGGAATAATCCTGCACCATGTCATCAAACGCATTTTCAAAATACGTTTTTAAAGATGTAAAAAAAGGTGAAACTTACTCCAATTAAACATATGATTTCATTTCAATTGATCTCTAATTGATTTATCCCAAACGTTCCACCAAAAATCCTAGCCCTAACCCATCTTCTCTAGCAACCATTATGGGATGGAAAACTTATTCTTCATCGATTATGAACAGAAAGCTGTGTTATTGTGTTGAAGGCATCTTGGACAGAAGGTAACACTGGACACTGATTTTGGGGTTGTAGATTCTACCAAGAAGTTAGATGCATGTGATTTTTTTGATTGGGCATATCCTGCACCCCATGCTAGATACAATTCGGTAATCAATTGGTAGAATATTTCAATTTGAGATTAATTGAAATAAAATCGTTTGTTTAATTGAGGTAAGTTTCACCGTTTTTTGCATATTAAAAAATGTATTTTGAAATGTGTTTGATAACATGGTGCGCAATTATTCTGGTTGGCATATTTAATGGCAAAAAATGGAGGACGTGTGGTTATTCCATCAGCCACGTGGACATTCTGTCAATTAGTGTTATTAAATCATCATGAGTGAGTAATAGAGTGTAACCTTGCAAAGTTGATTGAGCATCCAACAACATTTTAAAGTTCAATGAGTGAACAAAACGTGACTAAAAGTTTAGTGATTATTTAAAATGTAGTTTACTGATATGGCGAGTAGCTCAACATTGGTTTGCAGAAACGTATGCCACGTGAGTATTCATCTATCACGTGTGCAATTCTATCCATTGGTTATTAATGGATCGTCAAGAGTAAGTAATGGCGAGTAACATTATAAAATTTGATGAATATTCAATACTATTTTAAAATTTAGTAATTAAATAAAGATAATTAAAAATTGAATAATTATTCAAAGATGAATGATCTCTAAGCCACCTAGGTTAACTTTATACTAAGCACCGATAACATGTCATGTCTATTTAATAGATATTTCATTTATACATTGAATATGTAGGATCCACCATTATCCATTAAATAGACATGCCATGTCATCGGTACTTGGTATAAGTTAAGCACCGGTGCTTAGGAGATCATTCCTCATTATTCAAATATTTAACTCCATTTTTAAGCATATGGTTTGTCATTGACTAATGGCTTCTTTTCTATAATCTATATCTATATATGTATTATAATAGGATAATCGTCGAAAATTTCAGGCACACTTTTTTCCGTCATTTTTTCTTTCCAGTTTTGATAAGTTCCACCATAAATGCTGCATAGAAATTTGTTTTCTTTAATTGGTTTCACAGATTGATTGTTTATTTTTATTTTTATTTGTATTTTTATTTTTATTTTCTTGCAAAAAATGAAGTGTAACATTTATAATTATATACGATCAATGCAAAAACTTTTCAGATTCTTTAATTGATTTCACACATTGATTGTTTATTTATTTATTTTTTCTCTTTTCTTACAAAAAACAAATTGTAACCTTTAATATTATATATGATAAATGCAACAACTTTTCAGATTTTTTTAATTTGTACCAATTGAAAATTTAAATAAGTTATGTTTTCAAAAAAATGAAATATGATTGCACGAAAACTATTGACAATAATGCAATAGTTTTCCAAAAATAGATTTATTTTCCTTACAAAATTTTTATGCTAAAAAAAATATCAATACACGAAAAATATATAATTGTGTTATATTATCGTAGGATCTGATTTATTTATTAAAAATAATAAGTCGATTAAACTAATAAACTAGATATGATAATTTCAAAATTAAATTCATATGATTTAAATCCCCACCCTCGATTCGACCCGGAAAAGTAGTTTTAAAAGAGGTGTTTTAAAATCTAGATTAGCTATATTTTTTTTTTTTTTCAATATCAATAAGTAATCAAATGTTATTTATAAGATATATTTTTTTATTTGAATGTAATAAATAAATAATATATTCTTAAAATATTTTAAAATTATTATCATGAAAAACAAGTGTCGTGTATCGTACGTGAGATATACTAATTTAATTTAAATACAGATGAGAATTGAAATCAAACAGCGTGCTATGTGTCGATACCACACACTAACGTGTTGATCCCAACACGTGGCTGATTTTGGGGGATTTCAATTTTCAAAGCAAAATGAATGTTGGCCCAGCTTAATGCGCTGCCGATAATGGATACAGGTCGGTGGCGTCCACCGTTTGCCTCCTGGACTTATTTAATTTATTAATTGCTAGCCGAGTCGGTTAAAAGTGTGTTTAAAATCAAATTAAAAATTTGAAATCAAATTCAACAATTTTTTAACTATAAATAAATAATAAGTAATTAATCCAAAAAATATATTTAACTAATTTGACTAACTTAAATTATAATTTAAACATAATCAACCAAGAGCTTTACTCATCTTGATTCAAGAGTCTATAATTTAAGCAATCACAAAATCCGTAGTTGATTAGAAATGTACTCATCTAGCTTCACGAGTCTATAAACTTCCTTACAAAAGCTCCATGAAAGACACAAGATTGAGTAATTTTATCATGTGATCTATGAAGTTGTAATCCAAAACTAGATGTGAATTGGACAATTTACAAAATACAGGTCACCTACTAGATACAAGAACAAGATGTTGATGGGAAAAAGCTATTGACAATGTCTCTCATCACACCTACATTTCAAAAACGTTAAGTAACAATAAATAAGAGCTGTCCCATGCACTTTAATGGACCCAAAACAATAAACATTACATCAAAATAAATCCAAAAAAATTGCCACAAGAAACAAAGCCCATGATAGCCAAGGGAGCATGCATAAAATGTCCTATATACACCCCCACCAGCATATCACAACACCCAACTCTAATGGATTAGTAGCTCTTATAAATTAACAACTCTTCCTAGCTGTCGACCCGATAACTGATAACATGTCAAATTTTATATCAACGTCAAATTTGGAGGTAAATGGAATTGAATTTATGAGTATTCAGACTATAACAGCTCCGATGAAGAGTCAGTAGAATGCCTATTTATAGGCTGATTTTGAAATCTGAAAACATACAATCAAGCAGCAGAAGTACAAACTGAGGGAAAAAACGAAGTGTTTTCACTAGTGGACACTTGATTGAACTAAGATAAATGAATTTTGCTACTAGTACATCCCCACTTACACCCTTACTTACGCTTGCTTATGTAGCAGGAGGATTTAGGGCTGAAACATTTGACCAAAACATAACTTTCAATTTTCTTTTCATTATTTTATTTTGCCATGTAAGTAAGTGTGAGTGGGGGTGTAAGTGGAGATTACAAGTAGCAAAATCCTAAATTAAATCTAGGAGTTTTCTTGATTGACAACACACACACTAGTGTATGTGGTTCTTCTACTCAAACACTAACAACTATATCCAAAAGCATGTGCCAAAAAACCCATCCATATGCATATACATTCCTGATGCAATGCCAATATCTTATTTATTTACCAAACAAAGAATTTGAGAATGTGGAAGAAAAATTTTAGTACTTTTAAACATTTCAAAAAGCCACAGCAGACAGTGGATGTAATCTCTGATGTTTTGGTTCCTACATATTTAGATTTCACAAGAGAACACAGTTGGGATTTGAATTCAAATATGAAAATTGGAGGATTTGAAAGAAGAAACAATTCTGTGCAAACTGCATAGCCGCGAAATATTTCTGTACAATTTTGCATTAACAGGAAAAAATATGCATTGTATAGTGTATGGAGGGCATTGGACCATCAATTCTTTTCTTCCCATAACATCATGCACTTGCTTCCATAAAGGAAAAAGGAAATGAGAAGAACGAAAAGACTTACAATCGACAAATACACCCCTGGGATAAGGAGATAAGAAATAAAGTTTTTTACTTTAGTACGGAATTACTGATCCAGCTGAGGAGTTGGTTCAACTTGTTCTTGTGTCATTTGACTCTTCAATGTTGTAATTTTCTTCTGGAGTTCCAAATTTGACATCCGCTCAACCTCTAATGCACGCTCGAGCTTTTATTCATCCAGCAAAATATGTTAGTATAATCATACAGGGAATTTAATTTTATGTATGACCAAGTATAAAGCACGAGAAGTGTTATACCTTAGCTGCTCTGGTACTCCACTCCCCTAATATAGCTCTAAGCCTTTCATTCTCCTCGACATACTGTTAGCATTGGCAATGAGGAGTCACACGGAATGAAATAATACCTTCAATATATACATTGTTTGAAGGAATGTGATGGCAATTAAAAATGACCAAGTATTTTGTCTTAGCATAGCACATGTTTGGTAGAGTTTAATATAAACTCTTTTTTTCCCAAACTCATTTTCAAACACATATTTGATAGAACCCACAAATTTTATCAACTTTTCAACCACACATTTCATCAACTTTTTCAAAATCTCCTAAAAAACTACTTTTAAACTCTACCAAACAAGCACATAGTTTCCTAGAGGCGAACAGATTCTTTGCCTTTGGCTATCATCATGTAGATTCTGATGCCATAGGTGAACTAGTTGACAATAAGATTGCCAAGTGTTTTTCTGACAAAAGCTTGAAACTTAATGGTAAAATTTAAGCTTAAAACTACAGATAAGGAATTTTAAGTGCATTATTGATGATTGTCGACTGACTCTGTTCTCATTTCAGCCTCATTTGATGAGGCATTCAGCCTATAGTCCAGTTGTAACTTGAGCAAATAGATGCCGAGCTCTGACATGGCATAAAGATGAACAACAAATTGATTGGGAAACTCTCTTATTGGATTATAAGCTTGTTGCTCGTCTCTAAACATCTCGTGTGATACATGGCTCGACCTCAATAAATTGTTGTTTCTTTATCTTTACTTTTGATGGGAATGCATATCTTGACACTATAGACTCATTGCAGAAACTAACATAGAAAAATATCTTTTACTATTTACCTGATTGTTTGTACCACGAATTCCTTGGATTTCCGAGTCCCTCTCGGCAATCAGAGATCGAGCAAGTCTTAGCTCAGACTGCAATTGATTCATCTGAAAGGCAAAAAGCCAAAAACTTTTGAGCATCAAATACGTAAGATGAAAAAAAAAAGGGGGAGAAAGAAATAGAATTTTTATGCTTCTTTACACCTCTAAGAACTTAGGAAGCTATATTTCAGAAACATTTATATTACAGAGTACATGTTGATTCCTTAAAAGACCAGGTTCCATCAGTATCTCTGACTGCAACAATTAACCTAAAAAAATTAATAACATATGGAAGTGCATGGTTTCAACTAACTTAGGATAGAAAAATACTGGACTGCCATCTTTACCGAAAGAAAAGATTACCGTCAGGCATCAGGCATACATTTCAAATATTCAAACTGCACTAGAAAAAAATCTAGCTATTCAAGTGTTTTTTCTCATAATACCACATGCAACTAATGATGTTCCAATAAGCGGTGATCTATGGTAGATGATCCTGTTATTTCTATATTCCTTCTACCAAAGAAAAAAATAGCGGAATCCACTATATTTATAGGAATGAGGCTATATGGAGCAAACAGCATCAGGGTCCAAAACATTGGTGCAATTTTAAAGCCACTGCACTATCTAGAACAAATCTGAGGAAAATTGTGGATGTTCCAGATATATTAGTTCAAAACGTCAAACTAACTCAGCAGCACAATCAGATATGGGTAGTACAATAATTCAATCTATTGATTTGCACAAATATCCCTTCCCCTCTCTCTGAACCCAAATAGTAAAAAGAAAGAAGTGTGAAATGAACAAGAAAGAGAATGATTATTGGAGGAGCTCAATATCGTGAATTGCTTGTCTCATGGCAGAGACGCTGTAAAAGAAAATCTTAAATAATTGACGTCTAATGCAATGCAGAGGTCAGCACACACATGCATCTCTAGCACTGTAACACCTAATCTTCAGGTGCAAGAAAAGTAAGCAGTTCCATGACAGCAAACATGCTGACTTGCAAATTGTTGTGCGTTCATAAAAAACCAAGGGAGGGCTAATTTCAATCTAAGCCACATCAAGGGGAATGTCCTAACCTGCTGCTTTCTAACACAGTCGCCATATTCACATATGGCAAAATGGTATAGTTTAAGGAAGAAATGGTGGAAAATACTGGAGAAGATATGCAAAGTCAAAAGTTGTGAGAGTAAAATCAAGCAAAGCATTAGGGAAGAAAGGTGGAAGATGAATCACATTAATTATCTGTAGAGAAGATCAATTTATATTGATTAGTTAATAGAGATACTTAAATGACAAGTCAGCAAAATCTCAACTACAGTGATCCTATTAACTAATTAATTGTTTTAGTGAGGCATCTGTGAGATACTAGATCTAGATCTAGTCTATCTAACTTCCTTTTTTTCCCTCATATCATGGGAAATGATGTTTCATTGCTTCCTAAAAGGAAATGTCACTCACAAAATCAGGTACCACCGTGCCCCTCCTTCCCTATTTCTTCAATATTGCTACCACACCTGAAAAAATCAAGTATTACCTCTGCTGAAAGTGTGCGTAGTTCCTGATCACGAGCTGCTAACAAATGAGCAAGATCAACCTGAAAGATCAAATATAACCTATTATTATACAATTTCTCAAATCTCAGTCATAGATTCAGTGTCAAAGGTGATAGGTAAGAGAAGACAACTTCAAGAATGTTAACAAAAACAACATGGAGAAACACATATTCTGCATACTAGTCTACAGTTTTGGGGGGTAAAAGGAAACATTTGCAGTAAAACTACACAGGGTAAAATGAAAAACATAAAGCTCTCCATTTTTGCCAAAAGATTATTCAGAGGATGGAGGGATGCAATTGAAGAAGCTTTCAGGATCTTCTACAGAAAAAAGGAAAAAGTCTACGTTCAATGAATTTTAAATTATAGTGAGGTTTTACTAATATTTTTTGTCATGGTCCAGATCCCCACCAGCACTCTAAATATTTTGTATCCTTGTACAGCTTAGGGCTCCAAAGCACAACTCAGCATTTGTATCAGTGTAAGATGACATTCTCTTTCCTTCCATAAAAAATACATGATACGTATACATGTCAAATAATTTTTCAAGGGCAGTTATACCTGAGGTGTGCTCCCGTCATTAGTTCTTTCATACTTGCTTAGGCATTCTTGCAACCTAAGAATCTACAAGGAATGCATAAAGATCAGCAGTCATGACAAATGACTTTTCTATCTACTACTTGAATGAACCACCAAATGCTCAAAGTTTCCGACAATTGGAGCAGATTCCCAAATAAGTTTGTGTTGAAAACAAGAAGCAGGGGAATATTTTTACTAAATTTAATCACGATTGTATTTAATCACAAACCTCCTCACTCAAAAAGTGAAGGTTTTCTCTTTGATATTGCAACAAGGCCATTTGCTGATCAGAGAGCCGTCCACCATCATGATACCTGCCACAATAACTAATAATCAGCTTTACAGTTCAAATCAAATAAGTAAAATATCAATTTCGACCATCCTTGATTAACCAGGATACGCATCTGCCCAACTTGACAGTATAATAATTAACTGCATGCAAAATTCTGGAAGCACCATAGAGCTATTGATATCTGTGTTTTTTCTTTAATCAACCACCATAATGGTCATTCAGCTTCGACCCAATTCATGTGGGCACAAAATTAGCTACTCGTTCATACGAGCATCGTATTAGAACTTATGAATTTAGGAAGCTTGACATTACAATAGGATTGTACCATCTAGATCTACTTGCACAACAACCACTTCCACATTTGAAAAAGCGAATGTGGGAGAATAAAGCCTCTTCGTATGAATGACTATCCAAAAATAAACTAATGTGGTCATTACTAAACGTGCACATATGTTCATACTAATCTAAGTACATATATTCATACAAACAGAATTTGTGTGAATGGTTGCCCAAGCTACTGTTAGTGCATGACCCAAAATCTCTAACTTGATTGTGTCATAGCCTAAGACTGGAAAAGATTGTAGAAAAGAACATCTGGTTCATTCAGTGTCTCACACTGCGTGAAAGATACCAGGAAGAAATAATTGTGGAACACAATGTTTTGAGAAGCAGCTAGCACAAAAGGCACTACAAAGGGAAAACTCCATCCCTTATATCAAACATACAAAACATGGTTTGACATGCAACATGAATTGTATATGACTCAAATTCATTCTCTTTCATGAAGGTGACTAACATGCACTTCACGATTCAGTCTCGCTCACACCATTAAGTCCACTGGATTTCTCATGGTGAGAATCTCCAATGGTTATAGGGGGCAAGGCTGCAATTATTCAATGTCAATGAGACATCTTCAGCGAGTAACGCGTCCTAAAATTAAGAAAATAATAAACAAGAGATTTTGCGTTCTTACAATATTCAATTGGAACACTCCTTGTAAACCCTCATCCCAGAATATACCATTTCACATAATTCCAAAAAATGCTGATAACAGAAAAGACGTGGGCAGAAGAAAGATATATTCTCGCATTCCCAATTTATTAGTTGAATTATGAAATTCCCACTCTATGTTGTCAATCTGTTGCCCATCTCTTGCACTTTTTCTAAGCATAATAGCAGTCAGCTGCCTACAAGTTGGATTGTATGATTGAGAGCATGTTTGGCAAAAAAGTAGCTTTCTTAAAGTTGGGGACCAGAATCCACACAACTGTGGGTCCCGCAGCTTATAACCCAAATAAGTTAGGAAGAGTAACCTTATTGAAAGAGAGCTTCCTGAAGTATGGTCAATACAAGGAACTAAGTTCACAGCAAAGCTTGGAAATTCACTCCATTTCATGTGGCAAGCAGAAGGAAAAATTCCGGTACATGCTAGAAGGTGTGTGCACAATGCACTACTATATTTGTTGCGTCAGTGTTGTTGTGGGTCCATATACTGTTTGCTGGCACCTCTTCTTATCTCTATAGTAGTATAGTGACATAAAATTTGGTTACAGTGTAAAATGTAAGTTGATTTGAACATGATGCTGCCCTTTTGGACATCCCAAAAATGACAACACCAGAAAAGGGGGAGTACACGTAATTTCACTAGACGTGTCTATAAAACTAGTTAAATTATCTTCAAAAATTAGGACATGATTACAGGGAAGTGGTGCAAAACCTTGTGACTTTTTCAGTAGAATCTAGCAAATTGCATTTAGATCAACATATATTTGTGATATTGTGATGAATTACTATAACTTTCCTAAAAAACCACTCAAAGAAATGTTAGAACGTTAAGAGTTTGATCCTGAGAAGCTAAAACAATGGCTCAAATTTGAAAATATAAATTTGATAGATAAATCACCACCTCAATCCTTCCAAAGAACTTGATTGTTGCAAAGGAGAATATAGTGAATTTAAAACATCGGGCTGGGAATCCAAAGAATTGTACTGGTGCACATAACCTGTAACCACCAAAATACTTTTGAGCAATAAAAATTACCAGAAGTTATTTCATTGTTCATAGACTCCCAAGCAACACATTTCAGAGCTTGGACTCTTCAAAGGTAGATTCCAAAGCTAGTTCCCACAGTGTAACTTATCACTACGATCAAAATATTCTTTCGCTTTACAGAATCAAACTATCCTAATTTCAAGCATGAGGTGGTTAAAAATTTCATTTTTTGTCACAATAAAACCTTGGCCCTTGAGAAGAGAAATTGAGTGCTTGACTCACAAGGTTATTCATGGCTGATATTCTTTTATGTGTAAACTTCCTCAATATAAACTGCAGCATCATATATACAACCCCAGCCAAGAGAGGGAAGAATTACTATGAAAGCTTAGCTGTTTAAAAGAAGTACTCCCATTTATAAACCATTTTCCAGTAACAGAGCAGTTTTCAGTTCCAATATTTTACCAATGTCTGCCTCCAAACTTACCAATATAAATGCTCATAAAAAACCCAGCACATATTGCTTCAACCAGCATAACAATCCTGCAAAGACAGGCAAGCCATGAAATTGTCAGAAAAATCATTGTACCTTAGGCAGCAATCAAATAATAATTCTAAAAGTGGAGAATTCTTTGTGGTCAATATAAAACAAATACAACACAACCACACCTGCTTAATTAGAATACCAAGAAAAAAAGTATCATCCTTTGCTAATGGGAATCAGTTAAAATAATAGGGACCAAGATATTTCATGTACAGGAGTGAACCACAACTAGTTTTGATTGAACATGCTTAGTGCACTTTGTTCTAGCTTCTTTACTGAGACTTTTGCTTGGTGGCCTCAGCTAAACTACCATTTTCCACAGAGAAACATGAAAATAAATATCCACTGCCTTTCCTGCAATGTCTTAGGCAATCATATTTAAGAAGACACCTCATCGAAAATGTGAAAAGATAATTGAGATTAAATGTTGATGCAAAAACAAAGCCCTAAACTGAAAAAAAGGTTAGGCTTAATCTCTGATCTTAGACTGACCTAAAATTATAAGTTTCCGTGAATGTGAATACTTTATTTGACAAATAAGCTTATTCACGGACCTCTTAATTAGACTGGTGTCTGTATTATTTAGGCAGACACCAAAGATTTATGCTATGGCCAAAACTAATATAACAGAGCAGTTGTCAAGATGCCTCAGATACTCTCGGGGGCAGAGATGGGTGAACTTTCCATAACAATATTATCAAACTAAAAAATAACATATAAATAATATATTAGATAATAATCAATCATAAAATTCGAATACATTGACCTGAGTAAAGTAGTGATGGAAAGAATACTGATATGGGGTTTCCAGACAATGATAAGCAGCATTGCAGCAGTTCCTGTTGAAACCAAAATATAGGTCTTAAATTTATTAAAGCAAGAAAGACCAACAAAAAGGAAAGATTACCAGTAGAGTTAATACTTCAAAAACATAAGTTGATCTAATACGGGTTGTGCCAGTGTTGAGAAAGTGGATTAAAACAAACACACACTACTCTTATAGTTTTTGTTTTTGCTTTTAAAATTTGTATTGTCTAACAGAAAAGTCCAAATAAAAAAGAAAAAAAAAAAGAAAAAAAAACAGAAAAACCAATACACACGGATAGAAATAAAATGGTAGGAGAGAGCTTTCATTTCTATAACATTATAGACATCCTGCAGGTTAATGCAAACATAACTGGAACGAGCAGGACAAAAAATAAAACAACACAGTCAATCTCACACAAAACCAGTTCCATTTTTCACTCTTCACACCTATAATAAAGTAACCACAAAAGTGGATCTCTGAACTTTTTCATATTTTAAGCTTTGCGGTTCTTGGGTCAAAAAGTTAACCAGCAAAAGAAAGCCAGAAGATGAGGCCACTTGAGTTTTGACCAACTTTTGCTGAAAACAAAAAACCATTGTAGTTATGCTCAAAATTAAAAAGAAAATTCAAGATTTAGTAACCTAATAGGGAGCTCATCTTAACGCATATGCCGCTAGACAATTTTTAACCAAATCAATTATTTTAAGGTAAAAACGATGAGCCCAATATTAGGCCTGATAGTCATGTGAAACAGCCACAGTCAAGTTAACAAGAGGCATATCACATGCACAACAAAGACATCCTAAGCACAGAGCGTTTTCCACAACCATGAGAAATTGAAAGATAATTCCATGGAGAAATATTAAAATTTTGGAAAGTAAACTCATCAGAAACCAAAGGCTAAAGTAGTGATGACACATAGAAAGACAAAACAATTGAACTGAAGTAGTAAGAATTTGATGTGAAAGTACACAAGATGCAAATAATACATACCATATGCAATAGTGGCAAATGGTAGGCGAATGATATGCTTCAACTTTTGGCTGAAACCATAGTAACCCTAAAAAAAAAAAAGTGTATCTCATGGTCCCAAACAGCATAAGCCATCATAAATGATTATGACAGAAACTGAACAAATATATGGCTGGTACTTATCAGTCTTTATAACTGAAATACAGAAAATAATTATTCTCCTCAAAGGATGATATTGATATACCATGCTCAAAGCAATATTCATGACCACCCTCGCTTGTATTTTTTTTCATGTCTTACTTCCAGAGGTAGTTTCAGGATAGGTTTCTCCATTCTGTAGATATGTGGAATTTAAATCCTAAACAATCCAAAATAGCTCCTATTTCGAACAAAAAAGACATTATCATTTACATCAGTAGCTGCACCGTCAAAACTTAATAAATTGTAATTCATGTCTGACACCTGTTTCTATATAGTTTCTCACCTTTCTGATGTAATGTGATTGCAACAACCTCCTTCCCCTGGCCAGTTTCTCTCTTTGTTATCTCATAAAGCTAAATACTTTGAATTGTACAATTGCATGAATTCAATGCCCACCCCCTCCATCTCACAGTGTTACAATCTCATGAAATTCCATACTTCTGATATGAAACTATATATATTTTGGCAGTGTCTTGCGATAATTTTATTGCATTCATAAAGGTTATCCATGCAACATACAGGTATTTATGGCTCAACAATAAAAGCAATTCAATATCCTCAATGAGTCTTGTATAATTCACCACATGCAATTCATTTCAGTTAACATCAAAATTAAAATCTGAGATATCTATATTGCCAACATCCTGAATTATAGAGAATAAATAGAGCCAGAGAGCATTATTCATGGATATTAACGTGACTATCTAGCACCAACATTGTTATGCTAATGTTGGAATATCTAGAGCTAACAAGACAACAGTATCTAATACTCAGACCATTCCAACAAAAGCAGTTTAATTTGAATGATTTTTATTTTTAATGATGATAGGAATACAAAGATAAGTTACAGAGATAAGGTTTTGAAAGTGACATTTTAATGCCAGATGACAGAATTTTAGAGCTTTTGAATTTCACTTGTAGATTTTAATAATGATAATCTTTAAAATTTTTTTTTTTGTGAGAAAGATGTATATCACGTTATAAAAACAGATAAACAACATTTATCGTGATATGTCCAAGATAACGTTTACACTGTCTGATACTTTACCAGTCATTTTGTTAACATGATAACAATCGAAGTTATATCTGAGACTGAGAGTGATATATTACAATACAATGAATGGCACCCAAAAGAACAAAACAGATTCATGAGTACATAATAGCGCATATGTGTAGAATAAATATGTTTATCAATTTAATGCTAGAAAGAATTATCAAATGAATGAGAACATTCTTTCATATAGCATGGATTCCAAAACAATGAATAATTAATTGAAGTTGGTAAGATTTTCTTGAATGACACAATTAAAAGAGAATTAGTTACCTGTAGACGTATCTTCTGGACTTGGTAAACCAAATATTGCTGAAATATGCCTGTATAAGCCATGAAAGAAAACAAGAAAATAGTCCAATGAAATTCAACACAGGATAACAAGATGTAAACCTTGTTCTTTTCAGCAATACACTATTATAGTATGATTATCAAAGCTATATATGTGCCTAAGGTAACATATGAATCCTATAAGTAATGATTAGTCGACGTTCCAGGGAAGACAGTGCCCTAGTTCCCGCATGAACCTTGGACACATATCTAGCACAGCAAATTGCGCCCATACTATCAATAAAAATGATACATATTGGAGACACACATATCAAAATTTGGATGCCGAGCATGTTAGCTGGAGGACATTATGTATGTCTGGATGTGGAAGATTTCATTACAACAGATTTTCTTGTGATTTTTTATTGATCCAATGTTAAATTTTCTTTTTTGCTTGATGTCTTGGTGATGCACTTCAGAATCTATTTAACATTTATTGCAAATTTTACCATATTTGCTTTCTTTCTTTTTTTTTTTTAGTCAACACACCATCACATTCTCAGTGTGGTTGTCAGGCTATATTTACTTTCTTTTATCCAAATAAATTTAATATGTATCTATCCAATTTTCAAATTATAAATGCTTTATATGCTTAGTGTAATAATATAATCAAAGATATATAAAATTTTCAAGAAAGAATCAAGAGCAAAATTTGCAGTTAAGTTCAAAATATAGTTCAACTCTGTGAAGGCAAAGTTCTGAGAACAAAGAAAATAAATATTGAAAAGAGACGTAAGCTTTGACAAATGACCTGTGACCACCAAAAGAATGACGTCAGAACTGCAGAGTAGTAGGGCAATTAATCCTTGTATGGGATGGAGCATCCATGTAGCTCCTACTGCTAAAATCGCATAACCTGCCTAGAATCAAATAAAAATCAGCATCGCAAAGAATATTCTTTGCCATATTATGACAAGAAACTATAAATACTTGCCAATAAGAGACAGTAGAAGAAGCTCCCAATGATCCTCGTTGGCTTCCGGTAACCAAATAAAGGAGCCTCTTGCATTATGTCAAGGAACCTATTAATAGCAGGAAGAGATTATCAGAAACAAAATAAAAGTATAAACATTGATTAATGTTGATGTTTCACTGACAACCATAATACAGGCCATTGTAAAAGCTGCCGAACCACAGACTGAGAAAGAAATCAGAAGCAAAACTCCGGGAATAGGACCTGGTCTAACAATTTGCGGGACCCCCCCTCTTCTTCTTCTTCTTCTATAACACATTTGGAAGTCTAAAACAGATAATTTAATAAACTTGTTTGATTTTTAAAACCCCAAAATTATTAAGAGGGGGTTGAAAAACGCCACAAATCATGCAAGCCTCAGAGGTCCATTAGATCAAAATATTTAACAAAGATGGAAGGACCTTAATATTAACCACTGAAAATTTATGATGTAAGGGAAGTTGAACCACTCCTAAACAATTATGTAATTCGATCATATAATGTTGATTTTGAAATTATATACTGTATCCCATGAAATATCACGTCCTGTTCCATCTAAATTTTGTGAAAAACAAAATAAAAAAATAGGGACCCTTTGTTTGCTTAGATGTGAAGTATCTAGGTTCCCTTTAACGCAAGTACCAATTCGTGCAGATAATTGTAGAATCGCGCCACAATTCAACACCATTCAATATCAAAATAATTCAAAACAAAATTCACTATCGGATAACATTCCTGAACAGTTCTGATTCCAATTAACAGAGTAACGTCATTTCTAAACCCCGAAAACAATTGGGGAAAAAAAAGATACTGTAAATTTGAGAGAAGGAATCTTACAGGTGATTTTCATCAGATGCAGAGAGGGAGGAAGAGTGTCTGTCTGTTGACATCATTTAGCAGTTATTTTGCTTTTCTTAATTTTGAACTGATTTACAGCTTCCTCGAGGCAGGATTCGACTGGGATTTAAGCTCATTTTCGAAAGGTATTTTCCTAGGTACAGTTTCTCATTGCATTTGCACCTCTTTAGGCGTTTGGCACGAGGCATTTTTGGGTTGAATATAAAAGGAGAAGAAGGGATTAATTCTAAAAATATGTTCGAATAATATATGTTAGATTGTGTTTGATTCAAACATTTTCCAATGCGTTTGGCAAAATATTGAGGCATTTATGGGTTGAATATAAAAGGAGAAAAAGTGGATTTCTTGCTTTTTTCTTGGATTAATTCTAAAAATATGTTCGAATAATATATGTTAGTATTAAGAGTTAGCTTAAAAAGAATAAAGTGAAAGTTACTTTGGAGTAATTTTAAATATATTGGAATAAGTTTTTTTTTTTTTTTTTTTTTATTAAATAAGATTGGTGTGCAAAAGGTCATCGAATCTCTAACCCGAATGGAGGCTTTGTCTATTAATGGTGTCAAAATGTGCACGTAACATATAAGTGGACGGAGGGTGGCAAGGGATCTTATGGCAGTATGGTCAAACTGGATTTTGAGGTCAACAATTTTCACTACAATTGCTTCTTATTGATTTTATAGCCATGATGAAAATGTCAAAACAATTCAAAATTTCTTCATGTTGGTGCCAGAAATTTGGGCTGCTTGAATCCCCTTATGAAACTTAGTTGGGATCTTAGAACGATGATTTGCTAGCGAGTTTCATTTTCAAATTTCAAAATATGATGATTTTGTGAAGATAAGATTTTTACAAACAAAACGGTTGAATTGATTTTAATTAAAGTAACATTCAAATGAATATGAGTCGTTAAATATTTTGTAATTTACAATTTATAGGTACATTTCAATTTAATTACAGTTACAAGTATTTTTCAAATTATAGTAATAGACTGGTGTATATGTAATAATTTTCCCATAAATATCTTGTATTTCTAAGTTCATGAATAAATTTTAAGTTTTGGTAAAAAAAAAATTGTCAATTATAAGTAGTAGTCTTACTAAATGTGTTGATAAAAAAAAATGAATAAAAATTGTGAATCCTACAAAATACGTGGATCAAAATAATGTTTTGATCAACTTATAAACACTCCATATTTTCATTTGTAAGAAACCAAAAAGTAAGTTTTATCTCATAAATTCATTGCTTTCCAAGTAGTTTCCTCAAAAGCTATAAAACCTTTGTTTGCAACAAATTATATAACTCTACTTGTTGGTCTCGAGATTCTTTTATGTTATTTCAAAATGTCATTTTGATCTCTAGTTCATTAGTTGGGTACTTAACAAGGTTGCACCATTAACAACAATTCACTAGTTATAGTATCTTGGAAGAAAGGAAAATACAAAATGGATAAACTTCCTTGCCTAGCATGGTGTATAAGAATGGGGAGAGGGGAACAATTTCAAGAACACTAGCAATCAAACAGTTACTCACAGTAAGCCCTTCATTTGTGATCTACAAATATACGAGCGTGTTTGGCTAAACCTAACAAAATAAAGTTTTAAGTTTTTTTCCATAAGTTGTCTCAAACAAATTGGAAGAGGAATGCCTATTCTTACATGATAATCAAATTTAATTTAAAAAGAAAAAAAGTATAAAAAATGAAAAATGAAAATTATGGAGGTCTGAATTCCAAGACCATTTTGGAATGAAGTGGGACATGTTTGAAAGAAGTTCCTTATCTCTTAAGTTAACAATAACTTTTTTGCCAAAAAACTTTATTAGAAGTTTCAATTTTTTATTTCTTTTGAGATTTGGGTAGTGCTAAAACTTTATTTAGAACATGTTCGGTTGTCCTTTTTCACTTCCAAAATCCATTTTGCATTAAATGTGGTGGGCCATTGACTGAATTCTTCTTACACACTTTTTAACTGAAATTGCAATTTGACAAAATTGTCCTCAATCAATAAAATGGCATTTGAAAGTTAAAAAGACAATTTCATCATTTCATTTCAAATTCTTTTGAAAAGTCAAAAAACTCATGCTCAAAAAATGAATTTTTTGGTTAAAAATACTTACCGAACATGCTCTTACTTACTTTCTACAAAAGTACATTTTAAGCTTAGCCAAACATGCTCATTCAGTCGTACTATCATGAAATTCACTTCTGAATCTATATCATCTCGTAGAATTTACTGTACAATGACCTAGCACATTGGCATGCCTAATCATATGAACTGCAAAAGGCTTCGAAAATAACAAAGGATTTATAACTAGAGCCACTTGCACATAAAAGCTACATCAATCAAGTGAAGATTAATTAGCCAAGGAAAGCTATTGAGCAACACATCTATCAAATGAAAGATGTCCCATCAACCATTAATAAGATAGTTTACATAGGGTTTCTGCGCCTACACGAAAATCACCATTTATAAAGGATCACTTTTTGCTTAATCTTATTTTGTACAACATGCTACAACCATCTTTGCACAACACGTCACTCTTTACCACAATAGTAGATAAATTAAACTAGAGCAAGACAGGTTCTAGACCACTCATTCCATTGAGCAACTCCACTTTTCCTTCAAGAACATCTAAGCAACTACAGGGTATGATGCACAAGTTGCAACACCTGTAACCAAAGTTAGTCATATCAGTTTATTGGACCGTGGATGAAATAGAAGAAGAACAAATGATGCTGATAATATCTAACATAAGTTATTCGTCCAAACATGTAATTATCTAATTAGGTGTAACATTTAGAATAGGATTACCAAGGGAGTTTGCACCTCAACATAAGACATTATATGTTGCAAAAACTTACCGCACATGTTCTTCCCCATCTCCATTTTAAAGTAGCCCTTGTCACCCCAGTTAGCTCCCCATGAGTTCTTAATGAGCCAGTATGGGACACCATTTTCAACTCCATAACCAACGGCAACAACAGCATGGTTCACGTCCTGCAAATATGAGTGTACCATATGGTGATAAATGTTTCTACTTCATATCATGTCAAATATCTCTTGACAAGTATCTCATGTATAACAGTGTCTCTGCTCCAGGCTAAGAATTGATATGATGTTTGAACCTAAATAAGTATAACTACAACTGATATGCCAATATATCAACGACAAGATCAGGACCTGATATGAAATATTTATTTACTAGATTATGTCCCTGATTTCACACGGAACTTCTTTTCTTTTTCTATGTAGACAAAAGTTTTATTTCCCACTACTACTCATTTTTCAGTTGAAACGAAGAGTAATATATGTAAAAGAGAATCAAGCTTCACAAAAAGTAGGGTCGCCAAGGCAATAAACTATGGAATTTAGCAAACTAAGAGTTTGCAACCATAAACTAACCATAAAAAACTCACCAATGGACTATTGCCACATTTGGTGCTGGTGTAAACTCCCCTTTTATAAAATCGAAAACCAGTTACCACCTCAAAAGCCACACTTACTGGCCGAACAGTTCCTACTGCATGCTTTAATTCATCTTCGGCACCCTGTTGATTTGCCAACATGTTAGAAAACAACCAAAATGATGATAAAAAACCAGTACAGTGAGCAAGTTAGTGTCGGCGATCATTTGAAGCCTTGATGAATAATCTGCATCCATTTAGACGTAACTATGGGACCGTTCCAGCCAACTGAGATCTTCCTGCTAATGTATGCTAGTTGGTAGAGACTCAAGAAAGGTGAACAAGTATCTTACCAGGGTGATATTGACAGAGTCAAGAACTTGGATGGCATTGTTCTCAGACGAGTATTTGCATACACCATCCTTTCCAGTATATGGATATGCAGCCTCAGTTTCAAGTCCACCATTATATTTAATGTACTCAAAGGCTTGAGATGGAAGACCACCGTTGCAGCCAAAGTTGTTGAATGCTCCAGCGCAGTCCACAAGCTGCTGTTCAGACAGAGAAATACCCTTTCCGAATGCCTGTGCATAAGCTGCCTCAAGGGCTCCAGTAGTGCTGCCAACTCACACATTTCAGGTGACATTTGTGGTGCTTCTCACATTTGTAATCAAACCACATTTACTAAAACAAACTCTAATCTCCACAATCTGACTGACTCAATCTTACCTGAATGTCCAGCAGGATCCACAACTGCCTTGATTTTTAACTGGGGAAACTATGCCAGTTACCCTCCAGTCTTTCTGCAATACACCACAACAGAGTCTACTATAATTAGATAGAGAAATTGCTCTTTTGACTAATTTTCAAAAACTGGTGTTAGTTTTTATCTCGTGGCATTTTTTTATATCCCATTGGTAATAAGAACTACTCATCAAATTTAACAACGAAAAGAAGAAAAGAAAGTCAATTTGTTGTCATCTAGTTGCATGCCATAAGTCTAAATGTTCATAAATCTGCATGTGAAGTTATACAATCAATCATGTCTGATCTAACAAAGATTGGTGCATCTCATGATCCTATATCCTATCTAAAAAAGGCACAAAGCATAAAAGGAAACTTTTCTCAGTCATTCAAAATGAATCAGTAGAAAAAATTATCATAAAAATTTCATAGTTTATATAGAGTACAGAGATTACAAAGAGTGAACAACATAATTGTAACTAAAACTAGAGGATGAAAGAGAAGGAAATTAAATGAAGTGGATCAATTATTTGTTTCGTGAGGAAACTTTTTCTCAACAGAATATTAAAACCAATAGCAAATGCAGTGAGACTATAAGTACCGTTTGAGGAACGAGAACATCAGTGAGCTTGTGATTGCCTCTTTTGGTAGCAGAGCAATTTTGAGCAGCTCCTAACCTGTGCCTATGGAACTCGTCCCATGTCAAATCAGCAAACTCTGTTCATCAGTGCAACAGTTGTCAACAAATGATGTTGAAACGAACATTTAAAGACTCCTTAGTAGCCACCTTACTGTCTTTCATTAATTGAAAAACTAACTGCTCTTATATAAAAAGTAATAGGAAAAGAGGATTCGTGTTTTTAGTGCATAGAAGTATGGATAATGGATGCACAAGTGATCGACTTGGGAGTAACATGTGAGCCAAAAGGGAACACCTATATACACACTCAAGTAAGAAAAAATAATTCATTTGCCGGATTGAAAGCGATAGAGGAAGTTTAGGATATCTACTTCCTTCAAGCACAAACATATTCATACTTCTAATCTAAAACATGCAATACTGACGATTCGCTTGTAGCACAAGTTGGAATTCTTAAATTCAAAGGTTAAAGTGAACTCACTCAACCACTAAGTTAAGCAATTTAAAATCACACCCAAACTAACACATACAGCTACACATTCACCAACCTTTTTTTTTTTTTTTATTGTAAATTAATTGCAGATTCAGCAACTTCTCAAATAATTGTGTTGGAAAGATAAAATTATAGCCCACTCATTAAGGTTATTATATCAATACTGTAGCTAGACAGAAATTTACATGTTAATGTTCTAAAAGGCCAAAAAATCAAAAGTTCAACTGGGAAATAGGCCAAGACTAGCTCAAGTAACTACTGACATATAACCAAAAACAAATATATGTTCATAAAGAAGATGCATAGAATGATTGAATTCCAAAGGGAAAAAGAAATCACCATTGACACCAAGAGTGTAAGAGAGTCCCTTCCTGTTATGCGATTTGATCATCCTCAAATTCTCAGAAAATATTTCAAACCTCCTCTTCATCTCCTCGGTACTCTCGTACCTCTTCCCGTACCTTTAACAACACATCCCAAAATTCAAATAACCCACAAAAAGCGTTGAAGACATAATTCAAATGAATATATGTGATGTGCCCCTCTTTTAACGGTTTAAGTCATTAGATCAAGTGTGTCAACGCAGTCTCTCTAGCAGGCAAAGGTTCAAGTTCAATTTTGGAGTTACCATTTAATCAGAAAAAAATGAACCCCGCAACATGGCAAAAAGAAATCAGGAGCAAATAGTCAACTGGGTCTTTCTGATCACAGAATCTCGAAAATCCCATAATTTGTATAAAAAAAAAAACAAAAGCAGAATTAACTCACCGATGAGCAAAGCGAGCAAAGGTGAGGGCAGGACGGCAGTTACCGACGATTTGGATGATAGAACTCTCGATCTCATGTAGGCCATCAACAACTTGCCTGATCGGATTCTCCTCGGCAAGGGTGGACGTTATCGGTGTTGCACTCGCGACACAGGCAATCAAAAACCCGACGACCAACAAAACAACCCGATCCATGTTCTTCCCACTCGTTTGGACTCTGAGAGAGTAGTGATTGGGGACTGAAATGCTGGAGCATGCATTATATCTTATCACGTGTGGGGTCCATAAGGGATTCTCCGCCGTTGGATGTAACAGTGGGGCCCAGTTGATGGGTCGTGGAGGGGCCTGATTGGTCAAGTGGTTGTCGTGTAGTACAATTTAGAGAAAATTACGTCAGGAATCTCTAGGTTGGGAAAGCGAAGTAAAAGATGACAGAGGGAATGACATGATAATAAAATAGACTATTTCAAAAAAAAAAAAAAAAAAAAAATTTACGACTTTTAGGTAATTCCTATATAGATTTTTTTTCCCCTAGTTTTGCGAGTCTTTATTTCTTTCTATTTATAATTCTTTTTCCTTTTAGAAAATTACGTAGCATTCTAATTGAATAATGAATTAAGTATTAAAAATAAAGTCTTTTATAGTACCGTTTACTCCTTTTCTTTTAAAATATCATAGATTACTTAGAGCATTTCTCCATAGACTCTATTTATATAGAGATTTTTGACATTTTTAGAAGATCTATAAATTTAGAGAAAGAAAATTTTTTAAGTCTTTTAACAATCTTTTTATTTTTAACACTTTATTTTACTTCTTCCAATAAGTATTTATTATTTTTTTATTTATTTTCTTTTAACATGTCTCTCTCTTAATTATTATATGATTTTATTCTATTTTTTTTATTTTATTTTGCATATACTATTTAAGTCAATCATTATATAGAGTATTGAAAATTGAAATTTTTTGAATGCATTTAATTATAGAGAGTGGATTTGGCTCAACAATTTTGGAGAGCCAAACCCACTCTCTATTTTAAAAAGTTAATTTAGAAAATCCGTTGAAATATAATTTTAAAGTTTGACTCTTTAAAATAGAGAGAATCTTATGTTTGAAGAGTCTATTGGATATGCTCTTAGGGTGTGTTTGATTGGCACATTTTCCATGGAAAATGTCACTTCCATGGAAAATGTTGTCAAATCCAACACTTTTATTTTCCATCTTTGTTGTTTGATTGATACACTGGAAAGAAAATACATTTTCTGCAGACAAAGATTTAAAGACATATTTGTCTTTTTTTCTTGAAAATATTTTCTTACCTAGATAAGAAAATTTATTTTCCCACTTCATAAAAAAATATTTTCATTTTCCACCATTTTTCCATACTACCAATCAAACACACCCTTACATCTTTAATTAAACAAATAAGAAAATTAAATTAGAAAGAAGAAAAGCCACTAGTCGCACATGCGACTTCCTCACTATTTGTGCCAGAACCTGACTTGCTCTCATCATCCCGGCGTATCCTCACACTTGACATTTTAATTATGTAGCTCCAATCCCCAAATCCAATCTTGGTCAAATCTTAACCTATTGGGTTCAATTAATTAACATACAATCCATTAAAAGTTCAATACTGAACTCTTGAATATACAAAATAAATTATATTAGATTTTAGAAGTTCAAAAATTGAACTCTTGAACATACAAAATAAATTATTGAAGGTTCTAAAGTAAAAGGCAAAAATAAAAATTGATAAAGATCAATTGGGTCCTAAAATGTGGAATGTATCCGTAACTTGAGCCAATGTTATGTGGATGTAGATGTAACATTAGCTTGTTCTCTTCTCTAACACATTATATTTACTCCCGGTTCCTTGATCCTATTTTCTTTCTCAACTTTATTTTATTTCTTTTTCAGATCCATTCTTCCCCCTCGAAAACCTGGTATGAGAAATAAAATAATAAGAGTACTGATGATATAAATAAAGCCAGTTGTTGTATGTTATTTGGCTATGGTGCCCGCCTCAACGATTTACCTGCCTCACTAGCTTGCCCGCCTTATTGGTTTCATGAGTACGCTTTTGACAGATAGACTGCAATAATCCAACTATCATCAGATTAGTCAGACAGGCGACCCCTGAAATGACAGTTACCACCAGTTATTGAAAAAACGAAACATCCCTCATTAACTCATAATAATGAGGGAGATGAAAGGACACCCGTTATCAAACGAGGGAGATAAAAGGACACCCTTATCAAATGAGGGAGATGAAGGGACACTCATCATCAATAACTGCAGGACATCCCTATAAATAAAGGCCAACCCCCCAAGTAAAAACAGAACACACAATTCTCATACACTCCATATTGTTATTCTGCACATATGTGATAATCATATACTGATTATCACACCGGAGTGGCCACGGGGGAAAAAAGCTCCGCCACATTCTGCAGGTCTCCACCATTGTCGCTGCTGTGCTCAGAGGAGGAGAAAATTATTTATCATCATTTGGCGCTGTCTGTGGAAAACCGCACAAGAAGTTATGGCTCGAACCAGAAGAGCTAGGAATGTAACTGCCCTACCAGCCCCTGTCAAGGATGTAGGCACCGAGTCCAACGCCGCCACTAATCACCAACAACCAGAATTTGCCTCTGCCGCTCAACTTGCAGCACTGCAAGCTCAAGTGGTGGCCTTAACGGCTCTACTCCAAGATCAGAACGCTGCGGTTTCTCAGCCACCACAGGGTCCTAACCCTCTACCGGTAGGATCTTCACTACCAGGGGCTCTGTCCCAGTGTCCTAGCCCTCCACCGATAGGGCCATCACCGCCGGGGGCTCCTCCTCAAATTTTTAACTTTTCAACAATAGAAACATCGCCAACGGCAGCTCCACTACAGGATCCAGTTTCTTTAGCTCTACCTTCCGCACCCCACTTCTATTCATTGACATCTGGCCCAAATCCACACTGGGAACATCTGGCCCAAATCCATACGCCTACGCTAGTTGAGACACCAGTGTTAAGCCTGGAGCAGAAATTAGAAGAAATGATGGGTCGCAAAATAGCTGATGCTATGTCCAATAAAAGTAGTAGGCAACAATCCATGGTGTTGGAAGAAGACCATTTTTTCCTAGAAGTGATGGCAGTCCCCTTGCCACGAGACTTCAAACAACCAAAGATGGAGAAGTACGACGAATCCTCTGATCCTGTCGATCACCTCAGGTCTTTTGTTGACTTGATGAGGTTACAACCCACCCTTGATGCAATTATGTGCAGGGCTTTTCCGCCAACGCTTAAGTAGGAGGCCAGGGACTGGATAGCCACCCTTCCCCAAAATTGATCCATACATTTGACAAGTTTTTCAAAAGTTTTGCCATACAGTTTGCCAGCAGCAAACGTGTGAAGAAAACTGCTATCAGTCTGATGCAATTGGCACAAGACAAGGACGAACTGCTGAAAGATTTTATTGCCCGGTTCAATAGAGAAACACTGGGAATCAAAGATCTACAGATGTCTGTTGTAGTCACTGCCATGATGAGTGGAACTAGAAGTCGTCCTTTCAAGATGTCACTATCCAAAAACCCGCCGGATACGATATATGAGTTACTCAATAGAGGGGATAAGTATGTGGATGCTGAAGAAGCGTATCTCATTACCAAAAGTAAAAAAGATCGAAATGAACCTGAGTATAACAAAAGGAAGATTCAGGACGAGCCCGAACCTCGAAATAATAGAGGCATGCTCACCAAAGACGAGGCGACCTCGCCCAAGCTGAGGCGAGTCAACCAGGCGAGCTCACCCAAAGAGCCAAGCTAACTTAACAAAAATAAAAAAATAAAAAAATTTAGGCGAGGTCACTTGAGGCGGGCGAGCTCACTCCAGGCGGGGTGACCTCGGCAAAAAAAAAATTTAGGCGAGGTCACTTGAAGCGGGCGAGGTCACTCTAGGCGGGCGACCAGGCGAGGCAAGCTCACCTCTAGGCGGGCAACCTCACCAAAAAAAAAAAAAAAAAAAATTCCAAGGCAAGCTTACTCTGGCGGGCGACCTCGCCCAGGAGAGCTCACACAAACCAAAAAAAAAAAACATTTTGATGAACATGTGCGTTAGATTACTTCTACTTTTCATTAACGATAGTCTATGAAAAGTAGAAGGGCTTATAAGGCCAAAAGTCACATCGTCTCGAAAAACAATGGCAACAAGCTACTATCTCGAAAAACAAGGTCAGCTGCTACTGTCTGAAAAACAAAGCCAATGAGTCTCTATCCAAAAATCAAGGCGATGAGCCTATATTTAAAAATCAAGGCGAGCCTATTTAAAAATCAAGGTGATAGCCACTATTGAAAAATAAGGCGATGAGCCTCTGTCTGAAAAACAAGGCGATGAGCCTCTGTCAGAAAAACAAGGCGATGAGCCTATGTTTAAAAATCAAAGCGATGAACCTCTGTCAGAAAAACGAGGTGATAAGCTTCTGTCTGAAAAAGTTAGAGAATAGCATGTGCAGTAGATTATTTCTACTTCCCATTGACAACAGTCTATGAAAAGTGGTCTATGAGAAGTAGATGGGCTTATGATGATATAAATAAAGACAGTTGTTGTATGTTATTTGGCTATGGTGGCACGCCCGCCTCAATAATTCACCTGCCTCACTAGCTTGCCCGCCTTGTTGGTTTTATGAGTACGCTTTTGACAGATAGACTGCAATAATTCAACTATCATCAGATTAGTCAGGCAGGCGACCCATGAAATGACAGTTACCACCAGTTATCGGGAAAACAAAACATCCCTCATTAACTCATAATAATGAGGGAGATGAAATGACACCCGTTATCAAACGAGGAAGATGAAAAGACACCCTTATCAGATGAGAGAGATGAAGGGACACCCATCATCAATAACTGCAGGTCATCCCTATAAATAGAGGACAACCCCCCAGGTAAAAACAGAATACACAAATTCTCATACACTCCATATTGTTATTCTGCACATATGTGATAATCATATACGATTATCACAATCGTGTGCCACACGGGAAAAAAAAAAAGCATCGCCACATTCTCGCAGTGTCTCCACCACTATCATTTCGCTTTGTGCTTCGAGGAGGAGAAGATTATTTATCATCAAGTACTAAAAATCAAAGCTCGGGGGTTGGATCATTTTTGATATGTGGTGTTTTAAAACAATAGTTTTACTTTTACGTTAGTAAATACAAATTTATATACTGGTCTAATATGATATCTAGAAATTATAATTTTACAATATTTATAAAAATTAAAAAATAATGTGCAAAGCACGTTTGATTGTGACTTGTTTATAAAAAATCTCAGATATTTATTAAATCAATTATTTATTTTAGGTGCGTGATGTACATGACTATTTAATTAACATATTGTATACATATAGTATTAAGAAAACTACAAAATGTATGTTGTTGAAAGGTGTGACAAATCAAGATGGCATTTGCTAGCTAGCATCAAATATACAATAAAATATGACCAAAACTATACATAGAAGTAATGTCAATGTTTGGGTCCACTACCACTAGCTAGCCTCAAATATTCCACCAAAGTAGTTTAATCATAGAAGTAATGGGTACGTCGACCCACTGGAGATATTTCATGATTCTATCACCTTCAAGACTTTAAAATGTGTGGTTGCATCTAAGTCTAGATATAAGAACTTGAAAGAGATAGATTTGTCTTTATACCAATTTTTCCTTTGGGGTTATATTGTAAATTTACAAGAAATTAATATGTATATGATTGGCATGGACTATCAATACTCCTCCAGAAAAATAGATGTTTGTATTTATTCTAAAGAATATCTCCATCGTTATTTTGTTTACGCTAAGTTCAAATAAAATATTCTTAACTGAAAAATGACATTTTTATATACAATTTAACTTCTTCCTCTTTTTTTTTTTTTTTTTTTTTTTGGTCAAAATTGTATGTTATTCCTCGACCACTCGTCTTATCATTTAACTTTACAGATTGGACCTCAAAACTCTTATTATTCTCCCCAAGTTACTCATTTTCCTGGCTAAACAAATACTTTTCAATATTTTCACTTAAGTCCCTAAAAATGAAAGCTTTCATTTTGATTTCCAAACTTTTCAATTAGGTCCTAATAGAAAATCACAAATGTTCAGGGTCACACACAGTGAGAGGCGGATTGGGGGTTGGGGGGTGGACCGATCTGGCTACAACCCAATCTAGATCCAATTAACCCTAACAATTTTTTTTAGTAAATATTAGATCTTCTATCTAGATTTTTTGAAAATTTTGAATTATACTGTATAAATTAAATTATTTGTTAAAATATTTTATAACATTCAATTATACTTGATATAGCATTTAAATTGTTTAATTAATATATTTCCATAATTATCCCGTAACTGATAAATCATTTATTTAGGGACTAAATTTATCATTTCATAAAAATCAAGGAGCAATTTTCGTTCTTCAATATTATCTCTTCTAATCCCTCAATCAAATGCCGTATCTGACTGAAACTCTCTGGTGCACAATTTCATTTACAGACTTCTTCCCAAAATCTTGAAAACGACATACATTGACAATAGTTTCACACAATGTTCAAGAACCAAAATATTGAAGCCTCTTAACTGATAATGGCATCCGCTCGCAGCAGTAACAAAACGAGACGCAAAAACAAAAACAAAAAAAGCAATCTAGCATTAAAGAAAAAAAAAGATCATCAAGAAAAATCAAAAACCAAAATGTCAAGAAGAAGATCAACATTCTAGTTCAACAAGGAGAAAATACTATTTTTATACATTTTATTGTGCTATTATATGCGTATATTATAGTTTTTCAATTTTTAGGGTTTGGGTAAGGACGAAAAAATAATTAATTGGTGTCATTTTCGAATTAAACTTTATTATGTAGTTTGGATGATGTTGCATGTTCATCACGACCGTAAAAAGTTTTCTCCGCTACAGAAAGAAAAAAGCACGTCTGTGTGTCACGCTGTCTCGTTGTCACTACGTCTTCAATTTCATCTCCTCCAAAATTTGCTTTTCAATCATCTTATTCAACAGACCATCTCCAAAATTTGTTCATCTTCTCAATTCATCCCCTTCAATCGATCACCTCCCTCCACCGATCATCTCCAAAATCTGCTCACCGCATCAATCCATTATCATAATAGAGTCTACTATTTGGATTCCACTAAGAAAAAAAGCGGTATACTAATAATACATGATGAATAAGATTTTTTAAAAATGTATGGGTGTTTTATAGTCTCCTGCGAAATTAAATCAAATTTTGAGTTTTTGGGCTTATGATGTTGAAATCTTTTATAACCATTAATTTCAATTTTATTGTATTCTGTTTGTTTATAACGAACACATGATTTGCCAACATTGGTAGATTTTGTGTTAAAAAAAACACATTTTTTGATGAACTCAGTCGACATCAATGGTCTAATATTTCATATGAATTTCATGGTAACTTGCAACTTTGTTTTTTGTTTTTTTTTTTATGTTGTTAGCATGCATAATCATCCAAATTTTTTTGTTGCTTAATACTTTCTATTGTTTGTTATCATCTCTCCATATCTAATAGTTGTTAATTTAATCGTCCTTTTATTCACCGATTTTATGAAAATTAAAAAATTATAATATGCAGATTTAGCAGTCAACATCTCCACATTTTATATTATGTTCATTTTATACCATTTGAATCATAGTCGTCACCAATGAAAGTTAACACTTGCAACTATGAAATGTGAATGATCATTGTTAGAAAAAAACTCGAATATTGATACCTTAATGTGTGGACCAAAATATTTGAATCATATTATAATGTTAAAGAACCTCGATACTTACATTTGTATTCAGTTTCTACTGCAAAGGATTCACTTGATACCTTCTAGAAAAATCATTCTCTTATTACTTTTATATGTGAACTATATTACTTGATACCGTAATACGACATTTTCCTATTTGTTACCACTAAATGTTACTAATTTTGTTATTAGTAAGAATTAACATGTTGCTCATTTTTTGTAATATTACAGTGTAAATGATCACTGATACTTATATTTGGTACCAGTTAATGCTTCAGAACGAGACCCTGTTTGTGTGCTTCATGATTTTTTTGTGTTAACTAAATCAAATTTTGTTTGATTCAAGTATGTTTTATTATATTTGTTACCACTTAATGTTAATAAGATTAAGTTATCAAGAGGTAATTAAATTTTATTCATTTTTGTAATACTAAAGTGTAAATGAGCACCAATACTTACATTGTAATCATGTAGTGCTACAAATATGAGACTCTATATATGTGCCTTATGTTCTTATAATGTTAAATGATTCATTTGTAATTATTTGTAATTCATAAATTGAAATTAAAGTATCTTTATAGACATCATGACCATCGTTTATCTCATTTTTAAATGAGATTATTTTGTTGACTTCTAACATGATTGGGAATATCACATTAAACATGTGCAATGGTGCCTTGGTAAAGTCAATGTTTTTTTTCTAGAAATGATATTATATCCACACTGCGAGGTATGATGTCTAATGTTCAAATGAAGATGTTTTATGATACCTGCTTCGGACATTTTGTTGAAGTGAATGAGATTGTTCTAAATCATCAGCTCATTCATCAAGTGTTCTTAGGGAAGTAAAGCATCCCAACGTGGATGAGATGTGGTTCAATTTGATCAACATTCTGGTACGTTTTAGCTTGGAAGAATTTTGCTTGATAACTGGATTATGATATTTCGGTGAAGAAAAACGATCAAAGTATGACGAGATAGCAAGATCAAACATGAGATACTAGGACATTTACTTACTGTACTCCATTCGGACGTTTATGATATTTTTCTCCACAAAGCACATCTTAGTGATCGGGACGTATTCAAATTTGGAATTCATCTCCTACTGACAAATCTACTTTTCACAACAGCATACAAGAGATCCGTGGAAGAGTCACTCATTGTTCTGGTGGAATCCGAAGACATGAATTCGTATGCTTGAAGTAAGGAATTGTTCAAGTTTACTCTCTATTCGCTCAGATCTGAGCTAAGGAATAAGTCCTTGATTGTGAATGGTGACGGGAGGCCTTACATCACCTATAGGCTCAATGGATTCTTAATTGCTTTTCAAGTATGGATATACGAAAGTCTTCCAGTTCTTGATGGCAAAATCTGTAACAAAATCAGTCATCGATGTCCATGCATTCTGAACTGGACATCCAACGTGCAATTGAACTTCATATCAAGTCTCAATCTCAGAAAAGATATATTCAGTTGTCCCAATGTATGTTATCTTTGATACTATAAAACATTTTTTTATTCAAGTTTGTTCTTATTTATAATTTATCCTTATCTTTCTTGGGTTATCCGTTTCTCAGCTACAAGTTTGTTCGATTAAGCCAACCATTGATGAAAGGCATCAGAATTACACTGAAAGATTCTATCACGGTATACAAGGATCGCGTGTTGAAGACAGCGAGAATAACTTTGCATCTCATGTGATATGAAGATCTCCACGCATTATGATGAAACATACTGTTGTTGGTTGCAACAGTAACAATACTGGGTTGTATGGAAGAGTCACAGAGGTTTGGATGCTCAGTCTTAAGTTAGTATTGTACAACTTAAGATAAATTTAATACAATCTACAAACTAATATGATTCGTTTGTTTATAGAAATAACCTATCGTGATTCAGTTGAACAATGATTCGAAGACAAAGTCATATCCTGGCGCAACAGTTCGCCAATCACCCGCACAACAAGATTTTAATATTGCTGACAAACTCTGTGCCTCTAATTGTGGCTTACCTGTCAAGGAGCAATAGACTTCTATATAAAAACAACAATCAACTGACAATTCTGAACCATCTGTGATTAAGTTGTCAGAAATCTATAATTATGGACATGTATTTAATGTTGATTCTTACAGCATACACAATATGAATTCTTGCTTTTGTTTTACAACCATGTTGTTATGATAAAGAGTCAACCAGGCACCGTCTCAGTGACATTTTCACCAAACACGAAAAGGTAGTAGCAGACCACTTCATCCTCAAAATACAGTTTCAAAATTTAGTGTCTGAAATGGAAAAGTCAATAGTTGATGCTATCGAAGCTGTTCATCATTATCCTCCAAATGCTACGTCTTCGGGCCATGCAAAATCAAAAGTTTTCTGACTTCTACTTCATCTTTGAATATTATACAATTACATAGATGATGTATCTTGTCAATGCCTCTGACTGTGGTCTATCCATTTTAATGAAGGACGATGCAAGGAAGATTACCCGTCAAAAGAGGTTCAACTTTACTTCGGAAAGTAATGAGACCTCAGAAGACCATTACAAGTGGTGAGATTGATTAGCCTAGTTTTGATCTAGGGATTGACTCACAACCTAATGTCAATTGTCTTCTACTAGATGATGGCTTGGTATTGACTGAAGAAGACATCAAAATAATTGATGTTGTTGTTGTCTCATAGGTTAGTTTTACCTTTCATTGTTTCTATATTATATACATCTTGGATCCAAAAAAATAGAACCACAACTCTGTTTCTGGATTTAGTTTTTCATTGTAAAAATTTTTTAAAATTGGATTCAGATTTGTAGCTATTTTTAGATATGGATTGATGTACATATTACGATTGCACCATACTAACAATTTTTTTTTACTTACAAGTTGGATGAGACGGATAATACACCGGTAGCAAGTGTTGAAGCAATTGACTAAGATGGTGATGGAAGTAAAACGAAATGCATGAAGATTGGTTTCATTGAACCATGCTCAGGTGTCAACATATTGGACGATGACCTCGTGTTCAGTGAAGAGGACCTCATGAACATTGATGAGTCTGCTGAGCAAAATCGCTTAGATGTCGTGGAATTAGATGCGCAGGTTCTTATATCTTTTACAAAAATAATATGTAATTGATACATTTGTTACATCTATATTCATGTCCAATTAATATCTAAAAATTGAACTTATATATCATCAGGCAATTATACATATCACGTTTGACATTGACGATGTCAAAACTCCTGAACCACGTAAACGGGTAACTAGACCAGTTGCATGTCTTTAATCACCATTTGTCAAGAGTTTCAACTTGCAGTCCAATGTTTCACAAAAAGTCGAACATGTTTCATTTGAATACAAGTTCTGCATGGACTATCCTGCAAAGTCCGACATCGAACTATTCGATCGTTGGTATCATAGAGGCCTTCGTCCTAGTAACAAGTGAGTCAAAGCTTTTTATTTGTTGCATCTAAGTGCAATTCCACATTGTAATATGTTATTGTTTCTAATCCTTATTTCAAATTAGGGTGAAGAAATTCCATAAAGATGACCTACCCATATTACCTACCACGGATCTTGGACCGGTAAACATAGACTCCAAGATGTGGTGGAATAAATTGAAGCAGGTCGCGACACCACTGAGTGATCAGGTAAACTTGTATTTTAATATAGTGACATATCTTACTTTTAATTCTAGACTCCCATACATGTTTATATTTTTTGATATTATCGAAACACATTGATGCAATGTTCTACTTCTTGAGAATGGAGATGAAGCTCAGTAGTGCAAATGAGACTCGTTTGACTACTACTGACTGCTACTTTGACTTCAAGATTCGTCTCTTATTTAATCAGTTAACCAAGCACAGCAATTAGTTTTCCAAAAAAAATATACTTGTCTTCTATATAAACGGTCAAAAACCTCAGTTCAACACAAACTGGAGAGGTTGAACATGTTTTCATTCCAATATTCATGAAGAAACGTGCCCACTTTATTATATGAACCTGGGTTTAAATGTTTAAGCATATGTAGATATGATGGCATTCCTCCATGCGATATTTCTGGATCACCTCTTACTATCTCCAATGCACGTTCACGACCTCCAAGCCTTCTCGTAGCTAATTGTTATCCCATAAGTTTTCATCATATCCCTTACAATGTCAACTAGTGTGTATACCGTTTTTGCAGAGATAAACTTGTACTTGATGCAGTTTGCAATAACTGAATATGTAGCTTGCCTATGATCTCCTAAGACTACATCCAATGAGCATGTGTGATTATTCTTTATATTTCTTATCTTGAGCATTGTTGTCTTGCCAATTACTAAAGGTTTAAGTCCTCATTTGCAGTTAACATCCAAGCACTTCAATACATACTCATTCTTATCAAATTTGTAAACTATGTATTGAAATCTACAGTTAATTTATACATTGTCACGCTCGTAGTTAATAAATCCTTATACCAAAAAATTGAATCATTTTTCACATTTTTGATACTAGGTCGTGAGAAGACGTTTGTAATAGTCTTTTCAATAATATTATCTCCATATGTCACAAATATCGTTACCCATTTCTTGAATAGTTGGGAAGCTTGTTATCAAGAAATTATCCATTGAGCCAAATGTTGTGTGATCCGTGATTGATCTATCACGACATTCTCCGGCATCTCCTTCAGTAATTGAATTACATAGGTATCCCAAATTATTATCATTACTCTTTATTTTCTCAATATCTATACACAATGGAAATTTTGTCAAATCAGACTCACCTTGTTTGACCTGTATATAGATATACAAAGAACTATTATTGCAAAATAAGGGGTCCTTTCGCTAAAACCTGATACTAAACTATTATACCATACTCTGAATTATCCATTTTCAACTCATTCATAATTATCCCAACCAAAGTCACGTAACTACAATCCAACGGGACAATGGTTGGAACAATTATACCAACTATTGAGTAATCGTTGTAAGATCTGTTTATCAAAAATTGCAGCTAAGTTAAATGAATTATTACGGAAAAGTATAATTATCCTATGAAAAGTACAATTGAAAACACATGCATTGTAATTTCAAATATATTCATAAAACTCATAACAAATAATATCATAATTTAAAGTCTAGTTATATTATAAACACTTTTTACCCACGAAACTCATCAATCTTATTTATAATAAGATTTATTAATAGATTATTTGACAAATTATGTTAACAACTTATAGTTGCATATACATCCGAGCAGATTAACAATTCAAAATTTCAAGATAAACACAAATCAGTAGTGTTACGTATATTAATCTCAAATTACATTTATATGTTAATGCATTTTTTATACAAGACATGATACGAGCACTTAACATTCGCATTAATCAAAAAATTATGTTACTGAATTCGAAAAAAAATTAGTACATTGTTAATCGAAGTCTGTAATTAAACCAAAATATATTTAAATGAAATATCCAATACTTCTTCTCCAAACCAATACACCAGATTTTTGGATTGAAACCAAGTGATGAAAAACCCTTCTTCTTTTTTGAATTTCCTCATATCAAGAATGAATAACAATATCCGATTTCATTTTTGAATTTTGAAATCGCCATCATCTAGCTGATAAATCTCCCTAATTTGTAACAGTTGAGCTTTATCCGTGAAATTTCTAGTTTGGGAAGAAAAGATAATATTGGGCTCAATACCAATTTGTTAGTTAAGAGCTAGTTTCATGGGCCAGTACGTTTCTAAATCTTTAACATGAATCCAATACTATTCTAATTTTTGAGAAAGCCCAATAAAAAAGAAATTTAATGATAAATGTAGTGTATATAAGTTAGTAATAATTGGGAATCCTACCTTTTTTTTTAATAAATTTAAAATATACCAGATTGAATTTTAATTTTTTAATAATACTAATTATCATATATATTTATTGTAATTAATTAATAAATCAATAATTTGAAATTTTGAAATTCAAATGCAATTAGTAACCGATGTGCTATTTTTAGGTACTAAATCGTATCTTCCTTGATTATTGAGATTAATATGACAAATAACCCAAAATACCTCTTAAGTAATTGAAGTCATTCCTTTTTCAACATCTGTGAAAAAAGCAAAATCAATTTCTCGACATCCTTGGTTCGTCACACATGCACTCTCCACCAAAATCCAAGGACCTTTTAACTCTAAGATCTTTTAGGATAATAACCGATTTCATTATTTTAAGTGCAATACACTTCATCTCTACCATTTTGATTTCCAGCATTATATGTTTTCTCAGTTATTTCAACAGTACAATACAATCTTGATTTCTAGCATTATATGTCAAAACAAGGAGTATGGGAGTTGAGAATATGTGCGGTTGTATTTGATGTAACTGGGCGTTAACCATGTGGAGAATCTTGAAAATTTTCTTACATTTACACGTTGGGAGGAATGTAACCAGAAATCTATATTTAGATTTTTGTTCTGTAAGAAACTATGAAGTTTGATTAACCTGATATCTCTTGAGTGATGTTTCAAATGAGAGAAATTCATTGTCAATCACTATTGTTATGCTTGCTACCATATGTTTGAATCTCTCTCTCTCTCTCTCTCTCTCTCTCAAGGGAAAAAAATTAAAGAAATAGAAAAACTGGAAAGTAGGTTAAATTCATTCTAATCGAGTATAAATTTTTCAAAAGTCTAGTGAAATTTGAAGCCAAGATGCAATAGAATTTTGGCTACTTTGCCCAAATTGAACTTTGTCATTAATTTATAGATGTAGAACATACCGGATCAAGTCAACCCAACTCCCTACCTGTTTTTTCACCGAGAGACTCGAGAACATGCAGCTAATGTGTTCCGCTTATTGAAAATCGCCACTCAAGTTATATAAATGATTACTAGAATTAGGATTTTGAGCATAGAGATTACAAGTACTTGTAAAAAATGGGTTCATCCCTTGAGAATGCAGTAATATTTGTAAGCAAGAATGCGACTACATCAAAATCCTCTTCACACTAAAGAAAAAGTGAAGAATACACCAGGAATTCAATTATTTTATAATTTAGGGACACTGAGTCTTCATATATGGACGAACACATTTAATTCACTGTTAGAGCTTAAAAAAAATGGCCAAATAAATGTTAAGCTTGCCAAGAAACAACTCAAAGATTGATCAAGATACTACAACATCAAACAATTTAATTTATGAAATCTTCAAATTCAATATTCGGCAAAGCAAACGTTTGTCTCGAGATGACTCAGATGGTGTCTGTGGAGGCTAAATAACACCATCTCCAAAAGAATCAAAAGACTATCGTATAAGTATTGTGATCTGCATTTAGAAAGCAAATAACTTCTTCTTCTTCTTCTTCTCAATGTAGGCAACGAGCTTTTCTTGTACGACAAGAGCATCCCAAGAGCCTGCAAATTCGAAAATAAAAGGGGTAAACAATTTTCGTTTGAAAAGATTCAGGCATTCTTGAACAAAGATTTTTGTATCAGAAAACACAATATGCACTTGTAAATATGTTAATTAGAAATATGTAGTAATGTAATGTTTTAGGCATGTGAACTTTACAAAGATTATGAAGAGAACTAGTACATACCCTTTTCGAGAATGCATCCACTTTACTGAGGCACTATTGTAGTAAACAAATTGCTGAAATGATTTGAAAATATTAACGTTCGAGTAAGCACCATAAGTTTGTGAACGATCGCACTCACCATCGTAGTTAACCAAAACACTAACATTGTCCAGTAGCATATAACATGCATGCTATTTCTTTTGTCTTTGAAGCAGATTAATAGTGTGCATATATATTGAAGGGATAATTTAGTAACAGGTGTTAATCAACGTAGAAGTATTACAATTACATTAATTAAGTAACATTGCATGTCATTCAATAATATGGGTAATCAGTTCAGCAATTGAATTCAATAATGCAGTAACAATTACTTTAATTCAGTAACAACTAAGTCAATATATTAAAGTCACCATATAAATATGCTAATTCAGTAACAAGGGTAATTAGTACAAAACATCCCTACCTATTGAGGTTATTGTATAAAATGTCTATACCTTCTAAATTTTGGCATTTTTACCCTCACCTACTCAATTTCTTGCGCAAAACGTCATTCCGTCTAAAAAACTGTCGTTAACTCACCTTACCAACACGATTTGTGATACAACTTGATAGTAAATTAGTCCAGTAACATTTTTTCAACTCCAATCTCAGCGTTAGGTCTGGAGATTCAGAAGGAGGAACATGTGGACCAACCAGCTTAGAAGCCAGAGCCGGAGTTGGTGAAGGTGAATGGTGCTTCTTGCCCTTCTTCTTTCTTGGAGCCGGAGCATAGGACGGAGTATGGGTGGGTGATGAAGAAAATGGAGACGGTGAAGGAGCATTGTACTTCTTGCTTGGAACCAAATTTGGAGGAGAAAATTCAATTTGTAGTGGTGCCGCTTCTGGTGTTGGGATTGGAGAATAGATTGGAATTGTCACGCTTCGTGGAAAGACCACCGGGCCGGAGAGATGGTGGGAAGCCGATTGAGTAGATACAGTGGATAGATGGCCCACTAGGGCAAAGATATAAGCTCGAGTAAAAAAAGTGGGTGGCAAGCTTATTGGCGCGAACAATGGAGCCGCAATGGAGATAATAGGTGGCAACACTGGAGCCGTAGTGGAAACAGACCAAGGTGAGCTTACCGGTGCGAGCAATGGAGCCGAAGTCGAAACAGTTGGCGGCATGATCGCTGGAGCGAACAAGGGAGCCACAATGGAAACAGTTGATGGCAAGCTCACTGGCGCGGACAATGGAGTAGGATTGGAAGCAACTGGTGGCAAGATTACTGGCGTTGACACCAGAACCGGTATGTAAAACAGTGTATGGAAAACTTACCGGCGCTGAAATTGGAGCTAAAAAAATGTTGCTGGACTAATTTACCCTCAAATTATATCACGAATCGTGTTGGTAAGGTGAGTTAACAGTAGCTTTTTGGACGGAATGACGTTTTGCGCAAGAAATTGAGTAGGTCAACTGCCAAAATTTAGAAGGTATGGACGTTTTGCACAATAACCTCAATAGGTATTGGCGTTTTATACTAATTACTCCAGTAACAATTACGTTAACAAATTGAAGTCACTGTATCTTTATTTTCATTTTCGACAAATGATACTAATTCAATAACAACTATGTTAATTCTGTAACAACTACGTTATTTCAGAAACAAATATGTCGACATATTGAGGTCACTATATCTTTATTCTCGTTTTTGACAAACGTTACTAATTGTAAATGATGTTACTATACACGAAAAAAACAGATTGTTATCATGGACCATTTTCACTGCATTACATTGAAGTATCAAACACATTTTTTGTTCCATAACAATTCACCAACAATTTTGGATAATTGTATACATACAACAGTGTTGCACTGATTCATTCAGTTCAATGGTTTAATCTCTTATTCATAAAAAAATCAACTTACCAAAAATCCAAGTGTAACTTAAATCAGATACATACTTGATGAAACTCTTCTTGATGTTAAATTCCCAGTTTCCACAATCAAGAAATTGTCGTCGATGATGATTGTTACGAATCAAAAACTTCATTGAAAAAATGGGTTGTTATCTAGCAACAGTGTTAAATAATAGTCAAAACGTTCCTTTTATTTACAATCTTTCAACCATGCTTCAAGATATAAATTGCTTTAAATACCTAGAAAATATACCGATGTAAGGATTTGTGATGTTTTAGAAATGGAGATGGATTACAGGAACATGATTGTGAAATTATCTCGTATTGAAGAGGTATGCGGATGTGAGGTTTGAAATTCAAATTGGGAGACAATTATGATATGACACTTATCCATATCAAAATGAAGTAACCGCCTAACTAAAAATGGAAAGCATGAGGATTTCTAGCTTCATTAAATATTCAGTAAATATGATATTTCCTTTTTCTGTGTAGTATTATTTTAACAATCACGCTACTTGTACAACGCCCTTTACAGATAGAGTTACAAATGATTAGGTGGCAAAATGTGTAATGACCAAAATGCCCATATACTTATTCTTGACCAACATGCCCATATATGATTGTAATTAATTCACCATTGTAAGAAAAATCGTGAGTTAGGAGAGAAAATCGCCGGAGAAACAGTCCACAAGAAATTGGTAATCTTCAGAGGAAATCTCCTGAGAAACAAACTGGGTCGTCGTCAGAAAGTGTCACATCACAGGTTAGTAATGCATTTTTTGACATTAATAAAGCTCGGTGGATTATTCATGTGTTCTAAAATCCATAGCAAGCGCCATTTTTGAATTAGGGATTTGAGTATTTCAATATAATATCAGCTTATGTTTGATAAGTTATGTTTGAGTAAAAGTTTAGGTTTGATTTTCAGAATTTATTTGTCATTTGTTTATGAAGATATCGTCTAGATTTCATATTAGGGATTATGATTTTAGTTCGTCTTCGTTGATCTAGATTTTCAGAATTTATTTGTCATTTGTTTAGCAAGATATCGTAGAGCTCGAGTTCGAATTAATGAGTTTGATATGGTATTATCACTATAAGAATATTGCTACAACTTGTTTTATAATCATTCTGTCCACACCTTTGCATCATTGTATCCATTTGATAATACTTTAAGAGGATATTTGTAGTGCCCACTTCACATAGTGGGAGAAGTTTTCACCACCCCCACCCCCACCCCCCCCACCCCGCATTCACCAAGTTGTAGGTTTTTTTATTTATCATCGAATCGAAACCGGGTCCTTTTTACTTTGCATTCTTGTGTTGCACATAATGAAATGATAAAAATTGAAATGCAGGTTTTATATATGTCAAGTGATTGCAATCAATTTGTTTTGTACAATAAAACTTGGTCATAAAGAGAGAATTCTTTCTTTTATTTCTTTCTATGTTGTTGGATAGGTGTAATTTAAGGAAGAATGAGTTCAATGTTGTCTGATCTTGAATTAGTTTAATGTTGTCCGATCTTAACTTTTAGGGTTGGGATGGATTCAATTAGTTTGCATGAAATGCATGTTTTCTATAATTAGTTTATAATTAATTTGTTGTTGTCACATGGTTAACTATATTATTGTTAATTGGTGTACAATTGTGAATGCAACAGCTTTTTCCAATGTTAGGAAAGAACAAAGGAGTTTGTCATAATTGTAGACGATCAGGGCACTACTTGCTGACATATCCAAAAAAGAAATGACGCCCCGTCTGTGGAGAGGGCTTTGTAAAATGGATGGAGGTCGAGAAGAAGTCTGCAAATATAGATAGGCTATTCTTTTGTTGTAGTAGCAATTGTGGATATTTCAAATGGAACGATGACGTAGGTAAAGCTAGTGGTGATTATGATGTAGGTGAATCAAGTAGTGTTTCGTTAGGCAGAAATGTGGCGAAAGATGAAATTGAAGATTTAGCACGTATATTCAAAATATTAGCTCGAATATCCGAACAAGAAGATGTGGAGATATCGGTCAATGTCACTATTCGCAAGGGCAAAGAAACTGCGGAAGAGAACAATAAAGAGAAGGACAAGACAAAATGAATTGGACAAATTTGTGTATGTATTGGTTGTATTTGGTCTTGGACTTGGTTCCATCATATGAATTCAATCACTGTCATTGTATGTTACCAGTGAACAAAGAGTGATGTTGGTTCAATTTGTAGAATGTATAATCATGGTGAATGTATATTAATACTGATATTTTTTTTTTCCATTTTATCAATTCTAAATCTGCAGATTTTAATCTTCAATTCAGGTTAATGCTTTATATTATAGCAGCAGTTTTGATCAATTCATATAAATTATGCAAACGAAGTACCATTTTAATAATACTTTATATTCCAATTCAAGTGTAATATCACAATCATTTATATTAATTATTTCCTCAAGCAAGTTATGAAACAATTGAATTGCACCAACACCAAGTTATTTCCTCAAGCACCAATACCAAGTTATTTCCTAATAGCAATCAGGCAGCTGCTTGTGGATGCTAGCACCATATTGTACACATGTAGTTGGGATCGATGGAATCTTATATAATTAACGGGTTTCTGAAAATGAAATTGGGATCGATGGCATCTTCCAGCAAGTTAATAAATAAAACAGGTTTTTGAAAAATGAAATTAAAAGACCTGCCTTCTGCAATTAAGAGCCAGTCATCGATTACATCTTCCATAATTAACTGCAATATTTGCTTTGATATCCAAAAGACCTGCATTCCATAATTCACTTTCTCTTATTCAAACCAAAATATCCATAACATCATCATGAGTCTTAACAATTTTGATACAAACATTCATTCTGAAAACAGGAAAGAAAGATAAAAAATACACTATAAAATGTTACATGTTTCGGTCTCCATCACTGAATTTGGACAGATGATTACATGAACTCAAATTACATATGAAGCATATCTATTGGTTCACTAGTAAACTCGTTCGATACTCTGGGAAGTGCATTCATATCACGATCCATCCGAATTATAGGCATAAAGTTCACTCCGTAAGAAGGACTCCAATTTTGAAAGTGAGCACCCTATACATTTAACAATTCGTAGATGTGTTATAAACAATTACAAAAGCACCAAACTTCTTTCAACCTACTGCCATGTTCCAATTACAATTAAAATCACCAAAATAATAAGCATTTCAATGTCATTAGGACCAATGTGGCATTTCAACTTCCAGTTTTATTAGCAATTCACAATTTGCACAATTAATTACCATGATTGGTTGGGAGTAAGGTAGGTTAGACAGCAAGGGATTTTCCAATTCCAATGACGGTTGGCTGAGGTAGCATTTTCCATTTTCGTCAACGTTTGTTTCGCTCAATCTCTTTGAGTTGTGTGCTTTTGAAAGAACCTGTTAGAACATAAAGGTAATGAAATTTGCAGAACAGGCCATGGTATTAGAACATAAATGTAATGAAATTTTCATGACATATGTAGTGGTTATATTATACCTTATGTTTCTTAGAAGTGCTCTTTTCCAGTGGGTTTTTTCTACGTAGTTTCTTCGGCGCTCCTTTAGTTCGCGAGAATTTTGGATCCAATATTACCTCGATTGTTAATTTTTCACCTTCGGCACTACCCGAGCTTATTTGATGTTGGGAATGGAAATTACTACCACAACTTGGTCTCAATCTTGTGTTAGATATGTCATTGGATTGAAATTCGATCCATTCCATAATCTCCCGGCTTCGTTCTTCATTATCTGCTACCAAGTTTGCTATCTTCGCAAATGCAAAACACAGTCGATCATAACGTAGTTGCCCAGGATTACTAATCCAACCATTATAATTGATTTTGACCCTCGTATGGGGTCGACTTATGTCTTTCCTCCTTCTTCTCAATATGTACGCCTCAAGAAGTTTTGTCACATCATTCTGAAGCAATACTGATATAGCATGTTTGCATAATATTCACATGAACTCAAATAAGTGACAACTACAAACAATGTGGCATATATCTCTTTGAAATGAAACCTTAAAAATTTATTTTTTCATTGTTTCATTGAATATGATATCCTCGCGTACCTCGTATTTTGTTTCCAAACACCCCTCCTCAGTAGATATAACCTCACAATACACCTTTTCAGTAAATTCTACTTGAAACTCTCTGAATTTGTAAATTTCTTGGAATTGCTTCTCCATCTCATATGTAGTTGGACCATTTGCGAGAATGACTTAAAATCATCTTGAAACTCCTTTTCCACTTTACTCCTCATTGCATGCTCATACTGTTCCACAAATTGCTTTAAAGAAGTTTTTGAATGGACATACCCATCAAATAATGCATTCATACTCTCATTACGTTGAGTAGTAGACATCCTTGCCCAAAAACTAGTTTTCAAGAAAAAAAGAACCCATCGACTTCTTTCTTTGTAAAGACCGACAACCAATCATGACGTCATATGACTCAAGAATGTTCAAATTCATCCGGACTTTGTGAATCATATACTAAACTATGTATAGCAGAAAGTATGAAACCCTTACGTTTGTTGTTCCTAAATTTTTCAGGTAACTTCTTCATTATATGCCACAAGCACCACCTATGCTTTGTTGTTGGAAAAACTATATGATTCACATTTTGCATTTCCCTATCTTGATCAATAATAATTCCATTGAGATCCTGACCATTCATACATTCAAGCCATGTCCTAAATAACCAAACGAATGTCCCTGTATCCTCATTGGAAACTAATCCACATCCAAGTAATGTTGATTGCCCGTTATGATTCACTCCAACAAAGGGGACAAAAGACATATCATATTTATTAGTGAGGTATGTAATATCAAATGTCACTACATCGCCGAATTCATTATAAGCTTGTCTACACCTATTATCTGCCCAAAATACATTTTTCAATCGACATTCTTCGTATAAGTCCGTACTAAAGTAAAAACCAGGACACAATGTTTGCATTTGGAAAAAATACGCATGTACTACTGCAGCATCTCCTTCCCTAAGTCTTAATCGCCTAACTTTCTCAATGTAGTTTCTACAATCCTTTTCTACACATGTCATCATGTCATACCCACCTGCTTCAACAACTGCTGAGTTAAAACTTTTGTGTAATGGAACCCCCGCTATGTCATTACATTCAAGCTTCCGTGTGACATGTGCACTAACTTGTTGGTTGCATCTATACAATCTTAATTTGGAATGGCTAGTTCGATGATTATGTTCAAGATGGATTGTGTTAATTTGCCATATTTCACTAATCTCAGAACTTGCTGTCAGCCTGGCTTTACACCCTGTTTGAATACTTGGTTGGGGATTCAAAGAAGTGCTCGTAGTACTACTTCTTCGACCTTCTCGGCTACATGTTAATGTCAAATATCTTACAATCCCATCATCTCCCTTCTTTGAATTTCTTTTCCTAATTGGAAAACCTATTTGATAAGCGTATATTTTGTAAAATTAAAAAACTTCATTATCGTCCTTAAACTTCATCCCAACCTTAGGCACTATTGCACTATCTTCCCCTAATTTTTCATCATCCAATATGTTCTCATTTTTCCCTACTGGCTCATTATCAGATTATTCAAAAGTGTTGTCATCCACAACTCTATAATTTATATTCACTGTCTCATCATCAAGATACAAATTATTATTTCCTGGAAAAAAAAAACACAAAATTCAAATACCCACATCAAATTTAAACAAATTAATGCCTGCATATTAAAAAAGCTAAAAATAAAATACATACAGTTCGGGGCAAATTGACCAATGACTTCATGAAAATTCTACCATTTTTACAATTACAAAAATAAACCAATTTATAAACAAATAAAACCGTCCTCAGTGAAAATACTGTACTCCCTCTACCAACATGTTGTTTTCCTTACTAGCCCATGATATTATTGGAGCTTGATTTTGTGTATTCTTATCTATCATTTTCATAGTCGAAGTCCAAACTCAAAATCCAGATTTTTATTAACATATAAAAGGAGCCGAGCATTTACGTGCGTCCATCATTGATGGATGTTGACAGAGATGTAATATTGGTCGCGGGATATGGAAGCCGAGAGGTGAGGAAGAAGATTTCCACGACCTGTTGGATGGTTTCACACTTTCGATAAATTTCTTTGTGCGGGAAATAGAACTCCAACTTCCCGCTTTCTGACTTCAACATAAAAGCTAAACATTGATTGATTTTTTCTTTTATTCAAAATCTCACGATAAATTGGTTTTGAGTTCAATGATATTTTCAGTTCATGACAAATTGGTTTTATTGTTCAAAGATATTTTCATTGCCAGCTCATCTGTAACTTGGTCTGTAACTTGGAGCTGTACAAATAGCATTTTCCATTATTTTAATGTGTAAACTTAACAACAATCCCTACATTTTTTAAAAAAATTGAAAAATACTCATTTTTTTAATTTTTCAAAAAATACCTCATTTTCATTATTTGTATTTAAAAAATACCTCATTTTCATTTAAATTATTATTTTACAATTTAATACAAAATACATTAATTTCATTTAAAATCTATATTTCAGTTTTTTATTATCTAAAATTTTATTAATACTATATCAAATATAATAGTAATTATAATAATATTTTAGAATTTATTCCTTTGATAATTTTTTTAAAAATTCATTATTTTCATTTATAATCAGTATTTCAATTTTTCATTTGAATTTTTTTTTTTTACACGGGTAACATATGTGTTACGTTATGTTACTTTATTATTTTCATTAAAATCAATATTTTACAATTTATATCCTTTTATAAATTTTAAAAAAAATACATTATTTTTATTTAAAATCAATTTTTCAATTTTTCATTTGCAAACAACATTTTTACACGGGTAACATATGTGTTACCCTATGTGTTATTTCATCATTTTCATTAAAACCAATTATTTACAATTTATATCATTTTATAAATTTTATAAAAATACATAAGCTTCATTTAAAATCAATATTTCAATTTTTTGATTTGTAAACAACATTTTTACACGGGTAACATATGTGTTACTATGTTATTTCCTCTTCTTCATTAAAAATCAATATTTTACAATTTATCTTCTTTTTATAGCTTTTAAGAAAATACATTATTTTTATTTAAAATTCATATTTTAATTTTTTATTTGAAAGCAACATTTTTACACAGGTAAAATATGTGTTACCATATGTGTTACTTCATCATTTTCATTAAAACCAATACTTTACAATTTATATCATTTTATAAAAATACATTAGATTCATTTAAGATCAATATTTCAATTTTTTGATTTGAAAACAATATTTTTACACGGGTAACATATGTGTTACTATGTTATTTTCTCGTCTTCATTAAAATCAATATTTTATAATTTATCTTTTTAAATAGTTTTTAAGAAAATACATTATTTTTATTTAAAATTCATATTTCAAATTTTTATTTGAAAGCAACATTTTCGCACGTGTAACATATGTTTTATCATATGTGTTATCATATGTTACTTCATCATTTTTATTAAAATTAATATTTTACAATTTATCTCATTTTATAATTTCTTTAAATATACATTATTTTTATTTGAAAACAATATTTTTACATGGTAACATATAACATGTGTTACCATAACCAACCGTCTTCCATCACTACCACTCGCTTTATTCCCATCATCGCCGCCGCCACTACCACAACCAGGTTCAAATCCGCTAAAACATTCAAAACAATAATCAATTCACCACAAATGGGGGTAACATGTGTGTTACCATATTTTAAATGAGGGTAACACATGTGTTACTACCACCACCATATTTCTCCACTGCCAACACTACTCCACAACTACAACTAATTTAAATTATAGTAACACGTGTTACCCTAATTTAATTTAGAGTAACACGTGTGTTACTTATGGGATAACACATGTTACCACCAACACCATCTTTCCTCCTTACCACTCTGAAAATCATTACCTTCAACAACCCGCTATATTCACCAATGCCACAACCTACTCAATTTTAATTAAATTAAGGTAACACACGTGTTACCACCAACGCGCAACTCCACCACCACCACCTTTTTCACAGCCAGAGGTAACACATGTGTTACTTGTAGGAAAACACGTGTTTCACCTTAAATCCACCACTACCACGACAACCGGGTTCAAATATGCTACTACCATTCACAACCATAATCATCACCACCACACTCGGACGCGTTACCCTAATTTAAATTATGGTAACACATGTGTTACTTGTATGGTAACACGAGTTTTTCTTTGTTATCCACCACCACCACCAATAGCCGTATCCTATCGCTACTACCATCACAATTGGGTTCAAATCCGCCACCAACATAAAGCACAATCACATAAACACAAAAACAGTAGCCAAAAGCACCACTAACCAATGGCAAAACCATCGACAAAAATAAGAAAAAAAAATGAAACGAATCCCACCAAATAAATTGCAAAATCTAACTACAACCTTCTCCTATCTAAACTACATTTTGCTTTGATTTTTGAAAATTTCTGGAACATCATTACTGGTTTTGTAGTTGAATCCAAAAACTACTTTCCATGGTTGTAAAAGAAACTAAAATTGCAAAGCAATATGCAGAATGTGTTTGCAAAGTAGTTTATAAGTCGTGTATATTGAAATTGATTTATAGTGATTTAATCAAGTAGAGGAGATACATGCATAGAGTACTTAGTAGGAGTCTCATTTTTTACTTTCAAAAAGAATAGTATCAACAAATGCAACCCTTTGATCCCTAGTTAGAAGTAGAAAATTAACATACGAGGATGAACATGTTTTTTACTTGGTAAAAGAAAAACTAATTATTAAATCCCTTGTAAACAAAAAAGAAAAGAACATGTTAAATTCCAACTAATAAAAACAGAAAGTACAAGATTAACTCACATTATCGGTGCTAAAAGATTGGGGCATACATATTTGAACAACAAATAAATTAATAATAAAAAACCCTAACAAAAAAAATTCACAAAAACACATTCAAAAAAATATTTGACAAAGCAATAGAGGACATACGTTTCGTACATATGGACGTTCTTTAACATCTTCATCAACCAAATTTTTAAATATTTTCTTTATCTTACTTTGATTTGTAGACTCAATCTTTCCTTTTCGACCTTCTAGGATTAATATCTATTTCAAACTCGATGTTTAGCAATTTGCTATGTGTTCTTACCATTTCAAACTCTATTGTATAAATTGATCGAATAAATTGACGAAGAAGGAGAAATTTGGGTTTTGAGGAAAGGGGTTTTGGGAAAGTGGGTTGGAAAATTTGGGTTTTGGAGAAACTGATGGCGTGGGTTTGGTGGTAAGTGGGTTTTGTCACTTTTGCTCTTATAGTTAGTAGGGTCAAATTCATTAAATTTTATTAAAAGAAGCTAAATATTAATATTTGAAAAATAATAGTATATTTCAACTTTTTCAAAAATAGGGGTACTGGGGCTAATTTTCACTATTTTAATTCTATTTTTCAATCCATTAGATTTGCAATTAACGTAATAAACTCATACATTTATGTTAATAACCCTATATGTTATTTACCCTTTTTTAAGGGATTTTTTTCATAAATAAACCACTTTTAAAAAATAATTCTAATTTTATCAACTTAACAAATTTATTCTAAAAATACTACATTCTTAAAATTATATTAATTAATAAAATAATAAATTAAAATCAAATATATACCACAAAATATATTTTCACGTGAATTCACCCAAATTTGTTTTTGAGTCCTTGATTATTTGCACAATAAGTTCTTAATCTTTATAATATTTTCACTTTAGTCCATATACTTCTTCTTTCATTTCAATTTCGTGCTCTTTTACTTGCAATATAAATTCTTCAACTTTTAGATTTTTGCAACTTGATCTCCATATTTATACTTTTATATCAATTTAGTACTTTATAGTATCACTATTTGACATATGTTACAAATGATATTGTATATCAATGTTTAATACAAATGTTACTAATGATATTTTATACCAATCTATATTACAAATTGAATTGTAAAATATCAGTGATACAAAATATCAATTCATGTAACATGTGTTGTGTAAAATAACATAATATAATTTGTAACATATTTAGTGATACAAAATATTATTTGTAACATTTGTATCAAATAGTGATACACAATATCATTTGTAATTTCAGATCGATCGCTACATAAAACGTAAACCATGCATAAACTACAAAACTAACTCTAAACTTTAATAAATTCGTATTAATATACACATTGAACTCTAAAAATCTATTGATACTATGTAACATCAGTATGATATATATATGTAACACAATTACAAATTTAACAAATAAAACTATTGATTTCATCATTTGTAACATACGTAACATCAGTGATAGAGAATACTAATTCATGTAATATGTGATGTGTAAAATAACATAATATAATATGTAACATATTCAGTGATACAAAATATCATTTATAACATCTGTATCAAATATTGATACATAATATTATTTGTAACAACTGTATCAAATAGTGATACTATAAAGGACTAAATTGATATAGAAGTATAATTATAGAGACCAACTTGTAAACATATAAAAGTTGAAAGACTTGAGTTACAAATAAAAGATGATGAAATTGAAATAAAAGAGGAAGTACAGAGACTAAAGTGGAGATATTATAAAGATGAAGGACTTGTCGTGTAAATAATCAAGAACTCAAGCAATAAATATGAAAAGTTCTTTAGAATTCACGTGGGAATCGACGTGGATATATATTTGGTTTTAATTTATTATTTTATTAATTAATATAATTTTAGGAATGTAGTATTTTTAAAAGGGTAAATTCAAGGTCGGTCATTGTTTTGGCACTTATGGACTCTAAAGTAATATAGTCAAAACTTAATTCAATTAAAGTCACATTTTAGAGCTAAAGACCAACATACCCTTAATTGTAAAAAAAAATGCTAATTGTGATACTGTTTTATATAGATAATGTGATATGATACACTTACACCATACTTATATCTTTGATATTGATTTATTATGATAATGTTTCAACCTATGATTGCAAAATGTTTGATACTCTTTCGATCTATGATACTGTTTCTATTTGTCGAATTTTTTTCTTGTTTCTAATGATACTAAAATATTATGACAAAGTTTCAATCTATGATACTGTTTTAATCTATTAGTTTTATATTTGATATTGTTTAATTATGACAATGTTGTATAAGAGTATAATACAAAATACTTGATAGTCTTTCGATCTATGATATTTTTCTATTTGTCGAATTTTTTTTTCTTGTTTCTAATTATAGTGAAATATTATGACAAAGTTTTAACCTATGATACTGTTTTAATCTCTTAGTTTTATCTTTGATACTGTTTAATTATGACAAGGTTTCAATCTCTTAGTTTTGTCTATGATACTGTTTTAATTTATGATACTGTTTTATTTAGGTAATGTGCATTAGTATATTTTGATACTATTTAATCCATGATATATTTTTATTAGATAATGTACATTGGTGAACTTATACCATACTTTTATCTTTGATACTCTTTTATTAAGATAATGTTTCAACCTATGATACTTTTTTATTAAGATATTTTCATGTATGATACTAATATATTAAAATACATTTATCTGTGATACTATTTTAGAAGATGTATGATACTGTTTTGACAAAAAAAATTAAAGATTACCATTTTAAACTAAAGAGACGACTTCAAACGGGTAAAATCCATTGTACGCAGTGGCGAAGCTACTGGTCTGGTCTTGACCTTCTCGTCGAGACCATTCCAAAAATATATTATAATAAAAATTCTGAACACATATGCGAATTCTATGCTCATTTCTATTGTGATACTGTTTTCTATGATACTGTTTTGTATAATACAATATCAAACAACATACATGACTATTTAACAACACAAATAAATAATCTAATGGCCAACTTAATATAGTATCTAACTGCTATTCTATAATACAGGATTTCAAATTGTTTTTCATAATACATTATCAAGCTGCTATTTACAGATTTGTTTTCTATAATACAATATTCTATGATAATGTATTATTGGAAGGGTAAACATCAGCATTGCCATACTGATTTGTTGGCGGTTTCTCTTCTAGGAAGCCAAACGAATAATTGTTGTCATTGTCCATCATGTTCATGTAAGTCATTCTGGTTCACGCTAGGTTGAACATAGTATGAGCTTTCCTTAGGAAGTCCTTCACGAAGATTCACCTTGTTTGCATGTTTTGAGGTAGAAACTGGAGCATCTTCAGGAAAATTTACCTTAGCCTTTTTGCCCCCGAGCCTCCGAGTCTCAATATCATAAGATCTTGCGGCTTCCTCAGCAGTGTTAAAAGTTCCAAGCCATTGAAGTATAGAAAAATGATTCTGAATCTATTAGTGTTTGCATTGCAAGTAATTCGGATAATCAAAAGTACAATTATACTTAAATCATCACTCAATCAAATAACTAAAAATATTTACAAATGATCTCATAATTGAAGTATAGAAAAATGAATATCATCCAAGAGAATTAATAAATTTTACTAAACCAAAACATTAACAGAGAAAAAAGCAAAATATTGAAGTTTGATTAATTACCATCAGGCATAGAGATAGGAAAATCAGTCCAGAGCTCTGGCCTTGATGAAATTTTGCTAACAAAATCCACAATTTCCTCAGTGATTCCCACTATACCATCTTTCTCCTCATCCAAATCTTCTTCATCATCATCAGTATCGTTCATTTCTCTCAGAAACTGTAACAAATTGGAAGTGAATTTTGAGGAGAATAAAGAAAGGCCCGATTTAAAGGTACCCTGAATTTTCGCCAAGTCATTCTTTATCCTGGCAATCATGTTCGCAGAAGGCTTTGACGACGATGTCGTTTCAGTGGAGGAGGAATTGGGCAGCGGCAGTGAGAAAGGCGGCCACGCTGCGGAATAGGGTGGAAAGGTCTTCTTTAATGCCGGCAGAGAGACTTCTGGGGGAAGAGGATACATGTAAAGGATTGTAATCGGAATTGAAAATTGACGTATCGCCAGAGGTTGAGACGGTTTATGCAGTTGGAAGAACTCGTGTATAGAAAATATAGATTACATGGTGATTTTGGAATTAATTTAGAATATTGTTGAGAGTATGACTTAATCACAATTTTAAAAAATATTTTGACCTAATTTGAAATAAGTCTTGTGGAGGTGACTTATAGGCAATTTTTTCTTTTTAAAATAAATTTGTTAAATTGTTAGATTTAGAATTATTTTAAAATTGGTAAGTAGTGGATGTAATAATCAATTTTTTTGAATATGTATATAGCCCATGCTCAAATTTAAAAGTTGCCCGTATCCAACTTTAAAAATAGTCATAGTCCAAAATAACCCCAGTCCAAGCCCAAATACCCAAGCCAATTGTCAGTAGGAATTTCAGACTTGTAAATGGACGTATATTGTGTAAGAGGAGTATTCTTTGGTACAGCCCAAAAGGAAATAAACGTGTATATCACCTACGGATTTTAGTGGGATTATTAGACCCACTACTTACCAATTTTAAAATAATTCCAAATCTAACAATTTAACAAATTTATTTTAAAAATACCACATTCCAAAAATTATATTAATTAATAAAATAATAAATTAAAATCAAATATATATTTCCATGTGAATTCTAAAGAACTTTTACTTATATTTACTGCTTGAGTCCTTAATTATTCGTACGATAAGACCTTCATCTTTAAAATATCTCCACTTTAGTCCATGTACTTCTTCTTTTATTTCAATTTCGTCATCTTCTATTTGCAATCCAAGTCCTTCAACTTTTAAATTTTTACAAGTTGGTCTCCATATTTATACTTTTATATCAATTTAGTCCTTTATATTATAACTATTTGATACAAATGTTACAAATGATATTGTGTATCAATGTTTGATACAGATGTTACAAATGATATTTTGTATCACTGAATATGTTTCAGAATATATTATTTTATTTTACACATCACATGTTACATGAATTGGTATTCTATATCATTGATGTTACGTATGTTACAAATGATGAAATCAATAGTTTTATTTGTTAAATTTGACATTGTGTTACATATCTATATCATACTGATGTTACACAGTATTAATAGGTTTTTAGAGTTCAATGTGTATATTAATACGAATTTGTTGAAATTTAGAGTTGGTTTTGCAGTTATAACAGTTGTAACAGTTTCTGTTCAGTATCGCGATTTGATACAGATATTACAAATAATATTGTGTATCACTGTTTGATACAGATGTTACAAATGATATTTTGTATCACTGAATATGTTACAGGAATTATATTATGTTATTTTACACAGTACATGTTACATGAATTGATATTTTATATCACTGATATTTTATATATCAATTTGTAACACAGATTGTTATAAAATATCATTTGTAACATTTGTATCAAATATTGATACACAATATCATTTGTATTAAATAATGATAATATAAAGGACTAAATTGATTTGAAAGTATAAATATGGATATCAACTTGCAAAAATTCAAAAGTTGAAGGACTTGGATTGTAAATAAAATAGGACGAAATTGAAATAAAAGAGAAAGTATAGGGACTAAAATAGAGATATTATAAAGATGAAAGACTTATTGTACAAAAAATCAAGGACTCAAGCAACAAATTTACTTATTTAGTTACCGTATATTATTTAATATAATAAATTAAAATAATAGTTTTTAAATAACAGTATTTTAAAAATAAATAAAACAAAAATAGTTTTTTGAAATTATTTTTAAAAAATAGCTTATTTATGTAAAAATCCATTTTCAGTTGCTAATCATCCAAAGCAGTTCAGTCCAGGCCCATCCTAGATTAATTAAATTGATCCAATTGTGTTATGTTAATAAGGGTGGTCCATGAGTTCAAATATCTCTTTTTTCTTCCCGTAAGCCATGATAGAATTTTTCATTTTTCATGAATAAAGTAATTTCTGTGTTTATTTCTTGAAAAAATTATGATTTAGTTTTATGATAAAAAAATTATTAACAGTGAATAGTTAAATTAGATTAATATATTAAAAGTCACGATGATCAAATACATACATGTTGTCTATTCGAAGACTTGATGGATTTAATTATACTAAAATTGATTTAAGCAAACAAGAAAAATACATAGTCTTATCGAGAACAATAATAATCGCATAAAGACTAATTAAGCACACAAGTGTGAAATCCCTACAAGCTCCGCGAAAGGCAATAACTAAGCAACAAATGGAATTAAAACCTTGTTTTAACATTTATTTTATTGTGTTATATTATTTAAGCATGAGCACTTAAACTTAAAATATCACATTGTTCGAAAAAACTTAATAGTTGTACGAACTATACGAAATGATGCTAAACTTTACTTGCTTTTACTTTTAAAAACGGAATTCCCAACGAAAAAGATGTTATATTATTTAAGCATGAGCACTTAAACTTAAAATATCACATTTCTAAAACCTATGCATTTTTTGTATGTGATTAGTTTGAATATTTTTTAATTTTGTAATTGAATTATTTTGTTGTACAAAATTCGAACGTTAAATGAATGAAATTTAATTTACGGCTATTACTTAAGTGATTAACCTTTACTTCCGTATAGTTGAAACTTTTTTTATTTTTCAAATTGATTTACATCACTCATGAAAAATATATGGTTATTACTTAAGTGATCAACCTTCACTTCCGTATAGTTGAAACTTTTTTCATTTTCAAAATTGATTTACATCACTCATGAAAAATATATGGGTAACAAGATTTACTCTTCACCAATAGATTTTTTGTAGGTCAATAGTCACACCATTAATATCACCTACGGATACTCACAACATTAATATCACCTACGGGATATCCGTAGATGAAAGATGGAAACATTTTTTCGTCTTATGAAATACTCTTCACCTATAGATCTTCGATAGGTGAAAGGTTGAATTTTGTTTTTAAATTTTCAAAATTGTTTTATATCACCTACAAAACATCTGTAGGTAATAATAATCATTCTTCACCAACAAATATTCTGTAGGTGAAATGTCGAAAGATTTTTTGGTATATGAATTACTCTTCATCTATGAATTGTCCGTAAGTGAAAGATCGAAACATTTAATATTACCTACAACATTTCTGTAGGTAATATGAATTACTCTTCACCTACGGATTTTTCGTAGGTTGAAACATTTTTTTATCCTTAAAATTGATTAATATCACCTACACAAAAGTCGTAAATAATATGAATTATTGTTGATAGGTGAAAGGTCGAAACATTTTTTAGTTTTTACAATTGATTAATATCATCTACAAATTGTCCGTAGGTGAAATGTCGATTTGGTCTTTACAATTGATTAATATCACTTACGGAAAGTCCGTAGGTGAACGATGCAGATGTTAACCGACCACATTAGACACGGAATATCCGTTTGTCAAAAGATATCAATGTTGCCAACGAATAACTGTTGTTGATTACCGTAAGTGAAAGACTATCACATTTGCTAACAAATAATCCGTTGCTGATGTAAATATCTGTTGGTGAATATAATAATTTTTAGTAGTGAATTCATTGAAATCTTGAACGTGATAGAGGGACTGTTTGACAAAAAATTTGATAAAAATTTTAACAGATTTTAATAAAAATTCATAAAATATATAGTTCAAAAATTTATAAAAATTATGTCTAATAAAATATATAATTAAAAATACTAATAATTTTGATATTAACTTTTCAATAATTTTTTAAAACTAAACCAAACAACAACATATATAATCACGAAAATATGTCCAAGAATGTACCCGTTACTTATATGATTAAACTACCTCAGTGGAATATTTGAGGCTAGCTAGTGGACCCAAACATTGACAATATTATGTATAGTTTTGTCCATATTATATGAATTGATATGTCACGCTTTTTATCATGGAAAATGCTTAGATGAACAATAATTTGGACATAAAGTTAAACTATCATGTGTAAAATGTCAAATCTGTCCTTTAAAAAGACATGAATCTTATTAATGTCTTTTTAAATGACAGATTTGATATTTTATACACAGTAGTCTAACTTTATGTCTAACTTGATATTCATCTAGTATTTGTGTTGCTTTCTTAATAATATACAAAATATTAATTGAATACATTAATTTTATCTATTTTTAAATAAATATCGTGAAAATCATGTTATTAGATGTTAATAAAATAAAATGTGTTATTTGTAAACTTTAACTTGAAGAAGTTGCTATCTTATCATCCACATTGATTGTATCTAGACTTGATGTTATTAATTAATGAATTTAATTAACATAAGCAATAATTATAATGACTAATGAAGTTTTGGAGTTAAAAATTAAAGGATCATACATTGAACTAAAGTAGTGGTCAATCACCAGACTTGTTTCAATTATATTAAATAATTCTTGTTAAGGTCAATGAAGCATGAAGTGTAAGGAATTGAAGCATACATGAACAATAGAAATTAAATATTTAATTTTTTAAAATCGAATCAATCTTGTACTTAGAGAGAATTCGTGATAGAAGATTACATTTGATGAATATCGTGAAATCTAATTATCTTATTAGTTGGAGGTGCGATCTTCAATACCACAGCTGTCCAATTGTCCAGCCTCCAATGGTGATCCACACAGCAAGAACAGATCTGAACTTCCACGATCAAGAACAGATGAAAGCGGAACCTTTTGAGATAAAATTGATTGGGTTGTCTTTTGCTTGTGCTAGCAAGTAATGGAAAACAACTCTTGTTATTTAATCTGTCGTGGCCTTGTATTTATAGGTATGGCTAACCCTAGCCCTAGTTCTAGTCAAACTAGAACCCATCAACAAATGAGCCCAATTAATTAATCTAATTAATTAATTTGGTCCAATAATTAATTAAGTCCGACCCAACTAATTGGACATTGGACATTAATTCTTACAATCTCCCACTTGGACAAGGTCCAACTCCAGATACTCAATTCTCGCTTTATGTGTGTGACCCATTAGGTTTCCATTCACGATGGCAAACGCAGTGATATTCTCATCAATTCACCGAGACCGATCGATTCACGTCACCGTCCAAGATTGACATCTAGCAATGTGTCAAGGCAATCCATGTGAAGAAAAATGTCATGTGGTATGACAGAACCAATATATGTACGGTTACCGTAGAAATATAATCCCTTCATCAATATAATCCAATTGGTTAAGAGATATGGATCAGCGTCAATCTCATTTCAATCAATCATATTATTCACATCAACTCGTCGTTGATCTAATCTAGTTATGATTGAAATTTTTTCAACTCATAACTCCACCCCGGCCGAAGATATATCAACTTAAGTGGACAAAAATCAGGTTATAATTTCCTACTTTCCAAGAGTGACGAATCCTCATATTGGACATTCACAACCTTTATACGATTCTCATTATACCCGTACGACGTCTTCTTGGTGACTCAAATCTTCGAGCCCCATCAAACGCTCACCAAAGTATAGTGGTCCTCACATAAGATTCTATGATGTCCTCAAGTCAAATAACCAAATCCACAACCGCGCATTAGAGATTTGCCACTGACGCTTGGATAGTTATCCATGTGGAATCTCTAGGCGGATTATCCAATGTCATGTTCTCATAACAATGCATTTATGTGTTCATTCAGATGTCCCTCTACATTTTAGCTCGTGAGATCAGCTAGTTGCTTTAAAAGAAATGCAACACATGCTAGTCTATCCGCAATAATAATATCCGTATCTCATTATTACTATGACTATGGATATTTCAAGAATAAGTTATTTATAACTTGTATCTCACAATCACAACACCTTGTGATTAACAAGTTACTATAAACTTTTCTTCGGACTCTATTAGTTTAAATAATAAAATTTAAAAAATAACAAATCTGCCATTAAAATGTAGTCAAGCATTTAATTAATCAATTTATTCATATACTTCAATGTCTAACAAAGAGTATATCACAAAATGTCCCATACAAACTAGATCCAATCACTCAGGTATCTTAATACCATCAAATTCAGCATAACTATCATGCTTGTGATGGGACAACAACTTTGTCAAAGGATGTGCTATATTATTGTATGTTAAGACCCGTTCTATCTTTCTATAATTTCTTAAGATTATCTCTCTGATGAGATGATAATGCCTCAATATATAACTAGATCATTGATGAGACCTGGGTTCCTTCGCTTGTGCGATGACTCCATTGTTATCACAATACAAGTTATTGGATCAACAATGCTAGGAACTATTTCAAGTTCAGTAATGAACTTCTTGATCCATACTGTTTTCTTTGCTACTTCTGAAGCAGCTATATATTCGACTTCTGTAGTTGAATCAACAGTCATTTCTTGTTTCGAACCTTTCCAACTGATTGCACCACCATTTTGAGTAAATACATATCCAGAACATGTCTTTAGTCCCATACACCAAGAACATGTCTTTATCAAACTAAAAGATGGCATCGGCATAACCTTAAACTCTAAGTTCATTTCTCCCATACACCAAGAACATGTCTTTAGTCCTTCCTAAGAACTTAAGGATGTTCTTGACTGCGATCCAATATTTTTCGCCAGGGTTCGCTTAGAACCTGCTTGTGACACTCAAAGCATATGAAACATCCGATCGAGTGCATAGCATGGCATACATGATGGATCTTATTGCTGATGCATAAGGAATTCTATCCATGCGATCTCTTTCAATTTGTGTCTTTGGACACATCTCTTTTGAGAGATAGATCCCATGCCCGATGGGACAGTGTCCTCTCTTGGACTCTTCCATGCTAAATCTTCTCAAAATTTTATCTATGTATGTAGATTGAGATAGGCCAAGCATTCTTTTAGACCTATCTCTATAGATCTTTATTCTGATAATGTACGTTGTTTCTCCCATATCTTTCATGGAGAAATTTTTAGATAACCACAATTTTACTGATTTTAGCATTGGGACATCATTTTCTAATAATAGTATGTCATCCACATACAAAATTAGAAACACGACTTTGCTCCCACTAACCTTTTATACACATAGTTCATCTTCATTCTTGATAAAATCAAACATTTTGATTGTCTTATCAAAATGAAGATTTCAGCTCCGAAATGCTTGCGTTAATCTATATATAGATTTCTGTAGTTTGCATACCTTGTTTGGCTCTGTGGATTCAAAACCTTCAGGTTTTGTCACCTACACATCCTTGCTAAGATTCCCGTTAAGGAATTCAATATTGACATCCATTTGCCAGATATCATAGTTATGGTATGCTACTATCAAGTTAAATTCGAATTAACTTAAACAAGGCTACTAGTGAGAAGGTTTCATCAAAGTCAATCTCTTGTCTTTACTTGTAACCCTTCGCAACCAATCTTGTCTTATAAGTGTGAACATTACCATCCATGTCGACCTTTTTCTTGTAAACCAATTTACAGCCTATAGGTTTTACCCTTCAGGCGGGTCAACCAAGGTCCAAACCTTGTTTTCGTACATGGAGTTCATTTCGAATTCCATGGCTTCCTGCCATCTCTGTTAGTCAACATTTGACTTTGATTTTGCGTAAGTAGTAGGTTCATCTTTCTCGATTAGTAATACATTACTAGTAATCAGGAGATCATATCTCATAGGAAAATGAATGACTCTGCTCGACTTACGCGGAGCTGGTGTGTCCTTGAGAACTGGTGGCTCCCACTTTCTCAATATGTGCTTCATCAGATGCAAGTTCAACCATTGGAACATCTAATTGGTCAATTTTATTTGTGGTTTCTTGAACCTCTTCAAGATCTATATTACTCCCACTGTCTTCTCTAAGAATACAACAAGTCTCGATATGATGACCTTCATCTCGATGAGATTGTAGAAATAGTATCCAACATTTTCTTTTGGATACCCCACAAATAAATATTTATCAGATTTAGCTCCTAGCTTATCTGATTCAATGCGCTTCACATAAGCGTTGCATTCCTAAACCTTCATGTATGAAAGATTAGGCCTTTTTCCTTTTCATAACTCGTATGGAGTTTTATTGACCGATTTAGATAGGACATGGTTTAGTGTATAACATGCAATGTTAAGCGCATATCTCCAAAACGATTTTGGAATAACCGCGACTCACCATTGATCGCACCATTTCAAATAAGGTGCGGTTTCGTCTTTTAGATACACCATTTTGTATTGATGTATAAGGTAGAGTCCACTGCGAGAGAATCTCATTCTCTTTTAGATAGTCTAAAAACTCACCCTTCAAATATTCTCCACCTCGATCAAATATAAGTATTAGAATATTTTTTCCGGTTTGCCTTGCTGCTTCTTGCTTGAATTTCTTGAACTTTTCAAGGGCTTCACTCTTGAATTCTATCAAGCATATAAAACTATATCTAGAATGGTCATCTGTAAATATGATGAAGTAAGAAAAGCCACATTTAGCATCTTTAGACATTTGTCTATATCAATGTTTAGAAAACCGGACGGACCGGCCGATTCAACCGGAAAAACTGGGAACCGGTCAGAAAATCGGTCCGATTTTCCACTTTAACCGGTATCTAAAAATCGGATCGAAATCGGGTTTTTACCTATGAACAAAAACCCGGTTGAACCGGTCCTATTTCAAAGAAAATCGGATTTTTTTTTATTTTTTAATTAAAACTTATAAAAATTCTATTTAAAGCCAAGTTTTGTGAGTAATTTTGTCTACAAATGTTGATTTATTTACAAATAACTTATTTTTAGAAATTTTGTGAGAGTTTTGGATTAATTTTTAATTTTTTAATTGAAAACGGTTCGACCTTTTCGACCCTTGACCACCGATTTTTTTGGTCGATGGCCTGTGGCGTCCGGTTAAACATTGGTCTATATACATCAGTATGTACAAAACTCAAAATATCTGCAACTGTGTCTCTCTTTCTAGAAAAAAGGGTCTAGATCATTTTGCCCAACGGGCATGATTTACATTTATCAAATGATTCATAATCATTTGAATCCAAGTATTCATCTTTATGTAACTTGGTGATGCGTTTTAATTTATATGACTGAGTCTGGAATGCCAAAGATTTTAGTTGTTAGTTTTATCTCTTTTATGCCTTGCAATTGCTTTTCTAATGTCCTTTTATTTTCACAGTGAAAACATGGATTATCAGACTTGAATTTGTCTTTGCTTAACTCTTTTTCAACAGATTTGGCCTTCTTGGATCTTTTCAAAAAGGTCCCTTTAGATTTTCTCTTAGCGCTCTTAGAGTTATCAATGGCCAAAGTTTACCCATTCCTTTGGGTTTAAGAGTTTTTAGCATGTTTAGCAACTTGAGTAGGGTACACTGAATCTTATTCACGTTGAAGTTCATAATGAACTAGGAAAAATTATTATGTGGGGACTGCATAACTAAGTCAACAATTAGCTCGTAGTCCATGGTAAAACTTAATTGATTTAATTTTTCAATACAACCAATTATCTTCAGTACATGAGCATTGATCGAAGATTTTTTTACCATCATACCTCTGAATAACCATTTGGATGTCTCATACCTTTCAGTTCGTGACTGTATATCATTCAACTCTTTAAAATGATATATATATTAGAATAGACATCCATACCCTCGTGCTGCTTTTCTAACTCTAGTAACATATTGCAAGCATCACATGTTGCAGTGTTACTGTTATCACTGTGTTTTTTGTAAGGCTGCACATTCTCCGACATGGCCTCCTCAGTAGGAGCTTCCGGCATTGGCTGCTCAATGACATATCTAATTTTTTTTCACGCTTGAAAACAATTCTCAGATTGCGGTACCAGTCTAAAAAATTTGGTCCGATATGTTTGTTGGCATCCAATATGCCTCTCAAACTTATATGGTTACTCATGATTCAACAATTAAATAATAAAATAGAACAATTAATTAAATGCATAAAATTAATTTAACATGGACTTATATTAAATTAATTATACTCCCACTGTTTAAATTGAATTAATGACCCTCAAACATTAATCAATAGAACTGGTTAGATTCCTAGTAGGTTAGGATCCCTTTTGTTTTATTAAAACCTTGAGCGACTCAACAAGTCCAAATAAAACATCTAGGTAGATACTCTATCAATCACATCTCTATGTGACTCCTAGATCATCAAGTAGACAACTTATTATCCAACACATCTTATGTGTTTTACTTGATTGTGCCCCTAAAATTTTATTTCATTGAGCGACTCAACAAAAAATAAAAATCTAGTTAAATTCGACCCATTGTTCAGAAACATCAAGGGCCTGTTCTCTTTGCTGTTTTGGGGCCATTTTCTGTTTTGAGTTTTTCAAAACGGCCAAAACGTGTTCTCTTGACCATTTTGGAAAATGGATTTTTGAAAACAAAAAAAAAAATACAAAGGAAACCCAAAACGGCTAAAAGCCGCTTTGGGCGCTTCTTCACAAAAATGGCGCAGCTTAAAACGCCAAAAACGCTGCTTTTGGCTGCTTTTGGTCTCAAGTTCAAATCCTTCCGCCTTTTTTTTTTTCTCTCTCGAATTTTACTGGCGATCGCCCAGATTTATCTTGGCGATCTCCCAAACAGAAATTTCAGAAATTTTTTTTTTTTTTTTTTTTTTGAATTTCAATTACATTTTATTACGGTTTGCATCTTTTGACTTGTTTTGATACATATTTGTATATTAGAGGTTATAATACATAAGTATAGATGATTTTCATGTTGTAAAATCAATTATTAACATCAAAATTGTTAGAAAATATATATACGAAAATCAAAAATCAATTATTCAACACACCTATTCACATATATAGAATCAAAATTTTCTTTGGGCGCGTTGCCCCTGTAGTACTGATGAGGGCGCCCCCTCGACCCCCGCCGACCGACTGACCAAGGTGTCGAACCCCGCTTTCCGGCGGCGAAGTGGCAAACAATTTGCAAAACGACAATAAATAAATAGTGAAATATATATAACAATTGTATTAGCATTAAATTATTTTAAGAAAGTATTCAAATGTATTAGTATTATATAGTCTATCTTATTAGAATTTTCATACTATATTAGCATTAAAGTATTAAAAAATTAAATAATGAACTTTTTGAATAACATATCATACAAAATCATTTCTCAAAATTTTCAAAGTAAACACGTTTTTGAAGTTTTTCTGCTTTCGAAACAATTTTCAAAAACACCAAAAAGAACGTATTTTCAAAACCTCAAAACAAACACTCAAAACACAAAACACAAAACGAATTCAAAACTCAAAACACAAAACTCAAACACAAAGAGAACACTACCCAAATGTTTCATAGTGATAAATATATCTACGAGCGAGCAGCCTTGAGCGACTCAACAAATTGACATCGATAATAGACTCTGGTTTTTCACTATAACAATGGAAGACACGTTGTATTAACCATTTAATACGAATTTAATATTTTGATAAAGAGGGGTTTGTCTCATCACATTTATGTATATTAACTAACATCCAACATGCAATCAATCATACATTAAATAATTGTGGATGATTATGGACTTTATCTATCTAATCTTCTTGAGCCAAAAGAAAGATTAGTTGGTCAATTCCTAAATGACGTTGCATTCGTTCATCGAATGCTAAATGCAATAATCTCCATCTCCTGCTGCAATCTATATCCTATACTAGTTGCTTCCTTGTGGCCCATCTGTAACAAGTATCCTATACTAGTTGGCACGCAGGCCCAAATAAATGAACACGCAGGTCCATATTAAGTAAAGAGTTCAAAGCTCAATTAATTAAATAATATGCTCGCATGCCCATTTAATTAAATAATAAGCTCGTAGGTCCAACCAACAATTAACAAGAATAATTAAACATACAACCAATCACATAGGTCGACTCCATAATCATCTACTAAACATCTATTTTAATATCTAATATTAAAAAAATATTAATTTCTAAATTTGCAGCTTTGACAGTATAAGTCTAAACATTTTAGATATTTTGAAACGGACTATACAAAATTAAATAATTAATCTAATTAATTAATTAATTAATTTTTCAACAATAAAATTAATCAATTAATTTTATTCATAAAAGAGATTTTCAAAATTTATTTCATCTACCAATTTAAAGTCATACTCTAATTGAAGATAAAATTTGTATATGGTCAAAATTATAATTTTATAAAGTAAAGTTAAAATTTAATCTGGTCAAAAATTTAAAATAAATTTTAGTCAATACTAAATATTTGACCAGCATTAAAATTTAAATAATTACAAATTTTTCAAAAAAAAATTAAAATTATATTTAAAACCATATTCTTAGAAAATAAAATTTGAGGACTTATTGTGCAATTTCTAAAATTTCACAATGAGTCCTTGATTAAAAAGAAATCAGTGGGCGTTTCAGTGCAATTTTTGAAATTGAACAAAAGACCCTCCCTTTTATTTTAAACAGGGGTTCTTCTCATGCAATTTCAAAAATTGCATGATAGAACCTTTTTGTTTCTTTTAAAATTTGGGGACCTCTTATGCAATTTTCAAAATTGCACAAGAGCCCCCGTTTCCATCTAAAATGTAGAAAGAGGGAATGAGGGAAAACGGCAGCGACGGCCACCCATCTCCAATACAAATAGCGGCGACTATTACCGCTCACGAGGAGAAGCGGTGTCGGCACACGATCTCTCAAGAATGACATCGTCGTCACCGCGAAGATCAAAGGGGCGGTGGTCGCCACCACCGCTTTTTGACGCTCTTTCGCTCATTGTTCGACTTATGCTTGGCCTTATTGCTACTTCTAGCAAATGTTGTTCTCTCTCTGCTTGCCGGTTTATTTCTCCAGAGGCCGCGACTTCAGCCACTACCATATCCCTTAATTTTTATTCCAAAATAAAATCTAAATCATATTTAGATTTATATAAAAATAAAATTCACAATTATATTTACTATCAAAACTCAAATCAATTAATATGCCAATAAGAATTATTGTTCGATTCATCAAAGCAATATAACAGGACTCTAACAAGTAACAATGTAGGTTTTGATACTCCTGTAAGGAATTGAAGCATACATGCATAGTGAAAATTAAATATTCAATTCCTTTAAGTCGGATCAACTTTGTACTTAGAGAGAATTCGTGATAGAAGATTACTTTTGATGAATATCGTGAAATCTGATTATCTGATTAGCTGGATGTGCGATCTTCAATACCACAGTTGTCCAATTGTCCAAATTTCTATTGGTGATTCACACAAAGAAGAACAGATCCGACTCTTCCACGATCAAGAAATGTATGATGAAAGCGGAACCTTTTGGGAAAAAATTGATTGGGTTGTCTTTTGCTTATGCTAGCAAGTAATGGAAAACAACTCTTGTTATTTAAGCTATCGTGGCCTTGTATTTATAGGTTGGGTTAATCCTATCCCTAGTTCTAGTCAAACTAGAACCCATCAACAAATGAGCCCAAATTAATTAATCTAATTAATTAATTTGGTCTAATAATTAATTAAGTCTAATCCAACTAATTAGACATTGGACATTAATTCTTACATGAATTACATAGATCCCCGAGGAGCTCCATAATTAAAGACTATAATATAATAAATGAAAATATGTCAAACTAGCCTATGGCTAGAGGCACACGACTATGTAGGTTAAGGTTGATGGAGAGTCGTCACATTTGTCCCTTTGTCGTGCTATGCAATAGTTCTCCTATACATTGTGTTTTTAGTCAAAACAAGTTTTCGATTTTATAAAGGGTGAGCGAGTTATTTGTTGTATTAAGAAATGCTTGATCGATAAAAAAAAAAAAGGAAATGCTTGATAGAAATTTGATAGCAAGTTTTACGGTTGGTAAAGATTTATGTAAATTATAAACAGTGTGTCCTACGAAATATGTGAATAAAAAGTTGATAAAAATTGTGACTCATACGAAATGTATAGATAAAAATAATGTTTGACCGACTTATAAATACTTGTAAACACACACAAACGTACTCTTGGTAAGAAAACTGTCAAAATAGGATTTTTGATGGCTAGTTATGATTGCCTTGGTAAACCTACTTTACGCGAAATTTGATTCTCATTTACATAAATTACTATTGATTTCAATTGAAAAATGACGCTATATAAAAAATATATCAAATTGCATTAAATGTCCAATTTTGACGGACTATTTTGAAATAATATGGTAACTTTCTAAAAGTCCAAAATTGTCATTTTAATTAAAAGTGCTCAAAATGCCCTCAACAAATTTACAAAATTTATGTCCATATCTTCAAAATCAATTTGACACACGTCTCTTTCGTTATTCAAAATCATTCAAAATCAATTTGATATCTCTCTTTCTTAAATTAAAAGTCAAATAAGTTGTGTATCTTCAACTACTCACCATTTATCTTCAAACGGGGCACTACCACCGCACCGATTTCTTTCTTCAACACCATCTACCACCGATCTCTCCTAATCGATTCAACAGAAGAACTGTTAACTGGTGGGTATTATCTTAAAACAAATACATTATATGAAATGTGCTATGGTACGCTTAGATAATGCTTTTGGTCCTATGAAATTATAACAAATAAAATTTTATGAAATTAAAACAAAGAAAATTATAAAAAGTTAGTCCTATGAAATGGTTTTCGGTAGACTCGGTTGAACCGTCGGTGAGTTGATTGGGTAATTTGGTTACTATTTTTAAAAATAAAATAAAAATATAATTTTTTGTTAAGGAGAATGTTAAGAATTTAACATGGTATTGTCTAATTAAAATAAGATTTATGTTTGTCTAGTTTACATGCAACACGATTCTTAGTTCCCTACTTATAATGAGTTTGTTTATATTTTCACGTTGAATTGAAACTGAAAAGCCATCATTTTGTGCCCTTATAAATAGAAGCTTCTATTTAGTATTTTATTTATTTCAAGGATAAATCCAATGCTAGTCACTATTTTAATACTTATGAACTATAAAGTCATATAGTCAAAAATTAATTCAATTAAAGTCACATTTTAGCTTTAAAGACCAACATATCATTACTTATTGTGATACTGTTTTATTGTGATATTGTTTTATATGTTACTGTTTTGTTGTGATACTGTTTTATTTATGATACTATTTTATTTAAATAATGTACATTGGTATATTTATATCATGCTTTTATCTTTGATACTAGTTTATTATAACAATGTTTAAACCTATGATCTTGTACTACTAATGGAATATTTTAAGAACAATATCATTACTTCAACCATTAAAACATTTTGTACTTAGTTTTATATATAATACTGTTTTGTCTATGATACTATTTTATATAGATAATGTGATATGGTACACTTAGACCATGCTTTTATCTTTGATATTGTTTTATTATGATAATGTTTCAACCTATGACACTGTTTCAACCTATGATAATGTTATCGAATGCAAACAATATCAATGATCTTATACTACTGATGAAATATTTTAAGAACAATATAATTACTTCAACTAGTAAAACATCTATGATACTGTTTTAATATATGATAATGTTATTGAATACAAACAGTATCAATGATCTTCTACTATTAATGTGGTATTTTAAGAACAATATAATTACTTCAACCAGTAAAATAAATCTATGATACTGTTTTATTTAGATAAAGTAATTTGGTATACTTATACTATATTTTTTATCTTTGATACTATTTTATTATGATAATATTTTAACCTATGATACTGTTATTTTATTGGATTGTAGTTTGTGTATGTGATACTTTTTTATTAAGATATTTTCATGTATGATACTAATATATTAAGATACATTTATCCGTGATACTGTTTTAGTATGTAAGATACTGTTAAAACATGAAAAATTAAAAATTGTCATTTTAAGCTAAAGAGACGACTTCAATGGCTAAAATCCGTCGTACACAGTAGCAAAGCTACTGGTCTTGACCGATTTGTCGAGACCATTCCGAAAACTTATTATAATAAAATTTTTGAGCACGTATACAAATTACCATTTATGTTATGATAATATTTTGTGATACTGTTTTATATAATACAATATCAAATAACACACATGACTAACAATACAAAGAAATAATCTAATAGACAACTTAATACAGTATCAAACTACACTCTGGTAATGATATTCAATCAATGTATTTCACTTCTCTCTATTTTTTCCAATTCAATCAAATGGTGGAGCATTATCACCTATTTTTGTTCCATATTTTCATTCTTTTCACATACAATTTGATTATTTTCAAAATCCAATTACTAACCAAACTACTTGTGTATGTGAAACAAGTGAATGTGTACAACCCAATGTCTACCTCTGCCTCGGCCTCAATATCCACTACCACTGCTGGCGAGACTAGAATTAAACCTTGAATGAATGTATTTCCTTGCTTGCAATTAGAAATTGGAATTCAACCAGAAGAAAATATTTCCAACTAATTAATTCACGTAAGAAACACCAGAAAATCAGAAAGCAATAAACACCAGAAAACAAGAAACCAGAACTAGGTTTCTTATGGTAGACCCGACCCCAAAACCATTGGACCTGAACTTCACCATGGGCAGACCACATTCGGTCACCCTCGTCGCACCCATACCCAGCCTCACACCATCAAATTCAGCCCTCCACACCAAAAAAAGGACCTAAATCACGGCGGACCTAGGTTTAGCCCCAATACGCCATGACCTTCTCTACCTCGAACGCCCATGACCACCATGATATGACAACACCGATCTACTCGCTAATGACCAAGTGACCGATGGAGGTTTGTAGATGTGGAAGAAGACGCTAAGATTTGTAGAGGGTAATTTTGAAAATTTGAAAGTATGACTTAATTATAATTTTGAAAATGTAAAGGTATTAATTCTTTGATTTTTAAATTATAGGTAAAGTATTTCTTACCAAAAAATATGCAATAAGAGTGGTAAGAATATAAGAAAATATACACAAAGATTTTCAAGATTTGTAGGTGGAAAGTATTTAGGAAAGTCAATATTATCTCTATATATTTTCTTCTCTAATAAATAGAAAAATAAGAGAAGGTATACAAGAATTGTTTCTATTATTCACGACATCCTATTATATCATGTAAGAAAATAGAATAAAAATTACAACATACAGATCTGGAAAAAGATTCTAATTACTATCTCAGCCAGTCAGAACTAGCAACAACTTGTCCAGTCAGAACGTACACGTACACTAACCTCCTTTTTCAACATTAAAATTAGAAATATAATTTAAGAAACCAAATTAAAATAAATATCCAACAATAATTTTGTGTCAATCTAGTTTGGATTTAGATAGATGTTACTGTTGGAAAATTTAAGGCTTTATGCCATGTTTGCAATAATTTTGTGTGGGACATGTTTTTAATTGTAAAAGATAAAAGTATATTCATGTTCTTCTTTGCGTGAACACCGAATTTATATATTTATTTGTCTAAAATGATGCTTTGGTGAATAATAAATTGAAGCTCAAAATAGAGTTGGAAAAATAGTTGAAGAGAAAAGTAAGTGACTTATCTCACATTGGAAAATTGGAAAAAAAAAAAAATGACTAGTATTTATATGGCCACACATTTGAAAGGTATAATCTAGTGTAGTATAGAGCCTCTTTCTTATGCGCACATGCAAAGGTACAAATCACGGACCGATTAACACCTCGAGCCATTATGCGAGCGCAACCTGCATGCGTACACAAATGTTGATAAGAAATTGACCCATTAATAAAGTCCACGTTTTGTTATTTATTTTTTTGAATTAATTCCAGACATTCTAATTTCTATAATAACTCCAGAATGCTATTATTGCTGGGGTGAATTGAAGTGCTAATTCTTTAACACCTGAAATTGTCATGTTTATGAGAGAGTTGAAAGGTCACCTCGAAACTTACATCACATATATGAGTTTTTGCACAGCTACACACAAAATTCATTCTGCTTTATTTTATTCGGTCCAAAAAATTCCCGTGTCTATTGCAGTTTAGATTTTTTATTTTTCGGTACTTGGTGATTATATTCAATCAAAAATTCAATTCGCCGAAGTAGAAGTTTTGTGTTAAACTTACTAATTGTTCCATCACTGAGAGACAGACGCTCATTTATCCTCAAGTACCTACGGTGAAGAACTAAATTTGTTTTAAGGACACTGTGTTTGCACAAGCATCTGTTTACATAATTTGCTGTTTCAATTTTTTTGCACACGTTATAATTTCCTATTTTGTTTTTTCTATTTAATTAATAAATATGTTATATTATTTCTGTATATTTGTCTAACAATCTTAAAACATATTCAGAAAATCGAACGGGTTGTATTCTGCCTGCAGTTGGTTTGAAAATATTAATATTTTATTTGATATTTCAAAAATTGCAACTGATCCTATACATCTGGAGTTCTACCTACTTGAAACCACATTGTGGCTCAAATGAAAGGTCTAGATGTGACCCAAATTGTGGCTCAAACAACTAGCCCAAATTGTTTGATCCCAAATGTGATTGTTGTTTTTAATCATGGGGAAAAATTAGAGAAATTGAATTTCAAAAAGCGACAACAAAAAATGCTATTTTATCTGACTATCTTGAATTGAGAGATTTTTAACTGAAGATGCTCTGAAACTCAATGAGGGTGAGTGAGATATACAAGTTGTCAGTGTTATTGAAGCTTAGAAACATTCTGATTTCCTGTGTCAGAATTATGTCATGAATAGTTTGACAGATTCACTCACTATACAACGTGTGTAGTGCAATGAAAACAACGAAGGAAAGTCTCTAAACCGAAAATATAAAACTGGGAACGTAGGGGCTAAGAAGTTTATTGTTGGTCGCTTCCTGGATGATAAAATACTAGACTCAAAAATCGTGATCAGTTAAGTACAAGAAGTCCAAAAATGAAATCGAGGTTAAAAATGATTAGCGTTGCTTGGGAATTAATAAAACTTCTTAGTTAAAATTAAAAATATATTGAATCCCTTTCAATTTTTTATCTTATCAAATAAAATTTATTCATAAACTATAACTTGATCGTATATAACTTCATCTTGCACCTTCACTACAACTAACAATGCTACCAAGATAGATTTTTTCCTCGTTGATGGCTATATTCCGTTGGTGAAAGTCATTACGGACCCAAAATTTCTATTAAAAACTTAGTCGCAAAATCTCAGTGGATAAAATATATTTGTCAGAAATGCAGTTGATGATTAATTTTAAACCTCAAGAAACTCCATATTTTAGACCATTCTAAAATTTAATTCTAGTTTTGCCACTAATTTTAATGGAGAGTTAGACGGAAACCATCTAGTGACATTAATGTGTGCTATGAAATTGAAAGACTGAGATCAAATTAATTCGAATCAAAGGTTGGTGATCAACTTCAGATTTTATGCTTTCTTGTATCACTCTCTCTCTTTTTGTTCTCATCATTTGGACTTTTTGTTGTGTTGTTGCAGTGTTTCTTCTGTTTCTTTGTGCACAGCGTGTGCTTAATGGTTTTGGGACCTTAGTGAAAAGCTTCTTGTACTACAGGCCCTTATTAGCAAATATTTTGAATATACACATGATGCCCTTTGTTGTTTTTTTTAAGGGTTAATTACACAAACAATCCTCATTCTTTCAGCTTATGTAACAAAATCGTCCCGATCCTTTCATTTTACTCGCACAGGTGGCCTCTAAGTAATTTTTTAGACACTTTTATCCCCGACTTAAATAAATTAAAATAACAGAAAAAAAAATACAATGAAAAAATTGTAATTGGACCTAACCTTTTTAAAAGTACAAATAAATCATAAATTTTAATTTTTACAAATTAAAAGAAAGATGGTTTTATTTGTAAACTTTTAAAAATTCTTTTTATTTCCACTTAAAAGAAAAATTCTTTTTCTTTTTATTTGTAAAAATAAAAGGTTTAGGATTTATTTGTACTTTTAAAAATGTTAGGGTTCAATTACAATTTTTTCATTGTATTTTCTTTTTTTTATGCTATTTTCATTTATTTAAGTCAGTAATAAAATTGTCAAAAAAATCATTTGGGGACCATCTGTGCGAGTAAAATGAAAGGATGAGGATCATATATGCGAACAAAATTGAATGAGAATGATATTGTTACGAAGATTGAGGATTGTTAGTTTAATTAAGGGTTTAATTAAGGGTTAATTATACTAATGTTTTCCATTATTTTAGGTTTGTAACAATTTCATCAATATTCTTTTTTTTAGCAGATATCATCCTCATTCTTCCATTTATACTCACAGATGGTCCCCAAATCACTATTTTTCACTATTCTGACAATTCTTTGACAATTTTACCCTTTGACTTAAATAAATTAAAATGATAAGAAAAAAATATAATAAAAGTATTGCAATTGGGCCCACCCCACCCCACCCCACCCACCCCACATAATATATACATACACCACAATATCTCTATTTCCTCTTTCTCAAATTTTCCAAATTGCTTTCTTTGCTTGTTGATCATTCCAAATTTCCAATTTCCTCTTTTCATTCTTTCTAGTATGCTACCGTGGTAGGTCAGCAGAAGCTTCTTTCCTTCATCTGTTTCAGAGACAATAACTCGTGCTTGTGTGACTGGCATCTTCAACAAAACTTTTTACACCAATTGAATCCACCACAAGAGTGAGCAAAGTATTTTCCTTTTTCTTTGACAGAGAGTATAAAACATGGAAACTCCTCCGTCTCCTCGCTTTCATTCCCCACACTAGCACTGTTGTTTTTTTGTTGGAGAAGAACACCTACTTTTAATCCCTCCTTCTGCAACTTCACTCCTGGCGGGTCCGACATCGACCCCGTTATCACCTCCGCCACGTACTGGAACGAAGAAGTCATCATATTGTATAGAAACAATAGAACCCACCACACCATGCATACACACCCAATAAACCAACAGCAATTGTCAACACAATTCCAATTGGTCTTATTCTTCTGGGATTTTCGAATCTCGTTTTTCTTGTCAATTATTTTTTTGTCCTTCTCATTCCCATTTGGGTTCAGATCGAGAACTTGAGTTATTTCATTTTCTTGAATTTTTCTCCTTCGAAGCAGAGATATTGATGTTTTTCAATATTATTATGGGGTGGGGTGGGGAATAAAATAAAATTATTTAAGATTTATTTGTACTTTTGAATAGGTTAAGGGCCCAATTACAATACTTTCATTGTATTTTTTTTTCTATCATTTTAATTTATTTAAGTCAAATGACAAAATTGTCAAAGAATTGTAAGAATAGTGAAAAATAGTAATTTGGGGACCATCTGTAAGTATAAATAGAAGAATGAGGATGATATCTACTAAAAAAAAGAATGTAGATGAAATCGTTACCAACCTGAAAGAATGAAGACCATTAGTGTAATTAACCATTTTTTTTTAATGAAATCATAAAATCTCTATGTTGGTCTTGATATCCTATCCACTTATCATACCCATTTATAATGCACACGTTGAAGTAGCATCACATGATTGGTAGTTCATGGTCCCACACTCATTATTTTTACCAATCATGTAATGTCACCTTAACGTGTGTATTATAAATGAGTAGGATAAGTGAGTAGGAGATCAAGACCCGTTTCTAGGTATTCACATTGAGCAAAAAATTTGCAAACTTTAAGAATGTTTGATAAATTTTTTTTATTGATTATAAGTAGTTCGTCTTACGAAATGTATAAATAAAAATTATAAATCTTACAAAATATATAAATAAAAATAATATTTGACAAATTTATAAATATTTATAAACACATATCTCTTCTTTCTCAACTAATAAAAGTCATATGTTGACCAAATCTACTCTAATTTTTCTAATTTTTCTTATATTTTATGTATGTTGAGCAATCAAAGATCCCGCGTAAGGAAACACGGGCGAGAGATGGTCCAAGAAATCCCATTCTATACTTGGAATTTAATAAGCTATTCCCAAAATATTTACCCAAATACATTAGTCAAAAGGGAACAGCAAGCCGTCGCAGCCGAGTAAATTCTATTCAACCAGTCGTGTGTGTTTGTCTGCCTATATTATAATAATCATTTTCTCTGTGTATATGTGTCCAAGTATATTTACTGTTCTAAAATTTTTTTAGGCTGCGCTTCTATATTTTTACAAGTTTAAAAAATTTGAAACTTGATTTCTACACTAATCATATTTTATATTTTTTAAAATACCAAATATGTTGGAGAAAAATAAGATTTAAACATTTATTTTATTACTGCAAATTTGAGACAAATTAAAATGAAGGACTTATTTGAAAATAATACCGAAATAAATTTAGATTATGCTAAGAATTTGATTCTTTGTCATTAAGATGAATTTTCTTCGCACAAGTGCCCAACGTGCGTGTGGTTTTTGTTCCAAGCCCAATAGATCCAACCCTTTTAAAAACTAATGATACTCTTTAGAAACTAAAACTCAAGTCTCAAAATAGAGATATTTAAATACGTGGTTTCACTTTCAAACTTGTCGATATCCAATTCGATCTGTTATATCAGCTAAGTAATTCTTCACCGGCTGCTATAAGAGCAGGTCGGATGTCATTCTCATCTAAGTCTTACTCCAGGTCGAACCTCATTCCAGGTGGGTCTTACCCCAGGTCGGACCTCATTCCCATCTAGATCTTACTTCAAGTCGGACCTCATTCCTAGGAGGGTTTTATTTCAGGTCGGACCTCATTCTCATGCGGGTCTTACTCCAGTTTCATTTCTCGCGATCGGGACCTCATTCCCAAGCGGGTCTTGCTCTAGGTTGGAAGACCTCCCATCCAGGTCTTGTGGTTAAGCTCACGTCATCAATATGACATATCATATCATGTGTCAGACGTCAGACTAGTTGCCACAATTAATACAAATGTCACTTCACAATAAATACCTAAAAAGAGAATGTCTTGTAGACATTTAATGCTGAACTTAGCATTAAATACTTGTAATCATTACATATTTTCTTATAAATAGGAAACATAAATGTCCTACAGATCGGACATTCAATGGTTGATAATAAACAACATACTCGAAAAGAGCTTACAAACATGTCTTCTGTTACAATTCTCGTATCTAATTCAGTTCGATAATGTCCGATCTAAATTCTTAACATTAAATTTGCTTGGGAAGTGCAGATTATTTTTCAACGTCAACAAAACTCATTTTGTTCAATTCTGAAACTTTACTTTTCACTTAAAATTTTCATTTATCGAGAAATAATTTTGAGCATCCATATATACTAGGAACATTTATTCACGGAGTATGACATGTTCAACTATTGTCTCGCTAAAAATAAATTGTGAAACTCACTTTAATATTTAGTCAAAGATTAATAAAAAGAGAATGTATCTCCTGTCCAAGTCGGCCCCTTTTTGAGAGTCGGGGGCAACCGGCAACATACAAGTGCACTAGTAAAAAAATAAAAATATATTTCCATCAGTATATATAACCAGCTGTGTGTGTTTATAAAATCACTTTCTATTCAACCAGCTCATTGTGTGTGTGTGTGTGTAGACTTCTATCATTGCACATTTCTATCACAATCCATTTTATAAAATTATATATATACCTTCTAAATCATTGCACATTTCTATCACATCCCATTTTTTTCTTGGCTCGACGAACAAAATTTTGTAGTTTTGAATAATTTTTGTACGAATGACAGTGATGAAGAAGAAGATGAAATTTCCAGATGTTTTTACGAGCTGTTTAAAGATTGATGAGTGCCCTAATAAACCTCAGCCAAAACAAGCTGTTTACAAGAAACAGTCTTCTTATAGAAGAATTTCTTTATCAGATTTAAGCAGTTCAATACTATCTGAAGATCTATCTGCTTCTTTAGCGGGCTCCAATCTTTACGTATTTACACTTCAAGAACTCAAAGTGATTACTCAAAACTTCTCTTCAACTAATTTTCTTGGTGAAGGAGGGTTCGGGCCTGTCCACAAGGGATTCATTGATGAAAGATTAAGGCCCGGTTTGAAGGCCCAGCCTGTGGCAGTCAAACTCCTGGATTTGGATGGTGCACAAGGTCATAGAGAATGGCTGGTAATTATATTTATGAATTCATTTATATTTATTTGTTTTGTTTGTGTTGGATTTAATTAATTAATTATTGAGATGTTTTGTGTTGTGTTGTGTTGATGATCAACAGACTGAAGTGATTTTTCTGGGTGAATTGAGACATTCACATTTGGTGAAGTTGATTGGATACTGTTGTGAAGAAGAACACAGGCTTCTGGTGTATGAATACTTGCCTCGAGGCAGCCTCGAGAATCAACTCTTCAGAAGTACGTAAACATAAGTAAAAGTTATAGTGCGTTTGGTCAAGATTATTTTTTTTTTTTTTAAAAAAAGTTTTCTTAGAATTTGACTTTTCAAAATTTTTGTTTGTGCTTGACTTATTTATTTAGAACTTGTTCGGTTGAGATTTTAGAAAAAAATTTACTTTTGAGTATAACAAAATTGACTTTTCAAAAGATTTTGAGATAAAATAACAAAATTACACTTTTTATTTCACCTAAATAAAATATTTTTTTAAAAGTCAATTTTATCATACTCAATAAAAAAGTTTATTAGTTGAAAAGTCTCTATCTTATTTATATTTGCTGGCAACTTCGTACATCTTTACAAGTTTCTTGCTTCATGCTGTATCATAGGTAGCAAGCTGTAACTCACTCAGGTCAATTTATTGATTTTTTTGTAAAAAACCAAATTTATTGGTACTAAATTCAATCAAGTTGCTGAAAGACTTTTTTTTAATAAAACAACATTTGGAAAGAGTCAATAATGGTAAATCATTCCGGTCAACGTGTGGACTTTTCAACACGTTTGTTTATTAATTTTGCTGGAAGCTGATCGACCATCACATTCACCTAATCATATATATGTGCATGTTTGTCATTGATTTTTTAATCTGATTAAATTTTCTCATATTTTTTATTTATAAGATCTACAACTTATAATCTTCAAAAAAAATTTATCAAACATACACAAAATACTTTCACTTTTACCAAAATGTGACAACTTTATTGCCTCAATGGCCTCATTGATGACCTTAGCGTATAAATGCACGTTGACATATATATTTAGCGTCCATTTGATTTAGCTTTAAAAAATGCTAAAAAATTGAGGTCGAAACCATTAATTAATTTTACACACATGACACGTTGGTATGAAGGCTTACATTTTATCAACTTTCATAAAAATCTGCTAAATTTTTTGTCAAAAACTGTCTAACAAGCCCTTGTATACGCCATTCATGTGGTGGTATTAAAGTTCATATTTTATCAATTTTTATCAAAATCTGCTAATTTTTTTGTCAAAAACTTTATCAAGCAGACTTTTATATACGTCATCCATGTGGTGGTATGAAGGCTCAATTGCCAAATATATTAGATTTATACATTCTTAAGAACCAAACAAATTCTTGATGTAAATATAACAATGTTAAGAACCAAGCAATGTATAATTTCTTGATGGAGTTAAGATTAATTACTAAGATTCAAATTTTGTTCATATGCAGGATATTCGGTTCCACTGTCATGGTCAACAAGAATGAAAATTGCTCTTGGAGCTGCAAAAGGACTTGCTTTCCTTCATGAAGCTGAGAAACCTGTCATATACAGAGATTTTAAAACATCAAACATTTTGTTAGACGCTGTATGTTACTCTATCATGCCTTTCATCTCGATTGTTCTAAAGCGTTTTTCTTTTTAAAAATATCTTAATTTGAAATTCTATCATCTTGTAATTTCCAGGATTACACCGCCAAACTTTCAGATTTTGGGCTGGCAAAGGATGGTCCAGATGGAGATCACTCGCACGTGTCAACACGTGTTATGGGCACGCAAGGTTATGCTGCTCCTGAATACATAATGACAGGTATGTGTCTTCTTCTTCTACGATACTAAACTAAAACTCAAGACATATTTGGTACGTAGTGCATTTGAGTCGCTTAAGTGCCAAGTATGGGACAACTCATGAAGAATGAATCGATTTTTTTGCAGGTCATTTGACAGCAGCAAGTGATGTATACAGTTTTGGAGTAGTACTCTTGGAGCTTATAACTGGGAAAAGATCTGTAGACAAAACCCGTCATCATAGTAAACGAAACCTTGCAGAGTGGACGAGGCCTATGTTGAAGAATCCTAGAAAGCTTAGCAGGATAATGGATCCAAGACTTGAAGGCCAGTACTCGGAATTGGGGGCTCAAAAAGTTGCTGCATTGGCTTACGAATGCTTAAGCCATAGGCCGAAACTTAGACCTAAAATGTGCGAAGTGATTAAGGTTTTGGAGCCCTTAGAACAACTCAATGACATCCCAATTGGCACATTTGTATTTGCAGTTTCAGCAGACAGTCATTTGCAGAAAGAAAGTGCAAAGGAGAACGGACTCAAACTCCACGAAGGCCATAAACATCGGATTAAAACTCCCAAATCTCTAGTCATTTACTCAGAAACTGCTCTACACTAGAACCTGACAAAGAACCTGTTTCCCTAGGATTGAAGAGTATTAAGACTTGAGGTTGTCAATCTTGTTAAAATGAGTAGTCCAAACCGCTATATTTTTGGTTAATATTTTCATATTTATTCAATGTGAGATTCTACCTTAACAATGAGAGCATAGATTGAATCAAACTGTATATATATTCCATAACGATTTATTACTGGCTGCATAGAATGAGAATTCATTTTTTTTTTGATTGTTTTAACAATTTTGTGAAGCAATGGCCTTCTTAATTACAATTTTTGATCAACAAACTTTTCTTTAATTATGTTTATTAGTTTTCTTAATTACAATTTTTAGTTGACCAATTTTTACAGCTTGATCGATTTTTCTAAAGAGGTTTTATTTGTTCTAAAATCGGCTGAAAAATAGTTTTTGAAAAGAGTTAGGAATATTTTTACAATATGAAAAGTTTTTGTATTGGATCTTAACCACGGGTGGAGGTAGGGGACAGGACTTGTCTGTGGTCTGATCTCGCTCTGAAAAAAAATTAATTTTTAAAATGTGAAATTTTATTTTTCAATAGAAGTTCAGTCTTGAAGTGTTTTTTTTTTTATTAAATTAGTAGTCTCCCCTCCAAAAATTTCTAGCTCTGCTCCTAATCTTAAACTTATACACTTGGATTTTATTTGAATAAATATTATTCAGTGCTCATTACTTGGTGTGCATGATTCTACCTTTTTGAAGTTGCATGAATATTAAGTTTAGGAGTGACAATAGGTCAAGTCGAGCCAATTCGGCTCCGTTGCCTACTAGGATCAGCTCTCCCAAAGGGGCGAGTAGCTTGGCTCGCCCCAACAAGGGCCACGGTTCAGCCCTTTGGCTCGTGGGTCGAACGAGCCGAGACAAGCTATCCATGAGCCCGACTCTTTTTTTTTTTTTTCAGTTTGAACTTTGAATATTGTTTTCGAAAATTTAAAAATTTAAAAAATAAATTATAAGAAATTTTTTTAGTTAAAATTTACAAGTTTGAAATCCTCGTTCTTTTTTCGAACTTGGGATAAGCTACTTTTAATATATGCGGAGTTAAAATTGTACACGAACAAGTTGTTTCATGCACAATTATTTTGTAAAGTTTGACGTAAGAAAAAAATTTACGCAAACAATACTTACAAATAATTCAAGTATCCAACTCTTCAAAAATTTTAGTCATCATCTTGTTCACTTTATTTGAATATGAAGTTCGGCATGCTTCCAGTCCTTCAGACACATTAAACTTTTTAATATGTCGGCTTTAACTCTTGACCTGAAATCAGACAGAACCTTGCCACCTATACTAAAAGCAGACTCCGATGCTAAAGTTGACTGGAGGTGTCGCGTGCCATAATGGAAACAATTGGGTATTGACGTTCATTTTGTTTCCATCATCATAGTATATCCAAATTTTCTATGTCTTCATTATCTAAAATACTTAGCATGTCGTGGGTGAAATATCTACTTAATTCTAAAGGTATATCAATAGCACATAATTCTACGTTCGTAGTACAAAAAAGAGAGGAATAAGAATAAGAAAAACCATTAGCATGTTGACTACCCCTAACTGAACATGTGATGACGAAGCAAGTGTTGGAACATGGATTGTCTGACGTTTCTACCGGTCTTTTCAGCGTAAAACTTGTTCATAAAGATTTTTCTAAATTATCATACGTTAGTATTCCCGTACATTAATTTTTGTGAAAATTGTAGTAATTGTTAATTTGGTACCTTCTAAGTTAAGCCTGATACTAATAATGGACGCTAATGAAAATAACATTGGCAAATCTTCTCAATATTTCCTAAATTTAGCCTCCACTGCTAATATAATATTAGCAAAATAGCAAAATTTTATACATATTAAAATTGTTAGCAATATAAAAGAAATGATTGAGAACTATTAGAATAGTCAAATAATATACACCTACCTACACATGCATTTGTTGTTTCCAAAAAACTTTCAAAAACCTTCAAACAAGGGAAGAGATTTCTCAATCATATGTTTGTAAAATATATTTCGGATCGTGTGAATGTTAGTCGTTATAATATGTAGTAATGCAATATTCGTACCCTTCACAAGATTCAAGTATGAGATATGATGAATTTCATCTATGGCCTACATCGGTACAAAAACTTTTTTCTTTAAATATATTTTCAACACATAGAGCACTAAAAACTTATTTTTCCAGCGGGTGAGATCATAATATAATTAACAACATATCTAATTTTTTTTTAATTATTCTTCAATGAAATGTAACTCATCTTTAACAATTAAATTGAAAACAGGATATACACAACGAATGTGAAATAAAAGACCATCAAATTATGGATTTAAATGTTGACTAATTTTCAATTGCAATATTGTTGGGCCAACATTGTCAAAAGTAAAACTACGGATCTTACCTTCACAATTAAATTCACATAAATTACCTTTAAAACATGAAAAATATTAAGTCCATTATGAGTATAATCAATTATTTTAAATGCTTTTACTTTTTAATGCATGATCCAATATTTATCAATGTAGTGTGCAATGGTAGCTATATATCGTTTGTGGTTATTACAGGACCATAAGTCCGAAGTACAAGATAAAACACTAGTAAATATCACGTATAATATCTTTATTTTTTATTAAATAAAAAAATAGTGTCTGACCAAAGAGTATTTCTAGAAAAAAGTTTGTACCTTAATTGGAGATACATTTGTATAAATTTCGTGAAATGAGGACTTTCCACCAAGCTAAGTAGAAATTTGGCACTTGCCACCAACTACGTTTTGCCTTCGCAGCGCATGCTATCTTGTGAATATATCTAATTGTTTAGATTTATAGTAGAATTAGAGCCGATCTTGGAGATCCAAACTGGAGTTGTGCCTGATTTGATTCCAACCCTTCGTGTTTGAACACACCCTTGTTGAAGTGTCTGTTTAGATGGATCGTGCATCTCCCTTTTGCCATGCTAACTTTTCTTTACAGTGTTTACACACTACTTTGTACTCAGGAAATTTGGCAATCAGTGTACCAATGGGCACCAAATCGAAATGCTTGGCTATTCGTTTGGTGCTCGAACCAGTAGTTGTATTTGTTTGTGTGTTGACATCTTTTTTGAATTTTATCCAAATCAATCGAATCGATGCTCCCATAATTATCACTAATATCGCCAGGAATTGGAATGTAATTAAGATCACTGAAATAATCATCACTTCGATTGTAAGTCATTTCAAATAAAGAGAAGATTAGAAGATGTAGTAGAAATTAGAAAATTAAAAATGTAGAAATAAATCAACTAATATTAAGATTGGACAATAAATGATAAATAAACTAAAATTGAGATTCGGGAATTGAGAGATTGAGGTGTGAAGAAAATGTGTTTGGAAGGAGGTATTTATAGGAGGGGAAACTGTATTTAAAACGATAAAAATAAATAAAAGTAGCAAGGTGCAGGGCAACAGTCACAAAAATGTTACCATTTGGGCCACGAGCCACTAGTCAACTCAGAATCAGCGAGCCCACAAGTTGCTCGGCCCATTTGCAATCCCTAATTAAGTTTTTTTTTTTTGTGATAATTAGAGAAAATCAATTTAGAGGTACGAGCATAACAAACCGATATTTTCTATGGTAATCTTTTACCTTATTATGTTTATATCACTAAAAGTCTTCCATATATAATAGTTCCATAACTTACCTACAAATCCTATATTGGAAAATTCGAGTTTTTTGAATTTTAGATGTATTGGGCCTATATATATAGAACTCAACATACTTAACGGACACTCAAATCTAACAGAAACACAAATATTTCTACACGACATATTCAGACATACTAGAAGGTGTTCCCATGTTTCCTTGCTTTCCCGTGCTGGAGGATAGAAATTTGTAAACTCAAAGACTGTTTGGTTGTAACTTTCATTTCTTATGGGTTGGATTTCTTATAAATCATGGATGTTTTCTCAGTGGAGTTTTACCACCTTATAACTTTGGTGTTCATTGTTCAACATTTACATTATATCGATTCATGCTTTATTATGCAAACTAAGGTAATAATAATCTTCTAAAAATGTCAATTGACAACTTTTGTTATGAAATTAGAGAAATAAAGCAGAAGAATAAAAGAGATACGAAATGAATTGTCTATTTTATTATAACGATGGACCTATATTTATAGGATTCCAAAATAGGTTACAAAGAGACTTGGATACAATCAAACAAGACTTATCTAAATATACTGATAAAACTAAGTATCCTGATAAGTCTAAATAGTCATCAATAATTATTCCATAATTTTACAACACTCTCCATTTGATGACTATTTTTACAATAACTGCATTGCTAAAAATTTTGTTCGATAAAAATTCAGTAGGACAAAATATCAAACAAAAAGTAAGAAGAGTACAGTAATTGTTAAAGTTTTAGAGTATTAAGAAAATGATGTCTCATCAAAACTTTGCCAGGAAAATCTAGTGGAACAAAACTTGGACTAAAGAAAAAAAAGTACAACTACTTTCCTAATATTAATCATTGAAGATCTTTAAGTCGACGCATCCCAATCTCGTGCACCAATTTCTTGAATGTGGATATCGGTAATGCTTTTATGAATAAGTCAGCTGAATTGTCAGTTGAGTGAATTTGTTAAACATCAGTGTCACCATTCTTTTGAAGCTCGTGTGTATAGAATAATTTTGGAGAAATATGTTTTGTCATGTCCCCTTTGATGTAGCCTACTTTAAGTTGTGAAATACAAGCTGCATTGTCTTTATACAATATTGTTGGACTATTATTTGTTGAAGATAATCCGCATGATTCTTGGATATGATATGTCATGTATCTCAACCATGCACATTCTCGACTTGCTTCGTGTATTGCAATAATTTTAGAATAATTTGAAGATGTTGCTCTCAATGTTTGTTTTACAGATCTCTATGATATAGTTGTTCATCCACGTGTAAACACATATCCTATTTGTGATTTAGCTTTATGTGGATTGAAGAGAGAACCCGCATCTGCATATCCCACTAAAGACAATCTTAATTTTTTTTGAATAAAATAATCTCATGTCAATAATACCTTTTAGGTAACGAAGAATGTGTTTAACACAATTCCAATGTATTTGAGTGGGTGCAGAGCTATATCTTGCAAAGAGATTTACAGAAAAATGTGTGTTCAGTCGAGTGCAATTTGCAAGATACATTAATGCACCAATTACACTTAAGTATGATACTTCGGGTCCAAGAGTTATTTCTCCATCTTCAAGTGGGCGAAATGGATCTTTTTTTATTTCAAGTAATCGAACGACCATAGGCGATATCAATGGATGTGCTTTATCCATATAAAAACGCTTTAAAACTTTTCTGTATAAGAAGATTGAAGAAAATGTTCAATTTGTAATCCAAGACAGAATTTAGTTTTTTCCAAATCTTCATCTCAAATTTATTTTTTAAATAATTTGCAGTTTTGTTGAACTCTTCATGAGTTCTTATAAGGTTTAAATCATCAACATAAATTGTCACAATTGTAAATTCAATATATGTTTTTTTTATGAAACACAAGGACATACATCGTTGTTTTTATAACCTTATTTCAACAAATATTCGCTAAGACAATTATACCACATTCGTCCAGATTATTTTAATCCATACAATGATCTTTGCAATTTATTTGAGAACATTGTTCTGGTGAATGAATCATTTGCTTATCGCACTTATCGCACTTTAAATCTTTCAGTGATTTTCATGTGTATGTCACTATCAAGTGAACCATACATATATGCAGTTATACATCCATAAGGTGCATATCGAGCCTTTGTGACACAATCAAACTTATTAAAAATCTAAATGTGAAGGTGTCCATTATGGGAGAATATATTTTCTCATAATCAATCACAGGTCTTTGTGAGAAGTTTTGGGCTACGAGTCACGCTTTGTATCTTGTAATTTTATTGTTTTCATTCATTTTTCTTACAAAGACCAATTTGTATCCTGCATGGATTACATTTTTAGGAGTTCGAACTACAGGTCTAAATACTTTTTGTTTTTCTAAAGAATTCAACTCCGCCTGTATGGCTTCATTCCATTTTGGCCAATCATTTATATTTTGACAATCTTTAATAGATTGTGGTTCAGGATCCTCATTTTGCATGATATCTAGTGCCATATTAAAGGTGAAGATATTGTCCACGATAATATTATTCTGTTCCTATAATTTATGAGATAATAAATAAATTATTGAAATCTCATTATTTTTGAACACTTATGGTTCTTCAAGAATCACATTATCAGTATTTCAGGAATCACATTATCAGTGTTTAATTGATCAATGTTTCTACATTGTTTCATTAAAAGTTTTTAGTTAGATTTTCTCTTGTACCTTTTTCTTTCGAGGTACAGAGCCTTTGGCACCAATTGGTCGACCATACTTCTGGCCTATTTGAGATTCAGTTGCTATGGCTGATTGTCCTACAGTGACATCAATTTTTGCAAGAGTATTTTTTGCTTGAATATATGACTTTGTCACTTTTCTTGTATCAACGAATACATCAGGTAATTGACTTGCAACTATTTGCAAGTGAATGATTTTCTTAACTTCTTGCTCATATTGATTACTGCGGGGATCAAAATAAGACAAAGTTGTTTCATTCCAAAAAAAATTAACTTGTTTTTCAAGATATAGTTTTTCTGCTCCCAAAGTTTGGAAAGTCATTTAATCAAAATGATAATATGTAAAACGTGAAGTAAATAAATTGATAACCCAAGAATAACTAATCAAGAGGGGGGTGAATTGGTTTTCTCAATTTTTTTGGTAAGGGGTGAATTGATTTTCTCAAATTTTTTGGTAAAATATTCTTAAAATAAGAAATTTAAAAAATAAAAATTAATCTACAAAGATATGAGCACAATGTAAATAAATAAAAGGGTAGAGAGAGTGCAAGCAATATTTTTATGGAGGTTCGATCTAATCAATGATCTACGTCTCCCGTTACCAAGCTCTCCAACACGAACACGGCCTTTTTACTATCTTGATTGACTTATGGTGTAATCCAAACATTTACAATGTATCTAGTGACTTATAAACAATGAGCACCGATGCTTATACAATATTGAGCTTTCAAGGGACATCAATACGACTTAAAGATATAAATAAATAGATTTGAGAATGTAATTCTCTCTTGATGAATGATAAATACAAGTTTGATTTTAAGAGAGACTAACACTCTAATGAATAACAATAGATGAGAAAGATCAAGTGTTAGAAGAAAACTTTGTTGATAATGATGAATCAAAAGTTTGATTTGATTAAACAAAGTTTTTCAATGAATAATATTGAAGATATAAATACAATGAAACTTTGAATGAATTTTCTCAATATGATTCTCTCTATAAATGCTCTTATAAGTGTTGTTGAATGATAATAAATGAAGATGTGTTTATAGAGATAAATTTGTATCACTTTTTGTTGAACTGGATGACCAAACGGATGACCAAACGGTCGACCAGTCAGACGGTCAGAACTAGCTGTTGGAACAGAAAAAATCAAAACGGACACTTTTTAGAAAGTGACAGTTAGACGGTCGATCGGTTAGACCGGTTCATCAAACAGATGACCAATTCCACAGTTTTAAAAAATTAATTTTTGGCTTTGATAAAAGTATTTTATGCAAGTGATAATGACATACGTTTTGTGCATAAAAATATTTTGTGCTTTCATTCATTTAATTGCTAAAAATCAAAGAATTAATACATTTACAATTTTATCTAGAAATCTATTCTTCGATCTTGATATTTGAATCTTAAATTTTAGATCTTAAGATACTTGAACTTTTGCATTGATTTTTACTTGATCTTGACATTGCATGAGAGTTCGATTTGTAGCAATTTGAATATTACTTGAAAATAGATTGTTAGTAAACACAACTAATTTATTTGTTATAATCAAAATATTAAAGTTTAAAGTTAACTATAGGTCAGCATAAATCACCCGTTAAAGGTTCATGATACCTAATAATGGATGGTGAGTCAAACCCAACATAAATTTCAAGTCTTCGTTGGGGACCCATCTTTGTACGTTGTGGGGGGTGAAATTAGAACTTGGACAAAGACAACCAAAAACTCAGAATCGAAATATTATGTTCGTGACCAAATGCAAGTTGTAAATGAACTCATGATAAGCAGTTGATCTTATACGAACTAATAATGTATCATGTAAGATAGCATGACCCCAAACATATGTTGAGAGTTTTGTTTTCATAAGTAAATGCCTAGCAATCAATTGAAGACGTTTGATAAACGACTCTGCTAAACCATTTTGTGTATGAACATGAGCAACTAAATGTTCAACGATAATTCGATTGACATACAATAATCATTGAATGTTTTTGATCTAAATTTACTAGCATTATCAAAACGGATTGTCTTAATTGAGTCATCTGGAATTGAGCTCGTAATTTTATAATTTGAGCAAATAGTCTAGCAAAAGCTACATTTCTAGTAAAAAGTAAGCAGACATGTGACCATCTATTAGAACAATCAATTAATACCATAAAATAATAAAATGGTCCACATGGTGCATGTATCGCCCCAAATATATCTCTATGAATTCTTTCTAGTAAAGTTGGAGATTCAACACGAACCTTCGTAATAGAAGGTTCAATGACTAACTTGCCTTGTGAACACGCAGCACGTGGATAATCATTAGGTAAAAAAAATTTCTGATTCTTTAGAGGATGTCCATGTGAGTTATTAATTATTCAGCGCATCATTATTGCTTTTGGGTGTCCAAGTTGATCATGCCGAAACATAAATTTTTTTGGTTCAATGAACTTCGAGTTCGTGACATTGTTTGATTCAAATGTTTTTATTAATGAATAATACATGTCAGATGGGAGTGCCATGAGTTTTTTTATCTGTTTTTGGCCAAATATAAAAGAAATTATGCAAATATATTCATAATTATTTTCTTGCATCGTCTCAATGTGGTGTCCATTGCTTCAAATATCTTTAAAACTAAGCAAATTTCTTCTGGATTTGTTAGAATAAAGTGCAACGTTTAAATACAATTTCGTATTATTTGGTATAATAATACTAGCTCTTTTGGAGCCTTCAACGATATTTGATGTACCGAATATCGTATTAACATTATTTTCTGCTAATGTTAAGTCCAAAGAATATTTTTTATCTTGAAAAATTGTATAAGTAGTTACACTATCATCTAAATAGATATTTTGACAATTCATCATGAATCTGCTCCGAATAAATTTGACTTTAGTTTTTAATTGTGATATGAGAGGGATCGTTGTTAGAACTTCAACTTCAGTATGTTAGAATCTTATGCTGATAACGTATTATGAAACTAGAAAAATAAAGTAGAAGAATAAAAAAGATGTAAAATAAATTGTCTATTTTATTATAACTATGGACCTATATTTATAAGATTCCAAAATAGATTACAAAGAGATTTGGATACAATCAAATAAGACTTATCTAAATATACTGATAAGTCTAAATAGTCATTTATCTCATAATTTTACAACAACTTTGAATATTTATTGAGACATTTACTTATTTAAGTTTTTGCGTGCAAACAAGTTGAGCAATTTACATTATCTTGACAATTTAGAAAATGTATTCACATTCAATTGGTTGAGTCTGTTAAGTTTGTTCATATACTATAAAATGTCTAAATATTCTTAATAAAATTTCTCTGATTGTTCAGACATTTGCATCAAAGCTTATCAACTTCAAATTTGATAGATACAACCTATTCAACTCTCTACTAAATTATTTTTACAGTACACCTTAAATTTACAAATATGTATTCTTTCCTTGACTGTATTTCAAATAAAGTGTAAATGAGCAATGGATAAATAACCCATTGACTATGAAATGAGTTGAAACAATTATTTTTGAGAGTGAGATCAGATAAAGCACAAGCTAACCTTGATATGTTAATCACTTTATATCTCCAGAATTTTAGGCGTGGCATAACGTCTGATGTCCGTTCACCACGTAATCCTAGAGAAAGTTAATTACCTACATTTGTTGTGCAAGAATGTTATTGAATATACTTTTGGAGTGTGGAAACATCCCTTTAAAATTCTAGACAAAACGACATAGTACAAATTTGAAACACATGTTGCAATTATGTTAGCAACGATGGTAGTCCACAAGCTTCTGCACAAGACCGAGGTTCTCAATGAAGAGTTTGAGTCAGCTGCAGACAAGAACTGCATTCCCAAAATGTTGGGTGACGTAGTCGATTGTGCATTGCAATATGGACCACCAGTTGCTCAAAACAAAGACCAAGATTGGAACACATTACTTGATGCAATTACAATTGAGATTTTTGTGCACCTCCACACTTAGAAATGTTGTGTTGAGTTATTCATTTGTTATGCATATCCACGCTCCCTTTATTTTATTTGCTAACATGCTAATAGACAACTGTAATTGACAAATTACGATACACACGGTGTGGTTAAAATTACATAATAGTGTTTAGTAAATCGTTTATAAGTTTCTTTGAAATAGTTTATTAATAAAAAAATTTAGATAAGAGTTTAATTCAAAATAAAACCATTATTCTAAAAATCTCGTTTAGGTGGTGCCTAGGCGTGAGGTGTAGTCTCCATGTTTAGCTATGCATTACGATTTGCCCTAGTCTAGGCCCCAAAAGTCTGAAACTCGATTTTCATGCATAGTTACGCTTTACGCTTTTTAAAATAATGTATAAAAGAGACGAAAATTCTAAAATAAAAGTTTTAAATTAAAAAAGCTATGTACCTTCATTGTCCAACGCAAACAAGGCTAACCAAAAAAAAATTGGTTTCCTATTGATATTTTGTGGAAGTATGGTATTCGTGTAGAAATAAGGAAATTGGTGTAAATGGTCCATAATCTTTTCTCTTAGTGGGGAAATGGTCACTAACTTTTGTTTTTGGTACATCAATTCTTAACCTATGTATTTTGATGCGCAATTAGTCCTTATTTGATGAAAAAGATAAAAATACCCTTAGTTATAAAAAAAATTTCAATTGGATTTGTAACCTTTGTAAAATGTGCAAATAAGTCCGATATATTATTAAATAATATTTAAATTTGCGTATTAAATATATCACTATAGTCGTGTTAATTAAAATTTCATAAAAGAAAAATGTAAAATTATTGCGCTTTAAGCATATGTAATTACTATGTAATGTGAAAATTTTGAATAAAAATTAAGTTAAATAAATAACAAAATGAAGTATATAATTTTATGACATTGAACCAATCTTATTATATTTTTTAACATTAAAATACTAACAAAAAGTAGTTTATACAATATGTGTTTTTTTTAAACGATAAATTAAAATATGAATAATACAATTTGAGCTATAATATTTGTAGTTAATAAACGAATAGTTCAATTAAATAAGGGATAATTACATCAAATGTCCCAAACGTTTCAAAATCGTTGGAAATATGCCCATAACCTAAAAAAATAGTACCACACATCCCAACGTATGAAAAACTTGGCGTGGTAGGTCTTTTATGACCAAATTGTCATTCTCTTTAAATAAATAAAAAAATAAAAAACAAGAAAAAAGAAAAACATAATTGAAAACTGACCATATGTACCCCAAAAAAAAAAGTAAAAAATATACCAAAAAAAAAAAAAAAAGTAATAAATAGGCCATCTTCTCAAAAAAGTCCTAAAATTTTATTTGTACCAAATTCGCCAGAAAACACTACAAACTTCAACATTCAAATCCCACGCATTCCTCAAGAACCCTCGAGAAATATGCCTATGGCCGAAACCCATTCTCCCAAAGAATGCTACTATATCCAGTGGTAGACGATCCTCCAACCTACCTCTTCTTCTACATAATCATCTTCATCTTCATCTTCGTTCTTCTTCTCTTCTACTTTGCCACCGTCTTCTTTTTCTTTGTCTTCATTGTGTTCCTCTGCACGGACATCGTTTACCTCCTCACTTTGTTTCTATATCCTCCGTAACCTCGTCAACCGACGCTAGTGCCCCCCTGCTAAAACTATAAGCACCCATTTTCTCCACTATCGATTTCTATGGGCATATAATGGTTTTTTTTAATCTTTATAGACATTGTTTACAGATAATAGTAAATCATTTTTTGAACAAAGGTACTACTTTTGAAGCACGACGTACTGTGCTTGAACCGAATGATTATTACATGCAATTACGGGCTTCATCATGTTATCTTGCAAATTTTTATTTAATTCTCTATTTGACTCTGTGTGTTTGGTACTTGGTATATAAATTTATGTGATACAGGTGAGGGTGATGATAAAAGGGAGGGTGCGGGGTGTTCTATAAGAATTGGATAATTGATAATGCCACAGAGTTGGGATTAAAGGGTTGGGTTGAAACATGAGGAACGGGTCAGTGGAGGCTTTATTTTGGGTAGTCCAGAGAAGGTTCAGGGTCGGAGAGGTCCACCAGATGCAATGGTCACTGGTTTTGAGGTCTTCCCAAGCACTGATGATCCCGGGACCAAGTTAAATGCAAAAACACGAGTTTGTGGTATTTTTTGACAAATTTGGTACAAATAAAATTTTAGGACTTTTGGAGAAGATGACATATTTGTTATTTTTTATTTTTTGGGGGGTATATTTTTTACTTTTTATTTTTTTGGGTACATATGGTTAGTTTTTAATTATTTTTTCTTTTTTCTTGTTTTTTGTTTTTTTATTTATTTAAAAAGAAGGGCGATCTGGTCATAAAGGACCTACCACACCAAAATTTTCATACGTTGGAGATGTGTGGTACTATTTTTTTAGGTTATGGGTATATCCCAACGATTTTGAAACGTTAGAGATATTTGATGCAATTATCCCATTAAATAAAAATATTTGAGCATCAAGTTTTTGACAAAGTTATTTTTTTTTTATGTTATAAGGATAAAATTAAAGTTTGAATTTTAAATAATATGATTACTTAATAATAAAAATAATAATTTTAATTAACACATTTGTTAATAATTATGAGCTTAAATTTTAGTTATTTTATAATAATCCATAAAATATACAAAATAAATTATGGGTAAATTCGTGGTCGGGTCATTTGTTTTGGCACTTATGGGCTCTAAAGTCATATGCTCAAAACTTAATTTAACTAAAGTCATATTTTAGAGCTAAAAGACCAACGTACTTTAATTGTAAAAAAGCGCTAATTGTTATAATTGCTTTGTTGTGATACTATTTTTTTGTGATACTGTTTTGTTGTGATACTGTTTTTTTGTGATACTGTTTGTTGTGATCTTCGCTGTTTTTTGTGATCTTGTTTTATTTTGCGAGATACAAAAGTGTTCTCAATCTTATCTTATTTGGTTAGAAAACATTTTCTTTTCACACTTATGTTGGGAAAAAAAAAAAATATTAACTCTTTTTGTGGCTACTACTTGAGTGATGATATGATTTGGTTTATAGTTTTATACGAGTTCATTTTCAACAACAAAGATATAAAGATGAGTATACTTTGCTTTATTTTTCTCTATGCAGAGGGAGAACAAAAATTTAACAGAACTACACGCTATGCAAGTTGTAGTACTCATCTTGGAATTGGTGGTGATAGACATTTTTTCCGGCCTTTCTTTTAAGACAAGACTCCTACCCACTTCTTTTTCGTTTAGATCGGGAGAAGAGGAAGATAAATGATGGGTTATCTGAAAGATGACATGTGGATCACATTTTCTTGTTTTTGAGAACAAAGCGGCGTGATGATCTTAAATCCCTTGGTTATGTTCTTTTGTATTTCTTGAGAGGAATGTGCACCAATTCTTTTCACTTTTCTTATGTTATATTCTATTTAGATTTTAGCAAAATGTTGATAAACAATAGTTTTTTTAACCAACTACTAGTCTCGCATATATTGTGATCTTGCTTTTGTTGTGATCTTTGTTAAACCTATGATTCTTGTAGTGATAATGAAGAACTAGGATCCAATCAAGAACTAGGAGTGTTAATGAAAAGGATCAAGTTCAAAGGATGTTCGACAAGAAAAAGATGAATGGTGGCTTCAATAAAGATATATTTATCCGTGATAATCGCTTTTTAGAAGATTTGTGATATTGTTTTGAAAAAAAAAAAATTAAAGATTGTCATTTTAAGCTAAAGAGACAACTTCAAACGGGTAAAATCCATCATAGGCGTTGGCTAAGCCACCTGGTCTTGACTTATCTCGTCGAGACCATTCCGAAAACATATTATAATAAAATTTCGAGCACGTGTGCAAATTCTATGTTCATTTCTATTGTGATACTATTTTTTGTGATAATTGTTTTGTATAATCTGATGATCAAACAACACATATGACTATGATACCATGCTTTTATCTTTGATACTTGCTTTAATTAGTCATGTGTGTTGTTTTGTTGTTTATATACATATTATGCAAAACAATATAATGGATTAGAACATGGATTAAAACAGAGATAAAAATTACTAATGCATATTACATAAACAAAATAGTATCATAGATTAAAATAGTATCATAGACAAAACTAAGACATTCAAACAAGATCATATGTTCAAACCTTGGCATAATTAGACAAGATCAAAGAATAAAAGTACTGCGGTATCATAAATAAAACTCATTCCACATAGAATAAAACAAGATCATGGATTAAAATAGTATCAAAATATACTAATGCACATTACCTAAATAAAACAAGAGATCATAGATTAAAACTAAGACATTCAAACAAAGATTATAGGATTAATACATATGCCTACATAGTTTTAGATGACTTCCCATTAACTTGAGAATGATTGGCGCTTGTTCTTTCTTTATATTGGCATTGCTCAAGTATATGTTTACTTTTAAGGGACTTAGATACCTTGGAAGAGCTTTAATTTGCGGCAAAAGGATGTACATTAATCTGTGATACTGTTTTAGAGGATCTGTGATACTGTTTTGAGAAAAAAATTTAAAGATTGTCATTTTAAGCTAAAGAGACGACTTCAAATGGGTAAAATCCATCATAGGCAGTGGCTAAGTCATCGGTCTTGACCGTCTCGTCGAGACCATTCTCAAAACATATTATAATAAAATTAAAGCACGCGTGTGCAAATTCTATGATCATTTCTATTGTAATATCGCTTTTTGTGATAATCTTTATTTTGCATAATACAATGTCAAACAACACACATGACTATGATTTCATGTTTTTATATTTGATCTTGTTTAATTAGTCATATGTTTTGTTTGATACTATATTATACAAAACAATTATCATAGATTAAAACATGGATTAAAACAGTATCAAATTATATTAATGCACATTACCTAACACAAAACATTATCGTGGATTAAAACTAAGACATTTAAACAATATCACAGGTTCAAACACGTATGCGAATTCTAAACAGTATAATAGATTAAAACAGTATCAAACACGTATGCGAATTCTATATAATTTCAGTTATGATACTTTTTGTAATACTGTTTTATAATACAGTATCAAACAACATACATGACTAACAACACAAAGAAATAATCTAAGGGCTACCAAATTCATCCTTTCTGAAATTAAAACTACTATTAACAGCAACAAATCATGGCCACAACAAATATACTTCCTAAACATTAACTTATACGTTCATCCCATATTTTGTTGTCCTCACATTTTGTTCAAATGGCAACGTCGGAGCATTTTTTTTTAAGAGAGGCAAAACATCTTCCGGAGGAAGAGAACTAACTACACTATCCAACAAGGATGAAGGACTACCAGCATTCAAAGAACTAACAGTTGGAATAGCTAGTAGCTGATGAATATTTCTAAAAGCTTCACTGAATTCACAACCTTGCTCACAAAGTGACCCATTCTCGTGGTACCTCCACCTCCACCTCCACCTCCACTTCCACCTCCACCTCCGCTGGAATTGAAGTTGCCACTGATCCACCTCCGCCGAAATTGAAGTTACCATTGCTCCACCTCCACTTCCACCTCCGCCTCTGTCGAAATTGAAGTTACCCATTCTCGTGGTATCATTGATCTACCCTCCATTCTCGTGGTACCACTACACACAGTCGTCGGAATTGAAGTTACCACTGATCCACCTCCGCCGAAATTGAAGTTACCATTGCTCAACCTCCACTTCCACCTCCGCCTCCGCCGAAATTGAAGTTACCCAGTCTCGTGGTATCATTGATCTACCCTCTATTCTCGTGGTACCACTATACATAGTCGCCGGAATTGAAGTTATAATTTCCGATTACAAGCTCTGCAGAAGAGGTTTGTAGAGATAGAAAAAGGCACCATGAAAAATACGGATTAGAGGGGTATTTTGGAATTAATTTAAAATATTTCTTAAAGTATGACTTAATCACAATTTAAAAAAATATCTTGACCTAATTTGAAACAAGTCATGTTTAAGTGACTTATAGGCAATTTTCCCATAAATTAGTATATTATGAATTTGTTAGTTTTTTTAATTTTTATTAAAAAATAAAAGTATTGGACTCATTTGTAGTTTTTGCAAATGTTAAGAATCCAATTAAAAATTTATTTAATTAAAAATAAGGGCATATTTGTCTTTTTAATCAAATAAGGACCAATTGCGCACTAAAACACATAGGTTGGAGACTGTTGCGCCAAAAAAAAAAAGATTAAGGATCATTTTCATACTAAGGACAAAAGTTAGAGACCACTTAGCGCCAATTTCCCGTAGAAATAAGGGGGATTCATTTAAATGGCCTAGTCAAACTGCAACTTCATTTAAATAGCCTCCATTTAAAGAAATTTGTGTGAAAGGCCCATACATAAAAAAAAATGCAAATATAAAATATCAAATGACTAATATGTCCTTGTAGATAAAAAGACATCAATGCCCAAAATTATTTGACTATTTACACAAAAGATTGCTGGAAATCCATTCACGTGAGAAAAGGAATGTGGTTGAATGAAAAAATTCAATGCAATGCTTCTCTTGAATGCAATTTTTCTCTTCCATTATTAAATGTTCTAAATTAAAATCCTTACATCATATCTTTACTCATTATCATCATCTTTCCTTCATATGAAATGTAGTATTTTTATGAAAAACCCTAAAATATACATTGTTATTCCGCTGAGCAAAAATTTGGCTAAAGTGAGAAATCAAAACTTACAACATTGTTGTTGGGCATTTGGAGAAGAAGACAAGGTACGGTTAAATTTCATTATATGACTATTTTATTTCTCCATCTTGTTAATAATGTATTAATGTTGTGATTTTGTTAATGGGTCTATTTGTCAAAAACAATTTTAAAGTCTTTTTTTTTTGTATTGATATCGTTAGAAAATGAAATATAAGTTGGCAAATACATGTCTGATTATTGTATTTGTTATTCCACTATAAATTTATATATAACGATATCAATATCGTTTTTTGAGTTTCATAACGACATTAATATTGTTACCCTTTTTTGTATTATAAATACATGTTGTTAGCCTTATTCCATGATGATGATATTTAAAAAATTTATGTTGAATTGCAGCTATGGACAATGTGGATATGGTATGGATATTAGTTTGTTATCCAATTGAATTTGAGCAGAATATTGAAGACACATGGACTTGGAAATATGAAGGGAAAGAGAAAAGAAAAACAACGCCTATTCATGTTTCAAAATCAATTACTTATGCGGAGTTGTATAATAAGGTTAAAGAGGAGTTGAAGATTGATTCAAGTCTATATGAAATAGAGATGGCTTGTCTTCTCCCTCTAATGTCCAATGCTCCAAATTTGCACCGACCGTAATTGATTGCGACAACAATGTGAAGTGGTTCGTTTCATCAAGAAAGAAGCTTATCTTTGTGTTACTCGTTCAAGAAAGATATTGAAAACCATGGAGATGTTGAAGAGAGTGGAGATGGAGAACAGTTTGGAAATACGAACATTGAGGAAGAAATAGTTCGAACTGACGATAGTGAAAATATGCTTCTAGATTGGAATGATATTCACATAATCCGAGGTAGTCCGAAGACTTGATGCTCATATGGAAAACGACAACGATGGTGATTTGCACACGATGAACCCACAAGTCGACCACATTATAGTCCGACTATGGCCGATGACAATGATTTTAATGTTCACATAGATGAACACGAAGAATCGATGGTAATTGCAAGTGCTAGTTCGCTCCATTGTGGGTCATCGGTTAGAATTCCGAAAACGAAGATATGCAAGTCAAACAGTTGTTTCCAAATAAAAACTTAATATCAACATTGCGCTTGTTGGGTGTGAAATGTCATTTTGAATTCAAAGTGAAGAAGTCAAATAAGAGCCTTTATACGATTGTTTGTATTGAAAAAAATTGCAAGTGACGGTTGCGGGCACACAAGATCAAAGAAAGTCCTATTTTTCGAAGTTCGAAAGTACAATGGTCATCATTCTTGCTCCATGAGTGTTAGTCGTGAGACCATAGGCATGCATCTTATTTGGTTATTGGAAATCACATCGCCCCTAAGTATCAAGATGTCAACCGAATTTACAGACCAAGGGACATTATTAGCGACCATTGTCGAGAGTTTGGCATAACCATAAGCTATACTAAGGCGTATATGGCTAAAGCTTTTGCATCTGGATTGATCTGTGGAAAACCTCATGAGAGTTATGCGAAATTGCCATCATATTGTCATGTTTTGGAGGTGCAAAATCCCGGTACACTGACATTCATTCATACTTCAGATGATGATAGATTCAAATACTTTTTTATGGCCTTGAGACCAAGCATATGTGGATTCCTCACCTCAATGCGACGGGTAATTTCGTAGACGTAACATTCTTGAAATCGAGATGCAAAGGTACTCTACTAGTTGCAACCAACAGGGATGCAAATTTTTAAATATTTCCGCTCGCATGGGGAGTTGTTGATTCGAGAATGATGAATCTTGGACTTGGTTCTTTCGTGTTGCGGTTAATAACATGTGATACAGACGAGCTTGTCATTATTTCCGACCGCGCAACATGCATAAAAATGGAGTTAGAAATGTGTTTGAGTTTGCTCATCATGGCAATTGTATATATCACTTGCAAAAAACTTGAAGACTAATTTTCCACGGTGTGATCTTGCAACTTTGTTCACTAAGAACGGCAGCAGAGGCCTATACTATTACTGATTTTGAGTCCAACATGGTTGCACCGCAAGAAGAAGAAGGAGGGCATTAAAGAGTACTTAGAAGAAGATTTCCACTATTGGGCAAGAGCACATTTTCATGGGATACTTGTGACAATATAATGACCACGAACAATGCAGTCGTCGCTTAATAGTTTGTTAAAGAGTGCTAGAGAATTTCCAATACTTGGTTTGATTGAGTATATCCGAGAGACACCGCAAAGGTGGTTTTATGAAAGACATGTTGAAGCGAGAAAAATGTGTAACCCATCTCACCCCATCTTTAGAGAAGAAGATGTGCACTAAGTATAATGAGTCAAATGGGTTGGAGGTTAATCAAGTCTCCCGGACATGTATCGAGTTGGTGACAACCTAGAACACCATTTTGTGAACTTGGATGAAAGGACATGTACCGTAGGAAATTTGATTTGGATGTGTTTCCTTGCATGCATGCAATTGCTACTTGTAAGGTTTATAGGAGATGACGGTTACAAGCTATGCGGCTCCTATTATACTAGTTCTTGTTGGAAGCAAGTCTATTCGAATTTGTATACCCTTTGCCAAATGAGATGGAATGGCAAATTCCTGAACATGTAATGTCTAGAAAAGTATTGCTACCGTTGATAAAAAGACAAGGAGGACGACCGTCCAAAAAGAGGAAACGATCTGCTGGAGAGACACGCAAATCTCCTAGGTGCAGTAAGTGTAAGAGAACTGGTCATAACCGCTCCATTTGCACGTTTGAAGCAGCTCCTAGTGGTCTATAATGTTATTGTGAATTTTGATTTTATGCCTTGTTATTTTGGATATATCTTTCTCTCTTTTGGTTGTAACTGGTCATATGTTGTTCCATTTTGGATATAACTGGTCATATCTTGCTCCATTTTGTCATTGGATATATGTTGCTCCATTTTGTTGTAAATTCCAGTTGTAAATTGTTGTTGTACATTAATGCTCCATTTTTGTTGTAAATTTTTGTAATCTGATGTATAACAACTTTAATATCATTATAGTTGTAATGGAACGATATGTATATCGTTATATCACCGCTATGGTTTTTTTGAATTTTGTTTGTATTGGAACGACTTCAATATCGTTATAACGATATCAATATCGTTATGTGAACGGATAACGAGTTAAATATCGTTATAACAAAGTTGAACAAATTTTGTTATAATCATATTTTGTGTATTGTAACGACTTTAATATCGTTATAACGAGGTCAATATCGTTATGTCAAATAATTATACGCATAAGATATCTGTACTAGGAAGACTTTAATATCAATATAACGAGGTAAATATCGTTATAACGAGGTCAATATCGTTATGTCCAAAAAGACTTCAATATCGTTATGTAACTCGATAACGACTTTAATATCGTTATAACGAGGTGAATATCGTTATGTCAAATAATTATACGCACAAGATATCTCATCTTTGAAAGACTTTAATGTCGTTATAACGAGGTCAATATTGTTATAACGAGGTCAATATCGTTATGTCAAATAATTATACGCACAAGATATCTATACTGGAAAGACTTGAATGTCGTTATAACGAGGTCAATGTCGTTATAACGAGGTCAATATCGTTATGTCGAAAAAGACTTACATTTCGTTATGTAACTGGACAACGACTTTAATATCGTTAAAACGAGGTCGATCTCGTTATGTCAAATAATTATACGCACAAGATATCTGTACTGGAAAGACTTTAATATCAATATAACGAGGTCAATATCGTTATAACAAGGTCAATATCGTTATAGTTATAATTTATATAGTAACGACTTTAATATCGTGTTCAACAAACTATAACGACTACAACATCGTTATTTTGGATGTGTCATTGTTCAAGTTATATGTTATATAACGATATCTATATCGTTATATGAAAATCGAAACGACTTTGATGTCGTTATAGTTATAATTTATATAGTAACGACTTTAATATCGTTTTCAACAAACTATAACGCCTACAACATCGTTATTTTGGATTGACATCCGTTTTGCAATCCGATAGGCTCGAATAATCATTATTTGGTAGAAACATTACTTTTAACCAAGAACCGAATAATTTTTTTCAATGAAATGCCTATATAGACTACCATACAAGATTTTGGTGTTGTCAACAACGTTTGAAGTAATTCGGTAGGAATAAAGTAACTCCATATGTGTTTCATTCATTGTTCGTATGGTCTTTTGTGACTAGATACCATATTTCAGACCCCCCGCGTGTGTTCTAAGCATGTCCATCGTACATGGATGATCGATCCGACAAATTTGAGCGAAACGATATCGATATCGTTATATGACAACAATAACGACTTTTATGTCGTTATAGTTATAATTTCTATAGTAACGACTTTCATATTGTTTTCAACAAACTATAACGACTACAAACTCGTTATGGTGGATATATCATTGTTCAAGTTATATGTAATATAACGATATCGTTATCGTTATATGTAACCTGAAACGACTTGGATATCGTTATAGTTACAATGTCTATAGTAACGACTTTAATATCGTTTTCAACAAACTATAACGACTACAACATCGTTATTTTGGATATATCATTGTTCAAGTTATATGTAATATAACGATATCGATATCGTTATATGACAACTGAAACGACTTTTATGTCGTTATAGTTATAATTTATATAGTAACGACTTTAATATCGTTTTCAACAAACTATAACGACTACAATATCGTTATTTTGGATATATCATTGTTCAAGTTATATGTAATATAACGATATCGATATCGTTATATGAAAACTGAAACGACTTTAATATCGTTCTAGTTATAATTTATATAGTAACGACTTTAATATCATTTTCAACAAACTATAACGACTACAACATCGTTATTTTGGATTGACATCCGTTTTGCTATCCGATGGGCTCGAATCATCATTAATTGGTAGAAACATTACTTTTAACGAAGAACCGAATAATATTGTTCAATGAAATGCCTATATAGACTACCATAAAAGAATCGGTGTTGTCAACAACGTTTGAAGTAATTCGGTAGGATGTTTCCTTTATTGTTCGTATGGTATTTCGTGACTAGATATCATATTTCAGACCTCCCGCATATGTTCTAAGCATGTCCATCGTACATGGACGATCGATCCGAAAAATTAGAGCGAAACGATATCGATGTCGTTATATGACAACTGTAACGATATTGATGTCGTTATAGTTATAATTTATATAGTAACGACTTTAATATCGTTTCCAACAAACTATAACGACTTCAACATCGTTATTTTGGATTGACATCCTTTTTGCTATCCGACGGGCTCGAATCATCATTAATTGATAGAAACATTACTTTTAACGAAGAATCGAATAATATTGTTCAATGAAATGCCTATATAGACTACCATAAAAGAATCTGGTATTGTCAACAACGTTTGAAGTAATTCGGTAGGAATAAGGTAACTCTATTTGTGTTTCCTTCATTGTTCGTATGGTATTTCGTGACTAGATACCATATGTCAGACCTCCCGCATGTGTTCTAAGCATGTCCATCGTATACAGACGAGGCGATCGATCCGACAAATTAGAGCGAAACGATATCGATGTCGTTATATTACAACTGTAACGATATTGATGTCGTTATAGTTATAATTTATATAGTAACGACTTTAATATCGTTTTCAACAAACTATAACGACTACAATATCGTTATTTTGGATATATCATTGTTCAAGTTATATGTAATATAACGATATGGATATCGTTATATGAAAACCGAAACGACTTTGATGTCGTTATAGTTATAATTTATATAGTAACGACTTTAATATCGTTTTCAACAAACTATAACGACTACAATATCGTTATTTTGGATATATCATTGTTCAAGTTATATGTAATATAACGATATGGATATCGTTATATGAAAACCGAAATGACTTTGATGTCGTTATAGTTATAATTTATATAGTAACGACTTTAATATCGTTTTCAACAAACTATAACGACTTCCACATCGTTATTTTGGATATATCATTGTTCAAGTTATATGTAATATAACGATATGGATATCGTTATATGAAAACCGAAATGACTTTGATGTCGTTATAGTTATAATTTATATAGTAACGACTTTAATATCGTTTTTCAACAAACTATAACGACTTCCACATCGTTATTTCGGATATATCATTGTTCAAGTTATATGTAATATAACGATATCGATATCGTTATATGACAACTGAAACGACTTTGAAGTCGTTATAGTTATAATTTATATAGTAACGACTTTAATATCGTTTTCAACAAACTATAACGACTTCAACATCGTTATTTTGGATTTACATCCGCTTTTGCTATCCGATGAAATGGAATCATCATTAATTGGTAGAAACATTACTTTTAACGAAGTATAGTCAACATTAATTGGTAGAAACATTACGTTATATGTAACGGAAAGATATAGAGATCGTTTCTCATTAAACATGAAACGATTTTCATATCGTTATACTTACAATTTGTATGGTCACGACTTTCACATCGTTTCCTAACAACTGAAATAAAAATAATGTCGTTATCTTATCATCGAGACGATATTTTTGTCGTTATAGCTAAATAATGTATGATACCTATATCAATATCGTTTACATTGAACTCGAACGAATTGATTGTTGATCTTTAAGATCCCTAAATGAGTACATTGTGTAGAGGAATGATATTAATATCGTTACCTTCCAATGGAAACGATATTGTAGTCGTTATAGTCAATGAAAGTTTACTATTCGCAATTTGTAAATTATAATTTACCAATTTTTTCCCACTTTTCAACTATACATTTTATATAATCCACCACTTTTACAAATTTTGAAGAAATTCTATTTTACGTTGAAATCCTACTTGAGCATATAGGTTCGTTAAAAAGTATGTAAAATAAATTGAAATACTAGCATTCCCACGAGTCCTATGATTTGTAATAATTATGTAAAATAGAAATAAATTCTTTCTAATTTTATTAAATACAATGGACTAACTTAGCTAACTAGAATAAATTTAAGTAATGATTTTGAGAAAAATAGAATTATACAAAATATGGTAGGAATTCGACTCTAACGTTTATATTAGACAAGAGATGATTTGAAAGTTTCTGTACTTATTTTTAAAAACTTAAAGCATTGAAGAAGAAAGAGTTCGAACATCACTAGCCAAATTACATGTAATTAAGTGGTACCGAAGATCCACCGAAAAAAAAAAACAAACGTCCCAATCATTGGGGAGGCGGCGGTGGGTAGAGATCGAAATAGCTACACGTCAAGCCACCGTGTTGATAACGTTCGTGCTCGGTCGGTGGGATTCTCGCCTCTTGGACTTGGGCATCCCAATCTCTCGAATCGTGCTTCGAGATGCGCCATGAGTTACGCTATTGAAGAAGCTCATGAGAAATAGATGCCAATGTTGGTTCAGATGGACTGTTTCATGGAGGTCCTCGGCCATTGGATCATCCCGAGCGGTGCTCGGTTTCACCACCTAAATTACCCGACCGCCAATGGACTCTTGTGTGCTTCGCACCGAGTTGCGAGTCATGTGTACTTCAAAACTACGTATCCCAATTCTGTCTATCTGCATTGTACGCTTCACTCGGGTGATTTCATGGGAGAGGTCAATGCCATACATTTCACAAAGTCCTCAGAATTAGCGATGGGAATGCCAAACATCTCCGGTTGCTTTGAATATGCAAGACATTCTTTGAATATATAGGTACCGATATTGAGGGTCTTAGTCTGGAGCCAGTAAAGTAGGCGTGCTCGCTCCATAGTTACCGTAGAAGTATGTGTCGTAGGGAGAAGATTGGCGCTCACCATTTTGTCTAATACGCGTACTTGAGGTATAAGACATTTATAGTGTACGGTGCTGCTTCCATCATGCCAATGATCAATTCCCTCACAAATGGAGACGACTACTTCATCAAGATTACAATTAGTGGCTTCAAAATGTCGGTCTCCGTGTTGTCAAGTTCGTAGTAGCGGAGAATGGCTAAGGGCGAAAATGAAATATATTGCCCTCGCATGTATACTTGACAATACTTAGGATGTTCGGGATTGTCGATGTTATCATGGATATTGGCGTAGAATTCTTTGATGATTTCTACATAGGCAACCCGCGGAGTGGCTACAAATGTTTCCCAATGATTCCTCGCAATAACTTGACCAAGCAATTCATTTGCAAAATCCGATGTTAATACCCTTCGCTCCGGTATAATATTTCGTTGGCTTGTGTCGTTATTGTAGATTATCGAAGCCGCCTCCGTCTCAAATTTATTGTCATCATAAGTGACCGGTTGTTTTGAAGTCTTCTTTGATGAAACCTTTATCTTTCCTGAGCTCGGTCCCGCATCTTGCGTTGGTTTCTTTGATCTAGGCATTGTACCTACCCATTTTAGAGAAATAAATTTATGGTTACAATCAACACGAATTCACTAATCAAATTAGGCGTACAAAGTGGACTGGGGTGGATGTGGTGTGTATAGCATGCTGTGCTCTGTTAAGAATGGCATTGCCGTGAAAAATCATGTCGACCAATTAAGCATTTGAGTTATTGTGTTAAGGACACAACAAAATGTTAAACATTTGGTTAAATCAATTTATCAAACACTTGGTAGGCATATGCTATTACAAGTTCAAGCAAATAACTTGGACAATGCATTAAACCCAAAATTGTTTTCAATTAATCATCAAACCACCAACACAGCATCCACTAAAACCAAAAACAAATAATTTCCCAACCTCCTCAATCAAAGAAAACAGCAATAGCATATCACATATTTTGGAAGCAAGGATAAAGAAAAGTAAGCCATGTTACCTTGATTTGTAATGAGGGAGGAGGAAAGTCTTGTAGAACTTAGGATGAGAATGAAAGTAATCCTTCAATTGATTATGAAAGTAATTTCTTGTCAATGTGGGAGGAGAAATGAAGAATGTGGAAAATGAGGAGGGGCAAATGACATGAGGGAAATGGGGAAATTTGCAATATACAAGAAGAACCGTGGGGTTTTAAACCCACTTGCTCGTCCGCTTCAGCCAGACGATGTGACGCAGCCCTTGATGTCCAAGAATTCTCATACTAGATATGTTTTCCTTTTAAATTATGGATTAAGTGCTAGTTGTACATTTTTTCATTTCATTCAACTGATTTTCTCTCAACGTCGCAGCTATGCCTCCCGTGCAACACCTAAAGATTTTGACATTTATGCTCCACATGCAACCTTTGAAGACCCCCTTATGATTCACTATAAAACTATGTCCATTTAGTTAAACGATTCTTTATATCATATGGAGTAGAGTGGTTCTTGAGATGATATTCTGTAGGAAATAGGAATGTTATCTATTAATAGCAATGCTAATCACTAATATCCGATTTCGAAGTCTGAAAGTTGGTTGTTGAACTTTATTCTTACTTTGTAACCGTGTGATTATAATCAAATAGGCGGAACTATGAGAATGGTAAATGGCTCGTCCGAATATGTGGTTTCCTATCCTACTTTTTCCAATGTCAAGGAGATCTATTTACTTTCTAGAGCCAGTCCTAAACTTTTAGTATAATTACCTAATACTGTGATATTTGGTTACAACGGCTCTAATCTTCATTTTTGTTGCTTGCGGTAAAAAGAGATCAAATCGTCATTCTATTCACTATCTAAGGTTACTTCAAATTTGATTTTGTAGGCCATCCATCTTTATTTTTTCATTTTTGAACTAAGCCGACTACATAAAATTTCCATGCACTATTACGTCTCAAGGTGTTTTGAAATGCACAACATGGTTTTGAGCTAAAGTAAGTTTATTTCCATGAATATGCCTTAATTTGAAGGTCGTGTGACTTCTCTTCATAGTTAGTTTCAGCATATGGTCTCGTAATGTATTTTATGTGATTTTTCGATTTGACTTTGCCTTTATCTTCCAAATTTACACATAAAAATTTACTTTTAGTGACCGCAAATTTCACGCTTGGTACTTCTCATTGAAAGTTACCGCTTAATATGAGATAGTTGCATGTTTTTAACAAAAAGGAAAGTCGTACATCATAATTAAAGCCGCGTTTCTTTTAATAATTTCAGTGCCTTCAAAGAATCAAGAATTGTGGAGTACATATCAAAGAAAATGCAATTTCACCTGGAAAGGAGGAGGACGAAAATCTGCTTATCGTTTAACATTCATGGACACAATTACTACTGTTGTAAATAATAACAGAAGAACAATGAAAATTAACAAAAAATAAAGATTAAAGAGGAGCATGTCATTACAAAATTTGAACAAAAAACAAACTACAGTTCGAACCAAGACTTCCAAAAAAAAAAATGAGTTGGAAGTTCAGCTCCATCTAACTTCAACCAATGTACACATTTCAAAGTGCCATGCTAACATCTAGGGTTCAAGTGCCGGCTAACGATTCCATGACCAACTTTTTTCTTCACATCGGTATACAATCTAGACAAATTGCACGTACATCCATGTTTGCTTGTAGAAATTCGATGTACTTAACGGTGAATATCCCACAATCGGATCTACAATGAAGTTGTGTAGATATATTAAATCCACTAAAAATAATACAATATCAAACATGTGCAAAATAAACCATACCCATTATGTTGTTGAGAAACTTCTTTCATCTTGATAAATGAATCGCTCTGTCAGAATCACATCATATTTGACATGCAATTTCATCAGCAAAGGAATTACCACCGGAGAGGCTTCATAAACGCTTCCAACTCGCTGCGGACATGACTCTTTAAGTCGTCAAGATAAATATAGTTCGGTCTTCTAAATCAATCTTCACTGCGAACCAATGAGAGCCAATTGCACAACAAGGAGCATACAAATATCTACAGTCCTTCCAAGATTTACCAAGCTCTGGTGTAGACCCGACTACATACTTCAGCAAGGACTTACTAAACTTGAACTCTTCCTTTCTAGGCAATTGTGCATGTGTTTGCCACTCTCCATGTGCTGACTGGGCAAATTGGCAGAAATAGCAATCCAAGATGCTACAATCTTCTTGTCAAACAGATTTGGAAACTTTAGAGCCCTATCTCGAATGTGGTACAAGGCCTCGCTCACAACTGTGCAATAAATCGTAATTACACAAATACTAATTGTGCATGAAAATATTATAACCGTATCGAAGTTTGAGTACTTACCTCTCTCCAAAGAAGCCAACCATCCTTATTCAAAAGGTCAAGCAAACATTTTGCTTCAACATCACACAAATGATGCAAAGTATCGAAGTCACCGTGTACACAACATATGCAATACACAACAGTTTATTTGAAACTATATTTATTATCATCACGTCGGCGCAACTATATGTATTCGCCACCTCGTCGATGCTACTTCCATCCATTTATTAAGATCATCAACCTTCAAGGATCCACTTCGATATGGATCGTATACATCAATGTCGACAACTTTCTCCTCTTTGTAGGGTCTCGTGAAGGGGAACACAAAAGACGTGATTTTCTCTTTGTACGATGCCCCGTCCTTTTGGTAGTTCGGACCCGTGTCCTCGATTTGTACAATGTCACCTACAGCTTTTATTTTAAAAATCTAACTTAGTAATCTACATTTAGTTGAATTTGGAGTTAAGTTTATGGCTTCAATATATTTGGAGTTAAGTTATATACATACCTTTAGTAGATTTGTTCGCATCCTCCTCAAGTTTCTCCGGTGTCAAAAAATCAGCAGACATTCCTTTCTCCACAATGTCAGTTTCATCACTAACATTTTCATCCTGTCCAGCTTTTTCCCCTTCCACGAACTCTTCTCCAGTCTCATCTTCTATTATTCTTTCTTTTTCAACCTCGTCCATTACATCATCAGGCCCAACCTCCTCCTTTCTCTCCACTTCCGGTTGAGCCACATGTACATTGGTTGTATTAAAAATGGGACTGTCACATGCACTTGTAGTTGAATTAAACCTACCCACTGCAGCCAATTCAACCAAACTATCAATCTTATACTCCATTTGATCAAGTCGTTTTGATATGACCCCTAGCAACCTTCCCTCAAGTTTTTCCATTTCCATCCTCACTACATCTGCAATGTTATGGTCATGATAGACCGGTGGGGGTTGAGATACCCGAGGAGAATGTTGGTGAAAGGAATGAGATGGCTCACCATCATGCTCAGTCTCATTTTCTTTTGAATCCTGGGAATCCGTGTCTTCTTCTTCCACACACGGGTCAACTCTTTCCAATAATCCTTCTCAAGTTCAACACAGAGGAATCAATGTAGATTTCACTTATAGTCGCAAATTACAAATATAAAAAATTATCCTTTTGCTAAGCAAAGTTCACAATTTGCCATACATATGTTTATAAAAATAAGGAAGTCACCTCTTTCGCTTCCAAAACATTAACAAGTTCGAGACGACATCAACCTCTTAGACAGCTTCCCAAGCTTCGCATTCTTGGAATTCCATCAAGATATTTCTTAGCAAACTTCTTTCCCAGTTTTGGAATCGCTTGAATGCCCAAATCAGAGTCAAAGAAATATTATTATCTCCAAAAATTTACACAATAATTAATATAAAATAAAATATGTTGTTTCTTCATACCATTATAGCAAGGGGAAAGCCGTGTAACGAATACCTACAACGTGATTCTCCTTCTTTCAATGAATTTCTCAATTTGTCTCCCATGTCACGTTTGAGTATCCTAATTGTGTAGTCATAAGACATTTTCCCCATGGATACTTGTCAAATTTATCTAGATCATCAACCAATTCAAACCACCACAAATCAATCAAAGTTTTCTCTTAGTGGCCAATAAAACATACGCTTGAAGATAATTATAAGACCCAACTTGTACTTGTCGGTCTTATTTCTTTTGCATCTTTGAAAGGCTTCGAAAACATCTCTCTTCATAATCTTTCTCCCACTTTTCCTAAAATGTTCTTTCACTATTCGACAATCTGCCCCTCCACTCTTATCTACATTTTCACAACCACCTGCATTTAAGCCGGTCACAAGTACAAACTCCTGCAACCCAAACCTTGCATGTTTATTTCCAATTTTCAACCATGTTTCTTCTTTTTTTGTCTTCATCCACCTCAAGAGTAATTGATGCACAAGCTGAGATGCCAACTTTATTTTTCTCAATTTCAGAAGTGGTCCAAAACAACTTGTCTCAAACAGATTTTTGTGTGTTGCATCTAACTTGTCAAATACTTCATCCACCATTCCAATTTTGTATCTATTCGTTATTGTTGCTTCTAGTCTTTCTTCATTTTCAATAACATCCATATTTTCCATTGAATTGCAAAATACAACTAGGTCAAGTTCATTTCAATTTTCACAATATCAACAAATCGCTACACGGCACCAATGGTTACCTCTCCTCAACGCAAAAAACAAAGCAAACATAAGAAGAAATACGAGCTTCAAAGTTAAAACCCGCTTGAGAATCAATTTTTCAATTAAATTAAGCCCCAATATAAAGCCCACCCGGATGGTAAAATGCACCGGATAAACGAAAGTACAACCAAAATGAGAAGCTTAGCGATCTCCAATTGTTGACACAAATCTTAAAAAGACACTCACTATCAAAACGCATAGCTTCTTAATGTATGAAGTATCCGTCCCAGGAATCTTTGGTATTACCTACTTTTGATTAACTCAGGGAAATCGTTTCGACTCTCTCTAATTAAATGTTCTTTTGGCTCCGTGCAGGTGGACTTTTACTTTGGTCACCATCTATTTTGGGGTATGGTTCATATATTACATTGTTCCTAGCATATATATATGGAATGCGTCCATGATGTTACTGTCTTGAACCTTATGATGTTGTTGAAGTCTTTCTTGAAGGCACAATACTATCCAATTCTATAAATTTGTCTTTTCCTATCTTATGTTTTGTAGTTTCTTGTGTAGTTTGGATCGTTGCTTTCTATCAACGAATGTTTTCGGCATCAAAAAGTAAATAACTGCAGTGACTACCATGTATCAGAGGTTGTGGAGCAAGGGTTATATGTGCCTCTTTTCGGTGGAGTAAATGAAAATGGAGTCAAATTACCAAAAGATTGGATTGTCTAGAGAACACCACCGTTTGCAAATTGTTTGGCTTTTTATGGATACCGTTTCAAATTTTATTCCAGGTATCATTTTTAGTACTAATACATCTATTGGGTGGTGGACTTCTTGATCATACAGCATTTGTTAGTGATATGCCTATTCTATTTCTGCAGGTAATCAGGGCATTATAAGCCATTGTGACCTTTCATTATATTACTGAAACCCAAAGTTTTTTTCTTGATCTTCCTGTATCCAATTATACTTTAGAAGTCTAACTTTATGATGTATTCTGATATTTATCAATTTTCATTTTAATCTAGTTTAAATCTTCCAAACTACTGTTTGTATAAGAATTTCCTTGCATTCATATTTCCTCAAGCTGATAATGTGAAGAATGATGACATAACAGTTTTAACAAGAATGAACAAAACCCATAACATTTTCAGCAAGAATTAACAAAACCCAGAACATTACAATCTGGAACCCATAACATTTTCAGCAAGAGTGAACAAAACCCATAACATTTTCAGCAAGAATGAACAAAAAACCTCTTTAATTTGGGATACAACCGAGGAAATGAAAAATCAAGAAACAAAATAATTTCATCGATTGGATAAATAATTGAATAATCGATTGGATAAATAATTGGAAAACAAATTAAGAAAAAATACGTACCTGATTGAATTTCAGACTCCACGATCAATAAATTCACAGATTTGTGAGAAACAATTGCCCGACTGTTGTACAGAGAGAGAACCCGCAGAAATAATGTAAATAAATTTTCGTAGATGGATGATTACAAGAAGAGAGAATGGAAAAATGTGGAGAAGTGAGGAATGGGAATGATACATACAAACTGTGGTGTTTTGTATCATTTGAATTTGGGTTTAGTGGTAAGGGTGTAAGTGTCTTTTTAATATTTTTACAATTTTATGTTTTTGTTTTGGGTAATTATATTCACACTACAAAATTTATTTGTTGCACCACATTTTAATTATATTTAAAGTTCTCAATCTTTATTTATTGTAGCACTTATGTCATCAACTTTTTTTGTCTTTTTTTTATCCTCAATCTTTCATTAATTAGCACATCTTGTCTTTAATAAAAGTTCATGTTCAAAAGTTCGTTTGTAAGGAGTAAAACTACTTATTTTCCCATCATATGTATTTTTAAAATAAATAAATAAATACAAAAGTGTGACAAAATATTTTTATCTCGTTTCAAAGCACACAAAATAGAATATTTTAACAAAAATCATCATTAATGAATTTGATGTGCTTAATTAATTAGAAGGTTAAAGATAAGAATTTGATGAAAAAAAAAGTTAAAGACATAAAAGTATTACAATAAGCAAAGATTGAGGGACCTTAAATTTAATTAAAATGTGGTGCAACAAAGAAAAACCGCATAGCAATATAATCACCCTTTTGTTTTTCTTTTTTCCTGTCAAAGGCCTTTTACACAAAAGGGTCTTTGAAGTGGGTCATTGAACCCATTCCCTAGAAATAATACCTAAAGGTTAAATATACTAATGACACGTAATGTAATTGAGAATACATTGTTAGGGGCATTTTCGTTCAGTCCGAATAATTCCAATTTGGTAGCACAAATGGCGTGTGTATGTACACATTTTGCAGACATGGGGCCGTGTCATACTGAAATTGTCAACACTGGTAAGCCTGTGGATCCCGATCCTACCACTATTTAAAAAGAGGAGTATTTTTTTTTTTTAATTCCAAAACTCACGCTTCTCGCTACTACAGAGCAGTACCCAAAAACCCTTGCCTAAGTTTTGCTCTGAGACGATGACTTCTCTAGACAGCGACGTAACTATGGTTCCGGCTGGCGAGGGATCCTCCGGCGCCGGTCCTTCATCCGGTAATCCTGCTCCGCCGACATCAGCCAAAAAAGCCAAACGATTCGAGATCAAGAAATGGAACGCCGTTTCGCTCTGGGCCTGGGGTATAAAACCTAACCCTACCACACGCACACGCTTGCTTATGTATGCAAGAAATAATATTCCGAATTTAGGTTTTGGAGAAACCCTAATCCTAATTCATGATGCAGATATTGTGGTGGATAATTGTGCAATTTGCAGGAACCATATTATGGATCTCTGTGAGTTTTTTACTTTGAAGTTGTCTTTTTTTATGATTATACTTGTTTAATTAGTTTTTGTATTGGCGTAATCAGGTATCGAGTGTCAGGCTAATCAAGCTAGTGCTACAAGCGAGGAGTGCACTGTTGCTTGGGGTATGTAGCTTCACTAAAACCCTGAATTTTTATTTTTTTTATTGGCTTTTTTACATTGAACTGTTATTGTATGCCTATCGATTTTTACGGTGACAGGGACTGCCTTAATTAAATTGCTGCAATTGTAAATTTATCTTTTATATGAAGGATACAATTATGGTTCGAAGATGTGTCCGAGTCTTTGAGTTGTTTGGGATAATTGAAAGCAATTATGTAACCTTAGAGTATTAATTCTTTTCAGTTATCGCATTATGATTTTGGTGGTGAAAATTTTATTTTTACTTTGCATTTTGATTAGAATTTTCTTTACTGATTTTTAGGTGTTTCTGCTTCTATCTCATATCCAGATTTTGCAAATTTTGTTAGTCCTCTTGTTAACTGTTAATTTTGTTGTTGTTTATTGCATATGGACCTTTGGATGCAAAACTGGAACAACTACACGATTAGTTTAGATGAACAACTCATCAGCTATTTGTTTAGCTCTCTTGTGCTCATAGTAGTGGATCCTATGGCAATTTGGTGCTCAGATATTTTGGAGACACTATATGACATGTTAGAGTTCCTTTATTTTTGATGAAATCAATACAGTAATGTTCTCTCTCATGATTCTCCGAGTTGTTTGTCTTACATTCTCTACTAAAGCTTATACGCCTTGCATGCTCCGATTCTCTACATTTGGCACACTTTTATCCTTTTTATTAGGTTTTATTTCTTTCATGAGTGTTTCGTGAACTTCAGACACTTCACATATCAATTTTATGCTTTCACTGAATTATGCAGTACTTTAACTAAATATCAAAGTATTCCAACAAACTAACCTATACTTGCATGGCATGGCTAAATTATCATGATTCAGTCACCTACCGAAAGGGACACTCAATTCCATTTATATATGCCTGCACACTGCTTATAACTCATGCTGAACTTCTATCAACATTACTCTAAACACAAAAATCAAAAGAAAAGAAAAATGCTATGAATTTACCTAAAACTGGAATTAGAATATAGACTGAAAATTGGGGGGATCTTAACTCAATCTGACTATGAACAAAAAATCAGTCTTCTTGCATGTTAAGAATTCTAGTATGTTTCAACTAATTCTTTTTGCCACTCTATTTGATTGATTCATTGTTACATCTCCTGAAAGATCCACTAAAATCAAGTCTTTTGCAACTATATTAGACCACGTAATTCTTGTCTATACATCTTCCAAGATGTTCTATTGGGATATAATGGCTCTTGTGAATGAGTGTTTTTTGGGTGGACGTAAAATATGATCCACCTAAGTTGTCATTCCCTTAATCTATATTTGACTTGTGCTACCTGGTATATCATTAAATAAGAAAAGGATGGTGCAAAATATTTGGCTTTTCGACACATATGAGCCTTGAAGATATTTCTCTTTATTAATATTTGTACAACATAAATAACATAAACAAATTAATGCCTATTACAGTTTACCCAACAACCATTTGGGAGGGAAGAGATGAAGAGAAAGCGAATGCATTTGAGCGTACTTCAAAGAAATATGTTTGAAGCACACCATGTCGATAGCTTATATGCAAATGCCAATAGAAAAAGGGTGGAAAAAGGAAATCGGAATAATTGAGTGAGTGCGAGGTATAAGATATCAGTAGATAGAGCATCTGCAGAAATAAGAACCTTAACATCCTGCATAACTTGTTTCATATATAAATTCCCCTTAACACTCCCAACACACAGACACACCCAAACCAAACTCCCATGATTTAGTGGTTCCAGATTGAAGATGATTCTTTCTGTATTTGATTATATACCTGTGTAAACAATATTCTCACATCTGAACATGATACTGCAAAATAATAGTAACTTGAAAGAGGAACTTTGAATTAGGGAAATAGTATGTAGGATAAGGGACCTTAAATTTGTATGCCACTGAAAGAATGAAAGTAATTTGTGTAAAAAAGATATTATATGCAATTGAAATGCCTTTTTTAGTTCTTTTCTTTTTGAATAATGAAATATAAGAACCAAAAGGTGCAGATCGAAGGATGAGTGGTTTGCATATTTTTCTTCCCAGTGGCTGTGTCTCCGAACTCTTTCACTTCACTGTAATATGTTTGAAGCACACCGTGTTGATTGCGTATTTGCTTTTATGCAAAAGCCAATAGAAAAAAGGGTGGGAAAAGGAAATTGGAAGAATTGAGTAAGTGAGAGAGAGAGAGGTATAAGATTGCAGTAGATAGTGCATCTGTGCGTTCATTTGAATTTATAAAGAAATAAGAATCTTACCTTCCTGCATAATTTTTTCCATATCTAAATGCCCCTTGATCGCCCCTTTCCCACAAAAAACCAACCTCCCATGATTTGGTGGTTCTTGATTGAAAGATGATTGTTCATGTGTTTGATAAAATACCCATGTTTGCAATAATCTCATAACTGAACATGATACTGCAAAATAATAGAACTTGAAAGAGAACTTTGAATTAGGTAGTATGTAGGATAAGGAACCTTAAATCTATATACCATTTGAAAGAATGAAAATAATTTGCTTAAAAAAGCTATTATATGCAAATTAAATGCTTATTGAGTTATTTTCTTTCTGAATAATGAAATATAAGAACCAAAAGTTGCAGAACGAAGGATCACTGTGGATTATAAAATAATAAATGGGTACCCCAGCCCAGTTGGTAGAGTCCACAAACGGCCAAATTTGAAGGTATTAGCAGCTTGGCTCAGAGTCTTGTCAATGAGATGACACACTTTCCTTGTAAGCACGAATATGATTGTATAAGATGATCGGAAAACCTAATTCTGTGAGAACAAGGAAGAGACAGTTAAGGGCCTTGATATCATGTATTTTAGTTTGTCTTGAAATTTTAGATATCGATGGCATAACAAGGAAAGCATTAAGTCGGTCCTAACTGCTCTGCATATATGTGTTAGGAAGAATGGTGTGGGTGGGGGAATTCCCGTACGATATAGTAATGGATTAGGAAATTTTTCTTGCGGATTTTCATTTGTGGTGCTAGGACTAATTGGAGTGATTATATAAGTAAATTTTGGAGTCTAGCAGATAGAAAAATTCAAATACTGTCTTTCATTATGACCTATGATGCACCGACCCTCCTCGGACACTTCATGACATGGGTTCGACAAGTTACATTTCGTGTCCTATTTTTTAAATTTCTAACACTCAAGGGATACTTTAGGGATCTTCCTTGGGCAAGTGTTCGACATGGCATGTACTATGTCCTATATTAAAAAGTATAAAACTAATACGCAAATTAAAATTTTTAAAGAATTTAAATCGATGTGTCCGGACGTGTCTGTCTTCATGCAACTTAGACTGTCTTTGTTTTTGATTGTTTAGTGTACTTCGTATGTAGCATATTTCTGCATCCTCTCTTTAAAAAACAGAAAGAAAGAATACCCCAGAAGAAATGGTGTTTCTATCAAACTGTTTACTTTGTTTGCCTAGTTGTTTTAGTACAAATAATAAGCATTAATAAAGTATTATTTCTTCAGTTTAGGTACTAATAGGGCGTACCACACACTTTCCACACGACCAAGATAGATAGATGAGGGAATTGCAACTTTTCTGTATGAATTGTGGCATCAGGTGGATGTGTATCCTTCATGATGGCATTATCTATTCTTCATAAGATGGATGCTTTCACACTGCATGCTACCTTTTCTAGTCGTCTAAAACAAAGAAATATTATTGTATGATTTGAAGATGCAAAATATAGATGCCCAAGTATTTGGATCTTGACTGTTGATGACAATCAGTTCTGGTATGACACCTCTTTTGTATCCTTAATATCTCTGATATTGAGACTTAGTTTCCTTATTTTCAGATGAATTTTGGTCATTACTGTCAACTTTTTCTTGTACATGTTACTCTTTACAATTAATCTTCTTTCTAGTGGATAGAGGTTGTTTTGTTCTGAATCACTGTTGTAATAGATAATGAGGGCTTTAGTCTAAAGCAAGCTTTCTGATGGTCAGCTTTGTTCAAATTGGATTTTTGAGCGGATGCCTTGTACTTTTGACCATGGTTTTGCATATTAGTGCATTTTATGATGTACATTAGCTCGGGTGGTAATTGTTTGCTCTACTTCAAGTAAATTTTGTATGTGATAATTTGGCAAATGGTCCTCTATTCCATATAACATTCATCCGCCCTTTGATTGAGACAAGGTTTTTTGGAACCGTTATTTGTATAGGTGTTTGCAATCATGCATTTCACTTCCATTGCATTAGTCGATGGCTGAAGACTCGTCAAGTTTGCCCTTTGGGTAAGTTATACCGTTTTGCAATTTTTCTATTATAGTCATTCCATTCTACAATATTTTTTATTATTTAATTACTCTTGTACAGATAACAGCGAGTGGGAGTTTCAGAAGTATGGTCATTAGAACCTTTTTGGGACGAATGTCAGAGCTCATTTTCTTAAGACAACGGCTGGACGTGGGATCCTTTAGTTACTGTTGATGAAAATATGGATACTTCAAATCTTTGCAACAGATTTTTATGTAGATCAAGATCTATAATTCTTGAGCTTTATTGTAGCATCTGTTATTGCTTGCGTAGATATTCATTTGCCTTTTATCCAATTAAAGCAGAATTTGTCTGAAACTGCACTTCTTGCTGTTGTTTTTGTTGTGCATGCAAATATGTTAGTACATATTTGGGGCGGGTTATCTTCTTGTTTACGTTCCCATGGTTGAAATCCCTATTGTTTTCTTCCCTGATCCTTGGTGTACACTGGGTATGTCGGGCATTGCTACTGCTACTTGGCCGGACCCTAGTTTGCTTTCTTTATTTGGACCAAATTCAGTCTTTCTTTTTCTTTTCTTGTGCTGCAGTTTTCTATATGAAATCCAAAATGTAAAAGCATCTCTAATGAGACCGTGAATTGTACTTAAAAAAGTGGTATATCATTTCAAAATGCTTGTATAGCAAGGAAAATTGTGGAGGATGTTTAGTACATTGTCTATATTTAAACAGTGTTAGATATTCTTTATTTAATTTTTTATAATTTATTTCTATTAGAATGTGTGTTAGGCATATTTTATTTAATTAAATATATTTTATTTATATTTTTGGTCTTGTACACGTGGGACCATATTTTTTCCAGTCCACAATATGTTGTTCTCTTTGTTTCTTATATATTTGTTAAATGTATAACAATCAATATTGTTGCATTGGAGATGTTTTAAAGACTTTGTTTTGCAGACATGATTTTTGGAAGGAAAATAAGTCTGGGTTTATATGTTGCTGTTAGTGTTTTGTTTGGTCCTCTTTATTTCTTATTTTACTTTCTACGATCAATTTTTTTAAAATTAAAGTTTAAATTAAGATGGCGGGTTTATTTATTGGAATGAAATCAGTTCATGTAATAGAATGAGGGAAAAAGTTGCAAACAGACGTTTTGACCCTTTTTAACGGCTCCTTGGCATTTCACAACACGTGCTTCTTGTTGCTGCCTTGGATGGAGCATGGAGATCTACAAAGAAAGGCAGAGCTATAAAACACTTCCACCTGGTGTTGTAATATTGTTCATTATATATAAAGAACTGATTTGAAACCAAACCTCTATAAGAGGATATCAAGTATATGGAAAAATATCCAAAGCAAAACCCAAAAATAAAAAGAGAAAAAAAAAAGGCCCAAATTTTTGGCTGGGTGTTTTTGGCTGCCGTAGTTTTTTGTAAAATGTTGCTTTTAAATTTTGGTAGCATTTTGAAAGGTTTTGACATTTTTTGGCTTGGTTATGGCATCTATTCATGTATTGGATTTGATAACCTATAAATATAGATAGTTTTCATGTTGGAAAAACAATGATTAACATCAAATTCACAAACATATATCTAATTCAAAGGTCAAAACTCAATTTTATAAAAGTGTTCTTCAAGTTCTCATTGCTTGATTTGAACTTGATTTCAAAGTTTTTTTACTCCTTCAAACTATTTGCCATTAAAGCCTTTAAACACTCATTCCGGTGGCAACAAATATCATTTGAGGACAGCGATTTCAAATCGTATTCAAACATTCCCTTTGGTGGATTTTCTTTTTTCTTCTCATGTTTTGTTTTTCATCATTCTTTGTTCAACAATCTCAAACGATATTTCGTGATGGAAAACGAGACTACCGTTGCTATAATCAAAATGACGAATCAAGACATTGTGAGACTTGATATGTTCGATGGAACTAACTTTACCAGATGGAAGGACAAGTTGAAGATTTTCTATATTTTGGATCCGGATTTGGCACCATTGCCGGAACCAACCCCAAATGATTCTAATATAATAAGGGCAGAAAGGAAGAAGAGACAAGAAGACGAGTTTATATGCAGAGGACACATCTTGAATGCTCTATCCGATCGCCTTTGTGATCTCTACACAAACACCTCTTCGGCAAGGGAGATTTGGAATGCATTGGAAAATAAATACATGGCCGAGGAGGAAGGTATCAAAAAGTTTTTGATTTCTAAATATTTTGATTTCAAGTATTTGGATAACGTACCTTTGTTAGGACAAATACATGAATTGCAAGTTATTGTCAACAAAATGAAGTCCGTGAAGATTGAAATTTCTGAAACTTTCAAAGTTGGTGCAATTATTGCTAAATTGTCATTATCATGGAAAGGTTATAGGAAGAAAATTCTTCATAGTTCCGAGGATTATTCTTTGGAAGTGATTCAAAAGCATCTTCGAATTGAGGAAGAATCAAGGTGCGAAATGAGAATGAACATTCTCATGAGGGCACTTCCTAAGCCCATGCCGTTGATCAAGACGACAAGTCAAACAAGAATTCTATGAAGAGGAAATCCTCAAACTCCAACAAAGATAACAAGATTTCTATTCATATCCGGTATATGTAAAACATTTATCAAAGTGATCTTCTTCTGGATGTGAAATGTAAGTCCACACTTCCTTTGCCTACAACCTTGGATTAAGTCCGTATATGAGTAAAGCAAACTTGTACTTTCATGGAATGGTGTATTTGTTGGAAAATGCATTTCTAGTGATATAATGGTCAAACTTTGTATTGTCAACAACGATATTAATAAAACTACCAATTTGAATTATGTTGTTGAGTCTATTTTGTTATGGCATGATAGACTATGACATATTAGTTACTCTACTTTAAAAAAAATGATAAAAACCGAAATAATTTCATGTGAAAATATAGAATATAATAAATGTAAATTATGTGTTAAGTCTAAAATAATTAAGAAACATTTTCATAGTGTTAAAAGGACCCTAACTTATTAGACTTAATTCATTCCAATATATGTGAATTAAATGGAATGTTAACTAGATGAGGTAATAAATACTTCATAACATTTCATAGATGATCATTCTAGGTTTTGTTATATATATTTGATGAAGCATAAGGATGAAGTCTTTAGTATATTTAAGATATACAAAATCGAAGTAGAAAACCAATTAAATAGGAAGATTAAATTTTTTAAAAATGATAGAGGATGTGAATACCTCTCTAATGAATTTAATCTTTTTTTGTGAACAACATGGCATAATATATTAATGTAGTGCTGCTAGAACACCTGAACAAAATGGTTTGGCTGAGAGAAAGAATAGGACATTAGTTGAGATGATAAATGCTATGTTACTAAGCTCTAAATTGCCATTTAATTTATGGGGGTGAAGTTTTGTTAAGTGCGTGTCATATAGTTAATAGGATTCCTTCTAAAAGATTAAAAGTTTCTTCCTACGAATTGTGGAAATAAAGAAAACCAAATATTGGTTATTTCAAAGTGTGGGGGTGTCTTGCTTATTGCAAGAACACGGATCCTAAAGGACTAAGTTGAGTCCTAGAGGATCAAGTGTGCTTTTGTAGGATATGCTCAAAACAACAAGACGTATTGTTTATTAAAATTTAGAAACCAGTGTCATAATTGAATCTCAAGACGTAGAGTTTTTTAAGAATTTATTATCTTCAGATAATAATTCTTTAAGGAATCCAAGTGGAGACTCCTAGTTCTACAAGACCTTCCAATGATGTTTATACAAATGAATTTCGTAGAAGTAAAAGAGCTCGAAATGATAAAGTGTTAAGACCGGATGAAATTGATTCTCAACTTATTTCCTTCTATTTGGTTGAGCAAAATGAGAAGAGCGTCACAAGAACTACTCTGTATGTTTTTCAAGTGGAAACCGATCCTAAAACTTATCGAAAAGTAATGTCATTGAGAGATAGTATCTTTTGGAAAGATGCTATAAATGATGAAATGGATTCAATAATGTCAAATAATACTTGAGAGTCAATTTACCACCCGGCTCAAAACCTATAGGTTGTAAATGGCTATTTAGGATGAAGTACAATGCAGACGATATTCTTAATACTTTTAAAGCTATGTTAGTGGCCAAAGGGTATCGACAAAGTATGCACGAATAATCTTGATTACTTAGACACGTATGCACGAATAATCTTGATTAGGATTATTCGCGTTAGCTTCTATTTATGATTTGCATATACATCAAATGGATGTTAAAACGGCGTTTTTAAATAGGGATCTCGATAAGGAGGTTTAGAACAACCGGAATGTTTTGTTTTACCCAGAAACGAATATAAAGTATGCAAATTAGTAAAATCATTATATGGATTAAAACAAGTATCAAAGAAATGGCAAGAAAAATTTGACTTAGCAATAATATCATTTGGATTTAAACAAAATAGTGTTGATAAATTTTATATTCAACAGTTTGTGATAATTATGTTGTGCTTATTTGCTTATACGTGGATGACATGTTGATTGTAAGTAATAAAATACAAGGTATAAAAGAAACAAAAATATTTATAGCTTCCACATTCAACATGAAAGATCTTGGTCAAGTGGATACCATATTAGGTATCAAGGTCACCAAGACTAGTGGGGGTTATATGTTGAGCCAATCACATTATGTTGAGAATGTGATCAACAAATTCAATCACTTGAATATCAAAGAGGTAAATACTCCGTTTGATCCAAGTTTGAAACTTGTAGAGAATGATGGAAGATTAATAACCCAACTTGAGTATGCAAGTGTTATAGGAAGTCTTATGTATGCAGTGCAATGCACAAGACTCGACATATCATTTGTAATTAGTAAACTTAGTAGGTTTATTAGCAATTTAAATGAAGAACATTGGAAGTCTATTTGAAGGGTTCTTGGTTATTTGAAGAAGACCAAGGATATAGGTCTCCAATATTCTAAATTTTTGGCAATCCTAGAAGGATTTACCAGTGCTAGTTGGATATCTAGTATAGGTAAGAATAAATCCACTCCATGTTGGGTATTTACTCTTGGAGGAAGTGCAGTCTCTTGAAAATCCAAGAAACAAACGTACATTAAACACTCAACTATGGAATCCGAATTCGTAGCATTGGCTAAAATCGGAAAAGAGGCTGAATGGCTTAGGAATTTAATGTATGAAATCCCATTGGGAGAAAAGAATAATTCTTCTATATCTATCTTGTGTGATAGTCAAGTCGTTTTAGCTAGAGCGTACAATGAAGTGTACAACGGTAAGTCTAGACATGTGAGTCTAAGATATAACTATGTGAAAAATTAATTAAAGATGGAATAATTTCACTCACTTATGTAAGTCAAATGAGAATTTGGATGATTTGCTTAATAAACCGGTCACAAAGGAGTTAGTGCGAAGAACAACTAGTAAGATGGGGATGAAACTCTATAATTAAATCTACCAAATGACGGCAACCCTATCTGATTATACTAACAAGTATACATCGAGTTCAAAGGGTAACAACAACTCATTTGATAAGTGGATAGTTTCAACACTTATTCTTTTCTTAAACCCTATCCTAGGTTATAAGTGCTGGTTGTTACGAAAATGAGGGATGAGTTTCTATAACTCTTAATAAATATCAGATCATTGAATCAAGTATCTCTAAAAGTGACAAAAATACTGCAATAACTTTACCTATATGAACTTCGAGGTGGTACCGTCTCAATAGAGAGTTGGAGTTTATCTTTTAAAAGTTCATGAATAGGAGAAGCGCAATGCCTTAAGAGTGCTAAACGAGATAGAGTAGAACTTAGAACACATGATGCTTGTGTGTGTGATTTCATCGGTATCATCACAATGAATAACAGGTTGAAAGCTTTCGTGCTACTTGAGATTTCGATAATACTTTGTGAGATTTACACTAAAGTTGGATTCAAATCGAAAGATATACATACTTTATGCATAAGCGTCGTTAAATTTGAGTTTGAGCTCATCATATAATTGAACAAGTGGAAAATTGTTGTAATATTGTTCAGTATATAATAATAAGTGATTTGAAATCAAACATCTATGAAAGGATATCAAGTAGATGGAAAAATACCCAAAGCAAAACTCATAAACAAAAAGAAAAAAAAAATAGAGCCAAAATTTAGAGCCTTTTTTTTTTTTAGTCAGTAATAATTGTTATATATCTTGGGTGTTCATGATACAAATTTTCTGTGATCGTTGGTTTTAAATTTTGGCATCTTTTGACTTGGTTTTGGCACCTGTTTGTGTATTGGACTTGATAATCTATAAATAGAAATAGTTTTCATGTTAGAAAAACAATGATTAATATCAAATTCAAAAACATATATCCAATTCAAAGATCAAAACTTAGTTTTATAAAAGTGTTCTTCAAGTTCTTATTACTTGATTTGAACTTGATTTCAAGGTTTGTTACTCATGCAAACTATTTGCTATTAAAGCATTCAAGCACTCATACCGGTGGCGGCAAATATCGTTTGAGGACAACGATTTGGTTCAAATCGTGTTCAAACCTTTCCTTTGATGGATTTTCTATGTTGTTCTCTTGTTTTGTTCTTCACCCTTCTTTGTTCAATACCTAGAGGTGTAAAAGGGTCGTGTCAGCCGGTCAAGCAAGTATGACCTTTTCTTGGCCAGCCATGCAAAGTTTCTATTATTCATGTATGTTTTGTGCTTTACTTTGTTCACGTCATAAGCTTCACGCTTATATTGTTCTTCTACATACGTTGACTTAAGCATCGAAAAGACGATGAGCTCACACTTTGACGATTTTGTTTCAGGTGCCCAGAAGTTCTGTTTGAGGTCGAGCCTATCTTATGAGTTAGAAGTCGAGCCCTCTTGTTCAAATCCATCGGTCTTGCTTTCTTCTCATGGTCCACATTGTGCATCACTATATACGTTAGAACCTTTCTAAATTAATATTCTTGGGACCCACCCTTGAGTGGACCCTTGAGTGGAAGGGTTATTAATTTGAAAATTTTACTTTGTAAATTGTTATTTTGTCTTAAAAAATGAGCATATTTTCACGTCTTTTAAACTCATCCAATGGCTCAATAACATTTTATCTCCTTAAAAATCTCACTTTGATTGGCAAACTCCTTAAAATCTCCTTGCAAATATATCTTATCGCACTTCTTGCTCTCTTAAAAACTGCCCCTTCTTTTTTAGATCTATGTTATCTCTTCTCACTCCAAAACTTCTCTATTTCCTATCTTCTTTGTTATTGCTTCTCATTATAAGATGTCTAATCTTTATGTTACTATGATAGATAGCATTCGCAAAGAGCTTCGTTAGATAAAGGAGTCCCACATTTACTCAAAAACATCTTACTCAATGGCTACTAGATATGTACAAGCTCAAAGTAAATGTACCATCTCAAACACCCTTGACCAAAGTAAAGAACTTATCAGTGCTCATCACATAAGTTGAATTTCATACCCACTCATGGAAACAACATTGGTAGAATGGATACTTATCTACCAAAATAAGATTAATATCAATGGTGATAAAATCAAAGAGAAATGTGCATTATTTTTTAATCTTGAAAAAACATCTTTTGACCTCTCCAACGGTTGGTTGAATAGATTTAAACGTCATGGAATCAAATCCTTTAGACATTTTGAGAAAAGTGGGACTGTTGATACTCAAGCAGTGGAAGAAGCTATATCCATTTTGTTCAGTATACTTGACCAATATGAGTGGAATTACATATACAATATGATAAAATTGACATGTTTTATAGATTACGTAAGATTTTTTTTTTCCTTCATATTTTTCAATTTAAATTGTATACATGTTTAGGGGCGGAGGTGAGGAGAGGGTCCCCGATCTCCCAAAATTTTTGGTGATCTTTTTTCATCCCAATTTTAATTTATTGACATGCAATTTAATAGTAGACAACTTTAGCCCAATATCAATTTAATGGAAGGCAATTGGACTTATTAGCCCAATATCAATTTAATAGAAGACAAATTGGACTCATTTACCTAATAAATTAATAGGATAAATTCAAGGCCGGTCACTTTTATTGAACTTATGAGCTCTAAATTCATATGATTAAAACTGAATTCAATTAAAGTCACATTTTAGAGCTAAAAGACCAACATACTCTTACAATTGTAAAAAACGCAATTAATTATACTGTTTTATTATGATATATTTTATCGATGATACTTTTTTTTAGATTATGTGCATTGTTATATTTATACCATGATTTTATCTTTGATAGTGCTTCAACTTATGATACTGTTATTAAATGCAAACACTATCAATAATTTTGTACTACTAATTGAGTAATTTAAGAATAATTTCATTACTTCAACCATTAAAAATATCTTGCACTTAGTTTTATTTATGATATTGTTTCAATCTATGATATTGTTATTGAATGCATACAATATTAATGATCTTGTACTACTAATAGAATATTTTATACTTCAAGCAGTAAAACATATCTATTTAGTTATATCTATGATACTATTTTATCTAGATAAAATATTATATATAATATTGTATCATTATTTCAATTATTAAAAACATATTTTACTTATTTTTACATATGATACTGTTTTGTTTATACTTTTATCTTTGATTCTTTTTTATTATTATAATGTTTCAACATATGATACTGTTATTTAATCTATGATAATCTTATTTTATTGAGTTGTAGTTTGTGATACTGTTTTATTAAGATACTTTCATGTATGATACTGACATATTAAGATACTGTTTTATTATCTATGATACTGTTTTAATATGTATGATACTGTTTAGACAAGAAAAATTAAAGATTATCATTTTAAGCTAAAGAGATTACTTCAAACGACTAAAATCCATTGTACATAGTAGCAAAGCTACTTGTCTTGACTGGCTCGTAGAGACGATTCTGAAAATATATTATAATAAAAATTCTGAGTATGTATGTAAATTCTATGCCATTTCTGTTATGATACTGTTTTCTATTTCTATTATATTCTTTTATTCTAATACAGTATCAAACAACACACATGACTAACAACACAAAGAATAATCTAATGATCAACTTAATACAGTATCAAGCTGCTATTTACAGCTGGAAATGCACCTGGAAGAGACTTAAGAATTAGAAAGGTTAGAGTCAGGTTATTAACATTAGAAACAGATCGGATTTATACCAATTCTCATCCACTTATTGTCCTCCAACCAAATTGTGTGAAGAAAATGGGTGAACTCCAACTAGTATTTTGGTTCGCGTGTCTATCTCTCACACACATGATATATCTTTATGGCCGTTCCTTGCTGCCAAAAATGCAATATATGCATCCTTTCACTGTAAGACAACTAAATAGTTTGATATATCAGGCAATGAACATTATAGGATCAAGGCTTGGACGAGCTGAACCTCCTCTAAGAAAAGAGGTTGTCGAATACATGCTTGATGTAGATACCCATATGTGGAGCATGAGAAGAAGCAAAGCTAACTTTTTCAGAATGGTTTCACTCTTTTACCGGGATTATCTCCTTGAGCAAAAGTGGCTTGGTGATGTTTGTCAATGGAAGAACCCAATCACTAGTATTATAGTCGATATCCTTTTTGCATATTGATCCGCTACCCGAAATTAATCTTCCCAACTGTGTTTCTTTACATGTTTCGATAGGCATATGGAATTATTGGTCTTGTCCCAGGCATCCTCCACACATGGACACCCAAACTTTCTTAGGCAGAAGCAATTCACCCATATGAGCTAGATGAAGAGTTCGACACTTTTCCCACATCCAAGTCTCAAGATGTAGTACGAATGAGGTTATATTTCTTCCAAATTTTTTTCCTTGCCGATTTCATCTCAATCTCAGAAGCTTTCAGAATCCAAATAAAGGGAGAAATCCAATATACAAGTGAAAAATTCAAATAATCTAAGGAAAAACAATATTCATTGACACCCAAGTCCCAATAGTAAATCGATGGCATAATGTAAAATCTGCAATTCTAGAGAAAATTATCATGACAAGCTATAACACCAGATTTTACTATAGGGAAGTAAAAAGTCACATTGCACCGTAGAAGAAACACTCGCCAAAGGTCGTTGGATGAGGTTGCCGAAGAAAGCGCCGATCAAAATTATGGATCACATGGGTGATTTTGGAATTAATTTAAAATATTGCTGAAAGTATGATTTAATCACAATTTTAAAAAATATTTTGACCTAATTTGAAACAAGTCATGTACAAGTGACTTAATAGACAATTTTTCCAAATTAATAATACAAAATTACAGATGATTGGCCCATTCATCAATTTCAGTGCACGTCCACTCATTTGAAATCTAGATCTCACATTTCTCCAACCCGTTTTCTATACTAAATAAAGGAGAAATTAGATTATAATATTTCGATATTTAAAAATTTTCCTCAAATCACTCGACAAATCATCCTATATTAATTGTCTCTAAATTTTTAAACTCATTCCCTAAATTTTACCATAAAATCTTTAATTGTTGGGTAACTGGAAAAATTAAGACTCTGAAAGCATGTGACAAATTTCATGCTCGTGACTCCAATAACAAATTCTTTAAAGTAAAGGGAATACTAAATACAAGTTTTTTTATAAATAAAAATTAATAAAGATACTTTGTTTGTTAATGCATATCGTGTTCAATTAAATTTTTTTTTTGAGTTTGAGATATTAATTTCATTTGTGAACTAGGTTTTCCTGTTTTGGAGGATAATTTTGTAGAAGGCAATATAAACAATGAAAGTTTGATATTTGTTTCTTTTGTTGGCTTATTTTAGACATTGCACATTAGTAGTCTAAGTTATATGTATAGAAGAAAACTCATATATTGATACGGAATTAGGGTCAAACAATTGTGCGAGTGAATTTGTTTATCTGTTTGTGTATAATATAGTGCATAAATAAAATAAAGTATGGGAAATCATAAGAAACGCTTGTAAAATGGTATAAAAAAATTTCATCACTATTATGTTGTTTAAAATTTTTTTTGCATGTTAATTTGGGACCTCCAACTCAAAATGTCTGGATACACCAGTGTACATGTTTAAACTTCCATTGATTAATTAGAATATTGAACATTGTCTATATAATCGAGTTAACTCTTTGGCAACAAAACAAACTTAAATGTCACAAGTAGAACAAATATATATATATATATATATATATATATATATATATATATATATATATATATATATATATGTGTGTGTGTGTGTGTGTGTGTGTGTGTGTGTGTGTGTGTGTGTGTGTGTGTGTGGTCATATGCACTAATGGAGATGACAGAGACAAAATCCCTTGTGGATAATTGGAAAATATTTGAATCCACATTGTTTCAAGCATTTTTATCGGGACAATCTTGGCTGCCAATACAGGAAAATTAAAAAAGCTTGGATTCGACATTCTCTTTGTACACCACATGTCAAATTGAAAGGTTTTGATTGTCCTTGAAAATTGCACTGCCCATATACCATTTGAAAAGCTATCTAATCACATCCAACTCCACATCACACTATCCGCCACCAAATTTGACATCAAATATACAACCATGTGATGCTGGAATAATTCGCAACTTCAATGCGTATTATCATCGTAGCTTTAATTGCATGCTAGTTGAACGTTTGGAATCCAACACACCCGATCTTGAAAAGATTGACATTTCAGAAGTCATTCGTATGGCTGTTGTAGCATGGACATTTCATGTTAAACCCAAGACAATCGCTAATTGTTTTCTTCATTGCAAAATTCGTATAGTCCAAAGAGAAACCGATGGAGACATTGATGGCTGTGGTATTATGAGTGAATTAGAACAAAAAATTCAAAGCCACCACTATAAAAAATGCTATGGATATCAATCATCTACTTAATCATCCGACGGAAGAAAAATTATGTACACTCTAACTCAAAAGGATATCATCAATGTTATCACAAGGCAAAATGACGATGCTTTGGTTGATATAGATGATGACGATGATGATGACAATAATCCTGATGTCACTAAAATCTCTACAAGTAAGGCTGTTGAAATGTTGAATTTAGTTGAATTTTTTTTGCTACAATAAGAAGGTTATCGTAATAACTTCTTGAGGACAATTCAGAGATGAAGGATGAAGTAAAAAATCTCAAACATGGTAGTCTTGTGCGAACTAGCATCTTGAAATACTTTTCTAGTTTTTAAATATTATGTAATATGTTTTGTACTTTATGAAATAATTAATTTATGCAATAGTGGGAACGAAATTTCACACTAGGTTTCAAAAATAGATTATTAATTATTATCACATAAGAGTTGAATTTTTACACTAGCATGAACCAAGATTGGGATTTTTATTTTTATTTTTAATTTTAATTTAGAGGAGATTCATTTAGAGGGTTCTAATGTACAATTTTTGGTAGCATTAATTGGCACTGTATATGGGAATGCTACAAACGGTCCCGATGATGACACGTACAAATTTTCCAACCACAAGTGCTCGAATCACTAAGCCTCCTGTTACCAGAGTTCTCAAGCACCTCCACATCCCATAACCCCAGAGACATTTGACAAACTCAGGCAGCAAGTAACTATTCTTGTTCAGACCCTCGATGCCCAGGCCATACTTAGGGCCCAGAACAATGTTGAAGATGGAACACCATATCCTTGAGCTTAGGACCCACCAACCAATGTTGATGCTTATACTGGTGAATCGCCTCGGACACCACTGGACAAATAAGAAGGGACGATCACCGAGTCTATCAATAAAACCTAGGCTCGCTCTCTCCATGGTGTAGAGTGGAATTACGGAGGCCATGTGTAACAACTTACATGACGCTTCTATGTTAGGCCAACAACGCCAGATTTTATAAAAAAAAGTAGGAATGAGATTGTGCATTGTGTTTGAGTACAAATTAAAGAAAAAATAAATGACTTTAGACGCATATATTTTAATGAAAAATAGAAGTAGTCAAGTAGAAAGTTCATTAACATTGTATTATGAATTTTTATATATTTTAATCAGTTGTTATTTTATATGTTTGTTAGGATTTAAAAGATTTTAAATAAAAAATTATTATCTTTTGCATTTAGTAAAATTATTAATTTAGTACATTAAATCGAGCTGAGATTGATTTTATCTTTATTTGAGCAAAATTATTAATTTATTGAATATTCATTTATCGAGATTTCACTATAACCTAATTATCTTAAAGGACTCTTCACTAATGCAGAGCGATCCAGATACCAGTCTATTGGACTCCAAGACACTTGGTCATCCTCTTTGTCTCTTTTTGTTTTATGGGATTTTTTCATAAATAAACCACTTTTTAAAAATAATTCTAATTTTATCAACTTAACAAATTTATTCTAAAAATACTACATTCTTAAAATTATATTAATTAATAAAATAATATATTAAAATCAAATCTATACTACAAAATATATATTTCCACGTGAATTCACTTAAATTTGCATTTGAGTCTTTGATTATTTGCACAATAAGTCCTTCATCTTTATAAAATTTTCACTTTAGTCCCTATACTTCATCTTTTATTTCAATTTCGTCCTCTTTTATTTGCAACCTCCTTCAACTTTTAAATTTTTGCAACTCGATCCCTATATTTATACTTTTATATCAATTTAGTCCTTTATAGTATCACTATTTGATACATATGTTACAAATGATATTGTGTATCAATGTTTGATACAAATATTACAAATGATATTTTGTAATAATCTGTGTTACAAATTGAAATATAAATATCAGTGATACAAAATATTAATTCATGTAACATGTATTGTGTAAAATAACATAATTTAATCTGTAACATATTCAATTATACAAAATATTATTTGTAACATTTGTATCAAACAGTGATACACAATATGATTTGTAACATTTGTAACAGATTGCGATACTAAAATGTAAATTGTTACAACTGCAAAATCAACTCTAAATTTCAATAAGTTCGTTATAGTATGATATAGATATGTAACACAATGTTAAATTTAACAAATAAAACTATTGATTTCATCATTTGTAATATACGTAATATCAGTGATACAAAATACCAATTCATATAACGTGTGATGTGTAAAATAACATAATATAATATGTAACATATTTAGTGATACAAAATATCATTTGTAATATCTGTATCAAATAGTGATACAAAGGATTAAATTGATATAAAAGTATAAATATGGGGACCAATTTGTACAAATTTAAAAGTTGAAGGACTTGGGTTGCAAATAAAAAATGACGAAATTGAAATGAAAGATGAAGTATATGGACTAAAGTGAAAATTTTATAAAGATGAAGGACTTATTGTGCAAATAATCAAGGACTCAAAAGCAAATTTGATATGAGTTCACGTGGAAATAGTCCTTTGATTTTAATTCATTATTTTATTAATTAATATAATATTAATTATGTAGTATTTTTGGAATAAATAAACTAAGTTGTTAGATTTAGAATTATTTTTATATTGGTAAGTAGTGAGTGTAATATCCACTTGTTTTATTTCATTACAAGCCCATCCAAACGTGCTCGACGTTGGTACGACCTTTAGACTTAAGTTTGACTTCCAACTCAAGGAACGAAGAGGCACACAATACGACTAATACATGGTAATTTCGTGCCATGAACTGTCCAACCCATTTTTTTACATCTAATCTACCCTCGTACTTAAATTTAACAACTTTAACCCCACATATTTAAGTTTCCTAAATCACAACATAATAGTGACTACAGAATCCCATGGGACAAAGAATATGCATTTTGCTCTGTTTAGATACAGATCTAGTCTAATTTTCAAGCTCTCATTTCTATAAGACCAAACGAAGAGCTTCAAAAATAATCTATATCTATACTACATCTAAAAGATCTTTAAAAGAGAAATATTTTTGACCAAACTATCCTCACTCATATTTTAGATTTTTCAATTTACTCTTTATTAATTTAAAAAGCCTTTAAAATTGGTTAAATTAAATCTTTATCTTATATTAATCTTAATCTTAATCTTAATACATCTAAAATGTCCTAAAAGAGAAACATTTCTGAACCAAAATATCATAGCTCATATTTTCGATTTTTCAATTTACCTTTGATTAATTTAAAAAGCCTTTAAAATTGATTCAATTAAATCTTAATTAATTAAGGCCTTTAAAATTCTTCACCTATATATCTAACAATTAAATCTTAATTAATTAAGGTCTTTAAAATTCTTCACATATATACATCTACTTCTAAAAGGCCTTAAAAGGGATAAATATTTTTGGACCAAAATATCCTCACTTATATTTTAGATTTTTCAATTTACCCTTGATTAATTTAAAAAGACTTTAAAATTGGTTCAATTAAATCTTAATTAATTAAACCATTTAAAATTCTTCACCTATACATCTACACCCACCCGTTCATCTCATGCATTGAATATAATTAATTGGAAACACTAGTCTCCAACTCTAATGATCACACATCACTCCAATTCACTATTGTATCAATTTATTCATGGATCGGATATTTTTACAACATTAGGTTTAAGATCGTAAACAAAATTGTGAAGGAACCATGGATCATGAAAACTATAGTGAAAAATTACTTTGCGTGCTTATTAGGTAAAGCCTGGAATTGTTACACCACAAAGGGCATAATAAAAGGAGAAACATATTTAGATAAAAATATGGGTAATTATATTACCACAACATTATTTGTTAGGTACACTACATTCTAATTGCAATGAAATTCTCCAATTATTGGTCACTTTTGCATTTATGACTCTAACTTTTTTTTATCAAATTTTTATCATCAACTTATTAATTTACATGTCTTATATTTTGTCTTTGATGATAATTTTTGTCCAAAAGTTAACTAGGAGTGCGTAATTTTTTTTTTATCTCTAATATTTTTACATAATTCAAATAAATAACAAATACGTAAGTTTGACAAAATATTTTTCCTTCATTTCAATGTACATTAGCAGAATATTTAGACACAAATCTTTATTGAAAACAAGATGTGAAAACTAAATGAAAGTTAATAATAAAAATACGATGAAAAAAATTAGAGACATAAGTGTCTAAATATCAAATGTTGGAGGATTTTTATTGCAATTAAAACGTGGTGTGAATAATAAAAAATGTAGTGCGAATATAATTACCCTAAAAATATCTCCACTCATATTTTAGATTTTCTAATTTACCCTTGATTAATTGAAAATGACTTTAAAATTGGTTCAATTAAATGTTAATTAATTAAGTCTTTTAAAATTCTTCACCTATACATTTACATCTAACAATTAAATTTTAATTAATTAAGGCCTTTAAAATTATTCACTTATATACATGTACATTTAAAAGGCCCTAAAATAGATAAATATTTTTTGACCAAAATATCCTCACTCATATTTTAGATTTTCCAATTTACCCTTGGTTAATTTAAAACTATTTAAAATTGGTTCAATTAAATCTTAATTAATTAAAGTCTTTAAAATTATTCACCTATACATGTACACTCACCCCATTATTTCACAAATTGAATATAATTAGTTGAAAACACTAGCCTACAACTCTCATAATCACAAATCACTCCAATTCACTATTGTATCAATTAATTTATGGGTCGGATCCTTTTCACAACAGTAGGTTTAAGATCGTAAACAAAATTGTGAATGAACCATGGATCATGAAAACTATAGTGGAAAAGCATGTAATTGTTATTACCACAAAGGACATAATTATCTTGAAATAGATGTTGATATTGGTAGCTCAGCAATCGCCACTGTAATTTTGCTCCTGGCTTTGGAGTGCATTACGACAGTGACGGTGGACATAGGTTTATTGGTGGAGACAAAGTCGGATAAGGAATTATCGGACATATTGCTTAGTGCTGTCAGGATTTGTTAATGGAGTTGGATTCTGCAACATTTGTTGATAATGCCATGTCATCGAAGAAATTTTTGCCCTACAATAATAAGTTTTATTGTAAATTTTATCATCAGTAAGTTTATGATTTTTCTCAATCATGGTGAAAATTGATGGTAAACTTGAAAACTTTTGTACATATTACATATCTACAATTTTGTACACGTTACATTGAAGACAAAAGCCCTAATAGATACATAATCGTTAGAATAAATAATCTTTAGAAGGCCAACATCACCACACAGTGACAGTGGAGCACCAAGTGAATAAAGTTGTAAAGGGAGGTTTTACTTATGCCTTAACTTTTATACACGAAAGATAGATGTACAAAGCATAGATACAGGTTACCAATTATTTTTGGTTTATCAATTCATTCCATTATGTGGAAATGCCAATTTTAGTTTCTATATGCTTGAGCTTTCGTTATAAAAGTGTAAAATGATATGTTTGGACTATTATTTTTAAATTGAAATGATTTCCTCACTATCTATTAATTTTAAAATGTGATGGTACTTGAAGTTTTAAAGATTTTTACAAGAATTTTATATGAAAACGATAGTTAATATATCAAGTGTATTCATATTAACAAAAATCAACTTCAAACACAAAAAAATAAGTAATCAAATAATGATTTCGAGTTCAAATGGCTAGCAATTTAGGTGGAATATAAAACCAGAACTTTTAATTCTTGAAAAAACTATAATTTACTTGCTTGTTCTTTGTTTTGAAGCATCTTTTCAAGGGTTCATGATCAATCATGTTCGATCTCCATTGTTTTTCTCGAATTTCGAAACAAATTGTCAATTTATGTAATTTTTTAATCCAAGCGACCCATGTACTAATTGAGGGTTAGATATATAAAATAAATAAATAACTATTGAACTTTTATTATTTAAAAATTTCAACAAACAAAAATAAATTCACAATGTTAATATAAAATCACGTGCAAAGCATGTGTTCTTAACTAATAATAATAAGTAAAAAAGAAATAAAGCCCAAATTTCACCAATCATAAAAAAAGAATTGTTTTAATTCCATTTGTGCATCCAGGTTTAATTAAACAAATAATTATTTGCATTTCATAAAAGTATTAGAAAGTTCAAAATTAAAATTCAAACTTTAGACATTTCAAAATTTGAAAGTGGGCTTGAGTTTTTTAATTTGTTGCACATTTTACTATTTGGTATTGAAATATCATTTTATTTTCTAACTTGGTTGTAATAATCTCGTTGTGTATGACTTACTACTTATATGTCGTTTCATTAAATATAAAATTACAATATAATTGTATATAACACTATTAAAAGTTTAAATATTTTGTACATCAACTACATAACAATTTTTGTTGAGAAAGACATTGTTAATAAAATATATATATATTCTATTATAGAAGAATTCGCAATTGTAAAAAATCATCGGACACAATTTTTTTAACTTTACTAGTTTAGATCTTAAATATTTTTTGTGTAATAACTTCTTTGAACTTTTTTAAAGATTATGACTTATAAAAAATATTATATTATTATAAAAATAGATTTAAGTAATTGTGGTTTGAGAAAAAAAAATTTAAGTGGATTCCTTTCCCCACTCACCCACCCACCCACCTTTTTAGTATATTCTGACTATATATTTACTTATTTAATGCAATGCAAGGATGCAAGGCAGTAACAAATATTTAATTTGTGGCTTTAATAAAGTGAAGGGATTGTAATGGATTTACCACCATCTTCAGTCGTTCACACTTCACAGTAATAAACCACTACCATAAAACAGGGGAAAAAATCAAAAACAAACTTCGTCGCCTGAGAGATTCGAACTCTCGCGGGGAAACCCCATGTACTTAGCAGGCACACGCCTTAACCACTCGGCCAAAGCGACTTTAGTTTGTTCATCTGCGTGTATATTTAACTAATCTTAGAATTTAAAGTTTTTTTTTTTATTTTATCTTAATAGAAATATATAAAAAGAATCAAAGAGATTGATTTCTTTTTCTTTATTTATAGAAAATTAATGATAATTTTTCTAACTAATTAATTGTTTGTCAAATTTTTTATTAAATATGGTCAATTCGATCATGCAAAAAGATCGTAATGCTATGTTACTAAAATGTCCTTTATATAAAGATAACGAGGAATACTGTTGAAATATATTAGATTCTCGTCGCTTTGCTTAGTTTGACGAGAATAGTTAAATATTAAAAATTTGTGAAAAAAATAGGAATATAGTGTCTAAATAAACTTGATATCCTCGTCAATTCCGCCTAATTTGACAAGAATACCTAACTAATCAAATTCGTGCAAAAAGAATAAAAAAAACAAATTGAGAACACTTTTCAAAAGATAATTGTATATTTATAAAGAAAAATAAAAAATTAAATATTATTTAAAAATAAAAAAGTAGTATATAAAATTCATCGTCATACTAAATAGTGTGATGTGAAGGAAATTTTCTAAAAATTAAATGTCCAAAAGAATAGTAGAGAGAGAATATTTCCAATCAAAATATATGATCCCAATTAAGAATGGCAAAAAAATTCGCGCCCCCGAACACGCTCTGCGCCTCACCCCGCTTATTCGGGTATTAGCATCGGGTCCATGGCAAAATTTTCTGCCTTAGGAAGGTCATGAAGGGTGCAGGGACGACCCAGCCATCTCCTGCGATCCACCCCATGATTTTTTTTTTTTTTTTTTTTGTAAAATCATAACATAGAATATAAATTAAAATTTTGTTATAAATGGACTAAAGAAAAATCGAACTCGAGTTGAAATTATAAACTATAAATCTTAACCACTACACCATAATCTCAATCTTGTATTTTTTTTTTTGTTTACTACAAATATTTTTAAAAAAATTATTTCTTTTATTTTAATTATTTTTTTTCAATTTTACAAAAAAAAAAAAAAAAAAAAAAATTGGTCATTGACGGATCCAAGGGTTGTCCCGCTTCGTCTCGCCTCGCCTCGCCTCGCCTCGCCTCGCCTCGCCTCGCCTCGTAAATTTGTAGGTTGCGGGGGGCGGCGGGCGGGCGGGATGGGCCGGGTAAAATTTCGTGGCTCATCCCACCCCGTGACCTGCGAATTCAAAACTTTAGTGAACAATGTAAAACAAAACGTAAATTTTAGTGACCAATTTGAAACAAAATAAATTCCTACTAATATGATGTAAATACACAGCTAACATTATACAAGTTCAAAACTTCGCTAATTGATGTTGTGATGGTTCTTTTGTTGATTAAACTCTTTTGGTTTGCTTGATTAAACAAAAGAATACCATTTTTCCCCATACATCTTTCTTTTGAACATACAAACATGTTTTGAATTTAACGTGTAGAATTTTTGAGTTCATGAATAAATTTTACATATCTAAATTTATGCATGTTCTTGAAATTTTTGAACTTCGTTATTATTAAGAATTTTTTGTTTTATGGGTTTCTCGACTTCCATACAAAGCATTCATTGGAGTCAAGAAGTTGACTATCTTCAACTTTTATCTTTATATTTCTTCGCATAATATGAAATAACAAATACGCAATAAAAGATTTTAAGATCATTTTGACATCATCCCTTGTCATAGAAGGATTTAGAAGCCACGTCCAAATGGTATCATAAACAATTAAACAATTATTTAATTAGTGGATGTATTAGTGCAATATAATCAATGATCATTTTTAATGATGTGACATAAGAATAATACCACACACGATAATGGGGCTTATCTAATATATATTCTTTTGGCTGAACAAATCATAGATAAGATATGATCTTCCAATTTGAATGTATTCATGATTTCATATAAGATTTTGCAGTCTAAGAAGTCACTACCAAGTTAAGGGGTATATACAAATGTAGTTAAGATAGTGATTGAATTGAATTTGTGTTAAAAAGAGGGCTGGATTCACCCATTTCTATTGGATTTTGGTATAGTGACAAGATTTTAGGCATATTTAAGAAGTGGCCTAAATCAAAATTTGAAATTGTATTCTATAATTTTTAGAGAGGAGTGGACACGGAGCCGTCAAGGCCCACAAACACGGTAAAAGTTGACGGTTGTTAAAATTTTTCTGTTAAATATTATTTTTCTTCAAAGAAAGTAATAATTATAAGCACGCAATGTAAATTACGATGTTTGTCTTATATCCACGAAGAACTTAATTTTTTTTGAAAGATAAAAGTATTGTGACCTCAAATAGGCCGTGTTGATCAGTTTGACTCAATGATATTTTTTGTTTCATTTTATAATTTGAATGATTTTGAGGTAAATCCCCCCTCTCTCCTTTAAGGAAGGAGACTATAAAAGATTTTGCAGACAGCAATTTGAAATATAAAAATTAATTAATGGTTCCAAATAATGAAAAATGTAGATTATTTGTTATTTCAAAATCTCATGTCAAATAATTGACAATGCATAATTAATGATGTGATAAAAATAATCTCCAACGTCATGTTAATATGAAGTTCTAACTTTTTTTTTTTTTTTTAATATTGTTGTGTATTATTTAATTCAATCTTATCAAACATACAAACTATAAAGGAGAATTGATTCTTTGCAACTAACAAGCCTTATACAATGTCCGCATTTGGGTCATTTGCTTTCTGAGTTGAGTTTAAATGGAATTTACATATTCCAAATACAAACTATATTTAATCAAATTTTAACTACTGCAACTAAAATCAAGTCGATCAAAAAATGTGAAAATTAAACTAGTTATTAGAGAAAATTGAGTCTAATCCAATTAATAAATAGAATAATGTTATTCATAGTTAGTGATGATAAATATTTTTCTTCTTCTATGAGCACGGCGATTATAGTAGTGAAGATCTGTAAAATAGTGGCGGGACTTCTTTCCTCCATATCCACTTCAGTGTGATAATTAATATATGATTAAAATAGATGTGCAGAATATAAATGCAAAGTTTATGAGAGTTACTGATAGTTGGTTTTTACTTGGGAGGTTGGCCTTTATTTATAGGAAGATCTGTAATTACGGCCTTCAATGATCATTAATGATCGATATCTCTTCATCTCCCTCATTATTAGAAGTTAATGAAAGATGTTTCATCTTTCCAAATGCAGATGGTGACTGTTAGTCTTCAAGCTGCCTGTCCAACCTAACGACAGTTAGGTTATTTTTGTTTATCTGTAGGATGCGAGCTTATGAGACTAGCGAGACGAGCGGTTTGTTGAGACGGGTGACTTGTTGAAGCGGGCGTACCATGATGTATCACCATTGGTAGATAACATATAGCAGTAAACAACTGTCATTATTTCTATCATCAGTTAGTAACTACCGTAGTCCGTTTATGTAGCATTAATTGATATGTCATTTTGAATAGAACCCAAAATTTTATATTTAAAATGACATATTAATTAATACTACAAAATTATCACATAAATTGATTATAATAGTTATTGAGTATGAATAACATTAATCTAATAAATATTCCAATGAATATATATAGTTGTGCCGACAAAAGTCATGCACAATTAAAATATCTCCAAATTCTCCTCATTTGGTCCCGAAATATATATTTTATTGATTGGTCATTGAAGAATAGATATTGGTTTAGAGAAGGTTTATGTCTAATCAAAAGTTACTTTTTTTAAAATTAAATTTTGTTTGTAGTTTGAATTAATTTGAAAATTAAATTTAAACAAATAAGTAACTTAAAAGTAAATTTAATTTAATTTTAAGCAAGAACAGTTATGGTCAAAACTTCTTTGAAGAAAGATTATTAATGTTGGAAAAGAAAATTTGTTAAAACGACAGACTGTACAGAATTTTTTGGGACCTAGAATGGCGCCACTATTTCCGTTTGCAATTAGTGGGCCAGCCTATTGCTCATGTGCCTCACAAGTGCGAATGGTGTTGAATGGAGGTGATCAATGGTGATGTTTCAAAATGGTCGTTGACCTTTTTAGTATATAAATTACTAAATATAATATTGTCTCATTTTCCACTTATAATCATTTCAAACGATTTTAAATTTATTTGTCTGTGAAAAAAGAGAATATTTCAAGGTTAGAATCTAACTCATTTCAATAATTGAATCCAACCCATTTAATTTATGTAAGAAATTTCATTACAAAGTAGAAATTCACCATTCTCTAACTTCTTCATTTAATTCACGGTAAAAATTGTTAATTTTGTAGTATAAATCATAAAAATATGTATAAATCTGAGTATGAATTGTAATTTTTTCTTCAAATTTCTACAAATCTGAGTTTATTTGATGTGGATTAATTGAAAAAATCAGTTATAATTATATAAATTTGCGTTAACATAGTCTGTTAACATTTGTTCACACCTATTAACAACAACATGAATACCTATTAACATGTATGAATACCTATTAAGGCCAAAATTGGCCTTAACAGATTCCAAGTTTGTTAGCTCTTTAACTTGTTAATGTGCTCTTTTAACTTTGTTAACGAGATGCCTGTTAACATAACATACTCATAGTTTGTTAACCAACCATATGTTAATAGATGGTCGGTTAACAAATAGTCTGTTAACATTGTGAGAAAGTAAGAGTATTTATATCATGTTTAAAAGATGCATTTAAAACTTATTTGATGTAACTTAAGCTCTTCTGCGATTCCGAAGATTTAACAAGGTCATTTAAAAAAAAGTCACCAGCCTCACAACTTCACTCCACTTCTATTTTTCTTAAGGTTTTTATTTTTTTTTTTTTTTTTGCTTTAAATATGCAATTATGATATACCTAAATATTCCATTGTCTTGTAAAGAGAAAAATTTCGATAGAATGTTCAAATAATTCTACGTAATATACCTAACCACTTAAATAATGACACGTAATTTTTGTGTCCTATTTAATATTTACTATAATTTTCTATTTATTTCCACCCTCTCGAATGAAGATGCGTGCACGGTGCACATATCCTTTGTGTAAATTTATTTTATTTTATTTTTGTCTCTTACTTTTTTTCAAATTTAATTTTTAATCATTACTTAGTTTTATATTTTATCTGAAAATTATTTGGACATCAAATTTATGTTAAAGATTTTCAGTTGAACACTTAAATTACGTTTTGAAAGCTCTAAATTCAGTATTCTATAAATTAGTTATTTTAAATATTAATAAAAATTTCAAAATCAAATTTAATAATTCAATACTTTTACCATTTTTTTTATTTTTTCTTTAAGTTAAGAAAAAATATATTGTGTTTAAATCTTTAATACAAAGAAGTAAATACTTATTATTACCATAATTGTTAATAACATTAAATACTTATTATTAATCCATCAATGATATTTTGTATTTATATATGTAATATTAAATCCATTAATGGTAACATCGATCCATTTTGTATTAAAATACTTATTAATCCATTAATAATTTTTTATGTTTACAGCTAATTCATTTTGTATTAAAAGTATACGTACTATGTAATAACTGATAGTAAATCCATTAGTGTCAATCTAGAAACTAATAATAATATTACACTAACCAATTTTTTCTTAACTTCAAAAAGAAAAAGAAAAAATGTAATAAGTATTGAATTATTAAATTTTGACTTGAATAATTTTATAAATATTTAAAATAATTAATTTACAAAATATTAAATTTAGAACTTTCTAACGTAATTTAGATGTTCAACTAGAATTTTTTTTGAAAACTTGATGCTCAAATAACTTTCAGATAAAAAATAAGATTAAGACAATGATTAAAAATTAAATTTGAAAAAAAAAAAAAAAGAGTGGATGAAAATAAATACAGAAATATAGTAAACATTAAATAAAACATAAAAGCTACGTATCATTATTTAAGAGGTTAGGCATACCATGTATGATAATATGATGTCCTATCGAAGTTTTTCTCCTTATTAAGATAGACTTACTTCTATTTTCACACAGATTAATAAAATTTAGTTATCATAGTTGGAACAATAAATTTTACCTTGCGTTTTTTCTAATATAACCGTACAATTAATATAATGATTGTTCATATTTGTTGATAACATGACATATTAAAAACTAATAAATTAACTATACTATCAATAAGGAAAATGAACTATAATTTGGGATAAATGAATTAAAAAAAAAAAAAAAGTCTATATCTATAGGATGGAGGGATTACTATTTATCTTCTTTTCTTTTTCTTTTGATTACAAGGTATAAATTGATTTTTTTTTTTTTTTTTTACATATCTATAGGATGGGAGGTAAATTGGACTATTTATCTTCTTTCTTTCTTTGGATATTACTTTTGATTACATCAGGAATCGAACTCTCCAAGCTTGAGCCCCGCAATTTTTTTTTGTGCCCCGGGCTATAAATTGATTTTTTTTTTGGGATAGGTGGTTGTTGATACCCAACAAGGGCTCAGCCGCTCAAGGATGACATGTGCTTGTTTGATAATTATTATTATTATTATTTGTAAAATATAACATGTCGGTCTTATGAAATATTTAAATAAAAATTATGGATAGTACAGAATTTATAAATAAAAATGATACTTGACTAATTTATAAATACTTATAAGTACTTTCAAACATGAATAGGGTCGTGATAGGGAGATTGTCGTTTTATATATGTGTTTTGATTTTTACCAAATGAGATCTTGTAGCAACATGAAGTGGGAGTTTAAATAAAAATACAGACCATTATAAAATGTGACTTTGGTGAAAATTGAACTTATAAATATGATATTTGTTTATAGATATGAACATAGAGTGGTGATCTCCTTCTCACTTGGTTGGAAGAGATATGTTGCTCACCGTCTATTGCCAACTGCCATGTAGACAGTGGGCAACATGTCTCCTCTCCGTTATGGGGAGGAAATCACCACTCTTAATTTTGTTGAGTTCTCATTTCTCACTTGTGTCGTGGATACTTTATGTTTACCCTATTCTATTTTTTCAAAAACAAAATAGTTAGATTCTCACTTCATCTAAAAAAAAGTAGGATTTTTTTTTTTTTTTTTTCATCCGTCTCAAATTATAGACTATTTTCTTTGTTGAGAGTATAATTGATTTTTAGTTCATAATATATTACTACTTAGTGTGTCTTCTTATCAACAAAATATGAACTAGTTATTTTTTTTAAGAAGGTATGAACTAGTTTTAATAGAGTAATGATATTAATATATGGACATATTAGAAAAAACGTTAGTAAAATTAATTGTTACAATTATAATAACTATATTTTTTTAATACATGTGAAAATAGAAATAAGCTGTTAAACTTATTTTTTTACAGAAAGAATATTACCTAGTCAATTTTTAATTTACTAAAACATAAAGTTTAATTTGTGGTACTACTTTTCAATCCTTTCCTCTTTAATACTTGTTATACTTATTAGGTATATGGAAATTAATTATTCTTTGTGTTTTTATTAAGGAGGCAACATATAGTTATGGAAATGTGGCCCTGTGAGAATCGGGCAGTGCCCGAATTCGGGCAACATATAGTTGCCCATGGAAATTAATTTTCTTTGTTTGTTAATTATGATTTATACGCGTGGGTAGTTACCTCATTATCCTCTTTTATTCTGCGTGGGAGACAGGTGTCAGGTTGTTCCTTTTTATGTTGACTAAATTGACCTCCCATTTTTTAATTTTTAGTTTTTTACGCGCTCAAGTGATGACGTGGATTTGGCTTATACCAAAAATCTTTCACTGATTGCGGAAACCAAAAATCTAGCCGTTACAGCTTGGACTCCCATCGCTTTCTCATTTGGCCTTGCACTAGTGACTAGCCCCCCACCTTCACCATATTTTGTCCAAGTTGACCTCAGTGGAGCTCAGATATAACAACTCATGCCACCACTCATTAACTCAGCTTATGAAGGGACCCCCACACCCTTCTTTCTAGCATGGTCAATAAAAGAAAAGATATTTACTTGTAAAAGTAGTGATTGATCACATATATTTTGAGTGTTCATGTTGGATTTCGTCACTTCAATTTTTTACAATCTTATCTTATTAATGAGAGATTGTCAATTTAAAATGTTACGAAATTCTTACTCAAAAATTGAACTAGTTAATGTATCATAAATTTACAATTCACTGTCTTAGTCTATTTAATTATGTATGTTCCTCTCTCATTTACATTTTTTGCTTATTTATGGCAAGATTACAAAATATATAATATTGAACAAATTTTACTTATAATTTTATTTCTATTTTTGAGAAAAAATAATTACTTGTGTATAAAAAACATGTCAACATTTTATAAAAGAAAATACCCTTGTACTTAGGTAGACAAACAAGAGCTGACTTATACGCCACATTAGTTATTGGATTTTCAAATAATCAGATCCCTTAGTTTGGCCTAACAAACGTGGACACAAGGATTAACAAGAGACGTATTACAAAGTTGAAATAGAAAAAAAAAATTATTTGCAATTCAATATTTAACTTCTGAGACAAAATAAAACACACTTTTATTTATTTAGATCTTGACGTGGACGCATAACGACTAATTTATTGATTATATTAGTTATCAGACATTAAATTAAGAAAATCTATTAGTTTGGCCTCGTAAATATGGATTATATTAGTTATCGGGCATCTAATTAAGAAAACATATTACTTTGGCCTCGTGAAAAAATTAAAAAAAAAAGTTTTATAAAATTGAGTAACACGATTGGAAAAAAAATATTTAGTTACTAACTGGGAACTAACATATAATTTCGGGACCAACCACACAGTTTTTTACCCGTAAGTTTACACAAACATTAAATGTATATATATTAAAAAGTGTATTTTCTTCTTTTTATTTTTATTTTTTGAGAAATTAACCTCCCCAACTTTTTATTTTCTTAAATTTTATCCCAATTAGAATAACCCGGGCCACGACACGCCGAGTTAAGCACCAATTAGGAATTACCCACGAACACCCCACCAAGGCACCAACCCCCACTCCGAGATGGCAGTGGCATTCATGTAACAAAGCCAAACTTCAAGCCTTGTAAATAATGCCTCCCTGTTTAAAACCCCGACGCCATTCCTGCAATTTTATATCTTCCCCAACTATCTTCTCCCATTTTTCACACACACACAAACTAGTATTTTCTCATTCTCTAAAACAATGGGATTGGACAGTGGCACTGTGATTTGGTTATTCTCCATTGCTCTTGTTCTTCAGTCATGCATTTTTACAGTTTCAGCCAAGAAAATCTACATAGTTCGAATGAAACATCACCAAATGCCTACTTCCTACTCCACCCAAAGTGATTGGTACGCCGATCATCTCCAATCCCTCACTTCCGCCACCCCAGATTCCCTCCTCTACACTTACGAAGCCGCCTACCACGGCTTTGCCGTTGCGCTAGACGCCGAGGAGGTAGAGTCTCTCCGTCAATCGGATTCTGTACTTGGGGTGTATGAAGACACGCTCTATAACTTACACACTACTCGAACTCCTGAGTTTTTGGGTATTGAAAGGGAGCTTGGGTTGTGGGCTGGCCACGGCCCGCAGGAACTGAACCAGGCCTCTCAGGATGTCATTGTTGGGGTATTGGATACTGGGGTTTGGCCTGAATCGAAGTCTTTTGAGTATGCAGATATGCCAGAAGTGCCGTCCAGATGGCGAGGCCAGTGTGAGGTAGCAGATGATTTTGATCCCAAAATCAATTGCAACAAGAAGCTCATAGGTGCCCGGTTCTTCTCCAGAGGTTACAATATGGCATCTGGGGGGAAAGAATTACAATCCCCGCGCGATCAGGATGGTCATGGCACGCACACGGCAAGCACCGCTGTGGGGTACTATGTGGCGAAAGCAAACCTTTTAGGCTACGCAAGTGGAACTGCCCGGGGAATGGCCACCCACGCCCGGGTGGCGACCTATAAAGTTTGCTGGGAAACAGGGTGTTTTGGGTCTGATATACTAGCTGGAATGGAACGTGCAATTCTCGATGGTGTTGATATATTGTCCCTATCTCTAGGCGGTGGATCTGTTCCTTATTATCGCGATACCATTGCGATTGGAGCTTTTGCTGCAATGGAGAAAGGAATTCTCGTTTCATGTTCAGCAGGAAACGGTGGTCCTGCTAAAGCTACATTAGCAAATGTGGCTCCATGGATAATGACTGTTGGTGCAGGTACTCTAGACCGTGATTTTCCAGCTTTTGCTACTTTAGGCGATGGCCAAAAATTTAGTGGAGTGTCATTGTATAGTGGCAAAGGCATGGGGGAAAAATTAGTGGGATTGGTCTACAATAAGGGTGGCAATATTTCTAGCATTTTGTGTTTGCCTGGTTCACTTGACCCGACCATTGTGCGTGGAAAAGTGGTGTTATGTGATAGAGGGATTAGCGCAAGGTCTTTGAAGGGTGTTGTAGTGAGGGATGCTGGTGGGGTGGGGATGATACTGGCCAACACGGCAGCAATGGGGGAGGAGCTGGTGGCGGACAGTCACTTTTTGCCGGCAGTGGCGGTGGGTAGGAAGGTGGGAGATATTATAAGGAAGTACGCTGGGACGGACAAGAACCCGACCGCCGTGCTCGGTTTTGGTGGAACGGTGGTGAATGTGAAGCCATCACCAGTGGTGGCCGCATTCAGCTCAAGAGGGCCTAACATGGTGACTCCACAGATCCTGAAGCCCGATGTTATTGGGCCCGGAGTTAATATCTTGGCCGCTTGGTCTGAGGCTGTTGGGCCTACTGAGCTTCCGATGGACACTAGGAGGACAAAGTTCAATATCATGTCAGGTAACAATCACCAGTTACTCTTCCTTGGTTATATAAATTCATGTGTCAACTCTTTAATATCACAACGGTTAAATTTTACTCTCGAATCCTAAAATTCTATACAATTGTAGAAAAACCGAAAGATCCCTCGGGTCTAATCATAATGGACAATTTCAAAAATCTCTTTTGACCGTGATCATACTACTATGAGGGCAGTAGGGCAAGTTGGTCCCCATCGTCTTGTGGTTTAGGACATCTCTCTTTCAAGGATGTAGCACTCTCAAGATTCACGAGAGTAGAAGAGGAGTGTGTATGTTGTGTGTGTGTGTGGGTACTGCTGCTAATTTGGTGGGTAAATGGATAGAGGTTGCTTTAAAATAAACATATTCTTCCTTTGTATCTGTTAGTTCATGTTCTGATGCAAAGAGAACTGGAAAACAATCCATCATTTGGTGGGAACTGAGGCATGGATTAAGAGAGAAATTAGCTAATTCTCAGACGTTGTTATAGCCAACAATTACAACATAGGAATTCACAAGTTTTTGAAGATGATAAGAAGTGAAGTTATGAAGAATTTGATTCGTGCTGATGAATTGATGAGAAATAACATAATTAAGTGCACATATCGTGTTAGATAATGATTTTTTTCAATTCATTCGCGCCTCTTTTCAATTATTTTGTCTACATACTATTAGGAGAAAACACTTTTTTTGTTTGCTTTTCCAAAAGATGAACATGTTGTTTACAAAAGACAACTTTTGCCTAACTTTTAGAAATAGTTTGTGGAACTTCTATGTATGCGGCCCGACAAATTTGTCAATTATTTTGGCTAGAGATAGCTAGTGGCGGGCCTTTTATAAATGCTTCCAGAAATTCGACTTGTTCGTGGCCAGTTTTGCTCTGTCCTTACAGATTCAATTATGAGACGATCACAATACATTGATAGTGGTGGTTGTGGTGTATCTAGAAAGAATTCTCATTCTCCCACGATAAAAAGCACCACTCTAAGCGCTGCCTTCACATCATGCTTTAAGAATGTGGAATGGTCCTACCAAATAGTTTTAATCAACACATACAAATTATCTTACCCTCAATTAGTGGACTAGACCTACCTAAAAGTATCTCAATCATAAGGCAGGATGAGCTGTCTAGAAGATACTAACAATGTGACAGAATGTGTGTATTTTGAAAACGATGTATAAAGACGTACAGAACTCATAATATGCAGATTTTTACTGCTCTTGAAACTTGAAATCAAAGCTTAACTTCCTCGTATCATCTGATGAAATTTGCAGGTACATCAATGTCCTGCCCGCACATTAGTGGCTTAGCTGCATTGCTGAAAGCAGCACATCCTGATTGGAGTCCAAGTGCCATCAGATCTGCACTGATGACGACAGCCTACACTCTAGATAACACCAATTCTCCTCTGCGTGACGCTGTAGACAACTCATTTTCCAACCCATGGGCTCATGGATCTGGCCATGTCGACCCACGCAAGGCCCTCTCCCCAGGCCTCGTATATGACATCACGCCGGAAGAGTACATTATGTTCCTTTGCTCTTTGGACTATACCATTGAGCATGTACAAACCATTGTGAAGCGTTCAAACGTCACCTGTTCTAGGAAATTTACTGATCCCAGCCAGCTTAACTATCCGTCTTTCTCAGTCTTGTTTGGTAAGTCTAGAGTTGCAAGGTACTCCCGTGAATTGACAAATGTGGGAGCTGCAAGGTCTATTTATCAAGTGGCGGTTGAAGCACCCAAGAATGTGGTGGTGACTGTGAAGCCTTCAAGTCTCGTTTTTAGAAATGTAGGCGATAAGCAACGATATACAGTTACTTTCGTGTCAAAGAAGGGCGTAAATCAGTTGGGTAGGAATGCATTTGGTTCCATTTCTTGGAAGAACGCTCAACATCTTGTGAAGAGTCCGGTTGCCTTCTCCTGGACACATATATGAGGTTGAATAATCTTAATTTCCTATGATTTATGTTAGCCTTGTACTCTGTTAAACACAGAAAGTGACATATCCCGACTTTAAATTGTCACGAATTTGCATATATAAGATCAAATCCCTGTTTGTCAAGCATTATTGATGATATAAAGTCATAAACCACCATTAAAAACAATGCCACTCAAATTATATTTTGAATTAAAGGCATTTATAAAGAACAAATATTACATTTAAATTTACTTGACAATGTACTAAAAGCAAAAGCAGCAGCAGCAGCTTTTGGTACAACAGTTGCATATATTTGTCTGTGAACATTTAGGACAACAAGAAGTACATCTTCTGCTACAAATGGAGCAGGAGAGAAACTTGCAAATGCAGCAAATCTGGCTACATGTACACTTGTTAAAGCATTGTATATCCGAACACGAGCAAAACTGGCATCTGGGCAGTGTCGAACAGTACGAGCATGGGTTGCAATTACATAAATTGCAGTCAGAACAATGTGGCATCTCAAGAAGAGGATAGCATCCACAACAGCAACTCCATGAAATGTTGCAACATGATGCTTCACTGCATGCCAAATAACGCTTGTATCATTATTATAAGCATCTATGTCAGATCACAAATGAGAAACTCGTTCTTTCTTTTTTTTTTTTTGTAGAAGACCGCAATTTGGAGTACATTTTAGATACGTCGTGAATGTTCCTATCTTTTGTAAAGATTGTAATGAAAGGTAAATGCTTGTGTGGAAGAACATAGAAATGATGTGACTTGTGAGTTTGCGTGAAGGCCTTTAACAAAGAAGTAATAATATTTAGGATCTCTCCTCCATGTTTGAGTAAGTAAAATGTCACCTCCTCCTCCTTGTCCTCGCACTCACTCACTCACTCACTCACGTAGCTTCCTATATATCTGAATTAAGAAATTACAAGACTTCTCGTTGGCAAAAAGAAAATAATCCAACTAAAATTTGGATACTAGCAACCCATGGCAATAAGACGAAATCATCCCACAACTTATAGACATCGGAAGAATGACATCGATACAACCCACTTCCGTAACTATATCAGTAAATGGATCCAACACTTAATGCTATAACTAGTGAACAAAGATTGGGGTCCAAAAATTGTATGTTAGGCTCGTTTCCATGAAAAATCATATAATAACATGTGAAATGGTTTTAGCCGTTACGTTTAATGGGTTGAACCTAAAATAAAGACATAAACAGGGAGCTATGAACAATCATACTCCTAGTCATCCTTCAAAATCTAGTCTCGATAAAAATTGTACATTCATAAATCTAGTCATCCCAGTTTTAAACATTTGATGGAACGAGATATTTTCAATAATAATATCCAATAAATAAGACAGAGTTGAGTGTTAAGCAGCATGTACCAGAGCCATTTCCAGAAGCCACAAGATGAGCTACAAGATCTGCGAGTCTTCCTAGTTCTGCTTTCATTGACCAAAAAATATAGATCACCATTTTGTATTAGGATCCAAGGCAAAGATAATCAAGTGGTTGTTCTTACGTAGGCATAAGAGGATCTGCATTTCCCGACACAAAATCAGCAACCCTGCCAATTAACATATTTGTTTAATTGCGATCGGATAATGAAAAACAGTATTAAACATGCATATGTTACTCCACACGTAATGCATAAATACTTATAATTTAAGCAATGCGTTCCTGAAAAATGACATACTCTTTACAGGCTCGTGAAGCCGGTTGGAGGCCTTCAACAGATTTTAATTCTTCCTGCTCACAATAAAATTTCCAATTGAAGATCCCATTCAAGAAAATATGCTTTTCAGAAAAAATGAAGTACACTAGTCCTTCAATCTATTCAAGAACTAAGAAACAATAAAAACTGTAGAACGCAATCAATTTGTAAAAACGACATTATTCATCAACGTGCGGTGAAGAAAAAGGCAGGTTGGCTGCAAAAGTCCGCATTCACCAGAATTTGGAATGTGTGACAAGTACCATCTACACTCACAATAGTTAAAGCCATAACAGAAACAGGATTCGAATCAACAATGACACGAACAACAAAAAAAAAACAGCCATGAGATTAATCGTTTTCACAAGTGCTTATGAGATGATTACTAAAAATTTTAAGGTGTTGCTATCAGAGCAGAGGAATGAGTCTAATGAAGACATCTTCTTCCACGACTCAACAGTGGATGCCATTGCATTCATTTATTTATTTGCTCGCAAATTATCCGGGCAGCTTGCACTTTTCAGGCTCTCAGTCAAACATATGAGTTCTGTATAGGTGAAAATTGTCCATTGTATCAAGAATAACAACATCTGCAGGCTACTCTGGAACACTATATTGAGCATAACTCAACTTAACGAAACATAACCTTATATGAAATACGATTATAATTATATAATATGTCAAAAACTGGAGATGAATGTTTTACAGAGGAAATCAGTAAGACATGTTATTTTCATATCTCCAATGAAATATTGATGTTCTATTCTTGTTTAGTTACTACTATCAATTATAACATAAACGGGCTCATTAGCACTTTGTTTGTCATTAAAAAAGATTGTGAATCGTGCTTTGTAGTATCATTTTTTTAACTTTAAATCTACATTAGACGGTACAATAATAAATTTTGTAGGACTCACAACTTACTACTCACTTATTATCCACACATTTCATAGAATCCACAAGTTATAAGCACTTAAAAAACAATGTCAACATTGTCAAACATGTTAGTGACTATTTGGTTTTTGCTAAAAATCAACTTTTTAGCAAATTTAGATAAAGCGTTGATAAAACGTGGGGTCAAGAAGTACCCCATTCTTTCACCTTTATAACAATATAATTTCCATTCAATTTTATTCGCATATATTATTCCCATCTTTTCATTAATTCGCACTGATAGTACATAAATTGTCATTTTTGACAAATTTTCCCTTAAATAAATTAAAATAACAGAAAAAAGAAAATATAATAGAAAAATTGCAATTGAGTACTCTTAACATTTTCAAAAACACAAATAAATCCTAAATATTTTATGTTTTACAAATTTTCTTAAAATAATAAAAAATGTGTCACGAAGTTCCAAAAATTCTAATTATATTCACTGATAGGACATTTGGATAATGGAATGATTTCGTCCAAATATTCGTTAATTGACAAAAAGTCAAGCTCGTGACCCAAATTTAACCAATTTAACAAAGACAAAATAGTATATTCATATTCTATTATGTAAAACAATTTAAAAAATAAGAATAAGAATTTTTAAAAAAAAAGTCATATTCCCCACCCATACCCCCACCAACCCACCCCACATTAACAACCGGGATTGGGGGGGTGGGGGGTTGATTTCTCCCCTGGTTGCTAGCTCAAACTTTGGGCCAGGTACCGAGAAATTAATGAAAGAATATAGACGATATTTGCGAATAAAATTAAATGAGAATGATATTCTTATAAAATTGAAAAAATAGAGAATGTGAGTATAATTTACCACAAAATGTTAAATATAATCATAGAATTGGCAGGCAACACTCGACGTGATTAGACTAGACTGTACAAGGGATAAAATCTTTAACTTCTTTTCTTTCTTTCTTAATGATAGTGTCCGCTAGGATCTAATCTACCATACCAAATTGAACATTAGAAAATGCAAATTGAAACAAAAATTAAACAAGACAATCCCTATGAAAAGTGGAAAACAACAGGAGGAAAAAAAATACAACTTGTACTATGAAAATTGAGTAGTCCAAACTCACCTCAAGAAAACCTATCTCTCTTTCTAACATCTGAACATTGAGCAACCCCGCCGCTTTCCGTACAAATCCGGATACTTGGGCGGTGACTTTGGCCGAGGCGGTGGCAGCGGCCATGAACCACCACCTGCTGAAGCATTCATTTCTCAAAAATTGTAAGCAGCCCAGTACTTGTAAAGGAATAAAAAAAAATTCCCAGAAAAACTGAAGCATAGAGGCTGCATAGATAGGAATAGGGAGAGGCAGAAAATGGAAAAGGGAAAAGTTGCAAGAGGAAATAATTACTGAGCTACTGACTCTTGGAATAATTACGGTGTCCTCACATCAAATCTGTCAGTAGTACTACACCTATAGTCTACACATGCACTCAATATATAAATGCCTGCATGAATCATTTATTTCTCAATACTTGTTTTATATGTTTACAGTTGCATCGATTTAATGTGACTGCAATAATAAGTCACAGTAACAAAAAAATTACCATACCCCCATGTATGAAATTAAAGCATCCATTGCAACAACAACATGAATTGTTGTACATGCGGTCGACAAAATAGAGACGAAGAGAATATGATCGCTAATAAAATTGTATATTGAAAAAATTAGTAGATAAATTTTAGAAAATAAAATAAAAAATGATTAACACACATTCCGATAAAGATAAATTATAAAAAAGACTTAACACACATTTCGATAGAAATTAATAAAAATAAATAAATAGAGGGTGTCTAGCACACCGTCCACATTTAGACGATGTGTTAGACATCTTCTACTTTTTTTGCCTTATAAGTAATTTGAAGTAATGTGACACACTTTTTAATGCAATCCACGGTTGCATTGGAGATGCTCTTAAATACATCCAACCTCACTATACCTTGTCAAACATTCATAAAATACTACTTTATTTTAAAACGTTCTTGAAATACCATTGAACTTTCAAAAGTGAATTACATATGTCACTGTGTTACATTCCATTAAAAGAGTTACATATGTAGTGATGTGATATACTAATCTGTACAGATGACACATTATATTTGCCACGTCAACAAAAAAGTGCTTGCGTGGCGTATATTCTACTTAAAAACAGGTTGGAATGAATAAATAAACCCCCAAAAAAAAAGTTAAAAAGTTAACTATCATAACAGAAACATGTTCGCCAAAAAAATATACAAAATATATATCAATTAAAAAGATTAAAAAGAATGAAAAAACTCAATTCTTCCCAACAGATTAAGACCGAGATTGTAGTAGTTCAATTCTTTTTCATTCTTTTTAATCTTTTTAATTGATATATATTTTGTATACCTTTTATTTTGACAAACACATCAGTGTTTTTTTGTTGACATGATAAATATAACATGTTATTTGTATAAATTAATATGCCACATCACTATATCTGTTCACTCTTTTAATAGAATGTAATAGAAAGGCATGTGATATTCATTTTTAAAAATTGAATAGTATTTCAAGAATATTTGAAAGTACAATCACATTTAAGAAGTATTTGGTAAAATACAGTGGCATTAGGATATTTAACTATGCAAAGAAAATAATGTGTAAAAACTAAGAAGTGTGTGTTGTGCAGAGGGGGAGAGAAAAGGTGGTACATGAGAGCACATGTGGATGCTGTGTAGAGAACAGGAAAAAAGAGAGTTTTGATCTGACTTTGCTTATAACTGTACAATCATTAGACTAGTGGGGACAAATTTTTTAGATTTGTGGTCTAGTCATTTCATGAAAGAGACACCAAATTCAGCCATGTATGACAGTGTGAGTAATTTTAAATTATAATTTAAATTGTTAAAATAATCAAATATATCTTTTATTTATTCATATATTTTATAGAACTCATAACTTATTATTTACATATTTTAAAAGACTCACAACTTATAAGTACTTAAAAAATTAATTTAAGCATTGTCAAACACAGTAGAATTTAAATATAAACAACGCATCTAATGTTTGGTCAAACTTAAATTACTCCCATTTGCTGCTCAGTTTACTCATTTTCGGAACGCTGTAGAATTCAAAAATAGTTGTATTCTCTCTGGCGATGACATGGTATGTGAACTATTGTTTTCTTTTCTTTTTCTCTTTTTTGGATTCTTTGCAGTGTTTCCTCGACTTAAAATTAATTTTTATTATGTCATTTTTTGTCCTGACATTGTTGGTATCAACGAACGCTCTTATGATAATTGTGATGCTCATTTTGAAGCGGATAAAAGCTCTTGATGTGTCTTCAGTCTATGTGGAGTCTTCTCTCTCTCTCTCCCCCCTTCCTCCCAACACACAAATTCCCTCGGATACTTGTAAATGGATTTCTTTTGTCTTTTAAATCTTTTGGTAAATCTTCTGTTAAAATGTTTGTTTGTTCAAAATTTTATTCGTTACAAAAAAAAATCCTAGTACCCAGGTTTGGAGCTTAAAATTTGAGTGGTCAAAGACATAAGATTTCCACATGCAAACATTTTAACAGAAGATTTACCAAAAGATTTAAAAGACAAAAAAAATCCGATCTATGTAGAGTCTTCTCTCTGTATCTCCGGTCTATGTGGAGTCCACCACCCACCCACCCACCACCCACCCACCAACCAAATTCCCTTGGATACTTGTAAATAGATTTTTTTTTTTTTTGTCTTTTAAATCTTTTGGTAAATCTTCTGTTAAAATGTTTGTTTGTTCAAAATTATATTCGTTATAAAAAAAAAAATCCTAGTACCCAGGTTTGGGGCTTAAAATTTGAGTGGTCAAAGACATAAGATCTCCACAAGGGTTTTATGATAAAAAAATTACTTCTTTAGGGTAGTCATTACCCATACTCTAACAGTCATCAAATATCCCACTCAGGGGGTTATTTTCATTCCTATTTGCTGCTCATTTTATTGTACGCCTTGGAATTCAAAAATTATTTTATTCTTTATGGCAATGACATGGTATGTGAAGTTCTCAAATATCCCACCCGGGGGGTTCTTTTTACTCCTATTTGCTGCTCATTTTACTCATTTTTGAAATGTCAAGGAATTCAAAAATTATTGTATTCTCTCTGGTGATGACATGGTATGTAAATTTCGGTTGTTTTCATTTATTTTTCTTCTTTTTGGATTCATTTAAATTATTTTGGTTATTTTGCAGTGTTTCCTGGACTCAAAATTAATGTTTATTAAGTCATTTTTTGTCATGACGTTGTTGGTGTCAACGACCGCTCTTATGGTCATTGTGGTGCTCATTTTGAATCGGATAAAGGCTCTTGTTGTGACTCCGATCAACGTGGAGTCTTCTCTTCCCCCATCTCCATCCCTCGGATTCATGTAAATAGACTTTTTTTTTTGTCTTTTAAATCTTTTGATAAATCTTCTGTAAAAATATTTGTTTGTTCTAAATTTTATTCGTTACAAAAAAAAAAAAATCTTAGAACCCCAGGTTTGGGGTTTAAAATTTAAGTGGTCAAAGACATAAGATTCCCACAATGGTTCTACGATGAAAAAATAACTTTTTTAGGGTAGTCATTACCCTACACTCTGGCAGTCCTCAAATATCCCACCCGAGGATTATTTTTAATCCCATTTTGTGCTCATTTCTGTACGTCTTGGAATTCCAAAATTATTTTATTGTCTATGGCAATGACATAGTATGTGAAGTCCTCAAATATCCCACCCGGGGGTTTTTTTTTTACTCCCATTTGTAACTCATTTTACTCATTTTCGGAACGCCATGGAATTCAAAAATTATTGTATTCTCTCTGGTGGTGACATGGTATGTGAAGTTCTGTTGTTTTCTTTTTATTTTTTTATTTTTTTTTTGATTTCTTTGAATTTTTTTTGGTTATTTTAGAGTGTTTATTTTCTTGAATGGATGCATAATATTTATTTTTGGTTATTTTACAGTGTTTCCCGGACTTAAAATTACTTTTTATTATATCATTTTTTGTCATGACGTTGTTGTTGTCAACGACCGCTCTTATGGTCACTGTGGTGTTCATTTTGAAGCAGAAAAAGGCTATTGCTGTGACTTCGATCGATGTGGAATCCCCACCCCCACCCCAATTCCATCGAATTCATGTAAATGGACTGTTTTTTTTGTATTTTAAATATTTTGCTAAATCTTCTGTTAAAATGTTTGTTTGTTCTAAATTTTATTGGTTACAAAAATAAAATCTTAGAACCCCGGTTTTGGGGTTTAAAATTTTAGTGGTCAAAGACAAAAGATCCCCACAAGGGTTCTACGATGAAAAAATTACTTTTTTAGGGTAGTCATTACCCTATACTATGGCAGTCCTCAAATATCCCACCTGGAGGTTATTTTTATACCCATTCATTGCTCATTTTACTGCACACCTTGGAATTCAAAAATTATTTTATTCTCTCTAGCAATAACATGGTATGTGAAGTCCTCAAATATCTCAACCGGTGGATTACTTTCATTTGCTGCTCATTTTACTCATTTTTAGAATGCTGTGGAATTCAAAAATAGTTGTATTCTCTCTGGCGATTACATAGTTTGTGAAGTTCTGTTGTTTTCTTTTCTTTTTCTTTTTTTTGGATTCTTTGAATATGTTTTGGTTATTTTGCAGTGTTTATTTTCTAGAATAGATGCATAATGTTTATTTTGGATTCTTTGAATATGTTTTGGTTATTTTGCAGTGTTTATTTTCTAGAACAGATGCATAATGTTTATTTTGGTTTTTTTGCAGTGTTTCTTCGACTTAAAATTACTTTTTATTATGGCATTTTTTGTCCTGACATTGTTGGTGTTAACGACCGCTCTTATGTTAATTGTGGTGCTCGTTTTAAAGCGAATAAAAGCTCTTGTTGTGTCTCCAGTCTATGTGGAGTCTTCTCTCCTCCCTCCATTCCCTCGGATACTTGATAATGGATTTTTTTTTGTCTTTTAAATCTTTTGGTAAATCTTCTATTAAAATGTTTGTTTGTTCTAAATTTTATTCGTTACAAAAAAAAAATCTTAGTACCCAGGTTTGGGACTTAAAATTTGAGTAGTCAAAGACATAAGATCCCCACAAGGGTTCTACGATGAAAAAATTACCTTTTTAGGGTAGTCATTACCCATACTCTAACAGTCATCAAATATCCTACCCGGGGGTTATTTTTATTCCCATTCGCTGCTCATTTTATTGTACGCCTTGGAATTCAAAAATTATTTTATTTTTTATGGCAATGACATGGTATGTGAAGTCCTCAAATATCCTACTCGGGGGGTTCTTTTTACTCCCATTTGTTGCTCATTTTACTCATTTTCGGAACGCCGTGGAGTTCAAAAATAGTTGTATTCTATCTGGCGATGACATGGTATGTGAAGTTCTGTTGTTTTCTTTTCTTTTTCTTTTTTTTTTTTTTTGATTGTTTGAATATGTTTTGGTTATTATACAGTGTTTATTTTGGTTTTTTTGCAGTGCTTCCGTGACTTAAAATTACTTTTTATTGTGTCATTTTTTGTCCTCACATTGTCGGTTGTGGTGCTCATTTTGAAGCGGATAAAAGCTCTTGTTGTGTCTCCGGTCTATGTGAAGTCTTCTCCCCCCCTCCCCTCGGCTCCCCTCGAATACTTGTAAATGGACTTTTTTGTCTTTTAAATCTTTTGGTAAATCTTTTATTAAAATGTTTGTTTGTTCTAAATTTTATTCGTTACCAAAAAAAAAAAAAAAAAAAATCTTCGTACCCAGGCTTGGGGCTTAAAATTTGAATGGTCAAAGACATAAGATCCCCACAATGGTTCTATGATGAAAAAATTACTTTTTTAGGGTAGTCATTACCCATGCTCTGACAGTCCTCAAATATCCCACCCGGGAGTTATTTTTATTCCCATTTGCTGCTCAATATTACTGTACGCTTGGAATTCAAAAATTATTTTATTCTCTACGGCAATGACATGGTATGTGAAGTCCTCAAATATCCCACACTGGGGGTTCTATTTACTCCCATTTGCTGCTCATGTTACTCATTTTCGGAATGCCATGAAATTAAAAAATTATTATATTCTCTCTGGCGATGACATGATATGTGAAGTTCTGTTGTTTTCTTTTCTTTTTCTTTTTTGTTGGATTCTTTAAATTTATTTTGGTTATTTTGCAGTGTTTATTTTCTGCAATGGACGCATAATATTTATTTTGGTTACTTTGTAGTGTTTCATGGACGTAAAATTACTTTTTATTATGTCATTTTTTATAGTGACGTTGTTTGTGTCAACGACCGCTCTTATGGTCACTGTGGTGCTCATTTTGATGCGGATAAAGTCTCTTGCTTTGACTTTAGTCGATGTAGATTCTTCTCTTACTCCCCCCTCCCCATTCCCACTCATTCATGTAAAATGATTTTTTTTTTTGTCTTTTAAATCTTTTGGTAAATCTTCTATTAAAATATTTATTTGTTTTAGATTTGATTCGTTACAAAAAAAAAAAAAAAAAAACAAAATCTAAGAACCCCAGGTTTGGAGCTTAAAATTTGAGTGGTCAAAGACATAAGATCCCCACTAGGGGTTCTACAATGGAAAATTACTTTTTTAGGGTAGTCATTACCTTATACTCTGGCAATCCTCAATTATCCCACCCGAGGGTTATTTTTATTCCCATTTGCTACTCATTTTACTATACACCTTGGAATTCAAAAATTATTTTATTCTCAATGGCAATGACATGGTATGTGAAGCCCTCATATATCCCACCAGGAGGGTTCTTTTTACTCCCATTTGCTGTTTATTTTACTCATTTTCAGAACGCTTCTTTTTACTCCCATTTACTGCTTATTTTACTCATTTTCGGAACGCCATAGAATTCAAAAATTGTTGTATTCTCTCTAGTGATGACATGGTATGTGACGTTCTGTTGTTTTCTTTTCTTTTTCTTTTTTTTCGAATTCTTTGAATTTATTTTAGTTATTTTGCAGTGTTTATTTTCTGGAATGGATGCATAATGTTTATTTTGGTTATTTTGCAGTATTTTTCCTAGACTTAAAATTACATTTCATTACGTCATTTTTTGTCCTGACGTTGTTGGTGTCAACGACCGCTCTTATGGTCACTGTAGTGCTCATTTTGAAGCGGATAAAGACTCTTGCCGTGACTCCAGTCGATGTAGAGTCTTCTCTTTCCCCCCCCTCCATCGGATTCATGTAAATGGACTTTTTTTTGTCTTTTAAATCTTTTGGTATATATTCTGTTAAAATGTTTGTTTGTTCTATATTTTATTCGTTACAAAAAAAAAAATCTAAGAACCACATGTTTGGAGCTTCAAATTTGAGTGGTCAAAGACATAAGATCCCCACAAGGGGTTTTACGATGGAAAATTATTATTTTTGGGTAGTCATTACCCTATACTATAACAGTCCTCAAATATCCCACCCGATAGTTATTTTTATTCCCATTTGCTGCTCATTCGCCTTGGAATTCAAAATTAATTTTATTCTCTCTAGCAATGACATAGTATGTGAAGTCCTCAAATATCCCACTCAGGGGGTTCTTTTAACTCCCATTTGCTGCTCATTTTAATCATTTTCAGAACGCCGTGGAATTCAAAAATTATTGTATTCTCTCTGGCGATGACATGGTATGTGAAGTTCTTCTGTTTTCTTTTCTTTTTCTTTTTCTTTTTGATTTTTTGTATTTATTTTGGTTATTTTGCATTGTTTATTTTCTGGAATGGGTGCATAATGTTTATTTTAGTTATTTTTAATTGTGTTTCCTACTTTTTATCATGTCATTTTTTATTCTGACGTTGTTGGTGTCAACGACCACTCTTATGGTCACTGTGGTGCTCATTTTGAAGTGAATAAAGGCTCTTGTTGTGACTCCGATCGATGTGGAGTCTTCTCTTCCCCCACCCCCTTTCCCTCATATTCATGTAAATGGACCTTTTTTTTGTCTTTTAAATCTTTTAGTAAATCTTCTGTTAAAATGTTTGTTTGTTCTAGATTTTATTCGTTACAAAAAAAAAATTGTAACGATTATTAATTAAAACAATTAAAAACGGAAAAGCGCGAAAAATGACTAAATCCTCATTTTCCTTGTCCAGCCTAAAATGTAAAAAAAAAAAAAAAAAAAAAAGGCTGCGGATTTGGTTTGAAACGCAGACCTTGTGGCCAAAACACGCGTTTTGGCCGTTATGGTAATTTTCGTGTTTTGTAAAGAAAACGACGAAAACGGTAAAAATATCATTTTTCGTTTCTTTTGTATTTTTTTTTAAAAATGTATTTTCGAAAATAGATAAGTAAACACGTTTTCACTATTTTCAGAAATAGAAAACAAAAAATAGGTTGAAAATGACAAAAAGAACATGCCCTAAACTTCTAGCAACGGTAATGGAGTTTGTGGGAGAGAGAAATGTTTATCTCAGAGGGTGTGTGAAAGTGGAACATAAAATATTTAAATTAGAGTGAGAAATATTGAAAGGGAAAAAGACAAAAATAAAAGGATAATTTTGTCTATATTTTTAAATTTGGTCAATTGAAGTCATACAAAATTGACATATTTCAAAACACATTTAAAATTTGGTACTTTCTCCTATTCCTCTTAATATTTAATATACTACAAAAAAAAAAAAAAAAAAACTATTTGTTTTAAATTGAGAAAATTTCACAAACAGTCACCAATCTTTAAAATCATACTTTTCAATCTTCAACCTTTTTAGTCCTTCGGTGAATTTTGTGTCAATCACTAATGGAGTCACAAGTGGATGATGTTAAAGAGATTGATTGGTTTCATATAGCTATGAGAAACTCAAGAAACATTGTTGAGGATTTCTCCTATGGTAGCGTTGGGTTGGGGGTAGGGGCAGAGTTGAGGGGGTACTGGGGGAGACTTGAGCCCCCCAATTTTCTGGGACATTTTTTTTTATTTGTTTATTTTTTAATTTATTAACGTGTAATTTAATAGCTAAAAACTTTGATGTTATATGAATTTAATGGAAGACAGTTGAACTCATTGGTCCAATATCAATTTAATAGAAGACAATTGGACTCATTGATCTAATAAAATTAATATTACAAAATTACAAATGATTAGCGACTCTACCGAACTACCACTCTCCCAAAATTTTAAACTTAATCTCTAAATACCATAAAATTTTCAATTGCTATTCGCAAAAACTCTTGCACTAGGTTAGCGACTCCACCGGACCACCACTGCACTTTTCGACGGTCGCTAGACCACCATAGCGGACTACTAACAGTGAGTGAGTTTGTTTATCTGTTTGTGTATAGTGTATACGTAAAATAATTTATATTATTAGTTTTGTATTGACTATACAATTATACCTTTTTTTTATTGCTTGTAGTCTGGTTTCTCAGCAAATCAATATTGTGAATTCAATAATTTGTTACTGACCCAGTTCTTTCAATTGCTACTGCTATGGTAAAGAGGATATTTTCTATAATGAATTATATCAAGAATCAATTACGTAATCGAGTACATAGATGATAAATGATTGAATTATAACTTGATTGTGTATATTGAGAAGGATTTATTTGACAAGATTGATGATAAAGTAATTATACAACGTTATCAACGAATGAGAACTCGTAAAGAACACTTGTAATAAAATATCAAAAAAATTCCATTACTATTATGATGTTTCAAATTTTTTTACATGTTAATTTGAGAACTCCAACTAAAAATGTATGACTCCGCCACTGAGTTGGGGCAAGGTAGTGATGGGGTTAGGTGGGATGATGTAGCCTTTTCTTTCTCAATTAATTTTTTGTTTAATTAATTTTTTATTTTTGCCGCGTAGGTGCATCATTTGCTAATAACCCGTTAATTCTTGTATTGATGAAAAATAATTTTACAAATTCATATATAATTTTAAAATAAAGTTAAAGTTCATGTATCATTCACGTAATTAACCCTTAAACCATAGCATAGTTTATACATGAAACAAATTTTGAGGGGTACCCCTCGGAGAACTTTATTCCTTCCAATTCCCTCCAAATACATCACACAAAGGGTTGATGTATTGCCACTACAATTTTTTTCAGTTGCATTATTTTTTAATTATACTAGAGGTCTTTAATCTTTTTCTATTATCGCACTTACATCTTTAATTTTTTTTTTATCGTATTTTTATCATCAATATTTTATTAACTAACACACTTTGTTCATAATGACAAGTTGTATCTAAATATTCTATTAACATTTTTTGAAATGAGGAATGAATATTATGTTGTGCTTTTATATTTTAGTATTTTTGCTAATTTAGAAATATGAAGGGCAAATAAATATTTCTACGCAACCAGTGGCGGATCTAGGGTTGAAATTCAAATTTAGGACGGATGTTGGCGTTGACGGTCAATATTGACCGTTGACCAGTCAACGGTCGATGTTTGTGAAAAAATAATGTGAAAATATTTTTAATAAATACGTAACTTATTAAGCAACAAGAAAATTATTTAATAGTGAAATATAATTCGATACAAGCCGTAATAATGCTAAAAAGTGTTTAGTACAACTCCAAAAATATTAACTCGAAAGTAAAAAATTCTAAAAATACTTTATGTATTATTCAATTTTGATCCACTTTAAAAAAAAAAAATAAATCCTTACTTGAAGATTTAGTCATGCAATTACTTTACATTTTAATTTTTCAAAATTTAGGAACCATAAATGAAATTTTGAATTTAAAATATCTATTTCTCTTTCTCTCTCTTCTCCTTCACTCTGTAAGTTATATATATATATACACACACACACACACACACATATACTTATATACACATATATTTACACGTAGAGATCCACTCTTTATTTTTCCTTTATTTCTCAAAACTTCAACACTATTTTTTTTCGAAATTCTAGTACGGACGGACGCGAGATCTCGCCATGTTGTAAATCCGCCCCTAACACTAACCTAACATCATTTTGGAGGAAACCAATGCACAAAGATTGAGAACTTATTGCAATTAAAAAGTACACCAAAAGCTTTTCTCTTATCAATTTACTCTTAAGCTCTGCATCAAAATTTTCGCTCCATGGATTTTATTTTTAGGTCGTTGTGCTATTCCAATATAGTTGAATACTTCGTGAATTGATCTAGTGTATATTTGATAGTATTGAAATTATTTTTTAAATGCTTATAAATTGTGAGTACTATAGAATATATAGTAGTAAGTAAAAATAGTAAGTTATTATTCTTACGAAATATGTGAATAAAAAATATATTTATTAATCAAAATAGTCTTATTTTTTGGATAAACCCGATTACCCAACTCAATAAAACCTGCTTTAGTGCCCGTTTGCTGTAGTTTATAAATTGGATTGTTTGACCAAAATAGTTTATTTGATTAAAAAATTTGTCTTTCCAGCATGACATTATTGACCATTCTTGGTCAAATAAATTATTTTTAGTTAAAAAAACTAGTTTATAACCTATATCAAACAAGCGAGGATCAAATCAGACAAGTCAATTATAGAACTTGCTTCAAACTAAAGCGAGCCATTAATATAACATTAAACCTGCTTAATAACCAAATTAGCCATTAACTGAAAATGAGTCAATAATACAACTTGCTTCACACCAATTAGTCAAGTCAACAATTAAGCCCAACTTATTAACGTCAGTGAGAGTAATACGAGTCTCAAAAAACCCAAATTACATTAAAATGCGAACTTGTTGAAAAGAATGTATTGTGTGTGAATTCATCGACATGTTTTCTCAACCGACAAAAGTGCCAGTCGATAGATCAGGACTTTACAAGTGGACAGAAGGCAATGGTGAACAGTACGTGAAACACGGTGAATTGGCCATGGCTATATAGGAAAGATGAAGATGGTAAATATCTAAAATCAAGAATGTAACAAAATTATTATATTATTTAACAAGATTGGTCATTTGGAACCTGAGCGGTCCTACCCATTTTGACATCACTAGTTATATATGCCAACTCGTCGTAGTTCTTGAATTTAGAGAGAAATAAAGATATGCAAAATTTTCGATCCAATTAATAAAACTGTTATATGATTTTACAATTAACCTAAATACTAAAATAAATGAAAACAAAAATTAGTTGAAGATTTAATTACATTCAAGAACATTAGGATAGTTAAATAAATAAATAACATGTACAAAACAGAATCAAGTCTCTTAATATATAACGGCTAGTTCAGTTTAGAAACAACTGGATTAATGAGTTACTAAAATTCTCTCCCACTTACCATTCCTGATTTCTCATACAACATTACAAATACGAAGAATGCATGAAACATTAACATTCAGAACAAAAGTCTCATATCGAAAAAAATTAGAAGATTTTCAAGAATGGGTACATGGGCAGTCAAAGATTTGGTTTAGTAGAGACCTATTATCCTTAAAAATAAATACAACTCAACTATTTGTCACGGACTTGATTCTTCCTAACTCACAAGGTACTCAATTTCACATATTTACAGTCTTAGTTAAGTAAGTCTCACTTAACTGTTGACACTAGTGTCTATAATAGATGACATACTAGAAAATATGCTAAGGATTTTTTTTTTTTTGGTTTCAAAAGAATGCAAATAATAGACAACATAATTAAAAGAGAAATTACAATTTTTGTATAAATATTTCAAAGAATATTACAACATACTCAAGACTTTTACTCTATGTAAGTAGCTCACAACTTACTTTGTTACAAACGAGATTTCTTTGATCTTTTATAATTCCACCCCCTTTAAATAGACGATGGTGATTGATTTTGTTCTACGGTCAATATTCTTTTTCTAGATTATTATTTATAGATATTTACATTGCTTCTTCTAGCAATGTTTTTTTTTTATTCAACACACAATCACATCCCCAATATGATTTTCAGGCCTCCACCAAGAAATGATGGGATAATTCGGATACCCCAACCATATATTAATAACTCATAAAAAATACATGGGAGGGGGGGCGTAAACATGACCTCTAATCATAAAGCTAAAGCAAATAAATAAATAAATAAATAATAAAGCAATAAATAATGAGGTACTACTTCCTAGACAAATAGTCCTAAAAAAATTCTATAAACTCTTAACTGTAGGAAGCTCATGTCTATCAATCTGAACTAAGCTGCGGTAACGTTGCAGTAAGTCCTAGGTCTTGTACTAGCAACCTAAATAGTAAGTAAATCCACCACGCCTTCCTTCGATATAAATATGATTCCAACCTCTCACAAAGGCAAGTAATCTCGATGTCACTACAAGAAATTTTACTTTTAACAATGGAATTTGTTGTCGTAAAAAATCATTTTTAGGTTATTTTGTCGAAAAATAGTTGTCGATAAACTTTACAAGATCAAAATTTTCGTTGTTAAAAGTGAAATTTCTTGTAGTTGGCCTAAATAGACCAAGGTCCCCACCTCTGATGATGCAGTGAATGGCCAAAGTAGAATCGGACTCAATCCATAAATTTGATTGAACAATCCTCTGAGCAAGAATGATACCGTTAAGAATAACCATGAGTTTGGCCTCTAGAATAGGGTACTCATATGAAGATAAGAATGCGCGAACACACTAACCTGATGAATTCCTAATAATTCCCCATCCACTTGCAAATCCATCTTTGACGCATCCATCAATGTTGATCTTGTAAGGTCCCACTGGTAGAGTACACTAATAAACCAAAATAGGGGAAAAAGGGATGGAGTAGTAAGAGAGATACTAAAAAGAAGAGCAATATTTATATCTCCTCGCCAATGAATAACTCGAAATAAATGGTATGTATCTAGTAGGGAGATAATATGGTATACTCTCCAAATGATCCGTCTCGACTTCATAGAGATATCTTTGTACTTCGCATCATTCCCTGCAGTCCAAATAAACCAAGGAATCAAAATATGAATGATCGTGCGAATATGACCCTGCCTGACAAACTAACCCGAGAAATGACAAGACTGAAAGCGATACTGAAAACCCTCCATCGCCGAAGGGTTATATGAAAAATATTAGAAAAATGGCGCCAAACCTGATGTAGGCAATATAACTATCAATAAATAAATGCTGAATAGTCTCAACAGCCGAGCAACACTGACAACGAGAAGCCATATGACTCTCAATCCATCTCTGAATCACAACATCAACTTCGTAACAAGACATTTTATATACAAAATCCTCTTTCATCTATTTTCTTTACTCTAGAATGCTCCATCAAAATTTTCTAATGGAATATTCTATAATTGACATTATTTATGTTACTAGAGTCTCTCGCAAACTTTTTTCAAAGTTTTGCAAAATATGTAGGTCGGTCGTCTACACCGCTAACTAGATTTGATATTTGACTGCATTCTTTGTGTCCATCCTTTGGCCCTTTTGTGTCTCGCATACCCAGATTCTCTCACATGCCTTCGGCTCCTCCCATGTAGCATATGTCCCTCGTATACTCCTAGCGTATTTTTCAGTGCAAGTGTTGGCTACTTTTGAATCTTCGATTATGTCAAAACTAGAGTTTAACATATCACTATCACATTTACAATTGCAAGTATTTATCAATATCTCAAAATATTATACTAAATTTAAACATATCGTGAAAAAATAGTTAATAGAATATAACACTACATAGTCGATTGTCTTTGAAAGCACAATTGTAAAACAATGAAATTACATATATAAAATATAACTACGATAATTTTTACTTTGAAAATGAATTGTTCAATTTGATAACCAAACAATTATTTTGATAAAAAATACATTATAATTATAAATTATCTAATCAAGATAATTTATAACAATCATATTAATCATAATAAAAATAAATTAGCATATATTAAAAAAACATATAAGATAAATTATTAATTTACATTATAGACACATTCAATTTGATGGTAATTAGTTATTATTTAATTTACTTAAATCTTAATGTCTATTAAAATTTATAACTTTTATTGTCATATATCTTCGACAATTACATATTTAATTTAAGTAACTAAATATTCAACAATCGATTTTTTATGAAATTAACCTCTAAATTAGAATTGAAGATTAAGAAAGAAATTGAACACTATTTTGATATTAATGATGAAATTAAATATATATGCACTATTGGTAGACAAAACTAGAGTATGAACTAATATAACTTCTATTAATCTAGATATTTTCTCTATCTGGTACTTGTATCAAAAACTCGCCCTCTCTCTCTCTCTCTCTCTCTCTCTCTCTCTCTCTCTCTCTCTCTCGCGTACCCAAGAGTGTTGTAGGATCGAATTTTAACCATCTCATCTTAAAACCAATTGGTGTCCAGTGAGGACATGCTAAAATATTTTATGGCATTCGACCTCAATTATTTGAGTGACTCAACTCATGGGCTTAAGAGCGGCATTGTTGCTTCCCAACAATCCATCCATCAACATAACGCTCTTGTAACTCGAACCCATGACTCTTAGCTCTGATACCACTTTTTAGGATCGGACTTTAACCATCTTATTTGAAAACCAATTGGTGTCCAGTGAGGGCAGGTTAAAATTTTTATGGCATTCAACAACCATTATTTGAATAACCCAACCTATGAGCTTAGAGCATCTCCAATGCACTCCTTTTATTGCAGTCTATGTCGCAAGTAAAATAGACGGACTTCTAATCCATGTGGCACTACGTCTATAGAATAGATGTTCAAATTAAAATTCATCTTCAATGCACTCCATCTAAAATTAAATTTGTTGATTCACTCCGTCTAGAAGTCTGTCTAAATATAGACGGAGTCTATATTTTAATGTGCCATATCAGATAGATGGAGTCTTTGTCAGCATGCATTGGAGATGATTTTGTATAACTCCGTCTATATATGCTTATGTAGCACATCTAAAAAATAACAGACGGAATGCATTGGAGATGCTCTTAAGAGCAACATTGTTGCTCCCCAACAGTATCATTATCAAATCTTCTATATTTTTTTCTTTTACAAATTCCACATTTTCAAAACTCTCTCATCCAATATCGCCTCTATTCAATTATATCTCACATGTCAGTCTTTTTCTTCAAATGAATAACATGTTAAAATACTATGTGTGGAATGTTATAATAATAGCAGATTTACTCATAATGTTTTTGTTAAAGAATATTTTGGACAATTATATTATTATAATATTGTATGTGCACTATATTAATATCGAATCATAACGAGATAAACATACATTTTTTACTTACTTGTTGATGTCAATGGACATGCGTAACACCAAATAATCAATTAGGCAAAATTGATGAAAGTGAAAAATTGGTAACTATGAATAATTAAAGTAATATTTTAAGAAAATAACAAAATATTGTAAAATTTGCATAATCAGGTCATATAAAAAAAAATTAAAAAGATTCTATTATGTGACCAATTTAGTACGTAGCATAATTTAATGAGTTCATAAGGTAATAATTTGATATATTTATAATTATATTTTTCTTACAATTATCTATCTTAACAATATCGCTCACTAGTTTTTTTTCCTCACCGAAATTATTTATTTGAATGGCAATCTAAGGAGTGTGTATTCAATTAAGACTTGATAGGACTTTTATGGAGTTTAAAAGTTTATGTGTATTCAATTCAGACTTTTTAAACTCCATAACAGTCTTGGGGTATTCAATATAGATTTTTAAAGACTTTTAAAAAGTTTTATAAAACCATGCGATATTCAATTCAAACTTTTTAAAATTCTACGAAATTTAGAGGTATTCAAAATGTCGATAACTTTTAATGACTTTATAAAAAAAATTATATGTACTAACTTTAAAGCACAAGGTATAAATAAAATATATTATAATTTCTCTCTCATTCATCCTAAGACTTTGAAAGACTTTAAAAGAAAAAACATCTTCCATTCCCTTATTTTTTCTATAACTGTAGAGTCAAGATTAATATTCTTCTCTTTCTTCAATGTGATTTTTTTGCCTCTTCAATATATTCTCCTAAGTTTTTTTTCTCTATTTTTTTTTTTAATATTTTTATCTCTATTCAATTTATTAAATTTTTTTTCTCAATATTCTCTTAACTATTTTTCATTTTTTTTTTCTATGAACCTTTGGGAACAATGTGATTTTTTCTTCTTCAATACTCTCATAACCATTCTCTCTCTCTTTTTATTTATCATTTTTCCATTTTTCATTAAAAATAAAATAACTTTATAATTAAATTCTTATATAATTGTTGATTGCAATTTATTAATAAATTTCATCAAGTTAAAAACTATTTTTAATTATTGTATTTTTTATTTTTATTTTTATTCTTGTTTTTTATATTTATCTTAATGAACATGGTTGTATTTTTTTTTCTTCGTCTAAATTGGTACTTTGGTTATTTATTTATGCAATTGTGGTAATTAGTGACGTGTTACCTATAGATTATTAAATATAATAAGCGAGATAATGAACTGGATAAATTTTTTTGTTGGAAAATATGCCATAATTTTTTGAATTTATCCACAAGCCATTTAAAAGTTTA